>JAYESD010000004.1:117719139-118919139 GCA_036927565.1 Tuctoria greenei
TATATGACTTTGTGATTGCTTTTACATGCTAAAAGTTCTTACTACATTACTCGTGTTATACATTTTGTAGTTTTTGCCATGTCTAGTAATTGGGATAATTACTTACACTAAATCTGGTCATGGTCAAACTTTCTCGCTCTTTTGAACTTGTTGCATGCTCACAAGCGCTTTTAATCATAAATAATTAATCAAACAATCAACTCACATGTTGAGTTTTTGTGAACAAATATAAGTTGAGAAAAGATCAAGAGAATATGCATGAATCACACTTCTTCTTTTGAGATGCCTTATCATTGCACTTATATATGAACTTGGAAGAAGTTGTGTATGACTAAAACCATGTCCTTAAGCTTCTGATTGTCAAATGACATAGGCTTGGCTTGGTTGGTTAGAATAAGGCAGATGCGCATATAATCTCTTGCAAATATCATATGATCTAAATTTGTGCTTTGAAAAATAATAAAATGCTTTCAGGTTTTGAAATAGTTAAGTTTGTGAGATCATGACTTGCTAAATTGGAAATTACATTTGATCTCTAGCATGGCTTACACTACTTTATGTATTTCATTGATGTGATAGTGTAAATTACTTGATAGTGTGACTTGGATGAGCTTTGTTTTATATGTATATGTTCTAATATGCTCATAACAATCAAAATTTTTCTTATAATCCTTGTTGAATACATTGTCAAAGGGGGAGAGATAATATGCGAGATAATATGTGAATTTTTAAAAAAACAAATATGCAAGGGGGAGACATTGATAACACATTGCACATATTCACAATTGCTTTTGGCATGATTCTTCTGAGGGGGAGAATTTATTTTTCTCATTTTATTTCTGTTTTACAAAGGTAGAGAAATTGTTTTCAAAACTTTTAATGTGAAGAAGCCAATGTTCGGATTTTAAATGGTGTTGCCAATGTATTCATCAATGGGGAGATTGTGAGACCTATGTGTGTTGAATACATTGGTTTTGACAATAAAAGTTTTGAATGCTGCCATAACATCTTTTTAGCAAGGTCCGACTCTAGCTCCGAGCTTCTGCAAGGTCCGACATAAGGTCCGATTTGCTTTGTCTAGGTCCGACATGTTTTTGGGTAGCTCCGGTGAGTTTTGTCTTTAGCTCTGGCATGTCATTGATAGCTCCGGCATGTCTTTGTTAAGCTCCGATATGTTTTGCTAGGTCCGACTTATCTTGGTTAGCTCTGACATGTTTTTCTAGCAATGTCTTTTTGGATGACTAAGTTCCGACTAGTTTTGGTTAGCTCCGACGCTAGGTCCGACTAGCTTTGGTAAGCTCTGGCGCTAGGTTGTACTAGCTTTGGTAAGCTCCGGCGCTAGGTTGTACTAGCTTTGGTAAGCTCCGGCTCAAGCTCCGGTTAGCTTTGGCAAGGTTCGGAGCTTGATCCCAATGTTCCAAATTTTCATGTGAAATGTTTTGAACTTGCTTTATATTCTTAGAAAGATTGCTTAGTATTCATTTGCTAAGTTTTTGGTGCGTTTTGGTTGATACGGCTGATATCGTTTTGATATGCTTTGCAACATGCTTATGTGAGGTGCTCATGTAAGGTGTTGTGTTCAGAACTGACTTGAGTCAAGTCACGGACTTGGGCTCGTATGGATTGGTTGTTTGTTCATGTGCAGGTGTTGCTTAAGTTCAAGTCATGGCTGGTGACCGGATCCTTTGGACTAGTCTCAGGGAGGAGATGAGGTTCCAACAACCAAATTCAGGAGGAACTATGGTTGAGCGGGTCAGGAGGTCGCGCAGGATGATTGAATCAAGGGCTGTGCATATGAAGGTTACTGGATATCGAAGGAAGGTGTTTGCACATATGCATGCAGTGCATGACATGGAAACATGGTTCCGAAGATGTTTTATGGATGGTAATATCTGGTTGGAAGGATCAGATCGTATCGGTTGATGACTTTGGCTGTGGCGGAGTTGGTTATGGCTCGGTATGGAAAGTATCGAGATGGTTATGACAGGATTCCTTGTGGGTCACGAATTTAAGTTGTTTTAGGAATGTGGGATACGTTTCTAAGGTGTTTGGAAGTCTTAATATTGCTTCTATCTGCATATAGAAGAGTCTTAAGAAGTTATGGAAAGTTTCGATTCGTGATTTGAGTAGGATTGGAGTCCTAGTTGAGATTGGGTTGGCCTAAGGGTTGGTTATATAAGCGAGGGAGGCCAGAGCTCGTGGTACACGACTTTGGGGGCTGTTCCTCTTGTGTTCTATTGAATAAAATTCGTAGTTTGAAGGAACTTTTGTGCCTTGTTCGTCCGACTTGTTCCAGACAAGTTTTACTCGTCAAGTTTCTACATAGCACTACCTTTCATCGGTGGTTTTATCATAACTCGAGTTTTACAGATCCAATTGATGTGATTCATTTTGGGTTGTCTTCAGAATTTGATTATCTATCATCCATAAAAATTTCACGGTCATTGGATTTGTGGTTTCTGATGTACATGAGTTTCTTTGCAGCATTCTAGAACTGTTTTTCTCGGGTAGGACAGATTGACCTTTGTTCGATCTTTCGATCATAACTTGAGTTGCTCTCGACGGATTTGAGTTATTCTTCTTGTGTTTTCTTCGTGACTTGATTCTCTCTTATATATATCACTTTTGTCACAGTGAAACACGTTTAGATTAGTTTCACACATGATTTCTCTAACAAATCATTTTTCTGCCGAAGGGGTTGGGATATATTTGTTTCCGCTGCGTAAGATTTTTAAATCTACCATTCACCCCCCCTCTGGTAGCTTTTCACGTGCTCTTTGATCCTATAGTATTGTCAAGTGTTACAGGTTATGCAAGATATGATCTTCGAGAACCTTCAGGAGTTAGTAAGTCTTGCTAGAGGACAATACTAATTATTGATCAGAAATGGTTTCTGAGTCATGGCTGTTGGTTGCATGAACCTACATGGTCAAAAATTTAAGAAGAGACAATCAAGGAGTTAACTGGATCAATTGGATTGGGGTCCAGGACGTGGGAGCTTTCGAACACATCGTTCAACTCTAGTGCAAGTGGGAGATTGTTAGGTCTGTCGAAGATTGAACAAAGGCCCCATGTGGGAAGGCCCATTATTTACAATATAAATAACAGATGTCTGCCGCTAACCCTAATCTAAGAGTGCTACCACCATAGAGGCCGCCGCACACAAGCTGCTGCCCCTCACGCGTGAGACACATGAGGTTTCTAGGGGAGGATTTGCTCCACGTTTCCTTCCGCGTCAAAGGTTGGTTGTGAAATCCAACATCCGTGCCACAACATGCTAGCATGTTCCATCGCGGGGGTTGTCTCTCCGTAAGTGTGAACGTTCGTAAAGGTGCTACTACGTTGTGTACTTCATCAGGCCTGACGACTACCTCCCCATCAGCTACGAGTCCTTCCGCTGCGCCGCTCGACGGGAAGGTATATCTATGATCATTCACATCCAAGGGTTTCTGTTTTATGCGGTTAATTTTGGTATGTGGTAGCGAGTAGCATCCCGCATATTCTCCTTCAAAATATCCACAAACACAAAGTCTAATGCCCAATAATCAATCTTAATAATATATAAACTTCCTCCCCCCTCCTCCCCTATTCAATCCCCCTGGTCCCTACCATTTATCTTTGACACCACTACCCTCCTCTTTTTTTCTCTTACTCGTTATCCTCTTCGATTTAGCCTCCTTCAGCTCCCTCCTTAAAAAATATGGTCAAACTCCCCCTTATCCATGACATCTATGGTGCGCGACACGGTGATTGCACAAATCCATACCGACGTGAGTCTAGCAAGCTGAAGACTTCCTATGGTAGGCTCATGGCACTGGCAGCAAAGTGCGGGGCAGTGATGAGTAGGATGTTGCACCGGAGGTGCCATGAAGGTGGCATAACACATCGCATGGGTGGCAATGGCCATTGTGTTGACAACACTGCACCGGAACTGCGTGAAGTTGGCATGGCACATCTGGGATGGATGACTGGTATGTTATTGTCCCCTATATTATATACTTCTTTTCTGTCATGAATACGTAGTAGCGTGCAAATGTATGCCACTGTTTATACACTATTTATAGCATTGTACGTGCCATTATATATTTTTTATGACTGTTACTATAGTTTCTATTTGTAGTTGTGGTCTTGGTGTCCGCAAGGCAGGGCAGATCCAATGGGCGGAGCACTACCTTAAGGCCGCCCCCCCCCCCCCCCCCCCCCCCCCCCGGATTTTCCGAAGGTCAGGAAGAGGGAAATTGGGGGTAGAGGTTGAAGATGAACGATTTTATTCACGTTTTACGGACGGGGGCACATCTGTTTACAACATTGGGCTACAAGCGGGATAATACAGCACACGGGCTGACCTCTCCGAAATGGGCCGAAGGATGCACAGGGCCCATCCACAAGGAAAAACTTAACCGAGCCACAACCATTCATTCGATCGGTTCCTGGATGAACAAGCGAGGACAGGTTCATCAAGGAGAAGCGAGCGGCAGCCTACGGACTAGCGGAAGGCTGGGCGCATGCAGCGGCTTGCGCAATCCCAGGCGGCGTTGCGTTGAGCAATCCCAGGCGGCGTCGTGTCGAGCAGTCCAAAGGAGGCAGCACCGGGACTCCGGCCAGCCAGCTTTTTGTGCGCGAGGGCGGCCAGCGCCGGCTTGCAGTGGTGAGCTCCTGGGGAAGGGCTTCGGTGGCAGCAGTGGATCCTCGATTAGTGCGGTTGACAGATCAAACCCGCGATACACTCTAGGTCATTATCACAATGTCCAACCATTTTTTGAAAGAGGATTACGTCTAACTTGTTAATTCAGCTGGCAACTGTATTACCTTACATTCTGTACTGGTTCGATGACGTGGGTTTGAATTGCAGAAGTGTGCCTTATTTGGTAAAAGATAAGTTGGCACACAAGTTTGATTTTAACCAATGCATGTTGTACTTCAGCAGGTTTTTGAATAGGGATTGTAATTCAGCTGATTTTATACCCCAGCAGGCGCAGCGAGTGACAGATGGGCGGGAGGTGGCGAGCACAAGGTGACGGGCGCCAGTCGGCGCGAGGCCGCAGGTGTGGGACGGCGAGCATTCAGCCTCTCTTACAATTATCGTCTAGATCCACCACTTCTGCGAGGTAATCTCCTTTCAGATATAGCTCATTTTATGTCCTTTAAGTACAAGAAATAGGAAGTGTTGGATATAATATCTAATAAACCATACTGAATAGGTGCTTTTCTATTTTATTGTTGATGGAGTTATGTACTCAGAGTACCAAACATACGGGACCCGATGGTACGTGACTACTATGCGGCTATGAACCATAGATAACCCCGTCTCGATGAGGGGCCCGCCACCAACGCCCCAGCCTGACCGAGTCCCGACCTGAGAGGTCGAGCGGACGATTCCTCCTGGTGTCGAGTTCAGGAGAGGTGGGTAGTTGGAGGCATTTATGACGGACAGTGGGCACAACAACTTCGGCAGGAGGGATAAACCCACGATGTGAACTGTTGCAGGATAAGCGTGTCATTCGTTCCATCCATCGCAAAGGAACGATTACCTCACATACAAGACTATGCCTTGGAGGCCCAGAAAACTCCAGACTATAGCTTATGCGGCCCGGATAGTCTGGGTGCATAGAACGAACACTGTAAACCGGCCCCACTATGAGGAATGTCATTTTGATAGAACTGCCCTCACCCCCCCTATAAAAGACCTCCAAGGTCTTTTGTGAGGGGGGGGTGAATTCACTCTGTATTCACTTTACGTACGCATTTTACCATATGCCACGTGGACCTCAAAGACGTGTCCGGTGAGACGGGCTCCCAAGCTGTCACGTGTTTGGCTGGACGGGACCTCACTCCACTATAGGAGTAAGCTCCGATGCAACCACGTGGCTCGAAGCACCAGACCGGACACCTCCCGCAGAGAAGGGCTCTGGAGCTGCCACGTACGCTGAAGGGCCCAGGGGCTGCCACCTGCCTTGAAGTACCGGACTTGGCCTCCCCAGCAGTGGCCAGCCCCGAAGCTGCCATGTTTCCTGCAACTTGCCCTGGGCGGTGGGGTGTGGGAGTTAAGGGATGGTGCGCCCTGTCTAAATCAAACATTGAAGACATGCACCCACCTCCAACGGATAACATGGAGCATGCCAACAGTGAGGGACCGCTGTGCCCAATCACATCACAGTGAAGACGCCGCAGGCCTACCCCGCTCCGTCAAGGTGGTAGCTTAAAGTGACAAGATAGATGGACATGACATCCCCTGACACTATCAGCGACTACGCATGGGCCACTGGCATAATAGGCGGCATGACGGTGGGTCTTCAAGCCATGGCCAGAGGAAGCTTATGCGAGGAAACTTAGATATTTAGGATAAGATCAACCCAGGGCCACCTGTCGGGCCCTGGACCCCACTTGTAAGGCATTCGGCCTAGTCTATAAAAGGACTGGACCGTCACCGTTACAAAGGATCCCCCAATCTAACGCATACACATACCACACACATTCACACCAGGTATACAAACTCACCATGGAGTAGGGTATTACGCTCCGGCGGCTCGAACCACGTAAAACCATTGTCTCACCACTCTCATATGCGCAATCTCTCCATTGAGGACTAAGCCCTGCTGTTCAAGAACCTCCAGGGGCTGCTCTCATAGCAGGTCTGAGGGATGTGTTGCAAGAACACTTCGACATTTGGTGCGCCAGGTAGGAGCTTTTTCTTCTAAAAAAGTGGTTGCACTTTCATCACAATGGTAAGCTTCAAGCTTGCGAGCAGCGGCAAGATCGAGCTGCAGAAGGTCAACTTGCAGATCAGCAAAGACGTGGAAATGGAGTTCCAAAAGCCCAAACGGGCCACTGTAACGGTCTGCCAGGCTGACAACTTCAACCCCATCAGCAACCACAAGCATCGCAAAGTACTCCACGTCATCTGTGAGGGATCTTGGGAAGTCGCATTCCTAAATGCAGACAAGACTCCGCGTTGGGCGATCGCGTCGCTAGCTCCAACTCACGCCCCAGAGCTGCATCACAGATGGATGGAGATGCCGATTAGCTCCGACGCCTCCGACTACCCCGAGAACACGGCGGGAGCCAGACTCCTTCCCCTCCTTGTCGCCCCCACCATCGCCAACATCAAGTTCTACCATGTTCTGATGGATGGCGGGGCTGGCTTCAACCTCATCTGCCATGCGCCCTTCGACAAGCTGAAGATCCCCGTGTCCAACCTCGCCCCATCGAGACTATTTTAGAGAGTAGGGCCAGGGAGTATTATCCCGTACGGCAACATCCACCTCCGGGTGACCCTCGGGACACCCAAGAACTTCAGGACGGAGAATATCCTATTCGTCGTTGTGGAGGTCAGCCTCCCCTACAACGCCATCATTGGTAGGCTAGCCCTGTACCGATTCATGGTTGTACCCACTACGGGTACCTCATGCTCAAGATGTCGACTCCTTTTGTCATCCTCAATATATGTGGAGATCGCGCTACTATGGTGTCAGCTTTGGAGAATCTCCAAGCACTGGCAGCGGCCCCAGCTCCCGCCCCGGGCGATGCTGGACCAAGTCACCCCTCGCCAAGCTCGCGCGAGCGCGATCACGCTACTGCGCCACAGGTGAACCACTCCGACAAATATGCCGTACCCATCAAGACTATACAGATTGGCTTTGATGCTTCCCAGGCCACCCGTATTGCGGGGAGTCTAGACAGCAACCAGGAATCAGCGTTCATCGCTTTCCTACGAGCTAATGTCGACTTTTTTGCCTGGCAACCATCGCAGATGCCCGACATCCTCAGGGAAGTGATCGAGCACCATCTGAAGATCTATCCCGATGCTCGGCCAGCACAGCAGAGGCCATGAAAGCAGTCCATTGAGCAGTAGAACTTCATTCGTGAAGAGATCAAGAAGCTGCTCAATGTTGGCTTCATTCGGGAAATCCATCATCCTAGGTGGCTGGCCAATCCTATCGACATCTCCAAAGCTGACAGGAAGCTTCAGATGTGCATCGACTACACCAACCTTAATAAGGCATGTCCTAAAGATCCTTTCCCACTCATTAGGATAGATCAAATCGTAGATTCAACATCGGGATGCGATCTACTCTGTTTTCTAGATGCTTACTCAAGGTTTCACCAAATCCCTATGTCTAGAGAGGACAAAGAACATACCACATTATAATTGTAAATGACATTTACTGCTATTTCTCCATGCTTACGGTCTTAAGAATGCCCTCCCTACCTTTGTACGTGCCATGCATAAAACATTTGGGGATCTCATTTGGGACCTAGTAGAGGTGTACGTCGACGATATCGTCGTCAAAATTGAGACACATACATCATTGCTGGACAACCTCACCCTAGTCTTCAACAGGCTGCAGACCACATGCACAAAGCTCAACCCGGACAAGTGTGTGTTCGGAGTCAAAGCTAGGAAGCTTCTTGGTTTCTTGGTCTGACACCGAGGGATTGAGGCCAACCAAGAGAAGATCAAGGCAGTGGAGCTGATGCAGCCTCCATGCAGCCTCTAGCCCACATCAAGGACGTGCAGAAGCTTGGAGGTTGCTTGGTAGCACTCAGCCGGTTTATCTCTACACTGTTGACGGCCCTCCTGTTCTTCATGCTATTGCATCTGTCCGGACCATTCGTCTGGACCGTGAAGGCAGAGAAGGCATTCCGTGAGCTGAAGCAACAACTTATGTCGCTGCACATCATGGTGGGACTCGAGCCCAGGGAGCCTCTGTACCTCTACATCGCCGCCACAACTTAGGTGGTAAGTTTGGTCTTGGTTGCAGAATGGACTGGTCCCTAGTAGTCTCAAGGGACGGACAGGGCCCCTACCACTGATTCTGAGTCCCAGGGCTTAGAATCCAAAGAGGACCCCGATAGCCAAGTTGCCTCTGAGTCCCAGCCCCCGGAGGGCACCCGGGTCCCCCTAGAGGGCCCTAGAGATCAAGAAGTCTCTGTGTCCCAGCCCCAGAGGACGCCTTGGGTTCAGGGAACATGGAGTCTCTGGGCCTGGAGTAGATGGAAGAAGATGCGCCAGATTCCCCAAGGAGGGTACGGACCATCCAATGCCCGGTATACTTCATCAGCGAAGTCCAACATGAAGCAAAAATAAGGTATCTTGAAGTACACAAGTTGATGTATGCAATGCTAATCGCGTCGAGGAAGCTCCGCCATTACTTTCAGGCACATAGAGTTTTAGTGGTGACCTCATTCCCACTGGGGACGGTGCTCCGTAGCCCCAATGCGACTGGAAACGTTGCCAAATGGGTGGCAGAACTAGCGGTGTTCGAGCTCGATTTCTTGCCGCGCCATGCAATCAAGAGCGAAGCACTAGCGTATTTCGCTACTGAGTGGAATCCTTCACTAAGTAACCCAGGGGGCCAGGAAATCAGCAAGTCGGAGCTTAGGGCACCCGTGCTTACTAGACCCCACTGGACACTCTTCTTCAACAGTTCCTCACCGAAGCAAGGGGTCGAAGCCGGCGTACTGCTCACCTCACCAACAGGGGAGCAGTCCAAGTACGCGGTGCGCCTTGACTTCAAGTCGACCAACAACATGGCAGAGTATGAAGCCCTCATCTTCAGACTAACAACTGCGCAGTGTCTCAGTGTCCAGTAGATGCTAGTGAAGGGGGACTCCTAGCTGATCATCAAGCAGGTCCTGGGAGAATGCTGCTGCAACGATCCTTAGCTCGCGGCGTACCTGCTGCACGTCAAGAAGCTGGAGGCTGGTTTTGAGGCCTTGGACCTATGCCACGTACCGCGCGCTGACAACTCCATTGCCAACGCCTTGTAAACAATAGCGTCCACCGAGGCCCCAGTTCCTGAAGGTGTCTTCAACAGGAGATTAGTGTGACTAACCTCTAGGCTTGCAGCGCCTAACAAAGAAGGTGAGCCCAACACCTTGGAGTTGGCAACCTCGGTGGCCCTGCAACCGTGGGGCCCATCGAGGTTCTTATGCATCACCGGGGACCCCAGATCACCCGGCGCCCAAGATACAGAAGCTCAAGAGAGTCTCGATGCATGGATCACGGAGATTCGAGACTACCTGAAGGATCACATCCTTATGGAGGAACACGTATCCGCTGAGCAGATCGTGAGGATGGCGAAATGCTACACACTGGTAGAAGGAGAACTCTGCTGGCGCAGCGTCAAAGGCGTCCTATTATGGTGCATAACTCGGTAGGAGGGTTGCGACTTGCTCGCATATATCCACGAAGGAGAGTGCGGGAATCATCCCACTTCCCGCACGCTGGTTGGTAAAGCCTTCTGGCATGGTTTCTAACTGGCCAACAGCACCCCAGGACGCCATCAAGTGGTGAAAGGGTGCAAGGCGTCCCAGTTTCGTGCCAAGCAGATTCACACTCTGGCGCAAACACTGCATATGATCCCACCCTCCGGGCCATTCACGGTCTGGGGGGCTGGATATTCTAGGACCCTTCCCCAGGGCGGTCAGAGGGTACCGGTTCCTCTATGTCGCTGTAGACAAGTGCACCAAGTAGCCGGTGGCAGCCTCGATGATCAACATGAACAAGGAGTCCAAAGTAAAGTTCATCAAATCGATCATTTGTAGGTTCAGGGTGCCGAACAGGATCATCACCGACAATAGGACCGAGTTCACCAGTGCATCATTCCAAGACTACTGCAAAGACCTTAGCGTCCAAGTTTGCTATGCGTCCGTGGCTCACCCAAAGAGCAACAGTCAAGTTGAAAGGGCCAACCCTGAGATCCTCAGGGGCCTCAAGACACGAACGTATGAAAGCTTGGATAAGCATGGTGCCACGTGGGTTGACGAGCTTCTGTGTGCGCAATGGGCGAGCCGGACATCATCCAGCTGGGCCACGGGGGAAACACCTTTCTTCCTAGTGTATGGAGCCGAGGCCGTCCTCCCCCCCCCCCCCCCCAAGAGATCACATTTGGCTCCGTTTGTGTTCGAACATTCGACAAAACCGCACAAGACCAAATCCAACATGAAGATGTCGACCTCGTCGACGAAGCAAGGTGGCATGCTACCATCCGAGACGCATGTTACCGGTAGCACTCCGGCGCTACCAAGAATGGATCGTGTAGAGTAGAGAACTCCAGACAGGCGATCTGGTTCTATGGTGAATACTTTCTCGGGAAGGGTCACACAAACTCTCCCCCAGCTGGGAGGGCCCCTTCCGAGTGACACAGGTATCCTGCCCTGGGTGCGTCCGCCTGGCCACAGAAGAAGGAGAGCGCCTCCCCAACACTTGGAACATAGAGCACCTCTTTAAGTTTTACCCCTAAGCATAATGGTAGGATAGGGTAGGGTGTCATGGTGCCAAGGAACAACACTTAGGACAACCAAGCTCCTGGAGGGACAGGTCTAGAGTGTTCAACCGCTTAGCTTGGTCCTGCACCGTAAGCATGAACACTCTGCCTTCCTTGCCATCCGGAGTGGGTCATTGCCTTATTGTAAAGCTAGTCTCCTCCTATGAATGCCAATTTGAAAGAATCACTGTCTTACCCTGTGCTTTCTCTTATGTTCATCTAACTATCCGTTAATTTTGTGATCACCAACCTATCCTTGTTTTTCGTATATTATCTTCATATACCTAGTGAATTTTTCTCTATATCACTCCTAGTGGAGTTATGCAACCCTGCTGAAGGTGGACATGTTTGAGGTACCTGCAAAGTGTTTCGAGATCTCGCGACTGCTCTCTTACTTGGGGCCCTGTGGCGCCAGATGGTATCCCAATAAAGGCCTACGCAGAGCTGGAGGTCCAGAGTGTGCAACCTGCTTAGCCTGGTCCTGCACCCTAAGCATGCGCACTCTGCCTCCCAGAGCTGCAGCTAAGTACTAGGGGCCAGGAGGCTCACGCTCTGAGTAAGGCGGGAGCTGGGTACCGAGCGCTAACGCACTGAATTACCCAAACCCGCGTACCATCCCAAGATGGTAAGACATAGCAGAACTAAAAGAGAAAGGTGGTCGACGAGCAACACTATGCCCCTCTATCATGTGTGCAGGACATACAAAGCAGGTCGGTTCGGGCACAACCAGAAGCAACATCGGCAAGGTACACATCACCCAGGGGGCCCATTGTTGCCATTTCTACATGTTGATGGTAGATGGCACCAGAGTATCTAGCTCCGACACCTCCCAGGGGGCCTGCTGTCAACGCTATTCTACATAATGGCAACAAGTGTTGATTTGTGAGTACACTCCCTCATCTTGCTTTTGTTGCTAGCAAGGTTTCTTTGGTTTCCTACCAGCAAGGGGGCTGCCATCGATGTTTTTCAGCAATGGTGGGTGATGCCGGAGCAGCTAGCTCTAGCACCACCCAAGGGGCCTGCCATCAACATTTCTACAGTGACGATGGGCGACGCCGGAGCAGCCAGCTTTAGTACCACCCAAGGGGTCTGCTGTCGATGTTTCTACAGCGACGATGGGCATCAATGGAGCAGCCAGCTCTGGCACCACCCAAGGGGCCTACCGTTGATGTTTTTCCAGCAATGGTGGGCGACGCCAGAGCAGCCAGCTCTGACACCACCCAAGGGGCCTGCCGTCGATGTTTCTACAATGATGATGAGCGATCCTTGAGCAACCAGCTATAGCATCACCCAAGGGGTTTGCCATCAACGTTTCTACAGCGATGATGGGCAATGCCGAAGCAGCTAGCTCCGGCACCACCCAAGGGGCCTGCTATCGATGTTTTTTCAGCGATGGTGGGCGACTGTTGGTATTTCTTAACACCACAAAGTTATCCGCAAGCGAACGTAAATACCGTTGTAGCACTTCCCCTTAAGGAGTATTCCCAAGGGTATCTAATCCAAAGAACGGGTGTGCTAGTCTTTCAAACTAGCTCACCCAAGGACACAAAGTTGTTTGGTAGGCAAGGATTAGAGAGGAATTCAAAGTATTGATCCTAATTCAATGTAGTTTGCAGTAGATGCTTGCTTCGGGCACGGGCTTACTCCTAGCAATACTAGGATGACTCCCGCCAAGAGCCTATGGCATAGCTGAACGTGGAGGATTATAAAGGACAGATAGGGCTGTCACCACCTACTGCCTACCTCTTCAATCCGTGGGTCTATGAGATATCCACTGATAATTTATAACCTAAGCACCACACTTACGTTCTAAATCACTACTCTAGATGTTTCGAACACAAAGCTACAACTAGAGCCTCTAATGAATTAAAGCAGTGAACCCACAAGTAACTACTTGTGCAAACTACTAAGAATAAAAGATCAAACTTGTATTGAATTCACAATGGCTTACTTGATTGAGTAAAACCTTTGTAGGGTTACAAGTGTAGAAGAGGGACTTGACAAGCCCAAGCCTCCTTCTGCGAGACTCTTCACCACACTCTCCTTCTACTTTGGTAGCCTCTAGTACTACTCTAACCTTTGGAGTGTAGCACTATTCTCAACTTTTGGTGTGTTTGAGAAGTGAGGTGAGGGGGTCTATTTATTGGTGGAGAAGGGTCGGTTCCCGCCACAATTAACGCGTGAATCAGTCACCATTGACTCCAGGGAGTTAGGAGGAGCCAATGCGTGTCATTTGACCGGGTTTGGCGCTAGGAAGGGGTCGGCCGAACCCCTAGTTCGGCCGACCTGGTCAAGCCTCCCCTTGGGGGGTGCTTCCTCTAGGTGGCTTCAAGGTGGGCCTCCTTGATGTATATGGGTGCAACACTGTTGGATTTCCTCGTATTCTTCTATTTGTGGTCCATTTGATCCATGTGTTGCCACGTGTCATCGCCTAATTTGTTGAAATCCATTTTCATGGATCCATCCCTGCATGTTTTGGTATTTTGGGTAATAATTCACCCGCATACAAATAGACACCAACACTTGTGGAATTGGGTTAGTGTATAGCCCTACCACTATGTTTTGTGTTTCTTTTATGCACATTATGAGGTGAATTGACGGTCAAAATATGGTACTTAAGGACCGTCAACAAACTCCCCCACACTTAGTCCTTTGCTCGTCCTCGAGTGAAGGCAAGAAGAACTAGAGTGTTGTCATGAATTTGCTATAAGGTAGAAAATAAGGATACTAGTTATTTTAACTTATACTTGAATTCATGGATCCCCTTTGTGTATGTGGCTACCACATCAATCGTGGGTGTCTGAAAAGTGGAACGGTTAGAATGAATTTCCCTTGGACCATTTTCTGCTGAAATGATTTGGCAATTGCTATATTTGAAAGTCATAGGAACATTTGCCCTTGCCTTCTTGATCGGAATCTCTCAAATCTCTCAAAGTGTTTGAGTCCTCACCATGGCATGTTTTGCCGATTCTTGTCTCTATACTAAAAGTGGCTATATCTGGAGCTTGGTAGGGATTAATGTGGCACACATTTGCAATTCATATGTTACTAAGTCAAAAACTTGATCCTATGAGAGACTTATGCAATGAACAAAGTGAAGGGAAAATTCTTGTGCACATGAATGGAATGGAGGGGTGAGGTGATAACTCCTATGAATTTTCTCTCTTTTAAGGATGAAACATAGCTACTTTTTTTTAGCACTCTTACTCTTTTTCAAGAGTGGATGCTTTTTCTTTTCTTGTAGCCACGTCTTCTACTCCTTTTTATTTTTAGAGAGGCTTTCATTTGTATTGTATGGAGTTTCTTTTTGGCGGATGGGTGATCGATGGATGCAAACTCTCAATATGAGAAATTTTGCATGAATGGAGTGCACAATAGTTTTCAACTCAAAGTTCATGCATGTCACTCAATTGGGTCACGGGTTTGACAAAGTTCAATGAAAAGCAAAGTGGCATATGCTTGTGGTTTTCAATGAATGTATCATATGGCCTTGGTGGGTATATAAATTTCCAATGAGAGATTTAGGCAAAGTTCAAGACTTCAAATAGTTACAAATGTCAAAATCAATTTCAAGCAAAAGTATGATTTCTAAAGAACTCATTTACCATATCACACTAGTCAAACACCTAGATGATGTGTTTTTCCTATTTAATTATGGGAATCATAAACAAGGTAATGAATTGAAATATAAAGTATTCAAATTTTCAGCTTAAGCAAATTCTTGACTACCAAATTTTATTTCAATTTATTGAGTTGATTCATTTTAGATATGCAATGAAAAATATAAAATCAACTCAAACAGTAGGGTAGCACATAAAAGTGGGGATAGGAAATCCAAACCGATTTTCTAGAGTGAAACGGAGTCGTATGGTGCAGTCAGCCGACCTCCTCATGGCTTTTCTATGCCTCTGTTTCGTCGGGTCGTTTTGCCCATTCTGTCGCGACGTGTTTTGATATGCGATGTTAATTTTTCACGTTGGGATTTCGTGAATTGGAGACATGTTTCCCCACACTTGTTTCATGAATTCTTTATTCAAAAAAATAAACTAAAGGGGGAACTTTACCGGTGTTAGATGAACCGGTATGTTCACTTTATTGAATTCTTTACTGAACTTTGTCGGCCATGATGAGGACGGGAGGAAGATGATGATTCAATGAAGTGTATAACTTTCCTCTCTGTTTCCGTCCTTTAAGTAGGCGGGGAACGACGCGTTTCACCGAGGATTTTGTGGAGGATATCGAGGAGGATCAACACGAGAAAACAGAATGCGAACGGCGCGAAGGGAGAGTCGGCCGACCCTAGGGTTCGGTCGACCCCCTTCTGGCTCCGTTCCGGCCACATTTTCTTGGGTCGATTAAATGGGCCTCATAGATGAAGAATTGGATGGGCCCATTAGTTGGTCGCAGAGAATTTAAACAGAATTGAAAGAAATGGCATGGAAATCGATTAGATTTACCACGTCAAATTCTTTTTCTGTATCCTTTTGGGAATTGAGAAATAATTTGAGTTGGTGCCCATTCACTTTGAATAGTTGACCATCATCAACTTGGAGTGTGATTGCTCCATGGGATGAAGTCTCTACTACAGTGAATGGTCCTTCCCGTTTACTTCTAAGCTTCCCATGTCCAAAGAGTTTAACCCTAGAGTTAAAGAGTAAAACTTTAACTCCAGGTTTGAACTCTTTCAGCGTAATCCTCTTATTGTGCCATCTTTTGGTTCTCTCTTTATAAATTCTGGCACTGTGATACGCCTTATCTCACCATTCCTCCAACTCAGAGATTTGCTTCAATCGATGATTTCCCGTTTTGTTAAGATTCATGTTCCACCGCTTGATGGCCCAATACGCTCTATGTTCCAAATCTACGGGAAGATGGCAAGTATTCCCATAGACAAGTTGGAAAGGAGACATGCCGATAGGTGTCTTGTAGGCAGTACGATATGCCCACAATGCGTCGGGTAGCTTTTGCTTCCATCCCGTTCCCATTTCCAAGACAGTCTTTTGCAGAATATTCTTAATTTGTTTATTAGATGTTTTTGCTTGACCACTTGTCTGTGGGTGGTATGTGGTAGCAATGTTATGCTAGACTCCAAGTTCCCTTAAAAAGTTCCGGAAGGTCTTATCTATGAAATGAGACCCTCCATCACTTATGACCATACATGGAGTTCCAAAGCGTGGGAAAATGATCTCATGGAACATTTTTCCATGCTTGCTTGGAATAAGCATTTTTGCATGACAATGCTTCTACCCATTTTGACACATAATCGACGGCAACCAGAATATACTCGCAATCATAAGACCTATGAAAAGGTCCCATGAAATCAATACCCCATACATCAAATAATTCCACTTGGAGATTGTATGTTAGGGGCATTGCATCATGAGCAGAGATCCCTCCATGCTTCTGGCATTTCCAACATCTGCGAATGAATTCCTTGGTATCTTCATACATTGAAGGCCAATAGAATCCACTCTGCCAGATCTTTGCCTGAGTACGGTAAACACCGTAATGACCACCATAGGGGCCAGCATGGCATTTCTCTATGATTTTGGTGCCTTCGATTGATGGGATGCACCTTCTAAGAAGGCCATCGGCACATACTCGATAGAGGTAAGGGTCATCCCAAAGGTGTCTACGACTCTCATAAATGAGTTTCTTTTTGTTCTCCCCTGGTGTTACATATTCACGATATCCGAATACCAAGGGTGAGAGTCTGTCACCTTGAGGAGCATATCATCTCGTAGGAAGTCATTGATAGTTATGTCCATGGTTTGTGTGACTTCCATACGTGAAAGATGATCTGCTACTGAATTCTATACTCCTTTCTTATCTCTTATTTCCAGATCAAATTCTTGGAGTAGAAGAATCCATCGAATTAGCCTGCGTTTAGCATCCTTTTTGGTAAGCAGATATTTCAAAGCAGCATGGTCTGTGTAGACTATGACCTTTGCTCCAACCAAATAGGATCTAAACTTGTCGATAGCAAAAACTACTGCTAGGAGCTCTTTCTCGGTTGTGGCATAATTGAGTTGGGCTCCTGTCAGAGTTTTGCTAGCATAGGCTATTGCGTGATGCTTTTTATCTTTGGTTTGGCCTAAGACCGTACCAACAGCAAAGTCACTGGCATCACACATGATTTTGAATGGCAGCGTCCAATCAGGAGGTTGGATAATTGGAGCTGAGATGAGTGCCTTTTTGAGTATATCAAGTGATTTAAGGCATTCATCATCGAAATCAAAGGGAGCTTCTTTAGCTAATAGGTTGGTGAGGGGTCTAGCGATTTTGGAGAAATCCTTGATAAATCGTCGGTAGAACCCCGCATGACCTAAAAAGCTGCGGATTCCCTTAACATTGATAGGGGGTGGAAGTTTTTCAATAACTTCAATTTTTGCTTTGTCCAGCTCTATCCCTCTCTCGGACACCAAGTGTCCAAGAACGATGCCTTCCCGGACCATGAAATGGCACTTTTCCCAATTAAGCACAAGGTCTCTCCTGGCATCTTTGTAAGACCCTGTCTAAGTTTTCTAGACAATGATCAAAAGTTTTTCCATAGATGGAGAAATCGTCCATGAAAACTTCCATGATATCCTCGATCATGTCTGAAAATATAGACATCATGCATCTCTTGAAAGAGGCAGGAGCATTACACAGCCGAAAGGACATACGCCAGTAGGCATAGGTCCCGTAAGGACATGTGAACGTGGTCTTACTTTGATCATCGGGATGGATAGGAATTTGATGATATCCCGAATACCCATCAAGGAAACAAAAGTAGGAGTGTTTTGCCAATAGCTCTAACATCACATCGATGAAGGGCAATGGAAAATGGTCTTTCCTTATTGCCTTGTTAATTTTTTGGCAGTCAATGCACATCCTCCATCCCATGACGGTCCATTGAGGAATTAATTCATTCCGCTCGTTTTGAACGATCGTCATACCTCTCTTCTTAGTCACTACTTGAACTGGACTTACCCATTCACTATGAGGAACATGGTAAATAATCCCGGCATGCAGAAGTTTCAGGACTTCTTTCTTGACAGCTTTCCGCATCGCATTATTCAATCGCCATTGAGGTTCCCTTGAGGGGACACTCTCAGGGTCAATAGGAATACGATGGGTGCATAATGCTGGACTAATTCCCTTGAGATCCTGAAGAGAATATCCAAAAACAACTCTATGCCTTTCTAACATGGCTATGAGTTTTAGCGTTTCATCATCTGAAAACTTGTCACTTATGATGATAGGGGCTTCCAAATCGCCATTTAGAAAGGCATAAAGTAGGCCCGGAGTTAGAATCTTGAGCTCAACAGGAGGTTTTGGGGAGGGCTCTTCTTTTGGTAATTCAATTTCCTCCTGAAGTTCATCCTCCTCTTGGACGAAGTCTTCTGTGACGCCCGGTTCCGAAAATGAACCAAGCTAACGCATATGTGTGCCCAGGATGTTCATCACACATACACGAGTGAAATCACAAAAGGATATACAGAAAATTACCACAGAACAAGTTTAATTAACCAAATTTCATTACACAAACCATATTATCTTTGAATACAAGCTCTAATAAATATTAATGACAAGTTCAACTAATGCAGCGGAAATAAACTAATTAAGCAACTAAAGCAACTATGCAGCATAAGCGACAGGGTATATACGCGCAGCTCCAATCAACACCACAGGCAAAGCTGACGGTAGACACGGCCTAGAACTCCGCATTATCACCATTAAACTCCCAATCCTGACCTGCATCTGTTGGGGTGGGGATTGCAAGAGTGAGTACATGTCGTACTCAGCAAGTGTGGAAAGTATGACATGTGGCTTATTCAAATGTCGACAATAATAATGGTAAAGTGCTGAAAAGTACAGTAAAACATTTGAAAAGCAATATATATATTATATGTATGTGAAGTAAACCCATCATAATCATAAGTAATACCGTAATACCAAATCTGAATTCACTACCATCATCAATAATTCCAGATTTCACCATCGTCAATAACCAGATTCAATACCAGAGATAAACTCATAACCAGCCATAACCATTACCAAACCATAACCATCCCAAATTCCAATTTCCCTCTAATCATGGAAGTTGTCCAGGTGCTCATAACCGGGAGAACGGCTATCATGATAGTTTTAATTAACACTCTGCAGAGTTTGTACCTCTTTACCAACGTGTTCGTGATTTTATCACCTTTCGGCGACTAAGAACCTCCCTTATGCCCATGACCCGTCGGTCACATTACAGACTTCCGTTGGTGTGTGGCCAAGAGATCACAAAATAGCCTTTACAAAGGGATTACTAGCCTATTTAGACCCCACCGAGGTTTCACCGGTGGCGATGTCTCCCGCAGAGCACATCTTCAACCAAGGGCCCCCTCTTGAGCCATTCGGATCCCAGGGTAGTCCCACCAATCATCCACAAACCCAATCCGACTACCCCTTCCCTGAGCATCCACAATGGTCCAAACAGCACTAGCAAAGCCCTAATTAATCAGCTACGCCGCACCCATACTTGGCGTCGTGGTGGCACTGTAGTCCTGGCTTATTCTCGCATGAACCGGTCCTTAGATCTAAAGCAAGCAAACCACCATAACATCCAACCCATCCACATACCAGGCTTGCTTAGATCACCCATTACAATACCATATTAACCAGTTCATTTATCCATAATCTCATCCATGCATTAAAAAGTTGATTGGTATAGTTGTTTTCCATCCCAGTTGATTAAGCAAAGCAAAAAGGTAAAAACCCTTCCCGACTCTCTACCATAAATTCCAGGTGACAAGGGTGGTTTAGCAAATTTAGTAAACTTCCTACCATAGGATTTCCCATCAATTTGACACAAGCATGCAGTTTTGCAAACAAAACATTTATTTTAAAAACAGGATCAATATGCTTCAAGGACACTTGCCTTGCTCTTGCTGTTGATTAGGGTCAAAGCCTTCAAACTCTTGGTGCTGTAGATCCTCCGCGGCACTCTCTAGCGCAAATCCATCTAATCCACACAATAAACATACAAGACAAGAAACACAATCAAAGAGTGCACAAATATTACTCAATATGACATGACATGCATGATTGATGCAATGCAAGGTAGAACTTGTTACTAGATTGCTTTTAATGATCACTAACTAGCTCTGATAGATTTTAACAAGTTTATACAGGTTTGGAGTTGATTAGATCAAATTTTAGAATTAATTCAACACAATTTAACCAGGAAGATCGGACTAGTCCGCTAGGGACCGGACAAGTCCGCACTTGATGAGATCAGCAGATTAGGGTTTTCTAGATCGACGTGAATTTGGAGATTAGGGGTTGAATTCACATAAGGAAAAGAGAATAGGAGGTATACCAGGTGTTTAGAACTCCAATGAACCAAGAAGCTTGGAGGTAACACTTGGATCTTGATGATCTAGGGTTGGTGATGAACTTGGAGATGAATTGGTGGTGAAGGACAAAACTTGGTGGAGATCTTGATCCTCCTTCGTTTCCTCCTCTTCTTCCTCTTGCTTGGGATCTTCTCCTCCCTCCTTGATGGTGGCTCCCCACGAACTAGGGTTTGGGTGGGTGGAAAAGTGGCAAATAGATGTCAAACCAAGGGGTGGGGTTGTTTATATAGACGTGGAGGCTAGGGTTAGATGGATTTCGAGTTTTGGGATGAGTAGAGGCCGGTTTAGAGTCCCACATGGGCTCTAAAAGAGTTGGGCACGACGTCCCTAGGCCCACTTGATGTGAAACCCAAGAAACAAGTCGTAAAACAAAAGGTCAATCTCGGAGTCACGAAATATCGGACAAGTCCGGACAGGACCGGACTAGTCTGAAGTCGTCCAGAGAGAAAATCGGACAAGTCTGGCCAAAAATCAGACAAGTCCGATCTTAGACAGAAAGGAAAACGGATAAGTCCGCTGGAGCACCAGACTAGTCCGGAAAAGTCCAGGGACTTAGCAAATTTTCAAGGATTCATGGAATACCGGACTAGTCCGCACAAAATCGGACAAGTCCAAAGTTGTCCAGAGGCAAATATCGGACTAATCCGCAGCAAAAACTGACAAGTCTGCTTTTAGACAGAGAGAAATCGGACTAGTCCTCAGCAAAACCGGACTAGTCCGCACTTTCCTACATTTTTAAGTGCGGTTTTGCTCCAAATCAATTTTAAACTTGTTCCTCTTGTTATGGGTTAATGTTAAACATGTATATGAGTGCATGTAGGGCATGATGCATGAAAATGAGGGTGTTACAAACCTACCCCCCTTAAAATGAATCTCGCCCTCGAGATTCGACGCGAAAGAGAAGAGATAGGGAAATTCCTTCTTGAGATTATCTTCTAGTTCCCAAGTTGCTTCTTTTTCGGTATGGTGCTTCCATTGGACTTTACACCATCGAATCACCTTGTTCCTTGTGACTCTCTCCTTGGTTTCCAAGATTTTGACCGATTGCTCGGCATACATCAAATCTTCCTCTAGTTCCAATTCTTCCATTGGCACTTGATCTTCCGGTACCCTGAGGCACTTCTTGAGTTGGGAAACATGAAACACATCATGTACGTCTAAAATATGAGCCGGCATCTCCAACTTATATGCTACTTCTCCTCTTTTGTCCAAAATCTTGAATGGTCCAATATAACGAGGTGCGAGCTTGTCTCTTATGTTAAACCTCTTATGACCTCTCATTGGTGACACCTTGAGGTAAACAAAATCTACTATTTCAAAGGCTAATTTCCTTCTCCTATTGTCCGCATAGCCTTTTTGCCTTGATTGGGCAGCCCTTAAGTTTCCACGAATTATTTGGACTTGCTTTTCGGCTTCTTGCAACACGTCCGGACCAAATACTTGAGTTTCTCCTGCCCCATTCCAGAATAAAGGTGTCCTACACTTTCTCCCATAAAGCGCTTCATATGGTGACATTTTCAAGCTTGCTTGGTAACTATTGTTGTATGAAAATTCTGTGTATGGCAAGCTTTTGTCCCAACTTTTCCCATGCTTTAAAGCACAAGCTCTTAACATGTCCTCCAAAATCTGATTGGTCCTCTCGGTTTGTCCATCCGTTTGAGGATGACATGCTGAACTAAAATTCAACCTCGTTCCCCAAAGCTTCATGCAATTTTTGCCAAAATCTGGAGGTAAATTGAGAACCTCTATCCGAGACTATCTTCTTAGGGACTCCATGTCGACACACAATATGCTCCATGTATATTTCGGCCAATCGTGCAGCTGTATACTTGGTCTTCACAGGGACAAAATGAGCTGACTTGGTTAAGCGATCCACAATTACCCAAATTGAGTCATACCCGGACTGAGTACGGGGTAACCCAACTATGAAGTCCATACCAATTTCATCCCACTTCCATTCCGGAATCTTCAACGGTTGCAATAATCCGACTGGCCTTTGATGTTCCGCCTTGACTCGTTGGCACACATCACACAGTGCTACGTATTCAACTATGTCCTTTTTCATGCTATCCCACCAATAGCAAGCCTTCAAGTCCTTGTACATCTTCGTACAACCGGGGTGAATCGAGTAAGGCGAGTCATGTGCCTCCTTTAATATTGTCTCCCGAATATGCTTTACATTAGGCACAACGATCCTCTTTCCAAGCCATAAGGTACCATGTTCATCCTTGTCAAATCTGAATTCTCTCCCTTCTTCAGTTCTTTCCTTGATTTCTTTGATCTCTTCATCTGCGGTTTGGGCCTCTCGAATTTCTTGCTCCAAGGTTGGGTTTAACTCCATCATCTCCATCTCGTTTACAAACCCAAGGTTCAACCGTTCAAACTCCTTGCATAACTCGAACGGTAACTCTCGAACTGTAAGTTGATGGCTTACTCCCTTTCTACTCAAAGCATCGGCCACTACATTGGCTTTTCCCGGATGATAGTTGATCCCCAAATCATAATCTTTGATGAGCTCTAACCATCTTCGTTGCCTCAAGTTCAGATCCGTTTGTGTGAAAATATACTTCAAACTCTTATGATCCGTATAAATTTCACACCTATGTCCAAGAATATAGTGTCTCCAAATCTTCAATGCATGTACCACAGCTGCAAGTTCTAAATCATGTGTTGGGTAATTCTGCTCATGTTTCTTCAATTGTCTTGATGCATAGGCGACCACTTGACCTTCTTGCATCAATACACATCCAAGTCCTTGTCTTGATGCATCGCAATAAATGTCAAAACTCTTGCTTACATCCGGCAATACCAAAACTGGGGCTGTTGTCAACCGCTTCTTCAACTCCTCAAAACTCTCTTGACAAGCTTGAGTCCATTGGAATGCCTTTCCCTTCATTAGCAACTCCGTCATAGGCTTGGCTATCTTGGAAAAGTCCTTGATGAATCGACGGTAATATCCAGCCATTCCAAGAAAACTCCTTATTTCCTTGACGTTTTGCGGTGGTTCCCACTTCAACACATCCCTCACTTTACCGGGGTCAACCGATACTCCTCCTCCGGAAATAATATGGCCTAAGAAGGAAACTTCCCGTAACCAGAATTGACATTTACTAAACTTGGCATACAATTGATGCTCCCTCAATTTCTGCAGCGTAAGCCTCAAGTGTTCCTCATGTTCCCTCTCATCCTTCGAGTAGATCATAATATCATCAATAAACACCACAACAAACTTGTCCAAGTACTCCATGAAGACTTTATTCATGAGGTACATAAAGTAAGCAGGTGCATTTGTCAATCCAAAAGACATCACGGTGTACTCATAGGATCCATACCGTGTCCTAAAAGCTGTCTTGGGTATGTCCGATGGTCTAATCTTCATTTGAAAGTATCCCGACCTCAAGTCAATCTTAGAGAAGACACAAGCACCCTTCATATGATCAAACAAGTCTTCTATGCATGGCAAGGTGTACTTGTTCTTGATTGTTACCTCGTTGAGAGCTCGGTAAACCACGCACATCCTTTGGGATCCATCCTTCTTGTCCACGAATAGAACGGGCGCTCCCCAAGGTGAAGAGCTAGGGCGAATAAAACCCTTCTCTAATTGCTCTTGAATTTGTTTCTTGAGCTCCGCTAATTCCATAGGAGGCATCCTATACGGCCTCTTAGCTATAGGTGCAGTTCCAGGTATTAAATCAATAACAAACTCAATGTCTCGATCGGGTGGCATACCTGGCAACTCGTCTGGAAAAACATCCAAAAATTGACACACCACCGGAATCTCCTCAATTGCGACACCGTCCATATGATCCAGCTCTAATTGCTTCGGTGCGGTTTGGGATGCTTCAAATTCTACGGTGATCCCTTCCTCATTGGTCAACTTCACCATCTTCGTGGCACACTCAATAACTCCATTGTGCTTTCTTAACCAGTCCATACCAAGTATAATGTCCAACCCTTGAGAATCTAAAACAATGAGGTTGGCGAAGAAGTCTACCCCCCTTATTATAAGGCTTACTTTTGGACATACTATATTTGTCCTCATCTCTCCTCCAGGAGACTTAACCAACAGAGTAAACTTCATATGAGAGATAGGCAAACTATACTTGGCAACATACTTCAATGCAATGAATGAATGCGATGCTCCAGAATCAAATAACATAGTCGCGGGGTTGGAGTTGGCGAGAAACATACCAATGACCACGTCATCCGCTTGTTGAGCATCCTCCGTAGAGACATGGTTCACGTTGCCACGAGCAAAATTTTGCTGTCCACAGCTTCCTTGTGGCTGTCCTCCATTAGGTCTTGGGTTTTGCCTCGGCGCATTGCTTCCTTGACCAAGGACTGACTTAGGACATTGATGTGCAAAGTGTCCAGCTTCTCCACAAGTATAGCACTTCTTAATTCCACCAGAATTATTGGGACGAGCTTGGTTTTGAACATTGGCTCCAGGAAAATCAGCACGAGGTGCATAAGGCATCGGAGGCCTAGGTGCTTGCATAACAGGGCGCTGCTGCACAAACTGAGTTGGGCGCGATGCATAACCAGGGCGCTGAGCAGGAATAGAGGAGCTGTAATGAGGCGCATTGGGCGGCGCAAAGCGAGGGCGCACATTACTTCCTTGTTGCTGTCCTTGGTATGGCGCCTTCCGCTTGATTTCTTGCTCCATCTCACGGATCTTGTTCTCCACCACAATTGCTTTGTCCACAAGCTTCTGAAAATTGACATAATCACAGTTGAGCAATTGCACTTGGATCGTATTGTTCAATCCCCTCATGAACAAGTATTGCTTCCGGCTGTCCCGGCTAACATCCTCAGGCGCATATCTTGAGAGTTGAGTGAACTTATTGAGATATTCACTCACGCTTGATTTTCCTTGTCTCAAGTTCTCAAATTCTTGCCTCTTCAAGATCATAACACCTTCCGGCACATAATGAGAACGGAAACTCTCCTTGAATTCCGCGCAGGTAATTCTCTCTAGGTTCTCATGAGCATTGCAATAAGAATCCCACCAATCTGCAGCTGCTCCAACTAGTTGATGAGAAGCAAACAAGACCTTCTCCCGGTCACTGCATTGGACAATAGCCAGCTTCTTCTCCACGGACTTGAGCCAATCGTCCGCATCCACAGGGTCAGCAGCTTGAGCAAAGGTCGGCGGCCTAGTCCTCATAAACTCTCCCAATCGGTTATGAGGAGGTGGGGGTGGCGGTGGAGGCATGTGGGGCTGATTGTTGATATTGCCAGCCTGCAGCTGTCCCATAGTCTGTATCATGGTCTGCATGAGCTGGTTTTGCATGGCCAATAGCTGCTCGATGTTGATAGCTCCCTGAGTAGATCCTTGCCCATTGTTGTTCTGAGGCACTCCATTGTTCTCCTCTTCATCATTGCCATCCCTCTGGTTGCGAGTCCTCACCATCTGAAGAAAAGCAGTAGGTAAGAATTAGAAAACGTCCCCAACTATATGCATCAAGGGATATGAAACTAAACAACTAGCTACACTTGCCTAGGTGGACATGGCAATGCTAAAGCATCTCAAGATCCTCTATTAAGCACACAAGCAACCAATATATATAGCAAACAGCACACCAAGCAAGAACACATCGATTCCTGAGTGCTCCTATGTGCTCTAAAGTGTCCATTCTATCTAGGCTGCATCCTACGGTCAACCTGTGGCTCTGATACCAATCTGTGACGCCCGGTTCCGAAAATGAACCAAGCTAACGCATATGTGTGCCCAGGATGTTCATCACACATACACGAGTGAAATCACAAAAGGATATACAGAAAATTACCACAGACCAAGTTTAATTAACCAAATTTCATTACACAAACCATATTATCTTCGAATACAAGCTCTAATAAATATTAATGACAAGTTCAACTAATGCAGCGGAAATAAACTAATTAAGCAACTAAAGCAACTATGCAGCATAAGCGACAGGGTATATACGCACAGCTCCAATCAACACCACAGGCAAAGCTGACGGTAGACACGGCCTAGAACTCCGCATTATCACCATTAAACTCCCAATCCTGACCTGCATCTGTTGGGGTGGGGATTGCAAGAGTGAGTACATGTCGTACTTAGCAAGTGTGGAAAGTATGACATGTGGCTTATTCAAATGTCGACAATAATAATGGTAAAGTGCTGAAAAGTACAGTAAAACATTTGAAAAGCAATATATATATATTATATGTATGTGAAGTAAACCCATCATAATCATAAGTAATACCGTAATACCAAATCTGAATTCACTAACATCATCAATAATTCCAGATTTCACCATCGTCAATAACCAGATTCAATACCAGAGATAAACTCATAACCAACCATAACCATTACCAAACCATAACCATCCCAAATTCCAATTTCCCTCTAATCATGGAAGTTGTCCAGGTGCTCATAACTGGGAGCACGACTATCATGATAGTTTTAATTAACACTCTGCAGAGTTGGTACCTCTTTACCCACGTGTTCGTGATTTCATCACCTTTCGGCGACTAAGAACCTCCCTTATGCCCATGACCCGTCGGTCACATTACACACTTCCGTTGGTGTGTGGCCAAGAGATCACAAAATAGCCTTTACAAAGGGATTACTAGCCTATTTAGACCCCACTGAGGTTTCACCGGTGGCGATGTCTCCCGCAGAGCACATCTTCAACCAAGGGCCCCCTCTTGAGTCATTCGGATCCCAGGGTAGTCCCACCAATCATCCACAAACCCAATCCGACTACCCCTTCCCCGAGCATCCACAATGGTCCAAACAGCACTAGCAAAGCCCTAATTAATCAGCTACACCGCACCCATACTTGGCCTCATGGTGGCACTGTAGTCCTGGCTTATTCTCGCATGAACCGGTCCTTAGATCTAAAGCAAGCAAACCACCATAACATTTAACCCATCCACATACCAGGCTTGCTTAGATCACCCATTACAATACCATATTAACCAGTTCATTTATCCATAATCTCATCCATGCATAAAAAAGTTGATTGGTATAGTTGTTTTCCATCCCAGTTGATTAAGCAAAGCAAAAAAGGTAAAAACCCTTCCCGACTCTCTACCATAAATTCCAGGTGACAAGGGTGGTTTAGCAAATCTAGTAAACTTCCTACCATAGGATTTCCCATCAATTTGACACAAGCATGCATTTTTGCAAACAAAACATTTATTTTAAAAACAGGATCAATATGCTTCAAGGACACTTGCCTTGCTCTTGCTGTTGATTAGGGTCAAAGCCTTCAAACTCTTGGTGCTGTAGATCCTTCGCGGCACTCTCTAGCGCAAATCTGTCTAATCCACACAATAAACATACAAGACAAGAAACACAATCAAAGAGTGCACAAATATTACTCAATATGACATGACATGCATGATTGATGCAATGCAAGGTAGAACTTGTTACTAGATTGCTTTTAATGATCACTAACTAGCTCTGATAGATTTTAACAAGTTTATATAGGTTTGGAGTTGATTAGATCAAATTTTAGAATTAATTCAACACAATTTAACCATGAAGATCGGACTAGTCCGCTAGGGACCAGACAAGTCCGCACTTGACGAGATCAGCAGATTAGGGTTTTCTAGATCGACGTGAATTTGGAGATTAGGGGTTGAATTCACATAAGGAAAAGAGAATAGGAGGTATACCAGGTGTTTAGAACTCCAATGAACCAAGAAGCTTGGAGGTAACACTTGGATCTTGATGATCTAGGGTTGGTGATGAACTTGGAGATGAATTGGTGGTGAAGGACGAAACTTGGTGGAGATCTTGATCCTCCTTCGTTTCCTCCCCTTCTTCCTCTTGCTTGGGATCTTCTCCTCCCTCCTTGATGGTGGCTCCCCACGAACTAGGGTTTGGGTGGGTGGAAAAGTGGCAAATAGATGTCAAACCAAGGGGTGGGGTTGTTTATATAGACGTGGAGGCTAGGGTTAGATGGATTTCGAGTTTTGGGATGAGTAGAGGCCGGTTTAGAGTCCCACATGGGCTCTAAAAGAGTTGGGCACGACGTCCCTAGGCCCACTTGACGTGAAACCCAAGAAACAAGTCGTAAAACAAAAGGTTAATCTCGGAGTCACGAAATATCGGACAAGTCTGGACAGGACCGGACTAGTCCGAAGTCGTCCAGAGAGAAAATCGGACAAGTTTGGCAAAAAATCAGACAAGTCCGATCTAGTCAGAAAGGAAAACGGACAAGTCCGCTGGAACACCGGACTAGTCCGGAAAAGTCCAGGGACTTAGCAAATTTTCAAGGATTCATGGAATACCGGACTAGTCCGCACAAAATCGGACAAGTCCGAAGTTGTCCAGAGGCAAATATCGGACTAATCCGCAGCAAAAACGGACAAGTCTGTTTTTAGACAGAGAGAAATCGGACTAGTCCTCAGCAAAACCGAACTAGTCCGCACTTTCCTACATTTTTAAGTGCGGTTTTGCTCCAAATCAATTTTAAACTTGTTCCTCTTGTTATGGGTTAATGTTAAACATGTATATGAGTGCATGTAGGGCATGATGCATGAAAATGAGGGTGTTACATCTTCTTCTCCTTCAATTTCAGGGGGTTCTAAAAATTAAAGAGTCCTAACCTCCTCCATTGGCTCATCTTCGATGGGAGATTCTGCAGATGCGTTCTTTGAACGCAGAATAGGCCTGGAGAAATTTCTCCTTCCAAGATTGATATTGAGGCTTCCTTCCAAAGGAACATCCATTAGAAATTTCACTATGGGAATCCCTATCATGATGTCGAAATCTTGGATTTTGAACACGTGAAAATCTAGGAGAGCCTCAACATCTTTGTGTCTAACGAACACTTGTTGCAGAACCCCACATTCTTCAAGAATGGTTCCAAATGAATCTCGGAAGGATTTGCGTGTTGGTGCCAATGGCACATCGCCAAGAATGGCGAGAGTACAAGAATCGGAAATGAGATTTGCTTCAACAGTAGGGTTGTATAGGATTCTCATTGGTGTCCCTCTAATAGAACATAAAATGGTAGCAAAAGGTGAGGTCATCTGAAGAATTTCGGGTGAATTCTCGACTTCAGCTGTCCACTCTTTGCTCAGGATAGAGGTCAACTCCTTAACCGTCTGACGGATGAACACACCGTTAGGTGGTTCAGGTGGAGTTGGTGGCAATGAAGGTTTCCTATAGCAACAATACTTCGAGGTATTTCCATAATCTTCAAAAAGCTCTTCCTCGAAGTAAAATGGAAACTACGAGGGTTGAATTTCTTCTACCTTCTTAGTCTCAGGTTCGGGAGAGGATTCCTCTATCAAGGCTTGGGGTAAACAAGAAATGGGTTCATCCTTGTCCAAGAGTGCATCCTCCGTTCTTGACACAACTTCCTCTTGGGGAGGCTCATTAAGACCCATAATGAAAGAAGAATTTTCTAGAATTCTCTCCAGAAGATCCTTGCCTTCTTCTGGAGTCTTATGGAGGAAAGATCCTCCAACCGTAATGTCAAGATATAGGGCATACTATTTGTTTAATCCCATGAAGAAATGTTGCAAAAGCATTGGATCAGGGATTAACAAATCTGGGCCAGAATTTTTCAAAAGAGAAAATCTGTCCCAAGCTGCACCTATGGATTCCTTCTCCATCTGCTGGAAGCATAGTACTTCCTTTCGTAAGGAAACTATTCAGACAATGGGAAATAAAGCAAGACAAAATTTGTCTCGTAATTCACTCCAATCACCGTTTGTCTTCCCAACGTAGTGGTTGTACCATTGTTTGGCTTTTTCCTTGAGGGAAAAAGGAAACAACTTCCATTTGAGAGTTTCCTGTGTCATACCTTTGATTATAAGGCATGAATACAGTTGTTCGAACTCTCGTAGATGGTGGTAAGGATTTTCACAATCCGTTCCTGAGAAGGATTGTTCCCGAACCATGGCTATAAAGCCAGGGAGAAGTTTAGAGCTAGTTGAACAAATAGGTTCCGCCGAAGGCGATGGCCCACAGAACTTGCCGTTCGGAGCAGAGTAAGAAAGAATGGTGGGTTGCTCCATTTATATGGTGGTGGTAAGGTAAGAATAAGAAAGGTAAGATGATAGATAAGGGGGATATGATACGAGGGTGATCTTGGTTTGAGGATTAACAGCAACCGTTCCCCGGCAATGGCGCCAGAAATGCTTGTTGGTATTTCTTAACACCACAGAGTTATTCGCAAGTGCACGGAAATACTGTTGTAGCACTTCCCCTTAAGGAGTATTCCCAAGGGTATCGAATCCAAAGAACGTGTGTGCTAATCCTTTGAACTAGCTCACCCAAGGACACAAAGTTGTTTGGTAGGCAAGGATCAGAGAGGAATTCAAAGTATTGATCCTAATTCATGGTAGTTTGTAGAAGATGCTTGCTTCGGGCACGGGCTTACTCCTAGCAATACTAGGACATTTCCCGCCAAGATCTTATGGCATAGCCGAACGTGGAGGATTACGAAGGACAGATAGGGCTGTCACCACCTACTGCCTACCTATTCAATCCGTGGGTCTACGAGATATCCACTGATGATTTATAACCTAAGCACCACACTTACTTTCTAAATCACTACTCTAGATGTTTCAAACACAAAGCTACAACTAGAGACTCTAATGAATTAAAGCTGTGAACCCACAAGTAACTACTTGTGCAAACTACCAAGAATAAAAGATCAAACTTGTATTGAATTCACAATGGCTTACTTGATTGAGTAAAACCTTTGTAGGGGTACAAGTGTAGAAGAGGGACTTGATAAGCCCAAGCCTCCTTCTCCTAGACTCTTCACCACACTCTCCTTCTACTTTGGTAGCCTCTAGGACTACTCTAAACCTTTGGAGTGTAGCACTATTCTCAACTTTTGGTGTGTGTGAGAAGTGAGGTGAGGGGGTCTATTTATATTTGGAGAAGGGTCGGTTCCCGCCACAATTAACGCGCAAATCTGTCACCATTGACTCCAGGGAGTCAGGAGGAGCCAACACGTGTCATTGGACCAGGTTTGGCGCCAAGAAGGGGTCGACCGAACCCCTAGTTCGGCCGACCTGGTCAAGCCTCCCCTCGGGGAGTGCTTCTTCCAGGTGGCTTCCAGGTGGTCCCCCTTGATGTATATGGGTGCAACACCGTTGGATTTCCTCGTATTCTTTTGTTTGTGGGCCATTTGAACCATGTGTTGCCATGTGTCATTGCCTGATTCGTTGAAATCCATTTTCATGGATTCATCCCTGCATGTTTTGGTATTTTGGGTAATAATTCACCTGCATACAAATAGACACCAAAACATGTGGAATTGGGTTAGTGTATAGCCCTACCACTATGTTTTGTGTTTCTTTTATGCACATTATAAGGTGAATTGACGGTCAAAATATGGTACTTAAGGACCGTCAACAGCAACGCTGGAGCAGCCAACTTTGGCACCACCCAAGGGGCCTGCTGTCGACATTTCTACAGCGACGATGGGCGATGCCGAAGAAGCCAGCTCCGACATCACTGAAGGGGCCTGCCGTCGATGGTTTTCAGCGATGGTGGGCGACACCGGAGCAGCAAGCTCTGGCATCACCCAAGGGGCCTGCCGTCGACGTTCCTATAACGATGATGGGCGACATTGGAGTAGCCAGCTCTAGCGCCACCCAAGGGACCTACTGTCGACGTCTCTATTGAGTTAAAGCATGGCGCCCGTAGGGGGACCCGCTGCGGTCAACTAATCAAACTCCCCCGCTCTACTGAGGGCCTGTCAAAGACTTCCGGCGATCAAGTGGTAGGTGCGCCCAGCCACCTGACCACATCTACCAGGGGGCCTCTAAGGGGGTTCCATAGGCAGGACGTCAACAGATGACAGGCCGGCCACATCATGTGTGCTATCATTGGTTCCTCAAAAACTAGCAAACTCGGCAAAATTCTTCAAGCCCTTACGCATATAAAGACTCAGAGTGAAAGATTGAGAAGCACACGACAAGCCAAAAAGCAACATTAAGAGTTATTTTTACAAAGGCACAATCCCCGATTACAATGGTGGACTGCTTGGGGGCTACCGATCTCAAATCTGCTGAAACGAATAAGCCACCTGCTTGGCAAGGTCCCGGACTTCGGCCCTCGCCTCCTCCTCTCACTCATCGAAGGGGCCTTTCTCTACCGAATCTAGCGGGATCGTCGGATACCAGCTCCGAAAGCACACCAAGACATGGGAGGCCACCTTCTCCACTAGCTCCCTTCCTTCGACCTCCAGCCATCTTGCAAGGACAGTGTTCACCGACCCCAACATCGGGCAGAAGGAGTCCAAGGTTGGGAGCAGCTGGGCCAACCCATGAGATGGCTCCCCGCGCGGCTTGGGACCAAGTCCGAGGGGTTCCAACACTACCCCAACACGGGCTAGGAAGTCCCGGATTCCTTGCGCCTCGCCTGTGCTGGAGGCCTGGAGGTCTTCTACCTCTCTTCGCGCCGACTTCCTTATGATCGGCGAGCTCTCGAGCATGACGCTCCAAGTCGTCCTCCTGGCGTTTGATGGCGAGCTCTGAGTCCTGTACGGCTTGGTGCCTCTCCTCCAGAACGTCGAGACTCTGAGAGACCTCTTCTTTCCTCGCCGCCAAGTCTCGTTCTCGATCAACAATGGCAACCTCGTGGCAGACAAGCTCCAGCTGCCTATCCTTGCACGACCTCAGGCCAGCATCGGCATCGGCATGGGCCTTTAGAGCCTTTGCCTCGAGCTCCTTCGTCTTGGTGTCGACCAGCTTCACTAGGCGCCGCTCTTTAGCAAGCCAATCCCACTCCCGAGTGAGAGTAGTGCCGCAAGATGGACTGGGCCGCAGCAACAACATTGGATAGTGGGATCGGCATGGCCGTTGCCACAGACGGTTGCCTCTCTGCCTCTTCTGCCGACTCTGTAGCAGATGTCAACGCCTGGGGACCAGATGGCTTACTGGTTGGAGCTCCAGGAATCAGCCAATCATTGCCCAGCGCTGAAGTACTCTCCCCTGCCAAAGGGGAATCGCCGACCACCACTGGCGACATCGGGCGCAGGCGCAGTATCAGCGGCGGGCGGGTTCACGCCACCATGGGTAATTGTGACAGCCAAGGTGGCCAACTCGTCGCCTGCACTGCCTCATCCCCATACGATCTGACGAACAAAGGAGCATGAACAGTGGCATCACCAGAATCCTGTGCACTTTTAGTCGTAGGATGCTGCACAACGGACCTCGTTCCAGTTATGGGAGGTGCAGGAGCAATCAACTCCACCCCCGGAAGCACCAAAGGCACTATGTCGACTGACGACACCCTAAAAATCCAAAATTGACTCTGTCAGAGCGAAGAAACAACAAAAATATAGCGAAGGAAGAAACTACGCCTTACTGGCGGGCCGTCGGGCTGCTCCAGTGACCTTGGCCCCCCATCTCGCACGGCAGATCGAGGCCCCCTGGACCCGATGACAAGGTCAGTGCCTCAACCTTTAGCACGTGCTCTAGGACGACTTGCATCGACACGACCATTGGCGTAGACTCCTCCACGCCTCCTCTGGAGCCAGAGCCGCCGCTGGAATCAGATACCAGGTTGACGATGGAGGCTTCGACTGCTCTGGCTTCCTCGCGAAGGCAGATTAGAGAACTGCCCCCCCCCCCCCCCCCCCCCCCCCCCCCGTATCAGCTTCTGCCTCTTCGGTATGGGGGCGGCAACACCCACAACCAGGGTACAAGAATGCTTCCCCAGTGCAGGAACTGGTGCTGGATGGCTGTCCTCCACTCTCTCGGAGGTTGTTCAGGGACCTACCTCCACCCTTTCTGAAGGATGTGGGGTAGACCCCGACCCTTGTTGCATCACAGCACGACACCGCTCTAGGACCACCGAAGCCCTAGTCGTTTCTTTAGGGTGCAACCGAGCAAGGTTGAACACATAACCTTCAGCATCAAGCTTCGCACTTCGTCCGTCAGGCCAGGGGTCATGAAGAGCGGCTGGCAATCATTTGGGATGGAGACATGCTCATCATCGACTGTGTCGCAAGTCACCACCTTTAACATCTGCCTGAGTATATTATGGGTTGGATCGCTCTCATCCAATTAGCACAGGTCGTACTTGCCGAAGTAGACCCAGGCCCTGTATAGGCGCCCCTGAAGGGGGCGATGCCACGGTGTAAGAACTCTGCCAGCACCATCAAGGAGGTCAAGTCCTTGTCTGCCAGGAACTTGAGCCTCTTCAGCACTGGCTTGTACTCCTTCCTCAACCTCTGGTACGCTTCCCAAGTGGTGGGATCAAAGGTCGGGTCTTGAGAGGGCATCTTCAGCAAGGCTTTGACCTCGATCCACACAATCGCCCAATCTTCCCTCCAGCGGCTCCACTTTCCCCCTTTAAGGGAAGCAATGTAGATCACGGAGGTCCTGTCCCGATGAAGGAAGTAGTAGGCTCCCACTTAGCTCGTTGCACTCCTTCCGGTGGTCTTCATCAGGAAGACGAACCGGAATAGCTCCACCGTTGGTGGGATGCCCACGAATGCCTCACAAAAGTGGACAAACACGGCAACCACGGTGATGGAGTTTGGCGACAGCTGGTGCAGCTGCAGCCCCTATTCCTCTAGCAATGCGAGGAACAACCCCAACAACAGGAGCCCAAGCCCCGCAGACACGTAGGAGACAAAGAGAATAGTCTCGTCTTCGCACAAGTCTTGAAGAGCAGAAGATCCGCAGCGGACCATCCATCCTTGCTCTGCTACCGCCCAACCAAGCAGTCGCCTCAAAGGCACCAGATCCTCTGCCATATGGAAATGAGAAGGAGGCAGCACGGAGGCCATCGGAGCAAGCAAGAATAAGAGATTTTGCTAAATTGTGAAGGTTCAGGCGCTCGAGGAAGAAGGCGGAAGCTTGGGCGGCAGGGTGTGAGCAAGGAAGGAACCACCCCCTCTAGCAAAGGTTTCCTTTTTTATCACCTCCGCAACGCCTGAGCACATCGTGGGGATCGCCAGGGTCCGACTCGCACTACTCAACCCACAACATCGATGACAATAGGGCCTAGGTCCTCTGTCAGAAGAGCTGGCCCGAGCGGTCAGCCACTTGAGAAAATAGCTGGAGCGGTTCCCATATAGGCATAATAAGAATAAGTGCTATAGATTGGGATCTGTCATGATTAAAGGCACCATAGAGGGCAAAGATACTACCGCAAGCAAACATCATGTCGCCATAGTCTCTCGACCAGGAGAAGACGCGTGGCTGCGTTGGTAGAAGCGCCCACCGCTTCGGCTGACCAAGACAAAATTCAAAGAGCAGTGCGGGAACACATGGATAGGGTCCACCCTTAGGCTCATCACCTCCCCCCAAGGTGGACCCTGGGGCCACTGTCGGTAGCCTGCATACGGGGTACCCTCGCACACAGGCTGAAAGTACCTAAGTACGTCTAGTGGCGCCACGTGTCTAGAAGGTGCCAGATCCAGGCCTTCCTCAAGTACAGGATTCGGCACTGCTACGTGGACCTCAAAGACGGGACCTAGCTCCTCTTGTGGGACGGGATCCCAAGTTGCCACGTGTTTGGTTGGACGGGACCTCACTCCACAATAGGAGTGGGCTCTGGTGCAACCACGTGGCTCAAAGCACCAGGTCGGAGACCTCCCGCAGAGAAGGGCTCCAGAGATGCCACGTACCCCGAAGGGCCCGGGGGCTGCCACGTGCCTCGAAGTACCAGACTTGGCCTCCCCGGCAGTGGACAGCCCTAAAGCTGCCACATGTCCTGCAACTTGCCCTGGGCGGTGGGGTGCGGAGTTAAGAAATGGTGCGCCCTGTCTAAATCAAGCATTGAAGACATGCACCCACCTCTGGTGGAAAACACGGAGCACGCCAACGGTCAGGCACCGCTGCGCCCAATCACATCATAGTGAAGACGACGCTGGCCTACCCCGCTCTGCCAAGTGGGTAGCTTACGGTGACAAGACAGATGAACAGGGCATCCCCTAACACTGTCAGCGACTACGCATGGGCCACTGACATAGGAGGCAGCAAGACAGCGGGTCTTCAAGCCATGACCAGAGGAAGGTTATGTGAGAATCCTTAGATCTTTAGGATAAGATCGACCCGGGGCCACCTGTTGGGCCTCGAACTCCACTTGTAAGGCATCCAAACTTGTCCATAAAAAGAACCGAACCGCCACCGTTACAAAGGATCTTCCAATCTAATGCATACATACGCCACACACATTCGCACCAGCAATACAAACCTCACCGTGGAGTAGGGTATTATGCTTTGGCGGCCGAAACCACGTAAAACCATTGTCTCACCACTCTCATACGCACAATCTTTCCATATAGGACTGAGCCCTGCCAATCAAGAATCTCAGTGGGCTGCTCTCATAGCAGGTCCGGGGGAAGTATCACAAGAACACTTTGACAGCACTTTTTGCCAGAACTAGGATAAATATCTTGTCTATTGCAGCTAGATATAGCAAGACAAACGCAATTTAATACAAATTTACTAGTCGGTTTCTAAAACACCGACAGTTGGTGCGCTAGGTAAGGGACACTGTTGCACATTCTCATCAGCTTCCTCATGGCTTCATTAACACTGACAAGCTTCACCGGCGGCTTCTGAGGGATCGACAACGTCAGCACCACTAATGACTTCCACAAAGCATCCTTCGAAGGATAATAGAAGAAACAGCCGGTTGCAATCTCAGCTCTGACTCTAGCACCAAGGTAAGCGACCATTAACACTGGAAACGCCGCTCCGCGGACACCATGGCGGCGTGCAAACACTCCCACGATTTGTGTTCCCGCAACAAAGGATATGGCGCCGGGAACATGGAAATGAACTTGCACGGGGTCCCATTCTCAATGACCTTGTTGGGGTAGGGTGCACCACGCTCAGTTTCGAGCAAACATACCTAAACCGGGATGGTACCGCATTCTAAACCAGGTTTTGTCATCACGCTAATACGGATGCGGCACACCCTCACGCACGTTCGGCTTGGACTAGCGCCTCCAGTGGCATCGCCGATGCCCCATGCTTCGAGCGGATAGGCCAGAGCACCATGGCAGCAATCACATCATGGCGTGCCACACCCAGACAAGCTGAACCTCGGTTCGATCTGGCATGTCGGTCCTCCAGCCTCTATTGGACCGCGCTGCAATCGTTGCGTGGATGGGCATCATCACCGACACTTCAGCAAAAACAGCCGCAAACGGTCGGGGAATGATGCCCCAACCCACATGAAAGGCACCGATTCAGACTGAACCGTTCACCCTCTTGTCTTCATTGACCAGGCGCAAGAAGCAATCCCCAATCATTGTGTGACCCATGGCACTTGAAAGACTACTTGAGAAGGTGTCGCGCAATCTTGCTCTGAGTTCCCATGATGTTGTCCCCATCAAGGAAGATGTTACGATGATGATGAGGATCGAAGCCCAAGCTTCATGCAGAACAGTGCCGAGCTCAAGACCACCCTCGACAACGGCAACCTTCAGGGGACGTACGAGCGTTTTGGCAACTCACCAAAACTCGAAGAGTGCTGACGGAGGACAGACAAAACCCTCCGCAGGTACATACAACACTTTTCCAAGAGTTGCAACATGTTCCCTGACACCATAAACGTCGACATCATCAGAGCTTTACACTCGGGGGTATCGCGAGTGCCCGGTACCCTAGATCGCCCACACAAAGCCAAGGTGCATGAGGGGGCTACTCGACCTCGCCTCCCACTCTCGCCAGGAAAAGGGGCAGCAAGGGCCAAGACCCAATGGGATAGGGACCCGGAAGGACCCGATGCCCCGTCGAGAGAAAGGAAGCAGAAGATCGTCCCCAACCAAGGCGGTCAGCGGACATCGACCTCTAGCATAGTCGTGATTGCCCACCGACGTGAGGATGAGAGACTAGCCAAACGGCTAACCAGCTACTTTGAGAAGATGCTGGAGAGAGCTTGCACCCATCACACCTTCCTGGAGAAGTACACGCCGAAGGAATGCATCCTCCCCCAGTGTTTCCTTTACCGGAAGCTCGATGCCCCGGGTGGCAGAAGGAAGAGGTTGGACGCCTCAGGCTTCAAGTCGGCAGAATCCACCCCTAACAAGGACATCGACTGCTTCATGATCCACGAAGACAGTTCTGCGCTCAGGTGAGAGAAGACAAACTAGAAGTGGGGGCGTACCAACCAGGACACCTCGATTTACTTTCGATGGTCGGGAACAACTTTCACCTTCGACAGGTCGGATCATCCTGATTCCATCCTGAACCCCAAGCGATATTGTCAAAGTGATAATGTGACACTTCCCTTGGATCTCTAAGGATCAGCCCACAGAGGTTCTTTGTTCGATGGGACTTAGGCCTCAATGAAGTGTTCTAGCGAATGAGAATATGAGACGGTGGTTTTTACGTGGTTCGCGCCGCAATGAGCATAACACCCTACTCCAAGGTGGATGGTATTGGTAGTATGTGTGTATGCGTGTGTGTGATGTATGATTTTTGGGGGTCCTTTGTAACGGTGGTGTCCCGGGCCTTTTATAGATAAGGTCGAACGCCTTACAAGTGGGGTCCAATGGTCTGCCAGGTGGTCCTGGGGAGATCTATCCTAAGGATCTATGGCTTCTCTCATAAGCTTGCCTAACCGAGGCAGTAGAGACTCGCCGTCTTGCCTCCTGTCTTGTCAGTAGCCCACGCGCCGTTGCTGCCGGTGGCAGAAAGTGTCCCGTCGGCCTGTCTTGTTGCCGCAAGCTACCCACTTGGCCAAGTCGGATAGAACTGCGGTGCCTTCACTATGACACGATTGGTCATAGCGGTTTCTGACCATTGGCATGCTCCGCGTTGGGTGTCGGAGGTGGGTACTCGTCTTCAATGCTTGACTTGAGCAGGGTGCATCGTCCCTTGACTCCCGCATCTTACCTTCCGAGGCGAGCCGCAGGACACATGGCAGCATCAGGGCTGATCTCCGCTAGGGAGGACAGAACTGGTCCTCCGTGATGCGTGGCAGCTCTGGGGCTCGTCGGGGGATGTGGCAGCTCCAAGCCCTTTCCCTTGGGGGTGCTGGTCCTTGCGCTCCGCGCCACGTGGCTGTGTCGGGGGCGCTCCCCCAGGGTTAGGTGAGGTCCAATCCCTACATGTGGTGTCTCGGGAGCCTGTCACATCGGAGGGGCCAAGTCCCATCTTCAAGGCTTACGTGGCAGCACCACAGCTTGATCTTTGAGGTAGGCAAAGGCATTGGCTCCTACGGGACATGTGGCGGTTCTAGACGTGTCTCGATGTCTTCATCCCGTGTGTGAGGGTATCCCGTCTGCAGGGTACTGACGGTGGCTTCTGGGTCTACCTTGGGGCATGGTGAAGAGCCCAAAGGTGGAGCCCTTTCCATGTTTTTCTGCACTATGCTTTAAATTCTGTCTTGGACTGCCGAAGCGGTGGGCGCTTCTGCCAATGTCATCACGCGTCCTCTTATGGTTGAAAGACTACGGTGATGGGATCGTTGCTTGCCGTAATATCTCTGTCTTTTGCGGCGCCTTTAACTACGACGGTCCCCGATGCAGCTACAACACTTTTGCTCACTCCGCCATTATGGGAATTGCATCAGCAGCTTCCCCAGGCTACTGACTGACTGGGCCAGTGCGTCAGAGCGGGGATGTAATACCAATTGTCATGGGTGCTGTGTGTTGAGTGGTGTGGGCTGAACCTTTGCTCGGAGTACTCAGGCATCGTGTGGGTGATCAAAAAGGAAACTCTGTTAGGGGGAACGGTTCCTTCCTTCACTCTAAACCCGCAGCCTATGTTTTTGCCTTCTTCCTCGAGCGCTCGATCCTTCTTCACCCCTTAGCCAAAGCTCTCACCTTATCTTGCTCCAATGGCTTCACCGCTGCCTCCCTCTTGCCTTCAGTCGGCAGATAGCCTATTATCGATGCGGCGACTACTTGGATGGTTACCGGCGGAGTGTGTGTGGATGATCCGGTGCGGATCTCCCACCCCTGAAGACCTGCATGAGGATGAGGCCGTCCTTTTTGCCGCCTACATTTCAGTGGGGCTGGGGCTTCCACCGTCAAGATTCTTCCTCGCAGTGCTAGAGGAGTACAAGCTACAGCTTCACCACCTGTCGCCGAACTCCATCGCTGTGATCGTGGTGTTCGTCCACTTCTGTGAGGTGTTCGTGGGATGCAAGCCAATGGTGGAGATGTTTTAGTTCCTCTTCGTGATGAAGACTATTGGAAAGAGGGAGATGCCCAAGGTGGGTGCTTACTACTTTCGACACCGGGACAAGATCTCCCATTACTACATTCCTTCCTTCAAAGGGGGGAAGTGGAAAACCTATAGGGAAGATTTGGCGATCGTGCGGGTTGAGGCCCATCCAGTGCTGAAGATGCCTTCTGGAGGTCCGACTTCTAATCCCACCACCTGGGAAGAATTCCAGGGGTTGACGAAGGAGTATACGCCGATATTGAGGAGGATCAAGTCCTTGACACGCAAAGGCTTTACCTCCCTGATGGTGCTGGCTGACTTCTTGCGCTGCCCCACCGCCCCTCTCCAGAAGCGCTGGTACGAGGACTGGCATTACGTCAGCACCTACGATCGGTGCCAGTTGGATCTTGAAGACCCCACTTCAGAGGTGTTGGAGGGATTTTCGAAGATGGTGACCTCCAACACAGTCGACAAAGAGCACATCTTCGTCCCGGATGATTGCCAGCTGCTCTTCATGACTCTGGAAGTGCGAAACGAACTGCTGAGCTCGATGCCAGAGGTCAATGTGTTTGGTGTTACTCGCCTACACCCCAAGGAGACATCTCGGGCCTCTGTGGTCTTAGCGTGGTGCCATGCCATGACGCAACCAAGGTCAGGGTCCTCCTCCCGTTCTTCGGAAAGGGTGGAAGTAGGGCCCCCAACATCTTCTGTTGTGTTGGAAGGCATCCAACAAGCGCTAGTTCTGTTGCCGGGAAAGCATCCTCCTGGTCGCAGGTTCCGCTACTACTGCGTCGAAGAGGCGAAAGTTGACACGGGAGGATGGTACTGTCATCTTCCCCCGCGATGGGGCCGGTGCGGCCGATGCTCCCGTCATCGACTTGGTTTCTGACTCTAGCGGTGGTTCTGGTTCTGGAGGAGGCGCAGAGGGGTCCACGCAGGTGGCCGTGCCAACGCAGGTTGATCAAGAGCCGGTGCCAGAGATGGCGGCGCTGGTCATGTCGTTGGGTCCTAGCGACCTCGATCTACCGCATGGGGCACAAGGCCGGGGTCATTGGAGCAGCCCATCCTGCCAGTAATCCATAGCCTCTCCCTCTGCTACTTCTTTTTTTTTTTCATTCTGACGGAGTTTTATCTTGGCTTCTCGGGGTGTTGTTAGCCGACTTGGTGCCCTTGGTACTTCCAGGAGTGGGCTTGATAACCCCTGCCCCTCCCGAAGCTAGGATAGGGTCTGCCACGCCGCACCCTACGCCTGAAGGTGCATCGACCTTTGGCAACGTTGATGTCTCTGCCCCTTCTCCTATTGAGGCAAGCGAGACAGAGGTGATGCTGTGCGTGGAAGTGCCAGGCGAGGGGGTGCCCGGCGAGGAAGTACCAGGTGAGGAGGTGCCCGACGAGGAGGCAGCTACCTTGGTCGTGGTGGCTTCTCTTGGCAGAGCTGACCCACCCGTGGTTGTAGCGGCACCGGCACCTGATGTCATTGGCGCACAAGAAGGCGACTCGCCACCGGCGGCCGGTGATGCTGTAACAGTGGAGGAGGGGACTTCAGCACCGTGCAGCAGCGCAGCAGTTCCTGGGGCTCCCGCCAGGGAACCATCTGGTCCCTAGGCACTAACATCTGCCGTGGCATTGGTAGAAGGGGCGGAGGGGCAGTCGTCCGTGGTGACGGTCGCGCCGATCCTTTTGCCGATGCTGTTGCTGTGGCCCAGTCTGTCTTCCGCCAGACGCAGGCTGCTTTTGCTCAGGAGTGGTATCAGCTTGCAGAGGAGCGGCGCTTGGTGAAGCTAGTCGATGCCAAGAACAAGGAGCTCGAAGTGAAGGCCTTGAAGACCCATGCTGCCACCGATGCCCGCCTAAGGCTTTGTGAGGATCAGCGGCTGGAGTTGGTGCGCCGTGAAGTTGCCGTTGCCGACGCTGAACGGGACTTGGCGGCGAAGGAGGTCTCCCAAAGCCTGGAGGAGAGACGTCGGGCCTTGCAGGACTTGGAGCTTGCCATCAAGCGCCGGGAGGATGATCTGGGGCACCGTGCTCGAGAGCTCACCGACCGTGAGGAGTCTACGCGGAGAGAGGCATAGAGCCTCCAAGACTCTCGCACGGCCGAGTCCCAGGGAGTCCGAGACTTTATGGCACGTGCTGGGGCGGTGCTGGAACCCCTAGGCCTTGGTCATGTGCTGCATGGGGAGCCATCTCAGGGGGTGGCCCAGCTGCGTCCTGCCCTGTACTCCCTCTGCTCGTCGTTGTGGTCAATGAACTTCATCCTTGCAAGGCAGCTGGAGGTCGAAGGAAAGGAGCTGGCTGAGCTGGTGGCCTGCCATGTCCTGGTATGCTTCTGAAGCTGGTACCTGAAGAATCCCGCTGGAGCCAGTGGACAAAGGTCCCCATGATGAGCGGGAGGATGAGGCTAGGGCCAAAGTCTAATACCTTTCCAAGGAGGTGGCTTCTTTGTTCCTGCGGTGTTGAGGCCGGCGACACCTAGGCACAATGCTTTTGTATTCGGGGATCATCCCTTATTGTTAATGAATTTGTATTCATGTTGTTTTGCTTGTTGACTTGTCATGTGCTTTCAAGTTGTTGCCCCAATTCTTCTCTGTGTAAGGTCTTTAATAGCTTTTGTTGATGTCGTTAGCTTTTTAGGGACCAACGCTTGCACAGTTCACACGTCCAGTTTGCGCTAGATGACGTCCTGCCTATGGAACCCCCCTCAGAGGCCCCTTGGTAGGCGTGGCCAGATTGTTGGGTACACCTACCACTTGACTGCAAAATGTCTTCGACTGGCCCCCAACAGAGTGGGGGAGCATGAGTGATTGGTCTTGGCATGCCCCTTTCAGGAGTGTCGGGCTTTTCCTAAGTGTTGCCATCGACGGCAGGCCCTCCATGGGGTGCTGGTGCTGGCTGCTCCAGCATCGCCCTCCATTGTCATGAAGTCATCGATGATAGGCCCCCTAGATGGTGCCGGAGCTTGATGCTCCTGCGTCATCCATCATCGTTGTAAGGTCGTCAACGGCGGGTCCTCTGGGAGGTGCTGGAGCTGGATGCTCTAGCGTCGCCCACCATCTTCGTAGATACGCCGACGGCAGGACCCTTGGGAGGTGCCAGAGCTGAGTGCATCGGCGTCGCCCACCACCGTCGTTGAGACGTCGACGGCAGGCCGCTTGGGAGGTGCCTGAACTGGATGCTCAAGCAGTCGTCCACCATCGTCGTGAAGTCGTCGATGGCTGGCCCCTAGTGCACAGGCTATCGCAAGAGAATCCTGTTAGCGACAAGAGCGAGGATGGAGAGTTCACTCATTTGTCCATGCTTGTTGTTGGCGTTGACGTGCTGGGACGTCGACGGCAGGTTCCCTAGGAGGTGCCAGAGCTGGATGATCCGGCGTCGCCCACCATCTTCGTAGATACGCCGATGGCAGGCCCCTTGGGAGGTGCCGGAGCTGGGTTCGCCAGTGTCGCCCACCACCATTGTTGAGATGTCAACGACAAGCCTCTTGGGAGGTGCCAGAGCTGGATGCTCCAGCGTCATCCACCATCGTCATGAAGTCGTCGGCGGCGGGCCCCTGGTGCACAGTCTATCGCAAGAGAATCCTGTTTAGCGACAAGAGCAAGGCAGGAGAGTTTACTCATTTGTCCGTGCTTGTTGCTAGCGTTGGCGTGCTGGGACATTGACGGCAGGTCCTCTGGGAGGTGCCAGAGCTAGATGCTTTGGCGTCGCCCACCATCTTCGTAGATACGCCGACGGCAGACCCCTTGGGAGGTGCCAGAGCTGGGTGCGCCGCCGTCACCCACCACCGTCGTTGAGACATCAACGGCAGGCCCCTTGGGTGGTGTCAAAGCTGGATGCTCCGACGTCGTCCACCATCATTGTGATGTCATCGACAGCGGGCGCCTAGTGCACAGGCTATCGCAAGAGAATCCTGTTTAGCGACAAGAGCGAAGTAGGAGAGTTTACTCATTTGTCCGCGCTTGTTGCTGGCATTGACGTCCTGGGACATTGACGGCAGGCCCCTTGCGAGGCACTAGTGCTGGATGCTCCGGCATCATTCAGCATCGTCGTTCAGACATCGACGGCACGCCCCTTGGGAGGTGCCGGAACTGGATGCTCCGGCGTCGTCTATTATCGTACTGGATGCATCAGCGGCAGGTCCCCTGGAGGGTGCCGAAGCTGACTGTTTCGTTGCAACCTGCTTTGTATGTCCTGCAAACATAACAGGGGTGCATATTGTTTTGCTTGCTGATGATCTTTTCCTATTCTCGAGTATTTCCATGTCTTACAGTCCTGGGCTGGTATGTGGGGTTTGGGCAATTCAGTGCGTTAGCACTCTTGATCCGGCTCCCTTCTTATTTGGGGTGTGAGCGTCCTGGCCCTAAGTATTTACGCACAACATTGGGAGGCAAAGGGTACAGAACCAGGCTAAGCAGGCTGCGTGGTCTGTCCTCGAGCTCAGCGTTGGCCTTTTGTGGGGGACCATTTGGCACCACAGGACCCCAAGTAAGAGTGCAGCCGCGAGGTTCCAAGACACCTTGCAGGTACCATAAACACGTCCTCCACAAAATGAAGACAAGGTTCAATAACTCTACTAGGGCGATATAGAAAAAATTTCACCAAGTATATGAAGACAATATACGAAAGACGAGACTAGCTTGATTGATCACAAAATTAACAGGTAATTTAAGTGAACATAAGAGAACGCATATGATTAGACAGTGAATTTTTCTCATTGGTGTTCACAAGAGTGGATTGGCTTTACAATAAGGAAACGACCCACTCCACTTGGCAAGGGAGGCATACTGTTCGTGCTTAGGGTACAAGACCAAGCGCTAAATGGCTGAACACTCTGGGCCTGCCCCCCCCCCCCCCCTCACCCCCCAGAGTTTGGTTGTCATAAGTGTCATTCCTTGGCACCATGACACCCTACACTGTCCTACTATTTATGCTTAGGGATAGAACTTACGGTGGTGCTCTATGTTCCAAGGGTTGGAAAGGGGCTATCCTTCTTCTGTGGCTAGGTAGACACACACGGGGCGGGATACTTGCGTTACTCGAAAGGGGCCTTCCCAGCTGGGGGAGAGTTTGTGCGACCCTTCTCAAGAAAGTATGTGCCGCAACACCAGGTCACCTGTCTGGAGCTCTCTACTCCAGACAAACAGCTCCTGGTAGCGCCTTAGCACCTGTCGATAGCATGCGTTTCGAATGGTGGCATGCCACCTTGCTTCATCGATGAGGTCCACATCTTCTCGTCGGAGCTGGTCCTGCGAGGCTTCATCGAATGCTCGAACTCACAATGAGCCCACTATGATCTCTGGGGGGAGGATGGCCTCGGCCCCATACACCAGGATGAAAGGGTTTTCTTCAGTGGCGCGACTGGGTGATGTCCGGCTTGCCAATAGTGCGCAGGGGAGTTCGTGGACCCACTTGGCACCATGCTTATCCAAGCTGTTACACGTGCGTGTCTTGAGGCCCCTGAAGATCTCAGCGTTGGCCCTCTCGACTTGACCGTTGCTCTTTGGATGAGCCACGAATGCATAACAAACTTGTATGCCGAGGTCTTCACAATAGTCCTGGAAAGCTACACTAGTGAACTGGGTCCCCTTGTCGGTGATGATCCTGTTCGGGACCCCAAACCTATAGAGAATCGACTTGATGAACTTGACTGCGAACTCTTATTGATGTTGATCACTGGTGCCGCCTCCGGACACTTGGTGCATTTATCTACGGCGACGTAGAGGAACCGGTACCCTCCGATTGCCCTGGGGAAGGGTCCCAGGATATCCAACCCCTAGACCGCGAAAGGCCAGGAGGGCAGGATCATCTGTAGTGACTACGCCGGAGTGTGAATTTGCTTGGTGTAGAACTGGCACGCCTTGCATTTCTTGACAAGCTCGACAGCGTCTTGCAGTGTTGTTGGCCAGTATAAACCATGCCGGAAGGCTTTGCCAACCAGCGGGCGGGAAGCTGCGTGATTCCCACACTCTCCTTTGTGGATCTCTACGAGCAAGTCATAGCCTTCCTCCGAGTTATGCACCGTAGCAGCACGCTGTTGATGCCACACCGGCAGAGGTCACCTTCTACTAGTGTGTAGCGCTTGGCCATCCTCACGATCCTCTCAGCGGATACTGGATCCTCCGAGAGGATGTTGTCATTCAGATAGTCCCGGACCTCCGTGATCCATGCATCAGGACTCTCCTAAGCTTCTGGATCTTGGGCACCGGGTAATATGGGGTCCCCGGTGACGCACAAGAACCTCGGGGGGCCCATGGTTGTAGGGCCGTCGTGATCGCCAGCTCTTTGGTGTTGGGCTCGCCTTCTTCTTTAGGCCGCGCAGGCCTAGCAGTTGGCCGCACCAAGCTCCTGGCAAGGACCCCTTCAGGGATTGGGGCTCCTGTGGATGCCTTGGTTGACAAGGCGTCGACGATGGAGTTATTGATGCATGGCACATGGCAGAGGTCCAAGGCCTCAAAACCAGCTTCTACCGTTTTGACGTGCAGCAGGTAAGCTACGAGCTGATGGTCATTGCAGCAGCATTCTCCCTGGACCTACTTGATGATCAGCTGGGAGTCCCCTTTGACCAGCATCTGCTAGACAGCGAGGCCTTGCGCAGCTGTGAGTCCGAAGATGAGGGCCTCATACTTGGCCATGTTGATGGTCGCCTTGAAGTCGAGGCGCAACGTGTACTTGGACTGCTCCCCTGTTGGAGAGGTGAGCAGTACACCAGCTCCATCCCCTTGCTTCCGCGAGGATCCCTCGAAGAAGAGTGTCTAGTGAGGTCCAGTAAGCACTGGAGCTTTGGGCTCCAGCTTGCTGACTTCTCGACCCCCTGGATTGCTTGGTGAAGGAGTCCACTCAACAACGAAGTCTGCCAGAGCTTGACTCTTGATTGCATATCATGGTATGAAGTCAATCTAGAACTCCGCCAGTTGGGCGACCCATTTGGCGATATTTCCTATTGCATTGGGGCTGCGCAGCATCGCCCCCTGTGGGAACGAAGTCACCACGGAGACTCTGTGTGCCTGAAAGTAATGGCGGAGCTTCCTCGACACAATTAGTACCGCATAGAGCAGCTTCTGCACCTCAAGGTACCTTGTTTTTGCTTCATGTAGGACTTCGCTGATGAAGTAGAATGGGCATTGGATGGTCCGAGATCTCTTTTCAGAAAGCGGCACATCCTCTTCCATCTGCTCAGGCCCGGTGGCTCCAGTTCTCCAGGGCCTGGTGAATCCTTTGGGGGCTGGGATCCAAAGGCTCCTTGATCTCTTGGGCCCTGTAGGGGGACCCGGTGATCCTTTGGGGCTGGGACCCAGAGGCCCCTTGCTCTTTGGGGCCCCCTAGGGTGACCCGACCTCCTCTAGGGGCTGGGACCCAGAGGCTTCTTGCTCTACGGGGCCCTCTAGGGGGACCCAGACCTCTTCTGGAGGCTAGGAACCAGTGGCTTCTTGCTCTCCGGGGCCCCCTAGGGGGACCCGAACCTCCTTTGGGGGCTGGGACCCATAGGCTTCTTGCTCTGCGGCGTCTGGGGGCTGTGATCCAGGGGCTTCTTTGTTGTTGGGCCCCTTGCAAGCTCCAAGCTGTGGGGCTCAGAATCAGTGGCAGGGGCCTCTTTCGCCCGTCGAGGCTGTTGGGGGCCGGCCCACCTTGCAACCAAAACCATGCTTACCACCTCTGTTGTGGCAGTGATGTAGAGGTACAGGGACTCCTTGGGCTCCGGTTCCACCATTATCGGCAGCGTCGTCAGCTGCTGCTTCAGCTCGCAGAACGCCTTCTCCGCTTCCTCGGTCCAAACGAATGGTCCCGACTAGCACAGGAGCTTGAAGCAGGAGAGCCCACTCAGCCAGCCTAGAGAAAAATCGATTGAGCACTGCCAGGCATCCTGCAAGCTTCTCCACGTCCTTGATGCGGGCTGGAGGTCACATCAGTTCCACTGCCTTGATCTTCTCTGGGTTGGCCTCAATCCCTCGGTGTGAGACCAAGAAATCGAGGAGCTTCCCAGCTTTGACTCCGAACACGCACTTGTCGAGATTGAGCTTCGTGTGTGTGGTCCGAAATCTATCAAAGACTAGGCCGCTGTTTTCTAGCAATGATGTATGTGTCTGGATCTTAACTACAATGTCATCGGCATATACCGCAACCAGGTCCCGAATGAGGTCCCCAAATGTTTTATGCATGGCGCGAACAAAGGTGGGGAGGGCATTCTTAAGACCGTATGGCATGGATACATAGCAGTAAAGGCTATCTATGGTTATAAATGCGGTATGTTCTTTGTCCTCTTTATACATTGGGATTTGGTGAAACCCTAAGTAGGCATCTAGAAAGCACAACATATCACATCCCGAAGTTGAATCTACGATTTGATCTATTCTAGGGAGAGGCAAAAGGATCATTGGGACATGCCTTGTGGACATTGGTGTAGTCGATGCACATCCGGAGCTTACCGCCGGCCTTGGGGACAACAACAGGATTGGCCAGCCATCTAGGATGGTGGACCTCCTGTATGAAGCCAGCATCAAGTAGCTTCTTGATCTCTTTGCGAATGAAGTTATGCCGCTCGATGGACTGCTTACAGGGTCTCAGTTGTTGTGGCCGGGCGTCGGGGTAGATCTTTAGACGGTGCTCAATCACTTCCTTGTGGATTCTTGGCATCTGCAATGGTTGCCAGGTGAAGACGTCGACGTTAGCTCGCAGGAAAGCAGTGAGCACCAATTCCTGGTCGTTGTCCAGAATACCCGCGATACGGGTTGTCTGAGCAGCATCAGAGCCAATCTGGATTGCCTTGATGGGCACGTCGTCGTTGTCGGAGGGATGCACTCGTGGTACAGCGGCATGATTGCACGGGTGAGGCTCTGGCAAAGGCTTACTCGACCCAGCATCGCTCAGGACAGGTGCTGCGGCCGTTGCCAGCGCTCGAAGCTTCTCCAAAGCCGTCACCGCAACATCACAATCTCCCCAGATCTTGAGGATGTCAAAGGATGTCGGCATCTTGAGGACGAGGTAGCAGTAATGGGCTACAACCATAAAATGGTACAGGGCTGGCCTGCCGATAATGGCGTGGTAGGGGAGGCTAACCTCCGCGATGTCGAATAAGATATTCTCGGTCGTGAAGTTCACGGGTGTCCCGAGGGTCATCCGGAGGTGGATGCAGCTGTATGGGATAACACTCTCCGATCCTACCCCCAAGAAACATCTCAATGGGGCGAGGTTGGACATGGGGATCTTCAGTTTGTCAAAGGCCGCACGGCTGATGTAGTTGAGGCTGGCTCCACCACCTACCAGGATGTGGTAGAACTTTACTTTGGCGATGGTGGGGGCGACGAGGAGGGGCAGCTGCCGGGCTCCCACCATATTCTTGGGGCAGTCGGAGGTGTCGAATCTGATCGGCGTCTCCATCCATCTGTGATGCAGCTCCGGGGCATGTGTCGAGGCTGTCGAAGCCATTGCCTGGTGCAGGGTCTTGACCGCATTCCTGGATGCGGGTTCCCAAGATCCTCCACAGATGACGTGGAGTGATTTGCGATGCTCGTGGTCACTGTGGAGGTCGAAGTTCACAACCTTGTGGACCGTTTCCACGGCGCGTTCCGGCAATCGGAACTCTATCTCCACGTCTTTGTCGACACACTGGTCGACCTTTTGCGGCTCGATCTTGCTGCTACTTGAAGGCTTGATGAGAACCGTGATTGGTGAAAGCGCTATCACTTTTTTGAGGGAAAAAGCCCCTAACTGGCACGCCAAATGTCGATGTGCTAATGCGACACTTCCCCGAGATCTGCTATGGAGCAGCCCTCTGTGGTTCATTGTTCAGTGGGGCTTAGGTCTCAATCAAGTGTTCTAGCGGATGGAGAATATGAGATGGTGGTTTTTACGTGGTTCGGGCCACAAGGAGCGTAACACCCTACTCCATGGTGGATGGTATTGCTAGTATGTGTGTATGCGTTTGTGAGATGTCTGATTTTTGGGGGTTCTTCATAAGAGTGGCAGTTCGGGCCTTTTATAGACAAGGTAGGACACCTTACAAGTGGGGTCCCTGGGCCTGACAGGTAGTCTTGGGGCGATCTTATCTTGAGGATCTATGGCTTCTCGCATAAGCTTGCCTGACCGAGGCAGTGAAGACTCGCTGTCTTGCCTCCTATCTTGTCAGTGGCCGACGCGCAATTGCTGACAGTGGTAGAAGGTGTCCCGTCAGCCTGTCTTGTTGCCGCAAGCTACCCACTTTGCCAAGTGGGATAGACCTGCAACGCCTTCACTGTGACGTGATTGGTCATAGCGGTCTCTGACCGTTGGCGTGCTCCCCGTTGGGCGCCGGAGGTGGGTACACGTCTTCAATGGTTTACTTGAGCAGGGCGCACCATCCCTTGACTCCCGCATCTTACCTTCCGAGGCGAGCTGCGGGACACATGACAACGTCGGAGCTGATCTCCGCGGGGGAGGTCAGACCTGGTCCTCCGTGATGTGTGGCAGCTCCGGGGCTCGTCGGTGGACGTGTCTTGGTGTCTTCATCCTGTGTGCGAGGGTACCCCATCTGCAGGGTACCGACAAATACCCTATGGTGGTTGACCCAATCATGGCACCCACACGACTCACCCAACTGGCGATGGACGGTGGAAGCAGCCTCAACATCTTGTACGCTACCACTTTGGACCTAATGAAGATCCCACACACCCAACTCCGTCCCCCGCGGGGGCCCTTCCAGGGGATTATGCTCAGAGTACGTTCGACATCCCTTGGGCGCATCAACCTGCCTGTCACATTCGGGAGCTGGACAAACTTCTGCACAGGGATCCTCACATTTGAAGTCGCTGACTTCATCGGCTTCTACTACACTATCATGGGAGGACCTTGCTACACCAAGTTCATGGCAGTCTCGAACTACACCTACCTCAAGCAAAAATCCTCAAACCCAGAGGGTCATCACCATAGACTCCGTGATCCAAGTAGCCCTATTGTGCGAGGTACACGATCGAGGAGGATACCCAACAACAGTAACACTCCAATCGGGTGAGGTACCTGAGGCAGTTGTTAGCATCTGATGCAACCTCAACGTGCTCCATCCTCGGGCGCCCGCGAGCTCAAAAGGGCATAAAGATCCTCCGAGCCGCATCGCCAGCCCGACCGAGGAGATCACGAGCCCGATCGAGGAAACCCCGGATGACGCCACATCACTCGAAGGACGGAAGGACACGCTTGGCGGATCTACAACATGTCTGCACCCAAGTTCCCTCGCACTGGAGGTCGAGACCCCACAACACCCGCGCCGAAGGGAGAAGACACCGTGGATCACCTCGAATGGAGCGGTCAAATATCGACCACATCTGGTGCACAACCCGGAGGACTTGCACGACGATGATCATATCTCGAGATTGAAACTCGAGTCCTGACTGTAATGGCCGGGTTCAAGGGCTGCCACCTGACCGAGGGCCATGCTAAGTTCTTGGATCCACTCCTCATGACACACCCGTGCGCGATCGTTTTCCACGCGTCCCATGACCCACGGGTTATGAACGATGAATGTTTTCAGTACCCACTTGAGTGAGATTAATAGATGGAAAACAAATTGTAGCAGAAATACTTCTAAAGTAAATGTAAAGGATTCATGATATATCATAGCTCGGACAAGTACATAGAAAAGGAAATAAGGTTACACCAAAAACTCGATCCTTTCCCTACTCTATCCTACTCTTAAAAAGGTCGATGGCTTCGCTTTTTCTCCCCTTCGATGGGAAGATGGCCGTGGTTTCTCCAAAGCATATTTGGCTTCTAGCAAGGAATGATCCGCCGAAAACCAAAACGCCCTAATCTGGAGGTGCTGGTCTTCCGTCCGGCCGATGGCTCCTGATCTCGAGTTGAAGGGATCATCGACCACCGTCGGAAGAGGCGATCCACGGGAAACCAAAACGCCCCGGTTGGGGGGGCGCTGATGTTTTGACGGGCGAATGCCTCTGATATCAAATTACAGAGGCCATCGCACCCTATTACCGTAAAAGAGCCTCTCGTCTCCGGGTACGAAGATGATGACACCTCACTGCTTTTCCAGGTGGATTGGGTTGTTGAAGCTCGTTAAGAAGAGCTGGGTAGCGGATGCAACCCGCGTATATCCCTGACCGCCAATGCGTCGTGCAGAAAGGATTCAGCCATGCAGACATACGCACTGCATTCAGATCCAATCAACCCCCCTTCAAACTATCATCTGGATCCACTTCTTTCAAACCCCTGAGAGATTTCTCCCCTTTTTTCAGAGTTCCAGGTAACTCCTCCATCTCCAAATCTCCCACCAAAACATCATCAGCCGCACCCTTGCCGTCCATCGGCCAAGCACAAAGACCCGGTTGACACACCCTCACTGTCATATGAAGCTACTTACTACGAGGGAAGCACGGACAAAGGAGGATGGAGGGATCACTAGAGGAGAAGGGCAAAGGTGATGGGTAAGAAGGAAACCACACTCGACTATTTATAGCCCCATCAGGGGAGCTGAAGGGATAAGAAGGGCAGAGGCAGCACATTTCGCCTTGTAACCGACGACAGAAGAAAGGCTTGCAGTGATTCGAGGATCTCCACCACACACTACACCACTGCACCGCCTTGTAAACGACACCGCAATGAAGGCTCTAAGTGAACCGAGGGTTCCAATCATGCGCAACTCTGACTCTTCATAAGCCGCATCGCAATGAAGGGTGATAAAACTAGACGCAATCAATAGCGCGCCTCGCCCCCTCCACCACGTGAAACACAACAACTTGAAGTCATGCATCCCATCACGATGACCTCAGGGGATCATAAAACACTGCTTCGTCCTACATAGAAGAAAACCGAAATGATAACAAAAAAAATAAGCTGACTCTCCCCTCTCAGTTGTCCATTCCTTACAAGGTTAACCTTTGAAGCGAAAGCTTGGCCCAAACACTTCATTATCGGAACCCTGAGGCCTAGGCTAAGGACAAACAACGTCCTTCCACAAAAAGGCACAAAAGTGAATGGCTCCAATTGCCTCGCCTGGCTTAGGGGCTGCCTAACCGACACAGGAGTCCAAAGTTCCCCAATTCCGAGAGATCCCGGGCTGGTTTTTTTGCTCCTACGAGAGCCCAGAAATCGAATGACCGTATAACCCATCGCTTGAGGTTGACCCAGGTCCACAGAGCGGAGGATCAATAGAGATGAGCGGATGGAATGAACGCTGAGCCAGCAGGAGGAGGATTTTGACTGATAAATCGAGTGCAAAAACGAAGCAAACAAGAAACTTCATTGTATCATTAGGAAAGCACTCTAGGGTGCGGTCATTTACATCAAGAAGAACGACAAGGAACCCCTACATCCAGCCCATCCTCTAGGCCAGGTCCACGACCAGTGGGAAGGAAACCAGGCAACAAAGCAAGGAAGCGGCACACTCGCACTCTCGTTCCAGCGCCTCTAGCTTCGCGTCCGACCGACGGCCTGCGTAGCCCTCTGCAATGACGTGGAGGTCGACACTGTCATAATAAAACATAATGTCAGAGAGGGCGAGGCGTGACCCGATGTTCACCCCAGCGGTGGGCACTACGTTGATCTGTGAGCCCACCCTGTTCGGGAGCACCGCAATTTGGGTGCCCAACTGCAACACGGAGGAAGCCCTGTATGCCTGCCCCACATGTGGCAAGCCTGAAGGAACGGATCCTCAAAAGCTCCGCCACCACCTCCTCATGGTGTCAGGGAACCTCCCAAAGTCTAGCCACCAAAGACACATCGCTCGATGTGCCGCGCTCTGGTCAGTCGAGTACCAGATTGCACGCCTAAAAGTGCATCTAGGTAATCCTTGTGGGTTTTGGACGATTGATGACAAATGAATGAGATCCTAATGAACTTGTTGAGATGAATGCAGGTCAACTCAAATGAGATAGTTTGGTGCACTCAAAAAGTGAAAAATGAAGTGACGAAGAAAGAGAAAAGCCCAACTGATGAATGAAGCACAAAGTAGACTTAATTGTATAGGATGTGTGTGAGAGACACATCCCAAAAGCTCAAATCTTTGCGTAGGGGTAAGGGCTTTAAATCAACCTTGAAATTCATTGTGCACCAGACTAGTCCATTCATGGACTGGACTAGTCTGATCAACTTTCTGGAACCTCACTTCACAGTGCACCAAACTTGTCCGATCAACTTTCTGGAACCTCACTTCACAGTGCACCGGACAAGTCCGTTTAACTTTTTGTAAACTCAATACACTGTGCACTGGACAAGTATGTTCAGAAACTGGACTAGTCCGTTGAACTCTCTGATGTTTCTTAACACATTGCACCAGACAAGTCCGTTTACGGACTGGACTAGTCCGAGAAACTTTCTGATGTTCCAATTCACAGGGCACCGGACAAGTACAGACCCCTACTGGACTAGTCTAGTATACCTCACACAATTTAGGGTTTCTAGTGTGCTGCACATTTCACTCCGTCGGTCCCTAGTATGGACTAATCTGACCGTCGGGATCCCTAACGGTAATATTTTTGGAAACACTATAAATAGAAGATCCACAACCCCACAATTTTAATCCTCGTATTCTATTGTTCGGAATTGAAACCCTAGTGCCGCCACTTGTTACAAGAGCACAAAAAGACATCTCCCCACGCATCTAAGATCCTCAAAAGTGAAATTCTTTGAGTATTCAAATTTGGGATTGGGAGATTGTTGTATACGTGTTATTGAGCTCTTGGTGTTTGATCTCTATACACTCTTGCATTACTTGTAATCTTTTCGAGTGTATTCGATCATCTTTTCTGCTGTAATTCTTGTGGGAACCCTCAACGTGTGAGGTTGCCCGACCCTCGGTGATTACCCGTGATAGTGGAATCAAGTCGGCCTTGTGTTGTGACTTGACAAAGGAAAGGGTTTAAAGAGACCCGACTCTGTGTGGGCTTCCTCAACGAGGAGTAGATCTCTTTGGTGAGATCGGACCTCGGTAAAAATCCTTGTCTCGCGTGTTCCGTTATTTTACTTTTGCAAGTTTCATCATCTAGGGCATTAGAATTGATCAATTAAATACATTGTGATCCATGTGAGCATTAAGTAATCTTATCTCTTGTTCAAGTGGAAATAATAGTAATTACATTCCACAGCAATTTCATCTAAAATTCTTGCGTAATCGCTTAATAGTTTTGTTGAACTGAACAACCAGACTAGTCTGTACCACCAACCAGACAAGTCCGGTCCCTCTGGTATTTGACGAATTGATTAAGTGTGCAGGAAAAATTTCAAAGCCTATTCAGCCCCCTCTAGGCCACATTCAATTGGTATCAGAGCAGGCTCTCCATCTACGAGACTCACCTCTCGGAGAGATCAAATGGAGTCAGATAAGAACAATGAGATCCCAAAGGTGCCCAATGCTGAAGATGGACATGACACAAAAGCATTCGATGTACTCAAGGAGAACAAACACGATGATGAAGAAGTGCGTCAACTAAAGGCGCTTCTAAGAAAGAAGCTTCTAAGCATCAAGGGCAAGGAAGAAGATGAGAAGACGACAGGGAGTGGTCATCATGACTACTCCCGGTATCCTTATAATTACATCGTCTAAATTCCAATAATCATTATATTTCAATTCACACGGGAAAACCTCCGCAGTTCGACAGCAATGATTATACCATGTGGAAGTACAATATGAAAATGCATCTAATCTCTTTAAACCCCAGTCTTTGGCATATTGTGTATACAGGTGTAGATATCCTGAATACCGACGATGATCTCACTCCAGAGCAAGAACAAGAAATTCATCGCAGTGCACAAGCTATTGCGGTGATCACTTCATCCCTGAGCCGAGAAGAGTTCACCAAGATTGATGAACTGGAAAGTGCCAAGGAAATTTCGGATACACTCAAGACCACACACGAAGGAAATCTCTCAATTCGTGAAGCAAAAATTTAAATGCTTGAAGGACAATTAGGGAGGTTTGCCATTGAGGACGGCGAATCACCTCAAGACATGTACAACTAAATGAAGGCGCTTATCAACAAGATATGTGCCTATGGAAGTAAGAAGTAGAAAAAAGGATAATTAGAGCATTTATGTCAAGGAATGTCACTTGTGCTCCATGATCCGTGAAAGCCTGAGGTTTCACAAAATGATAGGCTGAGAGTTTAGCTATGAATATTACTTATGCTGTACATTAAGTATTGTAAAAGACTTCCGCTATTTCTATAAATAAAACTTTTTAATTTGTTGTATTCTTTTCGTGTGTGCTGTTGGGTGTCGCATAGCACGACACCACCCTCTACAATTCCTGGAATGTGTGGACCCGGTCCTCACAACCTGGTATCAGAGCCGCATTGGGAATAGAATGCTCAAAAAGAGCCTATTTTAAAAACTTAGAAGTAGTCGAGTGAGGATTAGTTACTATGCCCATATAAGGTATATTATAGTATTAGTTACTTAAGGTGGCAAGCTAACATATGTGTTATTATATTCTGTAACGATGCTCCGACGTCAGGTAAGAGGTAAGGTACGCCATCACAAGCGGATAAATTGCGGTAAGCTCACCACGCGAGAGGTATCATGTGATTGTCCCTGTGGCTTGGCACGGGAGTTAACCTGAGTCTCTGAATCTTTTCATGGTTCTGGGAACATATGAAAATGATATTCCCTGCCGTGCTTCAGGCAAAAGCGAGGATACCCCATCGTGTGGTCAAAAATACGAAGTATGCAACTCTGGAATGTTCAATGTTCAAAGGGCCATACACAGGGCTGATCCCTAGCGCACGAGATAAATTATGGGGCCACCTATTGTGCGGTTGAAAAGCACACAGTGTGTTTTTTAATAAACACGCGAAAGCGCCTCCTACTGGTGCAGCATTAGGCAAAGACGTGGGACCCTGTCGGGTGGTACATAACCGGATGCGCCTCCTACTGGTGCAGCATTATGCAAAGATGTGGGATCCCCAACTGGTGGTAGAAAACCATGTCATGTACGTCGACACGTGGCTCAGCTCGGGGCGGCCCGTATGGAATGATACGGGACAAATGTTCTTACTTTCATATATATTATTGTGACTGCCTGAAATGATCGCTCGTGCAGGCTGTGCCGTACGGCACTATATGATTGATCAGTAATTTGTGTGTAGTTGCAGATACAGTAACCAGGTTTTAAGTTGATCGGGTTGAAAATGTTTACGAGTGAACGTCATTAGTGCCACCATTGAGACGTATGCCGGAATACCGGCTTAGGATTTTCTTTGGTGAGGGCGTAGTAGCGGCATTGCATTTGAGTTCTGTCAGACAGGTTGATGACGATATCCGTTCTGGAGGTGTGACTCGACAACAAGTAAAAATTTTCAATTTAGGACTAAGTTTGAATTTGTAATCTCTGTTTTGGAGCGTGCTGGTCAGATTGACAATTAATCATGTGGTCGCTGCGATAAGCAGGCATATGGTTTGGAAACTTGAGGAAGTCATCCACAAGTTTCATTTTCATCTCCAAGGCAGATATCAACATTTAAAAACTGGAAAATTTCATTTGAACTTAAACTGCCAGGTTCCTAATTCAAACTGAGAATTTGGCAGCGAAATGCTTAACTCTGTAATAGCGTGACTCTATGTAGGAATATTTACTGCAGGTATACCACACATGGTTAGAAAGTTTAGGGAGTCCTCTAAAACTCCTATGGTCAACTACAGATCAGGATCCCCCTGTAAAGTAGTGAAAAATTCAAATTTCCAAACTCTGTTAAATCTGGACAGAGACTGGACAGTTTCTGTATCCTGTCACTGTTTTTATCGTATCTCTTAGTAAAATCGACGAATGACTTTGTGTAATAAATTTCTGTAGTACTGAGTATGTATGCTACAATGTTGTAATTTATGATTTTTTCATATTTTGATGTTTTGTATCTGGAAAAATGTGGACAAAATCAGCCTTAAACAAAGGAGTTGCTGTCAAAAATTTTCCAGAAACACTGTCAAGTTGCAATAGTCATATCTCTTCATAAAGAAATGATCTGGAGGCAAATAAATACATTCAGGAATTCTATTTGAGTGTACTACAACTTTGTAGTGGAACTCAAGTCCTGAATTTGCCTTCAACTGGATGAAAAATTCGAATTTCTCCAGACTGGTCAGAATGAACACAAACTGAGACAGAATTCCAGTGTGATGTTTCATTTGACATTTGAATTTGAATTCACTTTCATAATTCAATTATCACAGCCATGATCTGTTTCTCAACAAAAATTTGTTGAATTTGAGTATTTGACCTCTTCAAATACTTCTTTTATAGATGGCGGATGTGACGGTATTGTTGCCGGACAGGTGAGTGTTCTCAACGTGCGCTAACCGTCCGGGCTTCCCCATCATACTGCAGGAGGTGCTCGAACAGTTTGGCTTCATCAAAATGCCAGGCTATGGGGGTTAAGAGACGGACGACCAAGGCGTACTGTCGTGCACCGTCCTGGTTGACGTCCCTGCTAGTCCACTTCTTCGTGGATGGGCTCCTTTTCCGGTCACTACCTTGGGAGCTCGTTTGGAGGACACGTGGGCCGTTGCAGAGGGCGAAGCACTTATGAAGCTTTGCGAGCTTCATCAAGATACCATGGCTGGGACACAATTTTCTTTTCTCCTGGTCCGTGGTGCAGCTGGTGTTGAGTGGCAACGTCGTATGGTTGAGGCTTATCAACCGAATGGTGACACGACATCGACGACACTTGGGACTTATGCAGCTGCATCCAGCATGGTGGTAATTACGCAGAGTGCAATCATTCAACAGCAGGTTGAAGCCTTGAGGCAAGGAATTGAACGGGGTGATACACTTGATTACATCAATGAGAACCTACATTCGTTTCTGGCTCCGACCAATCACCAGCTGAATCAGCACGAGAATCAACTGCACCACACTTGCACTAAACTGCGGAAAGCTCGCGCCAAACTGCGGCAAGCTCGCACAGAACTGCAGCAAGCACGTGGTGAATTGCAGGCGAGTATATTGGTGGTGCAGCAACAACAAGAGCAGCTTTTGGTGATCACCGAGGCATGAGATGAAGCAGTCGACGAAGCTCAGGGTTGGGAAGCTGAGGAAGTCCAAGCAAGAGGACTTGTGGGAGGCTCAGGCACACATGCCTCAACCAGTCGTGTATCCACCGGCTGAGGACATGTCGCTGAACATGGCGCACAGGTGCTTCTATGTCCTGAGGAGGAGGAGGAAGATCCTAAGTTACTCGAGTTTGCTGACGAGGATGAATCAGAGTAGGATGGGGCAGCACTACTGCCATCACGAGGCAACATATAGTTAACGGTTGCTGGTGTTTATTTTGTAGCCATGTTTGTATCATATTATAAATAGTAGTGAGTGTGTATGAGATTACAATGTGTGTATGACGTCTCATGGAGACCAAGTATAGTTGAGATGCACTTCCATAGTGGGAGTCCGTCATTTTGGAGTTCACTATTGTAAACTTGGTCATGAGATAATATATCTTGTATAAAGTTTGTACTTTATCAATATATGTGAATGTTATGAACTTATCATATTGTCAATGCTCACACTACTATGGTATGGAGTGGATGAAGAAAACAAACATGTTGCTGATTTTTAAATCATGTGGATACAGAATGGTGTGTACTTGCTCTACGCCCGAGATGGGAGGCTCTAGCCAGGGTCAGGGTGATGAATCCTCGACACGGGAGCAAACCACGACACCGGAGCAACAAGCTCCTCCACCACCACCACCACCTGAACCTCCAAGGACTGTCGCGGAGATTCTCGCCGCAGTGCTCGGCTCGCGTGATGAGCAAACCGAGTTGCTGCGGATGTTGGTGCAGAATTCATCCCGCCAATGGGGGCGACAAGACAATGGGCAACACCAGCCCCAATAGAGTTCATACTCGGACTTCTTGGCGATGCATCCACCGGTCTTCACGGAGGCCGAGGAGCCTGTGGAGGCGGACAACTTTATCCACACCCTCGAGGCGAAGTTCGGTCTGATACGATGCACCAAACAGCAGAAGGCGCTATTCGCAGCACAACAGCTTCAAGGATCCGCCGGTGCTTGGTGGGCGAACTACATTGCGTCACTATCGGCTGGTCATGCGGTCACATGGACTGAGTTCCGGGAGGTGTTCCGCGCCTACCATATACCTCCCAGTATCATGAAGACGAAGCTTCAGGAGTTTCTGGAGCTGAAGCAAGGCGGGAGGAGTGCTCATGAATACTCCCGCACGTTCAATTATTTAGCGTAGTACGCGCCAGATAATGTGGGAACAGAGGACAAGAAGCGAGATACTTTCTTCCGGGTTTTGAACCCCAAGATGAAAGTCCAGCTCACACAATGTAATCGCGGCACCTTCAATGACGTCGTCAGTGGCGCGATAGTGCGAGAAGGCGCTCAGCGCGAGCTTGTTTCTGGTAAGAGGAAACAGAGGGCCACCATCGAGCAGCAGTGGTGGTGGTCCACAGAAGTACCGTTTGGTGTATCGCTCACCATTCGAGCAACGATGGTAGCCACCAGCGCGACCGCAGCAGTTCCGTGGTCGTTCTTTCAACATGCCGCATTTCCGACCGCCATTTCCACAGCAACAGCAGCAGCTGCAAAGGATGGTGTAAAAGCCTAAAATTCAAGGTACAAGTACATCCAACAGAATTTAAAAATTGGAATGGGGAAAAGAAATCAAATGACAATTGAGAAAGTAAATCAAGTCAAGCTTCAATAGAATGGATTCAAAAATTCAAATTTAGGTCCAGTTCAAACTTTGACAAATTAAAAACCTTAGTTCACCAATAAATTCCAAATAGCCTCTCTGCCAAGTTTCAAAATTTTTGAAGCTCATTTGCTATTTAATTTGGTAGCTCCATTGAATTCCATTCAAATTCAAATTTGAATTTTACCTGAAACTTGTCCAAATATGAAATCCAATTCCAGAATCTGAATCTCCATATTTGAATTCACCTGTCCACAAAAATCATGGATTTTTGGACAATTCTAGGTGGTGGAATAAGTTACAGAGAAGGATTGACTTGAGGGGAGCAGTGCGGCCCAGTGGACAGTGAGACATCTATGGTAGTGCTCTGCACGCCGTTTTTCCGTCGCCGCTCCGCTGGACACTGCACGCCATGCATTCGCCAGCGAGCTGCTTGCCAGCTTGATAGCACCCCGGCGTGCTCCTTATCTTCCCCCCTGGTCCCTTCTTCATGCCATCGACAAGGACAGCCGCGCCGCTCACTTTCTTCCCTCCCGCGAAGCAGAGCACAGCCGCCTCCTTTCCTCCCCGGTGAGCGTCTCGTTCTTGCCTCTTTTCCCTTCGATGCCATCAGAAAAGATGACACCAATGCTATGCTCTACCATCCACACCCTTTGGCTAATCGTGTTGCTCATTGCGTTGCCATATTTTGAAGTTCCGCCGATGCCATCATTGAGCCGCTGTGGACGTCACCTCTGTCCACCGTGAAGCCGACAAACTAGGCGGTTGCAAGCCTCGACTTCAACAGAAGAAAGGAGCACCGGGACACCACGAGTCTCACAGTGAAAACCGCAAACCTTTTCCTCCTTTATTGAGCGAGTATTCTTCATTTTTGTCTCGGCTCAGGTTTTCACTTTGAGCTAGGTCATCAATGCAATTTTGTTTCTATGCATGGTTATAGTTTATCCAGTTGAGTGATAGCTTTTATACGTCGAGGCACATCATCAAGATCAAGTGCTGATGAGAATAATTGACCACGGTCTGAGTATTTCAAGTTTTCCCCACCGCTGTTGAAAAGCACCGCGGTTCACCATCGAAGGCCACTTTGCCGACTATTTCCCCCCGTTTGCACCCCATGGTCATTTTCCTCATGCCCCAGGAACGTTTCTAGCCTGTCCCCGAGCTTCTCGCACCATTCCCGAGCGATTCCGACCATCGCCAAAACCCTAGCTCCGCCACCGCCGTTGCGCACAGTGTTCCAGGCATCGCCGGCGTTCGGCAGCCTCTCCATCGTGCTCAGCGCCTCAAATAAAGGTTAGGCGGCGAGTTTCGGGGTGAAGGAGGACTGGGAAAGGGGAATCGACAAACTCGCCGCCGCGGCCAGATCGCGTGTCGCGAGGTAGAAGATGACACGCTAGTCCCATCGGCCAGCGTCTGTTTCCCTCAGCGGATAGGTCGTGGCCCGGATCAAATGCAGCTGCGTGGGTTAACCCCGTGGCCCCCGGTGTGGCCCAGATGCGACTGGCCCAATTCAAATAAGTGGGTCCGGGTTGATTATTCAAACTTTTCCATCGGGAAATAATTCCAGATTTTGAGCAAACTTTGAAAATCAATTTCTCCTAGCATACTTGCTCAAATAATTCCAAATAAATTCTGGTAGACACATATCAATCTCAAATTTGCAGTGATGCAATTTGTTGGACATGAAACTCACTGAATTTTCATAATTAATTCTTTTGAACTAACTGCTTGGGAATTTAATTACTCCTGTTCCGTTAATTGGAAAATTCCCAAATTTGGTAAGGGCACTCATAAAAATACACTTGTTATCCAGTAAAAATTCCAAGTTCATTGGACTTATTTTACTGGGTTGATCAGTGTTCCAAATCTTTATGTAGTTGAAAATTGGGAAAAGTACAGAACCATTTTCAGCTTTTTCCCCAAACTTGTAAAGTCAGTTTTTCTCTATAGAAAGTTTACAAAATTGTGAAACAAATTTTCCTAGAACCAGTGAGACCCCCTCTACCATAAGCAACCACTGGTGGCTGTCGGGACCCGACATACCGGGTACCCTCGCTCACAGGCTAGAGCCGCCTAGGTACCTCGCCTCCCAGCAGGGACAGGCTCTGAGGGCGCCACGTGTCCAAGATACCCGGACCCGCCAGCCTCGGATGGGAGGTCCGGGGTGCCCACAAGGCATCCTGAAGGTGGCACTCAGCTCCACCATGACGACACGCTCACAGGCAGCCACGTATCCAGCGGGACGGGACCCGACCTCCACCACGGAGGTGAGCTCCCAAGCTACCACTTGGCACACGAAGTCAAGACCCGACCCCCCCCCCCCCCACGGAGGCAAGAACCCAAGCTGGGGGAGATCTGGCTTCCCCCACGGAGGTGAACTCCCAAGCTGCCACGTGGCCCGCAAGACGGGTGTGGCCTCCACCATGGCGCAGAGCTCCCCAGCGGCTGCATGGTCAGTCCACTTGACCTGAGCGGATATTAAGGAAGTTAAGAGGGCAGTACGCCTTGTCACCATCGATAATTGATGATACGCGGCTTCCCCAGATGCATGGTGTGGCGCACGCCTAATGTCAGGTACCGCTGCTACTAATCGCATAACAGTGAAGGTGACGCAAACCTATCCAACTCTGCCAAGTGAGTAGCTTATAGTGCCAGAGACAGTTGGATGGGACATTCCCTGCCAATGTCAGCAACGGCGCGTGGGCTACTGATGACCCGAGCGGCAAGAAGACAAGTCCTCAAGTCTGTGGTCAGAGCAAGCTTACAGAAGAAGCCTTAGATCTTTAGGATAAGATCGCCCCGGGACCACTTGTCAGGCCCCGGGACCCCACTTGTAAGGCGTCCGACCTTGACTATAAAAGGCCTGGACGACCACCGATACAAGGACTAGACTCAGAATCCCCGATACACTCACATATGCATACACACTCACCAAACAATACAATCCACCGTGGAGTAGGGTGTTATGCTCCTTGCGACCCGAACCACGTAAAAACAACTGTCTCATACTCTTCCGCTAGAACAATAGTTTGAGGCCTAATCCTTGCCGAACAAGAACCTCCGCGGGCTGCTCCATAGCAGATCTGGGGGAAGTGTCGCATTGACCCTTCGACATTTGGCGTGCCAGGTAGGGGCTTTTTCCCTGAAAAAAGTGAAAGCGCTTTCACCACCATGGTGTTCATCAGGCTCATGGAAGGTGGTTTCCTGGGCCGTCACCCGGTGACAAGATCCGCCGCTCAAGCGGCATTCTCTGGTCCGTCTCACCCCGTGCTAGTACGACTGGCCAAGGTAGCACGCCGGGACACACCCCGGCTCAGTCGGCTCCCCCAACAGTGAGCCCGGAGAATGCTTTGGCGGTGGCCAGAGCTCTCCTCCATCACCCACCGTCGCTGAACGCCTCTCAGGGGGCTGCTTAGCATTGGGTCCAAGACATCGACCACCTCGTCATCATAGCCATCAACCCCCCCCCCCCCCAACAGGGAAGGCGCCTTGTGTCACTGTTGCGCACACCGTCCATCGACCATCACATCGCCAACTCCCGCTCCTCCAAGCCTACGAGCATTGGCCAGCTCCCCACGGAGGACCTCAGGGTCGAGCTTGACTGTTGTCAAGCTCACATGGACGGTCGTGTCATCATCGAGCAGCAACGAGAGAGGCGGCACAACCTCGACGCCGAATATGGCACTCCATGCCCTGTTCACGAGGCATCTTTCGTCCAAGGTGCGCTGCAGGTAAACCCTCTGCCACCTGATCAGGAGCACGTCAGTTCGACAGCCCCCCTGCAGTACTCAGTGCAGCAGGGTGTACAGCAAACGTACTTGGCACAGCCAGTACCGTTGCAAAAGCGCATGTCACAACCAGTGCCACAGCAGCAGGTCCAGTAAGTGCCGCACGTCGGGCAGCAGACCCCCGCGGGATATGCTGTCCCATATGCCTCTCCAACGAAGCACGGCGGAGGCTGCGCGGCGTTGGCTCCGCACCTCCGCTTTGCGATGTGGGCGTTCTGGCCACATATCCTGGAGAGGATCGATGGAAGCATCAATTCGGCGGAGTTCCTGCAGATCTACACCACGACGCTCCTTGCTGCGGGAGCGGATAAGACCATCCTGGTGAACTACTTCCCAGTCGCCCTGACTAGGTCAGCCCGCTCTTGGCTAATGAACCTTCCCGAGGGGTCTATAACCTCTTGGGATGAGATGTTCCGGCAGTTCATGACGAACTTCGGCAGCTCTTACACACGCTCTGACACCGACCTTGACCTCCACGATGTGCGACAGCAACCCAAGGAGACGCTGCAATCATTCATCCAGCGTTTCTCCCAGGTACGCAACTCCATTCCCAACATCCCAAATGCCTCTGTCATAGTGGCATTTTGCCAGGGAGTGCGAGACCGCAAGATGCTCGAGAAGCTAGCCACGCACAACGTGCAAGACATCTCCGAGCTCTTCTCCATCATCGATCGGTGTGCTAGAGTGGCAGAAGGCCGCGACTGGCATGCTCAGTCCACCCCTGGAGTGGGCGTGGGTGGCCAGACGGGAGAAGGAGCCACTACCCTTGGTAGCGACAAAAAGAAGAACAAGAACCGGGGTGGCGGCCAGCACAAGCCGCTGCACAGATCCCCCGTCGCAGCAGCAGCCGCAACCAGAGGAGGCAAGCCGCCACACCCAGAGAAGCGTCCTCATCAGCCACCAGCCGCTGAAGAAGACGTTGAGCCCTGCCCGGTGCACAAGACTCATGAACACACCGCGAGCGAGTGCTAGGAGATAAAAATGTGTGACGAACGCTATCAAGAGCGTGCTCAGCAACGCCCGGACAAAGCCCCCACCCGCCAGCGGGAGGGCAAGCAGAAGGTCGAACCCAAGGTCGACAATGACAAAGAGCTGGAGTACCAGAAGCAAGAGCGGGTCGTCAAAGTGGTCCACCAAGATGAGGAATCCAACGCGAGCAGCGACAACGAGCATCGCAAGACCCTCCACGTCATCTTCGGTGGGTCTTGGGATCCCGCGTCCCAGAACACAGTCAAGACTCCTTGTCGTGCGGTGGCTTCGATAGCCGCCATACCTACTCCGGCGCAGCACCACCGCTGGAAGGAGACACCGATCAGCTTCGACACCTCTGACTGCCCCAAGAACATGGTTGGGGCAGAGGTATTACCTCTCCTAGTCGCCCCCACCATATCCAACGTCAAGCTCCATTGCGTCTTGATAGATGGCGGGGCCGGCCTCAACCTCCTTAGCCGGGCTGCATTCGAGCAGCTGGAGATCTTGGTGTCAAAGCTTGCCCCCTCGAGCCCATTTTTGGTGGTGGGACCTGGGAGCATCATCCCATACGGCAACATCCACCTACGGGTGACCTTCGGGACACTTGACAAATACAGGACGGAGAGCATCCTCTTCGATGTCGCTGATGTCAGCCTCCCCTTCAACGCCATCATCGGTAGGACTGCTCTCTACCAGTTCATGGTTGTAGCCCATTACGGCTACCTCGTCCTGACGATGCCAACCCCCTCCGGCATCCTCAGGATCTGCGGAGATCGCACCGCTGCAGTGTTAGCCTTGGAGCAGCTCCAAGCACTCATAGCAGACCCATCACCTGTCCCAGGCGATGCTGGATCAAGTCGACCTCCGCCAAGCATGCGTCAGTGCAAAGCACCCGCCGCGCCTCAACCGCAGCCCCCCGGCAGCACCGACACCTCCGTCAAAGATGCCAAGCCCAACATTGGCACTGCTAGGACCACTGGCAAGACGAGCGGTCACGGCAAGAAAATGGTGATAACTCGCTCATCACCCCTCTGAGTAGCTGTTGACAGCAAGGTTGCCTACCAACCATCGTAGCTACCCATGGAACTTTGGGCGCCCCTGTTGTAAATACTAGGCTTATTAGAACAGTGTAAAAGAGTAGTAGGACTTAGGAGCAGCACTAAGGACAACCGAGCACCGGGAGGGTCAGGACTAGAGTGCGCAATCAGCTTAGCTTGGTTCCAAACCCTAGGCCTGTGCACCCTGCCTCCCTCGTCACCCGGAGGCAAGCCGTTGCCCTCTTTTGTAAAAGCCTGTCTCCTCCTACAAACTAATATCAAAAATTCACTATTTTACTTGAAGGCTCCTTAAAAACTTTGTTCATTTAAATTATGCATTAGTTTTATGATCGTGCCATGATAACCTCGCTTACCATGTGTTGCCTTCATATTCACCGTTGCATACTCTGTAACTCATCCTACGCTAAATTCACGCAATCTAGCTACAGGCGGGCCAACTTGAGGTACCTGCAGTATGTGAAAGGTATACTCGGCTGCTCTCATCATTAGGGACCTGTGGCGCCAAAAGGTTCCCCCAGGAAAGGTTTGTATCGAGCAGGAGGTATAGGGGGTGCAAGTTTCTTAGCTTGGTCTCGCACCCTAAGCGAACGCACCCTGCCTCCCAGTGCTACAGCTGAGTACTGGAACCAGAGAGCTCACACCCTAGGGACGACAGGAGTCGGGCCCCAGAGCACCAATGCATCAAATTACCCAAGCCCCGTACGTCAGGCCAGGACTGTAAGACATGGCAGAGCTAGGGAGAGAAAAAAGTATAACTGACAAACAAGGCTAGCCCCACTCTTACTATATGCAGCACAAATGCCAAAGCATCCAGCTTCAGCACCTCCCAAGGGGTCTGCCATTGACATCTACACGAAGATAGTGGACGACGTTGAAGCATTCAGCACTGGCACCTCCCAAGGAGCCTGCCGTCGATGTGCCGGAATGTCAACGATAGTACCAAGCATTAATAAATGAGTAAACTCTACTGCCCCGCTCTTGTTGCTAATAAGGTTCCCATGTGATAGCCCATAAACCAGAGGCCTGCCGTCGATGTCTACACGAAGATGGTGGACGACGCCGGAGCATCTAGCTCCGGCACCTCCCAAGGAGCCTACCATCGATGTGCCAGAACGTCAAAGACAGCACCAAGCGTGGATAAATGAGTAAGCTCTACTGTCCCGCTCTTGTTGCTAATAAGGTTCCCTTGCTATAGCATGTAAACCAGGGGCCTGCCGTCGATGTCTACACGGAGATAATGGACGATGCCAGAGCATCCAGCTCTAGCACCTCCCAAGGGGCCTGCCGTCGACGTCTACACAGAGATGGTGGAAGATGCCGAAGAATCCAGCTCCAATACCTCCCAAGGGTCCTGCCATCAACGTCTACACGGAGATGATGGACGATGCCGGAGCACTCAGCTTCGGCACCTCCCAAGGGGCCTGCCGTCGATGCTTACACGGAGATGGTGGACGATGCCGGAGCATCCAGCTCTGGCACCTCCCAAGGGGCCTGCCGTCGACATCTACACGGAGATGGTGGACGACGCTGGACCACCCAGCTCCATCACCTTCCTAGGGGCCTGCTGTCGATGTCTACACAGAGATGGTGGACGACGCCGGAGCATCCAGCTCTGGCACCTCCCATGGGTCCTGCCGTCAATGTCTACATGGAGATGGTGGATGACGCTGGAGCATCCAGCTCCGACACCTCCCAAGGTGCCTGTTGTCGACATGCCGGAATGTCAACGACAGCACCAAGCACGGATAAATGAGTAGACTCTACTGCCCCGCTCTTGTTGCTAATAAGGTGCCCTTGCGATAGCCTATAAACCAGGGGCCTGCTGTCTACGTCTACACGGAGATGGTGGACGATGCCGGAGCATCCAGCTCCGGCACCTTCCAAGGGGCCTTCCATCAAACGTCTACATGGAGATGGTGGACGATGCCGGAGCACCTAGCTGAGGCACCTCCCAAGGGGCCTGTCAGCGACGTCTACATAGAGATGGTGGAAGACATCGTAGCACCCATCTCCGGCACCTCCCAAGGGGCCTGCCGTCGACGTCTACGCGGAGATGGTGGACGACGCTAGAGCATCCAGCTTTGGCACCTCCCATGGGGCCTGCCGTCAACGTCTACACGGAGATGGTGGACGACGCTAGAGCATCTAGCTCCGGCACCTCCCAAGGGGCCTACCGTCGACGTGCCAAAATGTCAATGACAGGACCAAGCACGGATAAATGAGTAAACTCTACTGAGCCGCTCTTGTTGCTAATAAGGTGCCCTTGCGATAGCCTGTAAACTAGGGGCCTGCCGTCTACGTCTACACGGAGATGGTGGACGATGTAGAAGCATCTAGCTCCGGCACCTCCCAAGGGGCCTGCCATCAAACATCTACACGGAGATGGTGGACGACGCCGGAGCACCCAGCTCCGGCACCTCCCAAGGGGTCTGCCGTCGACGTCTACACGGATATAGTGGACAGCGCCGGAGGATCCAACTCTGGCACCTCCCAAAGGGCCTATCGTTAACGTCTACACGGAGATGGTGGATGACGCCGGAGCATCCAACTCCGGCACCTCCCAAGGGGTCTGCCGTTGATGTCCTGGAAAGTCAACGACAACACCAAGCGCAGATAAATGAGTAAACTCTACTGCCCTGCTCTTGTTGCTAATAAGGTTCTCTTGCAATAGCCAGTAAACCAGGGGCCTGCCATCGACGTCTACACGGAGATGGTGGACGATGTCGGAGCATCTAGCTCTGGCACCTCCCAACGGGCCTGCCATCAACGTCTAAATAGAGATGGTGGACGACGCTAGAGCATCCAGCTCTGGCACCTCCCAAGGGGCCTACTGTTGACGTCTACACGGAGATGGTGTACGACGCCAGAGCACCCAGCTCCGGCACCTCCCAAGTGGCCCCTCGTCGACGTCTACACGAAGATGGTGGATGACACAGGAGCATCCAGCTCCAGCAGATGGTGGCGCCATGACGCCCCAAACTCCCCCACTCCATTGGGGACTAGTCCAAGACATTCTGCGGTCAAGTGGTCGATGTGGGTAGCCAACTAACCACACCTACCAAGGGGCCTCTAACGGGGTTCACATGCATAAAATCAATGGAAGGCACTGCGTCCATGTCAGTTGTGCAAGTTGTAGGTCCTGAGAAGCCAACGAGCTCAACAAAGGTTCTGCAGATCCTTACAATTTGGAACAACAGTTGAGAGTCATAGAGACAATGCAAAAAGACAAACACAAATTCAAATCCATTAAGGAATTTTTTACAAGGGAGGGTGAACCCCAAAGATAAAAACAAGCCACCAGCCTCAGCCCCGACTGAATTGCGCTACGATGTGTTTGGCAGCCTCCTTAACCTCAGCTGATGCTGCCGCCTCATGTTTCGCAACATGGCCTTCAAAAACTGGCTCCAGTGTCAGATCAGGGTATCGGCTCCAGTAGCACACCAAGACATGGGATGCCACCGTCTCCGCCGATGCCCTACCCTCGGCTTCTAGACACTGAGTCAGCTAATGCTACTGCAGGTCAAGCTCCCCGCCGTGGTGCTCTGCCGTGTGCTCCCGGGCTTGGACATCAAGATCGTGCAGAAGGAGTTCCTGAAACTCAGCTAGGTGCTTCGCCCTGGTCCTGTGGAAGATTGCTCTCACGGAGCTCAAGGTCTTCGAGGCGGGATTGCATCCTGCCTTGGTCGGCTTCAGCCTGAGCCATCATCGCCTGTGCCGCCGCCTCTTGTTCAGCAACCGCAGCCTCCCTCTTGGCAAAGGCGGCTTCTTGACGACTCACGGCCTCTCGACTGGCAGCAAGAGCGCTCAGGCGTGCGTCAGCAGCGTCGTTGGTCGCCTTGGCATCGGCCAGAATCTTCTGGGTCAAAGCGTCTAAGGCCATCGCCAAGCGGTGCCTCACCTCCAGTTCCTTGTTCTCCTTCGGGTACTTCACCTTCGCCTCGGCGATCCTGTAGATCAGGAGACCCTCCCAGCCTCAGAGGTGCTCGCCCTCGGCACGCAGCTTCTCCCACTCCGCGGCAAGAGCCTCTTGCGTCGTGCGAAGGTTAAATTGCACCTGAAGGACGCTAGATTGCATCAAATCCATGACGTAGGAAAGTCGCTACGGTTGCACCGAAGTCAGGGAAGGCCATCCGGTGATCATCTCAGGGATCCCTTCCTCTTGTAATAGTGAAGGCGAGGCCACCAAGACTAGGGATCTTGCCCCCGGAGCCTGAGCAGGAGTTGCGGTGCCACCTGACACAACAGGGTCACCATCGCTCAAAGGGTCGACCGCCGAATTAGCAGCACTAGTGGCCAGACCCCCAGCCCCCAAAGTCGGCTTCGACATGGCCTCTACCACGGCGGCTGGAGGTGCCTCTACCACAATGAACGGAGGTGCCTCTGGTGCGATAACTGGAGATGCAACCGAAGATGCTTCAATACCCATGCCGGGCACAGACACTGGAGTAACACTCCCCTGAACAAGCTTGGCAGGCTGCCCCGCTAGCCCAGCCGTAGCACCCTCGGCCACCATGAAAGCACTCCCGGGCACTATCCCCAACGGTAGGGGCCTCACAACAGCTGACGTAACCCTGCAAATCAAGACGAAGCCCTGACCAATCAACATTGGCAGGCGAGATAATAGAGCAAGCATAGGAAAGAATGCCTCACCGACATCCCCGGAAGCTCCAGCAAGCCTCCAACTTCGGCGACCCTAAAGCCACGGGCCCTGGCGATGGCGTAACAGGCGATGCCATCCTAGCAGAGCCTCCACCAAGGCCACCAGCAGTTCCGCCACACTGTGCTGGTGTACTCCCTCCAACCTCAGCAGAGCCACCTCCCAAGCTGCCGACGACATCGGCTCGTGGCCTTTTTGCCTGAGGCTCCGAAGGTGTGATGCTGCCGGAGTCCCCTATGGCACCCTGGACCGTACAGGTGGCGAGGACGCTAGATTACGTGCCGAGCGCTAGCGACGGAGGGGCCACCACCTGGCGAACCAAACTCCCCCCCCCCCCCCCCTGAAGAACCGCCACCAGGCACTAGAGAGGGGTGCGCCATTGGATGCTGACTTGGAGCAAAGGTCATGTGTGGTGGCGCCCTCGGTGGCGACCGAGGGCGTTTCTCCTTCATGAACTTGACCACCAGGGCCGTCACTTTGACTACGTCGGGGACCGGTGCCTTCCCCTTACATATGTCGGGGACCAACGCCTTACCTTTCCCCCTAGTAGTGGGCGCCTCCTCCGCCCCGGAGGCCTCGGAGCCTGGAGAAGGTGCAGACTCCTTCGAGGACTCGACGATGGCCAGGCCACGACTCCCATCGCCGACCAGCCGCAGCAAGACCAATCGCGTCCAAGTTGGGCATCTCCTTCAGAACCTTTGTATGAAGGTCTCGATCTGTGCAAAGTAGTGGGCAAGCCTGCGGCAGGTTAAAGACGTTGCCCGACAGCAGGTCGTCACACGCCTTGGACATTGCTTCGAACACCTCCCAAGGGTTCGTCTCCGTGTCGCAATCCCTCAGCAACCTTGTACCATCTTAGAGCCCGAAGTAGAGCCATGCTGGGCGACAACGGTGCTGGAGAGGGTCCAGATCGCGGTGAATGAAGTCGGCCATCACCAACAACTCTGACAGGCCATGGTCCGCCAAGAATCAGATCCTCTCCATCAACGGCTTGTACGCCGCCTCAAGGTCCATTCGTTCCTCCCAGGCCGCCTTCCTAATCGCCGGCCACCCAGAGGGCAAGACCATGCGATCATGGGCATCGGCATGTATGATCACCCAGTTGCTCCTCTGGCCAGGCCATTTCGCTGGGGAGAGCGGAGTAATGTACTTAAAGGGGTTGTTTTTGCGATGCTGGAAACAGAAGCCGCCAAGGAAGTTGGCTTTTCTCTTCTTCTCGGTCTGCCTCAGCATGAAGAACTGCCGGAAGACCGACACACATGGGCACACCCCGACAAACATCTCGCGGAAATGCGAGGACACCGCCGCCACCACCAGAGAGTTCGGCGACAGATGGTGGAGTTGGATCCCAAAGGACTTCCAGATGTGTCTCCGGGAAGGAGGAGATAGGAGGATCGAACCCGGAGTATGCATACGCCTGGAAGAAGATGATCTCCTTCTCCCCCAACTCCAGTGGTAAGGAGCTAGGACAGATCATATCCCGTCGTTTCTTGTCCACCCAGCCGAAAAGCCGCCTCACGGGTGAGACATCCTCCATCCGGGAAGGAGGCAGAGCTGAGTCCATTGGAGCAGGGGGTTGAGAACCTCAAGAATGGGCAGACACACAAGGAGGGAGTCGAAGGCTCGAATGCTTGGGGCGTGCGGAAGAAAGGAAATTCCATCACCCACAAAGGTACCCCTTTTAAAGCACCATAGTGGCGTTTGGATGCAGCGTGCAAATTTGAGCAGGCTCCAAATCAACGACTCGTAACACGACAACCATGACGAGCGGGCCATGATCCCCTGTTAGAAAAGCCGGCCCAGGCAGTTCCTCACCAGAGAAGGCAACCCGGCGGTTCCCATAAACCCGGAAGTAAAAATAGCAGAAGTGCAGCAGGCACCTCGGGAACCGTCGCGATAATGTCGCAGCAAGCAAAAATCCCGTCGCCATGACCCCTCAACCAGAGGGGGACGCATGGTCGCAGCAGAAGAAGAGCGCACCGCTTCGACTGATCAAGACAAAATTAAAAGACCACGCGGGAAAGCAGGATAAGGCTCCACCCTCGGGCTCGTCGCCTCACCCCAAGGTGGACCCAGGGGCCACTGTCGGTACCCGACATATTGGGTAACATCACTCACAGGCTATAGCTGCCTAGGTACCTCGCCTCCTAGCAGGGACAGGGTTTGAGGGCTCCACGTGTCCAAGATACCCGGACATGCCAGCCTCAGATGGGAGGTGCGGGGTGCCCACAAGACATCCTGAAGGTGGCACTCATCTCCACCTTGATGACAAGCTCCCAGGCAGCCATGTATCCAGCGGGACAGGACCCGACCTCCTCCGTAGAGGTGAGCTCCCAAGCTACCACGTGGCACATGAAGTCAAGACCCGACCTCCCCCACGGATGCAAGAACCAAAGCTGGGGGGAGATCTGGCTTCCCCCACGGAGGTGAGCTGTCGAGCTACCACGTGGCCCGTGAGACGGGCGTGGCCTCCACCATGGCAGAGATCTCCCTAGTGGCCGCATGGTCAGTTCACTTTCCCTGAGCAGATAGTGAGGAAGTTAAGAGGGCAGTACTCCTTGTCTCCATCAAACCTTGAAGATACGCGGCTTCCCCAGATGCATGGTGCAGTGCACGCCTAATGTCAGGTACCGCTGCGACTAATCGCATCACAGTGAAGGCGCCCCAGGCCTATCCAACTCTGCCAAGTGGGTAGCTTACGGCAACAGAGATAGTTGGATGGGACATTCCCTGCTAATGTCAGCAACGGCGCGTGGGCTACTGACGACTCGGGCGGCAAGACGGCAAGTCCTCAAGTACGCAGTCAGAGCAATCTTACAGAAGAAGCCTTAGATCTTTGGGATAAGATAGCCCTAGGACTACATTTCGGGCCCCGGGACCCCACTTGTAAGGCGTCCGACCTTGACTATAAAAGGCCTGGACGACCACCGATATAAGGACCATAATCAGAATCCCCGATACACTCACGTATGCATACACACTCAACAAGCAACACAATCCACCGTGGAGTACGGTGTTATGCTCCTTGCGGCCCGAACCACGTAAAAACAACTGTCTCATACTCTTCCGCTAGAACACTAGTTTGAGGCCTAAGCCCCGCCGAACAAGAACTTCCTTGGGCTGCTCCATAGAAGATCCAGGGGAAGTGTCGCATTGACCCTTCGACAGTGGCCATGACAAAGCTACAGATTCGGTCCCAAAATTCAGAGAAGCCTTTTAATTGTTGGAATTTTAGAGACAACAAGCTTCCTTGAACATCTCCAATTTTTGGTCCAGATCTTCCTCATAGATCCTAGTGTCCACTGTAAAAATCCCAAAGCCAATTAAAATCATTTGCATACATGATCATTATTTATAAGTGTTTCTCTATAGTTTCTATATCACTCATGTACTTTATATATTGCATATCATATAGTGACCGAGATCAAGGAGGACCCGAAGCCCTTGGATACTCTACTTCCAGAAGCTAACTTCCCCTCTGACTCGCAGCAAGGCAAGCTCGGGTTAGCATTTAAGCACTATTTCAAATTTGCTATTTGTATCACATATGTCTAGGGTGAATTTTGTGCATTAGGGCTAAGGTGCTTGTTACTCCACTTGCATGACCCACAAATCCCATGTAGTATTGGGTAGGTCTAGAGCTTGACGAGTAGACAATGCCATGCTAATGTTTATAGGAATCCAGTAGAAGTCAAGTAGTTGGAATCTACTCGCGAGATAGGATTCTATCAGACGGGATGAATGGAATCAAAGAATGGTTTGGAATTGTGAAATTGAGACCGAGCAGCAGGTAGGATGCAGCGAGACGTGATCTAACGTGTGTAGCCCTGCTTTTGTCTATTGAGGACCGATCCGTGTGCGGCCCTGCTGGACAAATTTGAACAGCACCAGATGCATATTGGGCATATGGAACCAAGGAAACTGATGTAACTAGATAACTTGGATGTCGAGGCATAGCCAATTGTCGATAGGGGTGGGTTGAGGGTAGTAAGGTGTAAATTCACTGGAGGGCACAGACACGCTCCATGCGGGAACCTTGTGCCCGCGATGGTGGGACCGGTTCGGCGTTTGAGTTCTCTTGTGAAAGGTTGCTGCGTATGACATGGTGAGGAGCACGGCACCCTACTTAGGCACGGGTGTACGTGACGTGTTATTCGGGTGTGTCCTGATTGCAATCACCGTCCCTCGCGGTTATTTGAGTACCGCTCGTTCACTGCGCTGTGACATAGTAAATACTGAAGAAGTCAGGAGAATACGATGTATTGCAATATAATTGTTTTGCCACTATGATTGGTATAGATTAGACTCATTAAAGTTCTTGTTATTAAACATTTAAGCTGCTTCTATTAACTTGTAAAATGATAATCAACTCATATGCGAGTCATTTACTGCTATATCCATCCCTATGTTAAGTATCCCTGCATATAGAGTTTCATGTTTAGGTGAGACGGTTAAGACTTGTTAAGCCTTTGTGCTCACGGTTGCTATATTAAGTTGTTTGCAGGTGAAACTTATGAGGAAGGGCCCAAGGATGAGGCGATGCCCCCGTCAGGGTATACCGCCGAATGGGAGCCCTGCACGCCGCAATAAATTGTGTGTGGCTGGTGTTCAGTGTCCGCAGGCTGGACGACTGTACTTTTGCATAGCTAGGCTGGGAGTTTAGCTATCAGTATTATCTTCCGCTGTATATTAAGTATTGTAAAAGACTTCCGCTATTTATATAAATAAAACTTTGTATTTTGTCATATTATTTTCGTGTGTGCTTTTGGGTGCTGCATCGCACGACACCACCCTCTGCGATTCCTGAAACGTGTGGACCCGGTCCCCACAGCCTGGTATCAGAGCCGCATTGGGAATAGCATGCTTGAAAAGAGCCTAATTTGAAAAACTTAAGAGTAGTCGAGTGAGGATTAGTACTATGCCCACATAAGGTCTATTATAGTATTAGTTACTTAAGGTTGCAAGCTAACTTATGTGTTATTATATTCAGTAACGACGCTTCGACGTCTGGTAAGACGTAAGGTACGCCACCGCAAGCGGATCAATTGCGGTAAGCTCACCATGCGAGAGGTAGCATGTGGTTGTTTCCGTGGCTTGGCACGGGAATGTTAATATGAGTCTATGAAACTTTCCATGTTTTTTGGAACATATGACACGCGGTACCCCAGCGTGCTACAAAATTAGTGGGAGCCCCTGTCGGCTGGGACATAACCCGATGCGACCCTACTGGCGCAGCACTATGCAAAGACGTGGGACCCCATCGGGTGGTAGAAAACCCGGCCATGTACCTCGAGACGTGGCTTCGCTCGAGGCAGCCCGTCTGGAATGTTACGGGGCGAATGTTTTTACTTTCATTTATATTATTGTGAACTGTTTGCCCGTGCGGGCTGTGCCGTACGGCACCATATGTTTGATCTATCATTTGTGTGTAGATGCAGTACACTAACCAAGTTTAAGTAGCTCGAATAGAAAACGTCTGTGAGTGAACGTCATTACTGCCACCATTTAGACGTATGCCAGAATACCGGCTTAGGATTTTCTTTGGTGAGGGCGTAGGTCTGGCATTGCATTCTAGTTTCAGCAGGCACGTCTATGACATTATCCGTGCTGGTGTTGTGACTCGACAACAAGTAAAAATTCCCAACTTAGGACTAAGGTTGAATTTGTAATCCCTGTTTTTGAGCGTGCTGGTCAGATTTAAAATTAATCATGTGGTCGCTGCGGTATGCAGGTCTGTGATTTGGAAACTTTAGGAAGTCCTCCACAAGTTTCATTTTCAGCTCCAAGACAGATTTCAAGATTTAACTTGAAAACTTCATTTGAACTTAAAGTAACTAGTCCCTGGTTCAAACTGTGAAATGGACAGAAAATTGACTAAGTTTGGAACAGCATAACTTTCTGTACATTTCACCTATATAGGTCTACCATAAATTGTTTGAAAGTTTAGAGAGTACTATAAAACTCTTATGTTCAACTCCAGACCAGAATCCCCCTGTAAACTATTGAAAAATTCAAATTCCCAAACTCTGTCAAATCTGGACAGAGACTGGACAGTTGTTGTATCTGTCACTGTCTTGATCATATCTCTTCATAGAATCAACGAGTGACTTCATTTAATGCATTTCTGTAATATTGAGGATGTATGAAACAATGTTGTAACTGATGATTTTTGCAAATATTGATGTTTTGTATCTGGAAAAATGTGGACAAAATCAGCCTTAAACAGAGGAGATGCTGTCAAAAAATTTCCAGAAAACTTTCAACATGCAAAAATCATATCTCCTTATACATAAATGATCTGGATGAAAATAAATACATTATGGAAAGATATTTGAGTGTTCTACAAATTTTTAGTTGAAATCAAGTCCTGAATGTGCCTCTAACTGGATGAAAATTTCGAATTTCTCAAGACTGGTCAAAAGGAACAGAAATTGTGTCGGAATTCCAGTGATATGTTTCATTTGACATTTGAATTTGGATTCACTTTCATAATTCAAATTCCATATCCATAATATTTTATTCAACAAAGTTTGTTGAATTTGAGTATTTGACTCATTCAAGTGCTTATTTTATAGATGACGGATGTGATGATATTGCCGGACGGATGGATGTTCTCAACGTGCGCCAACCGTCCGGGCTTCCTGAGTATGCTGCGGGAGCTGCTCCAACAGTTTAGCTTCATCGAGCTGCCATGCTATTGGTGTCAGGATACGGTTGACAGAGGCATACTGTCATGTACTGTCCTGGTCGACATCCCGGCAAGTCCGCGTTTCTATGGATGGGCTCCTTTTTTGGTCACTACCCCGGGAGCTCGTTTGGAGGACACGTGGGCAATTGCAGCGGGAAAAGCGCTGATGAAGCTTTGCGAGATTCACCAAGATGCCATGGCTGGGACACAATTTGCTCTTCTCCCGGTCCGTGGTGCTGCTGGTTTTGAGTGGTAACGTCGTATATGGTTGCAGCCTATCGACCATATGGCGACACAACCTTGACAACACTTGGCACATTTGCCGCTGAAACCAGCATGGTGGTTCTTGCACAAGGTGCAATCCTGCAGGAGCAAGTCGAAGCCTTGAGGCAAGCAACTGAACGGGGTGACACTATTGATTATATCAATGAGAACCTACGTTCGTTTCTGGCTCCGACAAATCACCGATTAAATCAATGCGAGGATCAGTTGCATCACACTCGCACGAGACTGCGAAAAAGCTCGCACTGAACTGAGGCAAACTCGCATGGAACTGCAGCAAGCTCGTGAGGGGCTGCAGGCGTGTCAGTTAGAGGTGCAACAAGAGCAAGAGCAGCTGTTGGTAGTCACCGAGGAACGAGACGCAGCCATCGAAGAAGCTCAGAATTGGGAGTACGAGGCAGAACAACTTCAGGATAATGTGATTGAGGCCGAAGCACAATTGCAACCAGTTGTGTATCCACCGGCTCATGATATAACGCTGAATATGGGTGAACAAGTGCCTTCATATCCTGAGGATGAAGAAGATCTGGAGATAGTAGAGTATGCCATTGACGATGCATCAGAGTAGGATGGGGCAGCACTACTGCCATCACGGGACAACGTCTAGTTAGTAGTTGCTCGTGTTTATTTTGTGGCCATGTTTATGTCATATTATAAATAGTAGTGGGTGTGTAGAAGATGACAAGGTGTGTATGACGACTCATGGAGACCAAGTATAGTTGAGATGCACTTCCGTAGTGGGAGTCCATCATTTTGGAGTTGACTACTGTAAACTTGGTCATGAGATAATATATCTTGTATAATATTTGTACTTTATCAATATATGTGAATGTTATGCAATTATCACATTGTCAATACTCGCACCACTATGGTATACAATGGATGAAGAAAACATACATGTTGCGGATTTAAACCATGTGAATGCAGAATAGTGTGTACGCATTCGACGCCCGAGATGGGAGGCTCGATCCGGGGTCATGAGGATGAATCTCCGACCCGGGAGCAAACCACGACACCACATCAACAAGTCCCTCCACCACCACCACCTCAACCTCCGAGGACACTCGCAGAGATTCTAGCTGCAGTACTCAGCTTGCGTGACGAGCAAACCGAGTTACTGCGGATGTTGGTTCAAAATTCGTCCTGTCAAGGCGGGCGACAAGATAATGGGCAACGCCAGCCCCAACAAAGCTCGTATTCAGATTTTTGGCGACGCATCCACCGGTCTTCTCGAGGCCGAGGACCTCTGGAGGCGGACAACTTCATCCGCACTCTTGAGGCGAAGTTTGGTTTGTCGCGATGCACCGAACAGACGAAGGCGTTGTTTGCAGCGCAACAGCTTCAAGGATCCGCCGGTGCTTGGTGGGCGAACTTCATCGCCTCACTGCCAGCCGGTCATGCAGTCACGTGGACCGAATTCTGGGAGGCATTTCGTTCCAACCATATCCCTCCCGCAATAATGAAGAGGAAGCTTCAAGAATTCTTGGCGCTAAAGCAAGGCGGGAGAAGTGCCCACAAATACTCCCGTGCATTCAATCATTTGGCGCAGTACACGCTCAAATATGTGGGTACGGAAGATAAGAAGAGAGACATATTCTTCCGGGGCCTGAATCCAAAGATGAAGGTCCAACTCGCACAGAGCAATTGTGGCACCTTCAACAACATAGTCAATGATGCGATTATACAGGAAGATGCTCTGCGCGAGCTTGTTTCTGATAAGAGGAAATAGAGCGCGCCGTCGAGCAGCAGTGGGGGTGGTCCGCAGAAGTACCGTGTGGTTTACCGCTCACCATCCGGTCAGCGATGGCAGCCACCGGAGCGACCACGGCAATTCCGCGGTCGATCCTTCTACGTGCTGCGTTTTCAACCACCATCTCTACAACAGCAGCAGCAGCAAAGGATGGTCCCGCATGCATATCCACCTCCACCATGTGCACCGGGATTCCGTCCGCAGATTGGAGGGAACCCGACATAGTACACGTGCTATACGTGTGGCCGTGCCGGGCATTTTGCAAGGGACTGCACCAAGAAGCGTCAAGGCAGCAGGCAAGCACCATATTGGGGTGCCATTCAACCCCGCAACCAGCCCAAGAATCCAGCACCAAAACCCGGCAATGTCCACCACTTAGATCTTGAAGACGTGCCGGAAGGCGAACCCATTCTCGCAGGTACGTCTTCTCTACTCCAAAATCCCGTAGTCATACTTTTTGACTCTGGTGCCACCCATAATTTTATTAGCCAATCTTATGTTGTCAGGAATCAATTATCTATCACTCCCACAGAAAGTCCATATTTGATTTGCTCTCCGGGTGGGAAAATAGCAGCGGACATGAAAGTCCATAAAGCACAACTTAAGATGGGTGGGAATATCTATCCGACTTCTCTAATTATATTAGAGGGTCAAAAGCTTGATGTCATCTTAGTGATGTCGTGGCTGCACCACCATGGTGCTGTTCTCGACATTGTTCCACGTGTGGTCCATTTGAACTCTCCACGATATGAATCACACACTCTTATTCTAGACCGCCTTATGCAAGAAATTCCAGCCACCTACAACATTGAAGCCACAAAGCTTGAGGACATTCCTGTGGTCCGTGAGTATCCGGACGTGTTTCCCGATGACCTTTCGGGTATGCCACTGGATAGGGATATCGTGTTCAAGATTGAACTCGTTCCGGGAACCACGCCTATTTCCCGAAGGCCTTACAAGATGGCACCAAATGAATTGGCAGAATTAAAGGAGCATTTGAAGGACCTGCTGGAGAAAGGTCTCATCCTCCAAAGTTCGTCACCTTGGGGCTGCTCCGCATTATTGTGAAGAAAAGGGACAAGACGTTACATCTATGTGTGCACTATTGTCTGCTCAATGTCGTGACGATCAAGAACACGTATCCACTACCACGCATCGACATTTTATTCGATCAATTAGTGGGTGCTAAAGTATTCTCAAAGATGGATCTTCGGTCCGGATATCATCAAATCAAAATCCGACCGGAGGATATACCGAAGACGACATTGTCAACGAGATACGGGCTCTATGAATATCTTGTCACATCGTTTGGGCTTACCAACGCGCCGGCTCACATCATGTACCTCATGAATTCTGTTTTCATGCTGGACTTGGACAAGTTTGTCGTGGTCTTCATCGATGATATTCTGGTTTATTCAAAATAAGAAGAACACAAAAGACACTTGCATATTGTGCTCCAACGATTGCGAGATCACAAGCTTTATGCAAAATTCAGCAAGTGTGAGTTTTGTATCAAACAAGTACCATTTCTTGGTCACATTATTTCAGCAGAGGGCATCGCTGTAGATCCAAGCAAAATTGTACAAGTGCTGAAATGGAAGTCTCCAACGTCCGTCTACGAAGTTCACAGTTTCCTCGGGTTAGCGGGATACTATCGGAGGTTCATTCCGAGATTCTCAAAAATTTCTAAACCAATGACGGAGCTGCTGAAAAAGGGGACTAAATATATTTGGAGCAAGGCATGTGAAGATGCATTCCAAGCATTGGTGAAACATCTCACAACAGCCCCAGTGCTAGCTCAGCCAGATATGACCAAATCTTTCGACGTTTACTGTTATGCGTCCGTCATTGGTCTCAGCTGCATATTAATGCAAGACAGCCGCGTGATTGCACATGGCTCATGGCAGCTCCGAAATCATGAGCAGAATTGTCCAACTCATGACCTTGAACTCGCTGCTGTGGTGCTCGCTTTGAAAATGTGGAGGCATTATTTACTCGGAAATTTAGTGCACCTCTACACCGATCACAAGAGTCTGAAATATATCTTCACTCAGAAGGAGTGTTGAAGGAGTTTGTGGTTCGGTGTGGGCACGCGGAGACTCAAGAAGGTGAATCGCGATTTAACACAGGAGACACTAGGATTTACGTGGTTCGGGCCGCCTGAGCGTAATACCCTACTCCACGGGTGTGTTGGTGTTGTATTAGTTTATCACGTGTGATCTCCACGTTTTTTTCCCCGTCTCTCTGTGTGTATCGTCGGCCTGTCCTTTTATAGTACAAGGACAAGCCGTTACAAGCTGGCCTGGCCCGACATGTGGTCCCAGCGGTTACTAGTATTGATACACGATTAATTGTTTGTTAATGATCCTGTAACGGGCTCCGACAGTGCCGTTACAGGAGTTAAGATCGTCCGTTTAAGTGTCATTAATATGGTATTAATGACATTTAATCGGGTCTTGAAGTCCTTGGCTCTCCTTTGAAGATCTGGAGCCGTTACAAGGTCTTCCGGAGGTTAGAGGCTGCCAGCTCCGACGTTTGGACACGTGGCAGTTCCGGAGCTTGCTGTGGGAAGCAGGTAGCTCCGGAGCTACCTGACACGTGTCAGGTCCGGAGCTTCTCTCGATCAGGGGTTAAGTCCGGAGGTGCCATTTCGGTACTTGGTCCGGAGCTTCCCCCTTGCGGGCGGTAGCTCCGGTTTGGCAGTACACATGGCGACCAAGGAATTAACCATGTTGGAGAAGCAGGTCCAGTCATGTCTGACATGTGGGCCTTCGAGGGTCTTCAATCCGTGTAGACGGCCTTCCCTCGAAATCTTTGTAACCTCAGGGGGTGTACGGTTTTTAGGGTACCGACAGTGGCCCCCTGGACCTACCTCTAAGGAAGGTCACTGGGGTGAAGTCGTTCCGTCGGAGGTGGGTCCATCCTTGCGACTCTTGAACTGGGTCTTCAAGGGTCTTCGGAGGTGCCGTTGGTAGGGTTTTACAGTTAGATCCCGACGCGTGGCGCACCTCAGGCGGCAGATAAGATCTTTGACGTGCGTATCTCACGCAATTGAGGGTCGCCGGTTCTCGATACGAAAACCGTATCGGTTCCGCGCGCCCTGTCAGGCCGCCGCCTTTGGGTTTCCCGCCTCGTGATGACAACCGTTCGCCTGGGTAAGAGCCTCGACTTGATCGTCGGGGTGGTCCCGGGCCCTCTTGTCATCGGCTGGGTGGAATTCTCGAGTAGTATCTTCGACTCCCCTGCAGTTTCCATCCAAGCGTTGCGAGGGCTTACTTAAGAAGGAAAGCGCGCACCGTCGGGAGTTCTTTACGCCTCCCATCTGATCTTGCGCTCAGAACTCCTGACTCGTACTTTGCTCCTCTTCTCTTGCCTAGCTGTGCCGCGATGGAGTTGGGTCTGCGCGAGAGTCGCCTGAAGACCGACAATGATTTGAAGAAGGTCTGGGCCCTCATGGGGTGGTCCTCGGACTTCTTTAGCCGTTTGGTCCGTGCCGGAGGAGAGCTCCCCTTTGAGAAGGAGCGCCCTGGCGAGATGGTTTACTTTTCTTCGTACGCCATGGTGGGGCTGATCCCACCATTTTCTTCTTTCTTCTTGATGCTGCTAGACTTCTATGGTCTGCAGCTATACCACCTTGGCCCTCACTCCATTCTCCTCGTGTACATCTTTGTCCACTTCTGCGAGATGTGGGTGGGCATCCCCCCCTGCGTCGAGCTCTTCCGAACCTTCTTCACCGTTCACACCACCGGCCGGAGCAATGAGTACCTTGGCTTCTACTACTTCGTGAAGCGCAAGAAGTGCCCATTCAAGTACCTCCGGTCGTTCCCTTCCGGGAAGTGGGATGACTGGAAGAAAGATTGGATAGTTGTCAGGGTGGAGTAGCATGAGCGGTTGGAACTGCCAGACGGTCTGCCCGGCATCGACACATCGATATGGAGTGAAGTTCCGGTGCTGGCGGAAGTTTTCGACCCTGTCCTGACCAGGATCCACCGATGTGTGGAGGGAGGATTGACTCCCCAGGCGGTGTTCTGCAACTTCCTGACCAACAGGTGGGCGCCGCTGAAGAGGAGGGAGAAGCTCGCCTGGGCCCTCAACAGCGTGATGGACGAGGACCGGGTTGAGACCGGGTTGAAGTCCAACATGGTGGGGAAGACCTTGGAGTTCCACCTCAAGAAATTCCAGCACGGCATCGACGTCGACGGAGATTACTTGACTCTGCCGTCGGCCTTTCTCCCTCTGAACGTGGAAGTGGAGTTCAGCAGAGAGCTCCGGCGGACGATGCCTGCGCTTGACGACCTTGGTGTCGTCGAGAGAAGACCAACCACCCGAGTGGCAATCCCTGGGGTGCCCGAAGATGGCTCGGTCCCTGCTCCACAGCCGAGGGTTGAAGTCATCAGCAAGGGCAAGGAGCTGGCGAAGGAGCCGGAGAGTCGGAAGAGGAAGCTACAACATGCCGACGGAAGGTCCGTCAGGCCCGCTGCTTCCACCTTGGCTCCTTCTCCCTAGGGGGGAAGATCTTCTGCTGCCGTGGCGACTGTCCCCGTGGTGGGGTCCTCCCGGAACGAGACTGTTCCTGCAGTGGGATCCTCCCGAAGCGCGTCTGTCTCCGTGGTAGAGCCCTCCAGTGGTGCTAGCTCCGGGTGTACGACTCCGGCACCTGGGGCGGTTGGAGCCTCCAGGTCCAGGGGTTCCTCCCGATCGAGGAGAGCAACGACCCAGGAATCTCCCGTGGCTGCGGTGAGTTCTGGGGGGCCTCCTGGAGCTCCTACGCCGACCATGGCCAGCCTGGAACGTCCGGGAAAAAGGTTCCGCGCAAGCTGGTGCGGGAGCCTTCCAAGGTAATTTCTGATGTTTACCTTGGTTAACTTTTTAGTTGTAGCGATTGTTTGTTAATTCTCTTTATCCATCCTCTGCAGCGTCCCCAAGAAGGGGAGTGAAGCTCCACCCTCGGCCACGATTTCTGAGGCCGTGGGAGCTTCTGCTCCTGTCCTAGTTCCGCCCCAGGTGGTGGCTGAGGCTGCGACAGCTCTGGCGCCGGCTGTCGTAGTCATGAACCTCGACTCGTCCCCAGAACTTCCCGTGGTAGCGCTGGACCACGGGAGTGAAGACACGCCAGCGGCACTTGTCTCGGAGGTTGAATCTCCGGGTCCTGGTGCTGCAGTAGTGGAAGCTCCGGCTGTAGAGCCGAAAGAAGTAGTAGTCCCGGCCTCGGAGCCGGAACTCGTCGAAGCCCCGGCGATTGAACCGGAGGCGATTGAAGCTCCAGCGTGCGAGCCGGAAGTCGAGGTAGTTCCGGCAGTTGAGTCGGTTACCTCCGAAGTACCGGTCGCTGAGCCGGTTGTTGTTGGAGCACCTGTCACAGAGCCGGCGGTTGAAGAGGCGAGGGAGCTCGAGCCTCTCTCGGAAGAGTTGCCCCGGTCGGAGCCAGTAGTAGCTCCTACTCCGGAAGCGACGACGTCGATGGTACCTGTGGCCGAGCCAGAGTGCCTAAGCGAAGTCACCGGCCCCCTGCCTGAGGGGGCGAATGAAGACTTGGCGGCGGGGCCTTCTTTGATGGCGACTGAGGCCATCCCGGAGGACGGCCCTAGCGCCTTGGAAGCTCAGGGTTCCGCTCTCGTAGAGTGGGACCCAATTTTTGTATGTGAAGACCCGCTGGAACCAGCGGAGGAGACCCCAGCAGGTCCGGAGCCCATCCTGCTGTCGATGTCTATCGACAACGCCTGCTCCAGTCTACGTCAGGTCCAACTGGCCTTCTTCCACGACAGCAAGGCTCTTGAAGAGGAGCGCCAAACCCTTAGGCGGTGGCGTAATCGGCTCCACTTCGAGACTAAGCTGGCGCAGTCGAGGCTAGCGGATGACAAGGAGTGGATCAAGCGGGAGAAGATCCGCCTGGAGTACTGGGAGAAGCTGCTGGATGAGAGGGAGAGCATGACCCATGCTCTCGACGCTCAATCCCGGGAGATCCACGATCAGGCCAAGGCTGCCAACGACGCGGCCAATGCTCGGTTCGAGCAACTTGAGGCCATCAACACCGCACTCATCAAGCGCCGAGAGGCACTTGAAGGGAAGGAGAGACGTCTCAAGGACGAAGAGCAAAAACTCCTGGAGCTGCGGGATGACGTCCTGAGAAGGGAAGAGGAGCTCGCCGAGAAAGTAGCTCTGGCTGACAAGGGCCTCGAGGAGCGCACTAAGAAGTTGGAAGAGCACTGCCTCGAGGAAGAGGAGAAGACCTGGGTGCGAGGGCAGGAACTCTACGAATACGAGTGTGCCCTTGTTGCCCGGGAGAAGAAAGTGGAGGTTAGGGAGAAGGACCTGGTCGATTGTCGGAACAAGATCCACCTCTGGGAGGAGGAGCTCGGAAGACTTGAGAGGCGGGTTGCTGCAAAGATTCAGCAAAACGCCAAAGAAGTTGAGCGCCTCGCCCGTGAGAATTCCGAACTGACGGCGGCCAAGATATCCTTGGAAGAGGTGAAGAGCCTGAGGACAGCGGACTCCCTGCAGATTTGGGAGTTCCTGGGCAAGGCCAATGATGCGCTGACGCCGATGGGTTTCAGCCCCGTGCACCCGGATGATCCGGAGCCGGAGCCGGACCTTGCGCTGCAAGCGTTGAGCGCAGCAGGCAGCAAGCTCTCCAAGGTGGGCGACGTCATCGTGGACCAACTGGAGGTCGAGGGGCAATCCCTGGTGAAGAACATCACAGAATATGTGCTGACGTGCTACACCAGTCGGAACCCTCAATTTCCTCTGGACCCGGTGCTTGAAGGCCCCGTCGAAGGAGAAGGCGAAGCTACCCGAGCCAACATATCGGAGGTCGCCCAGAAGGTCGCCGAGTTCTTCCATAGGGTCTAGGGCCATCTCTTTAGCTCTCACTTGTATTTTCTCTTCTTCTTCCTCAATTTTGTAATCCCTTGTCTCCAGATGTAATCTCTTGTCTCCAGATGAATGAAATCCCCAAATTTTTGCGAATTTCATTTTTTGTCTTCAACATCTTTATCTTCACTTGGCCCCCTGGTAGATGTACACAATTTGATTGTGAACATGTACCAAAAGGATATTGAGTTTTGTTGAAGACGAATTTGCTTTGAACTTGTAGAATTTAGGCCCGAAGTTTTTGATAGTGATGGTCCCCTGAAGTTGTCGGAGCTTAGAAGCTCCGGCACTGTCCATCGCTGGAGCTTAGTAGCTCCGGCAATAGCCTCTATCAACACATAAAGCGTCGATAGTTAGTCCTTCAAGGTGTCGGAGCTTAGTAGCTGCGGCAGTGACCTTTGCCAACACTTGGTTTGTTGGCAACAGACTCCATTTACGGGGTCTTCTCACCATCTTTTACTAAGCGCCGACGGTTGACCCCCTTGGGGGAGTCAGAGCTTGGTTAGCTCCGGCTTTTCTCCATCAACGTAGAGTTTATTTTTCCTGCACACTTAAGCCAAGAAAAATAGTAAAATTCGTTCCTTGTCTATAATTTCGTCGCGGCTTACGATTCTCAAGAAAATTTTAAGTTGAACGCGATTTTAAATACAACTGGTTGCGTTGTCTTTTCTCTTAGATCCAACTGTCCATGAACCCGCCTTACTTCGGCCTGCCGGGGTGTAGGTAGAGTGGCGTACTTAGGGTGCTTGACCAGGCTAAGTCGATAGCGCACTCCGGCCCTAGATTGGCTTGGCGGCTTTTAGGCGAGTTTGCCATAAACGATATTTAAATCCAAGAGATCTGACAATTCAACTCGAATCGTATATAAACCGGTCAAACTAAAATTTCTTAAGAATTGCACGTCTCTGTTATAGACAAGAAAGAGAAAAATAAAAATGTCGAGCCTGCACAAAATGAATGCACGTGGAGTCTATTTCACATGAAGATGTCTTTCATTATAGGTCCGGGGTACAGGGGAAACAAGTACACTCTTAGGGTACGGAACCAGGCTAAGTGTGCTTGGTTTCTCGTTTGACCTAGGGTAGTTAGCCATGATTTTAGTCCGGAGACTGTGACAAGTGCTGCTTGAGCTTTGTAGACCTTTCGGGAAAGGTCCGGCTGCTCTCCCGGAGGAACTACCCGACTCTGTACAATGACTCTATAACATACATCTCAAGTTACTCAAGACTCACCTCCGTGGAATTAAGTGTAGAACTTACGGAGGTGCTCGATGTTCCAAGGATTTGGGAGAGGTGTCCCATCCTCAGTAGCCAAGCGAACGCTTCCGGGACGGGATACTTTGATCACTCAAAAGGGCCCCTCCCAGCCGGGGGAAAGTTTGTTTAACCCTTCTTTGGATAGTATTCTCCGTAGCACCAGGTCGCCTTCCTCGAGCTGCCGGTTGTGTACATGCCGCTGGTGATAACGCCGTAGAGCTTGGCGATATCGGGCATTCCGAACAGCTGCTTGGCATCTTCCCTCTTCGAGGAGGTCTAGGTCTTCGCGTCGGAGCTGGTCCTACGCGGCTTCGTCGAAGGTCCGGACCCGGAGCGAACCCAAGGTGATTTCCGGAGGAAGGATTGCTTCAGCTCCGTACACCAGAAAGAAGGGTGTTTCTCCAGTTGACCGGTTTGGAGAAGTCCTGTTGGCCCATAGAGTGGGCGGAAGCTCTTCGATCCAATTGGCTCCGTGCTTTTTCAAACGCTCATAGGTGCGCGTTTTGAGTCCTTTAAGGATTTCTGCATTTGCTCTCTCACCTTGGCCATTGCTGGCGGGATGAGCTACAGAAGCATAGCAAACCTGTATGCCGAGGTCTTCGCAATACCCTTGGAATGCGGAGCTTGTGAATTGAGTCCCATTATCAGTGATGATCTTGTTTGGGACTCTGAATCTGCTTACAATGGATTGTAGAAAGTTGATAGCAGATTGCTTGTTGATCGTCACAACTGGAGTTGCTTTCGGCCACTTGGTGAACTTGTCGATGGCGACGTACAGGAACTTGTAACCTCCGACGGCTCTTGGGAAGGGTCCCAAGATGTCCATCCCCCACACAGCGAAGGGCCATGTAGGAGGTATCATTTGTAAGGACTGAGCATGTGTATGAATTTGCTTTGCATGAAATTGGCATGCTTCGCATTTCTTCACCAGCTCAGTGGCATCCTGGAGCGCTGTAGGCCAGTAGAAGCCATGCCGAAAGGCTTTTCTGACCAGCGTGCGGGAAGATGCGTGGTTCCCACACTCGCCTCCATGGATTTCTGCGAGGAGCTCGCAGCCTTCTTCCCTTGTGATGCACCGCAATAGGATGCCGTTGGCACTGCACCGGTAGAGATCCCCTTCTACCAGCGTGTATCTTTTAGCCAATCTGACTACCCGGTCAGCGGATACATCATCGTCAGGAAGGATGTTGTCTTTCAAGTAGTTCCGGATCTCCGAGATCCATGGATCGGAACTGGCTTGAGCATTTGACTGTTGCGTGCTGGGTTGCTCGGAGCTTCCGGCAGCACCTACGACCCTTGATGGCTGCCATGGTAACAGGGCCATCGGCACCGTCAGCTTCGGGATGCTGATCTCGCCCCCTTCGTTCAGTTCGGCAGGCTGAACTGTGGGTTTTGACAACCTCTAGACAAAGATTCCGTCAGGAGCCGGAGCTCCGGTTGACGCTTTAGCCGAGAGTTCGTCAGCTTCAGCGTTGTGGGCACGCTGAACATGGTGGAGGTTTAGGACTTCAAAGTCCTTCTGAAGCCTCTGGACTTCAAGGAGGTAAGCAGCTAGCTGGAGATTATTGCAGGAGCATTCACCCTTCACCTGCTTGATGATGAGCTGTGAATCTCCTTTGACCAGCAGCTGCTTGGCACCGTATGACAGTGCCACCTTTAGTTTGTAGATGAGTGCTTCATACTCCGCCATGTTTTTGGTTGCCTTGAAGTCAAGGTGTACCATGTATTTTACCTTCTCCCCAGTCGGTGCAAGGAGAAGGATTCCAGCTCCGGCCCCCTGCTTCTGCATGGAGCCATCGAAGTAAAGGGTCCAGTGAGGCTCAGTGAAGGTTGGAACTTGATGCTCCGTCTTCTGCTCGCTGGGGCCCCCAGGGTTTGATGGAGAGGGAGTCCATTCCGCCACGAAATCTGCCAATGCTTGACTCTTGATTGCTTGTCTCGAAATGAATTCGAGATCGAATTCAGCCAATTCTGCTGCCCACTTTGCAATATTCCCAGTTGAATTGGGATTATGCAAGATCGCTCGAAGTGGATAGGAGGTCACCACCGAGACTTTATGAGCTTGGAAGTAGTGTCGGAGCTTCCTGGAGGCAATAAGAACTGCATAAAGCAGCTTATGCACCTCTAGGTATCGAGTCTTGGCATCATGTAATACTTCACTGATGAAGTATACCGGGCGTTGAATGGTCCAGACCTTCCCGGTGGGGTCCGGAACTTCCTCTCTATTGATCCGGACCCTGTCGGAGGAGTCCAGATTCTCTTCGGGGACCTCCGGGTTCTGGCTGGAGGAACCCGGAGCTTCTTCAGAAATGACCTGGACCCTCTTCAAGGGGTCTGGGTCTTCTGAAGTGACTTCTTGTGGATTTGAGTCTGGGAGCTGGGACCCAGACTCACTTTTAGGGACCTCCGGACCCTCCTGAAGGGGTCTGGATTCCTGGGTATGGGGTAGTTCTGGTCTCTCCGCAACCAGAACCATACTGACAACTTTGTCAGTAGCTGAAATGTAAAGCAACAAAGGCTCACCAGGATTTGGAGCTACCAGAATTGGTAGGGTGGTGAGAAACTGTTTCAGCTCCTGGAATGCCTTCTCTGCTTCTTCGGACCATTGGAACGGTCCGGACTTCCTCAACAACATGAAGAAGGGAAGTGCCCGTTCCGCCAGTCTTGATATGAACCGGCTGAGGGCTGCTAGACACCCAGTTAACTTTTGGACGTCTTTGATGCGGGTTGGTGGCCGCATGTCTTCAATGGCTTTTATCTTCGCCGGATTAGCCTCTATGCCCCGGTGACTTACCAGGAAACCAAGAAGTTTTCCGGAGCTAACCCCGAAGACACACTTGTCTGGGTTTAGCTTCGTGCGGGTGGCCCGCAGCTTGTCGAAGACGGCCTGCAAGGTGTCCAAGAGGGATTCCTTGTTCTTGACCTTGACCACAATGTCATCGACGTACTCTTCCACTATGTCTCTGATGAGTTCTTCAAAAGTTTTGTACATAGCTCGTACAAAAGTTGAAGCTGCATTCTTGAGACCAAATGGCATGGCTGTGTAACAATACAATCCATCTACTGTGATGAATGAAGTATGCTCTTCATCCTCTCTAGACATCCTGATTTGATGATACCCAGAATATGCGTCTAGGAAACACAGTAACTCACACCCGGAGGTGGAATCCACTATCTGATCTATTCTAGGTAGTGGGAATGGATCTTTTGGACATGCCTTATTCAGTGTGGTGTAGTCGATGCACATCTGAAGCTTCCCGCCGGCCTTGGGCACAACGACTGGGTTCGCCAGCCATTTTGGATGGAAGACTTCTCGGATGAATCCGGCTTCGAGCAACTTCTTCACTTCTTGTCGGATGAAGTTCTGACGCTCTACGGATTGCTTCCGAGGCTTCTGATGCATAGGCCGAGCATCGGGGTAAATCTTCAGATTGTGCTCAATCACTTCCCTGGGGATCCCAGGCATTTGTGACGGTTGCCAGGCAAACACGTCAACATTAGCCCGGAGGAAAGTGATGAGCGCGAGTTCCTATTTGTCGTTCAACCCTCCCGATATACGGGTGGTTTGAGCGGCATTGGAACCAATTTGGACGACCTTGACGGGAATGTCGGTGTCGCCGCTTGGCTGCACACGGGGTGCAGAGGTTGAGCCCCGTTGACGAATGCTCGGGGGTTTTGGAGCTTGCTCCTGTCTGGAGTCCTCCTCTTGCGCCGTGGTGAGTGCATGGAGCTCCTCCAGAGCAGTTACTCCGGCAGTGCGATCTTCGCGGATTCGGAGAACGCCTACTGGTGTAGGCATCTTCAACACCAGGTATCCATAATGGGCAGCTGCCATAAATTTGTATAGGGCAGGTCTACCCAAGATGGCGTTGAATGGTAAGTTGATCTGAGCGACGTCGAAGACCAACTTCTCGGTGCGATACTTCTCCCGTGTCCCGAAGGTAATGGGGAGAGTTATAGCTCCGAGTGGGGTAATGGCCCCCGGACCTACTCCGGAGAAAGGTCGAGAGGGCTGGAGATCCGAAGGCCGGAGCTGAAGCTTAGTAAAAGCTTCAAAGCTTATGAGGTTCAGCCCCGAACCTCCGTCCACCATAACATGATGGAGCTGGATGTTATTGATGGTGGGAGACACCATCAAAGGTAACTGTCCAGCTCCGACCATGCTTCGAGGACAGTCCGAAGCATCAAAAGTGATGGATGTGTCCATCCACTTTCGATGTGGCTCCGGTCTAGCTGTAGGAGCTACAGCGGCCATATCCCGCCGCATAGTCTTGATGACGCGACGGGAGGTGATGTCCCATGATCCACCAAAAATGGTGTTCATGGTTTTCCGATGCTCGTTGTCAGAGACGTCAGAGTCGTCGTCGACGGAGGTGTAGACGGCCTTCAGGACCTCTTTGGGATCCTGAAACCCTAACTCCTCTTCAGTCGGAGCTTCGTCGACCTTCTGTTTTCCTTCCCTCTGTCGGAAAGGAGACCCTTCCCGGCGTTTGCTGTAGCGCTCGGCAAGGTTTTGGACCTCCCGGCAGTCTTCCAAACCGTGGCTGCCCGTTTTGTGAATGGGACACCACACTTTGGGTTTGCCACCGTCTTCGGAAGACGGTCGAGGTCGCTTCTCGGGGCGTGGCCCCCGGCCACCAGGAGTTGCAGCAGCTGCAACGTTGGATGTACCGGCCGACGGCTTCTTCTTGCCGTTGGCCTTCTTTTTCTTCATGCCACCCCTGGAGGTAGCGGCTTCTTCTTTGGAGGATTTCTTGTGATCCTCCGAGGCTGGTTTGGAGTGCATTTCACGGCCCTCCGCAGCTCTGGCACATTTGTCTGCCAGGCTGAAGAGTTCTGTGACGCTGGTGATCTCTTTGATCGCCAGCTTCTCCAACATCTTCTTGTCCCGTACGCCCTGTCTGAATGCCACAATGACAGAAGCGCTGGAGATAGAAGGGATTGTGTTGCGTACCTGAGAGAACCTCTGGATGAAGGACCGCAAAGATTCTCCCCCTTTTTGCACGACCGCAAAAAGGTCCAGTTCAGTGCCTGGTCGGGTGTATGAACTCCCGAAGTTAGCAGTGAACTGGCGGCACAGCTCCTCCCAACTGTTGATATAGTTGGGTGGAAGGCTCATAAACCAGGACCTGGCGGTCCCGGTTAAGGCCACTGGAAAGTAATTGGCCATTACAACCTCGTTTCCTCCAGCTGTCAAGATTCCAGTGGAGTATATCTGAAGGAATTCGACGGGGTTGACAGTCCCGTCGAATTTTTCCGGCGGATGTGGCCGGAACTTCTGTGGCCATCTAACCATACGCAGGTGCATGGCTAGGGCTGAACAGCCTCCTCCTACTCCTTCCAGAGTAGAAAGGTCCTGAGCTTCTCGTCTTTCACGAGCTCGCTCAATATGGACACGGCCATCTTGCTGGCGGTATCGGCGATCAAGCTCCGCCCGGAGGTCATGAGTCAAAAGCCTGGATACCGTATGGGTGCGTCGTGCCCCAGAGGGCAAAGACGTCATCTGCTGTGACGCAGATCGTCACCTGTTGTTGGAGACGTGCGGACCAAGTCTTCCAGACAAAGTCCTTCGCTGCGACGGGGCTCGTCCCGAAGGAGGAGGACCCTGGTTGTTGAGGCGTTCGGCCGCTGCTGCGACCAAATGCTCCACATCGGCCCTCCACTGCTCCATTGCATCTCGAGATGCGTCCGGAGGTGGTGGTCGTTGGAGAAGAGCACGCGCTGCATGGAGCGCGTGTTCCGGGTTGTCATGACTTGCCGACGCAGTCAGTGACGCCGGCGCACCATCACGTTGTCCAGCACGATTTGCCGGAGAAGATGGTGGTGGTGGGAGAGTGGCTCCTGCTGGTGCCGAGGCTCCTGCTGGTGGCTGCCTGTTGGAGGGATTGCCCCCAACAGCTTGAGCAGCAGGTTGGCCGTTGGATGATCTAGCCGCGGAGTTCACCATTCTCGAAAATCTGAGGCGCCCCCTACCTGGCGCGCCAACTGTCGACTGTTGGAGTCAGCAGATCTCCTGACACTGCTAAAGTGTTGAAGGAGTTTGTGGTTTGGTGTGGGCGCGCGGAGACTCAAGAAGGTGAATCGCGATTTAACAAAGGAGACACTAGGATTTACGTGGTTCGGGCCGCCTGAGCGTAATACCCTACTCCACGGGTGTGTTGGTGTTGTATTAGTTTATCACGTGTGATCTCCACGTTTTTTCCCCGTCTCTCTGTGTGTATCGTCGGCCTGTCCTTTTATAGTACAAGGACAAGCCGTTACAAGCTGGTCTGGCCCGACATGTGGCCCCGGCGGTTACTAGTATTGATACACGATTAATTGTTTGTTAATGATCCTGTAACGGGCTCCGACAGTGCCGTTACAGGAGTTAAGATCGTCCGTTTAAGTGTCATTAATATGGTATTAATGACATTTAATCGGGTCTTGAAGTCCTTGGCTCTCCTTTGAAGATCCGGAGCCGTTACAAGGTCTTTCGGAGGTTAGAGGCTGCCAGCTCTGACGTTTGGACACGTGGAAGTTCCGGAGCTTGCTGTGGGAAGCAGGTAGCTCCGGAGCTACCTGACACGTGTCAGGTCCGGAGCTTCTCTCGGTCAGGGGTTAAGTCCGGAGGTGCCATTTCGGTACTTGGTCCGGAGCTTCCCCCTTGCGGGCGGTAGCTCCAGTTTGGCAGTACACGTGGCGACCTAGGAATTAACCATGTTGGAGAAGCAGGTCCGATCATGTCTGACAAGTGGGCCTCCGAGGGTCTTCAATCTGTAAGACCTATGTGTGCTGAATACATTGGCTTGTAGTGAATACACTTGGCTTTGATGATAAAAGTTTTTAATATCACCAAAACACCTTTTTATCAAGGTCCGACTCTAGCTCCGAGCTACAGCAAGGTCCGACGATAGGTCCGACTTGCTTTGGGTAGCTCCGGTTACGTTTGATGCTAGGTCCGACTTCTTGGTAAGGTCCGACCAGCTTTGGTTAGCTCCGGTGAGCTTTATCTTTAGCTCCGGCATATATTTGTTAGCTCCGGCATATATTTGATAGCTCCGGCATATTTTCGTTAGCTCCGGGATGCTAAGCTTCGACGTACTTTGTCTAGCTCCGGGTTTTTGGGTTGACTAGTTCCGACTAGTTTTGATAAGCTCCGGATCCAGGATCTACTACTTTTGATAAGCTCCGGATCCAGGATCTACTAGTTTTGATAAGCTCCAGATCCAGGATCTACTAGTTCTGGTAAGCTCCGGCGCTAGGTTCTACTAGCTCTTGTTAGCTCCGGCTCAAGCTCCGGGTTGCTCTGGCAAGGTCCGGAACTTGACCGCAGTGCTTCTGCTTTGCATTTGCAATGTCTCGTACTTGCTTTACTTGATTGGAAAGATTGCTTAGTTTTCATTTGCTAAGTTTTTGGTGCGTTTTGGATGATACGGTTGATATCGTTTCTACTGTGGTTTTGTAACATGCTTATGTGAGGTTCTCACGTAAGGTGTTGTGTTCGGAACTAACGTGAGTCAAGTCGAGGACTTGGGCTCGTATGGATTGTTTGTTTATTCATGTGCAGGTGTTGCTTGAGTTCAAGTCATGGCTGGTGACGGGATCCATTGGACTAGTCTCAGGAGGAGATGAGGTTCCAACAACCAAGTTCAGGAGGAACTGTGGTTGAGCGGGTCAGGAGGTCACGCAGGATGATTGAATCAAGAGCAGTGCATATGAAGGTCGAAGGAAGGTGTTCGCACGTATGCATGCGGTGCATGACGTGGCAATATGCTTCTAAAGACGGATTATGGAAGGAAGATCTGATCGGAAGGATCGGATCGTATCGGTTGAAGACTTTGGCTGCGGCAGAGTCAGTTATGGCTCGGTATGGGAAGTATCGAGTTGGTTATGTTAGGATTTCATGTGTATCACGAAATTGAGTTGTTTAGGAATGTGGGATACGTTCCTAAGGTGTTTGGAAGTCTTAAGATTGCTTCTATCTGCGTATAGAAGAATCTTGAGCAGTTATGGTAAGTTCCGATTGTGATCGGATTAGGGTTGGAGTCCTAGTTGAGATTAGGATGGCCTAAGGGCTGGTTATATAAGCAAGGGAAGGCCAAAGCTCGCAGAGACGACTTTGGGGCTGTTCCTCTTGTGTTCTATTGAATAAAATTCGTAGTTTAAAGGAACTTTTGTGCCTTGTTCGTCCGACTTGTTCCAGACAAGTTTTACTCGTCGAGTTTCTGGATAGCACTACCTTTCGTCGGTGGTTTTATCATAACTCGAGTTCTACAGATCCAATTGACGTGATTCTTTTTGGGTTGTCTTCACAACTTGATTATCTATCATCTGTCAAAATTTCACGGTCAGTAGATTTGTGGTTTTTGATCTAAAGGAGTTTCTTTGCAGCACTCCAGAAACTGTTTTTCTCGGGTAGGTCAGATTGACCAGTGTTTGATCTTTTAATCATAACTTGAGTTGTTCTCGACAGATTTGAGTAATTCTTTTTGTGTTGTCTTCGTGACTTGATTCTCTCTGATATATATCACTTTTGTCACGATGAAACACGCTTAGATTAGTCTCATACACGATTTCTTTAACAGATCGTTTTTCTACCGAAGGGATTAGGGTTTTATTGTTTCCGCTGCGTAAGATTTTTAAATCTACCATTCACCCCCCCTCTGGTAGCTTTTCACGTGCTCTTCGATCCTACAATTGGTATCAGAGCCCAGGTTGCTCTAATCTTTGAGATTTGCACGTGTTTTTGACTAATCATCATGGAGAAGTACTTCGCCAAACCTTGTGTGTTTGCTGGTATTGATTTCCAGGTTTGGAAGGCACGCATGGAGGCCTTCATCCAGGCGCAAGGCTTCGCAATATGGGAAAAGGTGTACAAACCTTATGAAGTCCCGCCTAACGATCAAGTTACGGCTACGAACCTCCGGGATGTCGACAACAACAACAAAGCCCGAAACTTGATCATCCAAGGACTCACTCAAAGCGACTTTGATCGTGTCGCGCACCTCCGGTCAGCATACGACGTTTGGAGAGCTCTCTGTGATTATAATGAAGGCTCCAACACAATCAAGGAGGTAAAACAAGATATGTTCAAGAAAGAATATATGCGTTTTGAGATGCAACCAGGTGAGTCGATTGATGACCTCTTTGCTCATTTCAATAAAATTCTCAGCAACTTGCGTAGCGTGAATGTTAATTTTTCTGATGCTGAGAATGCTAGACAACTTCTTAGTGCATTAGACATGACAATTTGGGAGATGAAGGTAACATCTATTCGTGAATCAACTGTCATGAGTTCTCTTACATTAGATGTACTTTATTCTAAACTAAAAACTCATGAAATTGACATCCTAGCACGTAAGAACCCAAACAAGTCTATTGCATTTGTCTCACAACGTGATATGTCTAGCTCCGGCCAATCATCATCCTGCAATACTCTTGCTTTGTTATCCTCACTAACCCTGGAGCAGATCGAAGAAATTCCAGAAGAGGAGTTGGCACTCATCTCTACTAGATTCTCAAAAGCATTGCAAAATGTGAGAACTAGAAGGAGAGGAAGCTCCGGACCTCAACGCTGTTTTGAATGTGGTAAAACAGGACACTTTCGTACAGAATGCCCTAACCTTTCAGGTCCGACCACCCGGGAAGAAAAACAAAGCAAGATCCGGACCTCCTCTGGAAATTCCAACAAGAAAAAGAAGGGTACCATAGGACGCAAGATGATCAACAGCTTCATCACCGCGCTTCAAGAGCTCAGTTCAAGTGACATTGATTTTGAAAGTGATGAAGAGAATGATGACTTGGCCAACTTATGCTTCATGGCGGGCAAAGCAAGATCAAGATCAAGTCAGGAGGAAGCAGAACACAACAGTGACGATGATGAGGTATGTTCTACCTGCAATGAAATGTGTGATGCTATTTCTCGTGCAACTATTATTGTCAAGAAAAAGGACAAAAAGCTTAGGGATAATGCTGCTAAAATTGAATCACTAGAATCTGAAATTAATCGTCTAAAAAACTTGATTCCTAGTGATGATGCATGTCCCTCATGTGACTTGATCTATGAACAATTGTCCTCTCTAAGAAGTGCACATTCTTCCACTCTAGACAGACTTGATGAAGAAATTGAAAAGAACAAAGAGCTTGCTGCACTTAATGATAAAAACTTGAAAGATGCTAGCTGTTTTACAATTGACTTGCATTGTTCTGCATGTGAAAATCTTGATAAGAAACTTCAAGATGCTATGAATGAAATTTCTATGATAAACAATGCTTTACGTTCTCATGAAGTTAAATTTTGTTCCAATTGCAAACTAAAAGGAAAAACTTCATGTGAAAACTGCCTAGACTTGTCCAAGAAACTTGATGACATGAATAGGACACTAGGTCGGTTTTGTAATGGGGATAAGAATCTAAACTTGCTGCTGAATTCTTCCAAGTCTAGCAAAGATAAAACTGGTTTAGGTTTTGATTCTCATGTTCATGCTAAGGCACATCCACCTAAAATTGTAAGGTCATTAGGAAGTGGTTTGATTCAAACAGTTCCTAAACAAAAAGAAGTGGTTTTCAAATCTGCAGGAGTGTTGCCTCATTCGGTTTCAAATAAAAATATTGCTTGCTCATCTAGACATGAACACAAAGTTAAATTTCATTGTACCTTCTGTGGTAGAGATGGTCATGTCATAGATTTTTGTTATAAACTAGCTAAACAACAGAAAAAGGAAAGAAAAATTGCTAGATCTTATAACTCTCATGCACTTAGAAAAACACAACCTGCTTCAGTGAGTCAGAAATTTGAAAAGGTAGCTTCCGGACCTTCTGGTAAGAAATCCGCAAAAGCAGCTCCGATAGTTCCGATAGCTCCGAGAGCTCCCGGATCTTCTGTTGTTCCCTCCGGAGCTTCAGTTTTTGCCTCCGGACCTTCTGCTTTTACCTCCGGAGCTACTGGTTTTCACTCTAAACAAGTTACAACTTCTAAATCAATTGTTAAGAAAAGAAAACCTCAATCTTTGACTCATAAACCTGCTGTTATATCTCAGCTTTCGCGTGTTTTTTCTGGTGCACGTCGCGTGACTCAGTACTGGATTCCTAAATGCCTTTTGACTAACCCCAGTATTGAGTCATCGGCGTATTGTGCTTCTATGTAGGTTACACGCTTGAGGAAGGAGAATATTTGGATTGTGGATTCAGGTTGCTCACGCCACATGACCGGTAACAAAGATTGGTTCTCCTCCCTCACCCTTGTGTCACGTGTAGAGAATGTTACTTTTGCCGATAATTCTACAACTCCTATAATTGCTAAGGGTTCGGTTAGAGTAAATGATCACTACACTTTGAAGGATGTGGCACTTGTCAAAAATTTGAAATATAACTTGCTTTCTGTTTCACAATTGCTGGATGAAAATCTAGAAATTACTTTCAATAAAAACTGCTGCAAAGTTGTAGATTCAAATAGTGAGCTTATTTTTAACATGTCTCGGTTTGGAAGAGTTTTTAAAGCTGATTTTGATATGTCTTCTTCTAAGCATAGGTGTCTAGTTGCTAATGATTCAAAGGACTTATATTTTTGGCATCGTAGACTTGGTCACGTAGGCTTTGATCACCTAACGCGTGTTAGTGCTCTTGATCGCATACGTGGGCTGCCTAAGCTTAAAGGGGACAAAGAAATTGTGTGCTCTTCTTGTAGACATGCTAAGATGGTTGCAGGTTCACATACTCCTCTCACAATGATCATGACAACTGAACCATGTCAACTTTTGCATCTTGACACCGTAGGACCTTCACGTGTTCAATCCTTCGGAGGTAAATGGTATGCTCTTGTTATTGTTGATGATTATTCTAGATACTCTTGGGTGTATTTTATGGAGTCTAAGAATGAAGTCTTTAGTCACTTTAGAACATTATTTCTTAGATTATCAATTGATCACCCAGGATCATTAAAAGCAATAAGAAGTGATAATGGAACTGAATTTAAAAATCAATTCTTTGATCACTTTTGTGCTGAAAATAGAATAGATCATCAATTTTCTTCACCATATGTACCTCAACAAAACGGTGTTGTAGAAAGAAAGAACAGAACCCTAGTTGAGATGGCTAGGACTATGCTTGATGAATATCAAACCCCTAGGAAATTTTGGGCTGATGCATTAGCAACCGCTTGTTATGTCTCAAATCGTGTTTTCTTGCGTGCTAAGCTAGGTAAAACACCATATGAGCTCCGATTTGGACATAGGCCTAGTGTTACACACTTTCGGGTCTTTGGATGCAAATGCTTTGTTAAGAAACATGGTAATCTTGATAAATTTGAACCTAGATCCAATGATGGCATGTTTCTTGGTTATACATCTCATACTAGAGGCTACCGTGTGCTTTTACTTGACACTAACAAAATTGTGGAGACTTGTGAAGTGTCTTTTGATGAAGCTAGCCCAGGTACTAGCTCCGGTGTTGCAGGACCATATTCATATTCTCAGGGGGAGGGTATTTTCGAAGATGAAGAAGAGCCGGTGATACTGCCTGATAGTTCCAAAGTTGACACGTGTCCAGCTCCGGACATTGAACAAGCTCCGGCTGTCACCTCTGCTGGTCCTGATCGTCCACAAATCACAAGCTCATCAATCTACAATGAACCTAATGAAAAAGAAGCTTGTGAGACATCTGTTCCCCTACGTTTTTACAAAGATCATCCCCCACAACAGATGATTGGAAGCTTGCATGAACGAGTCACACAGTCCAGGTTTTGCGATCCAAACTCTCATGCTCATTCTGCTTTTGTTCCTTCTTTTGAACCCAAAGATATATCACTAATGAATCTTGGATTATTGCCATGCAAGAAGAGTTAGAAAATTTTGAAAGAAATAATGTTTGGAAACTTGTACCTCCACCTCAAGGCCACACTTTAATTGGAACTAAATGGGTATATAAAAATAAACAAAGTGAGGATGGGGTTGTGATTAGGAATAAGGCTAGGTTGGTTGCTCAAGGTTTCACTCAAGTTGAAGGTCTAGATTTTGATGAAACTTTTGCTCCTGTCGCTAGATTAGAAGCCATAAGAATTTTGTTAGCTTTCGCAGCATCTAAAGGTTTTAAGCTATATCAAATGGATGTTAAAAGTGCTTTTCTTAATGGCTACATAGATGAGGAGGTTTATGTCAAACAACCACCAGGTTTTGAAAATCCAGATTTTCCTAATCATGTTTACAAACTGTCCAAAGCCTTATATGGTCTCAAACAAGCCCCTAGAGCATGGTATGATAGGTTAAAAACATTCTTACTTGAAAAGGGGTTTACAATGGGAAAGGTTGATAAAACTCTTTTTGTGCTTAATCATGGCAATGACTCATTATTCGTTCAAGTGTATGTGGATGATATTATCTTTGGTTGTGCTTCTCATGATCTTGTGTCCAAGTTTTCAGCAATGATGAGTTCCGAATTTGAAATGAGTATGATGGGTGAACTCACTTACTTTTTGGGGCTGCAAATCAAGCAAACCAAGGAGGGTACCTTTGTGCATCAAACAAAGTATACCAAAGATCTCCTAAGGCGCTTCAACATGGACAAAAGCAAGCCTCTTCGGACACCAATGGGAACAGCAACAACACTTGAACTTGATGAAGATGGTGAATCCGTGGATCAAAAAGAATATAGAAGTATGATTGGATCACTTTTGTACCTTACAGCATCAAGACCGGGCATACAATTCAGCGTATGTCTTTGTGCACGGTTTCAAGCTTCCCCACGTGTTTCACATCATCAAGCCGTCAAAAGGATTCTCAGGTACTTACATGGAACTCAAGAATTTGGCATTTTTCTTCCTTCTTCCTCAATCGTTTCTTTGAAAGCTTTTTCGGATGCTGATTTTGGGGGTTGTAGGATTGATAGGAAAAGTACTTCCGGTGCTTGTCATTTTCTTGGTAATTCTCTTGTTGCTTGGTCCTCTAGAAAACAAAGTTCAATTGCACAATCCACAGCCGAATATGAGTATGTAGCTGCTGCTAGTGCTTGTTCACAAATTCTTTGGATTGTTCAAACACTTAAGGACTATGGGGTTGATCTAGATAGTGTTCCACTGTTCTGTGATAACACTAGTGCTATTTGCATTGCTAAAAACCCCGTGCAACATTCTAGAACTAAGCACATTGACATTAGGTATCACTTTCTCCATGATAATGTTGAAAAAGGAAACATTGTGCTTCACCATGTAGATACCGAACAACAATTGGCTGACATTTTTACAAAACCTTTGGATTTCACTCGTTTTTGTTACATTCGTAGTGAAATAGGGGTTATACATCCTCATGGCTTAAATTGAGGGGGAGTTTTTGAAACTTAGGAAGTCTATGTGTGAATCTGAAATTAAAATAATATGAGCATATTATTTCATACATATATGACTTTGTGATTCCTTTTACATGCTGAAAGTTCGTACTACATTACTCGTGTTATACTTTTTGTAGTTTTTGCCATGTCTAGTAATTGGAATAATTACTTACACTAAATCTGGTCATGGTCGAACTTTCTTGCTGTTTTGAACTTGTTACATGTTCACAAATGCTTTTAATCATAAAGAATTAATCAAGTAATCAACTCACATGTTGAGTTTTTTTTTATGAACTAATATGAATTAAGAAAAGATCAAGAGAATATGCATGCATCGCACTTCTTCTTTTGAGATGGCTTGTCATTGCACTTAGATATGAACTTGGAAGAAGTTGTGTATGACTAAAACCATGTCCTTAAGCTTCTGATTGTCAAATGACATAGGCTTGGCTTGGTTGGTTAGAATAAGGCAGATGCGCATATAATCTCTTGCAAATATCATATGATCTAGATTTATGCTTTGAAAATAATAAAATGCAGCAACTAGTGTCATGCTTTCAGGTTTTGAAATAGTTAAGTTTGTGAGATCATGACCTGCTAAAATTGAAAAACACACTTGCTCTCTAGCATGGCTTACACTACCTTATGTATTTCATTGATGTGATAATGTAAGGTACTTGATAGTATGACTTGGATGAGCTTTGTTTATATGTATATGTTATAATATGCTCATAACAACTAAAGAGGGAGAGATAATTTGTTTATATCTCATAACAATTAAAATTTCTCTTTTACCTTGCTGAATACATTGTCAAAGGGGGAGAGATTAATCACACATTCAAAAAAAAAAGGAGAGATAATAAAGGGGAGACATTTTCATTTTCAAAAAGGGGGAAAGATTTTCATTTACGTTTGTTTTAAAAAAAGGGGAGAAATTGTTTTCAAAACTTTTATTTGAATAAGCCAATGTTCGGAATTTTAAAGGGGAGAAAATGGTGTTGCCAATGCATTCATCAAGGGGGAGATTGTAAGACCTATGTGTGCTGAATACATTGGCTTGTAGTGAATACACTTGGCTTTGATGATAAAAGTTTTTAATATCACCAAAACACCTTTTTATCAAGGTCCGACTCTAGCTCCGAGCTACAGCAAGGTCCGACGATAGGTCCGGCTTGCTTTGGGTAGCTCCGGTTACGTTTGATGCTAGGTCCGACTTCTTGATAAGGTCCGACCAGCTTTGGTTAGCTCCGGTGAGCTTTATCTTTAGCTCCGGCATATATTTGTTAGCTCCAGCATATATTTGATAGCTCCGGCATATTTTCGTTAGCTCCGGGATGCTAAGCTTCGACGTACTTTGTCTAGCTCCGGGTTTTTGGGTTGACTAGTTCCGACTAGTTTTGATAAGCTCCGGATCCAGGATCTACTAGTTTTGATAAGCTCCGGATCCAGGATCTACTAGTTTTGATAAGCTCCGGATCCAGGATCTACTAGTTCTGGTAAGCTCCGGTGCTAGGTTCTACTAGCTCTTGTTAGCTCCGGCTCAAGCTCCGGGTTGCTCTGGCAAGGTCCGGAACTTGACCGCAGTGCTTCTGCTTTGCATTTGCAATGTCTCGTACTTGCTTTACTTGATTGGAAAGATTGCTTAGTTTTCATTTGCTAAGTTTTTGGTGCGTTTTGGATGATACGGTTGATATCGTTTCTACTGTGGTTTTGCAACATGCTTATGTGAGGTTCTCACGTAAGGTGTTGTGTTCGGAACTAACGTGAGTCAAGTCGAGGACTTGGGCTCGTATGGATTGTTTGTTTATTCATGTGCAGGTGTTGCTTGAGTTCAAGTCATGGCTGGTGACGGGATCCATTGGACTAGTCTCAGGAGGAGATGAGGTTCCAACAACCAAGTTCAGGAGGAACTGTGGTTGAGCGGGTCAGGAGGTCACGCAGGATGATTGAATCAAGAGCAGTGCATATGAAGGTCGAAGGAAGGTGTTCGCACGTATGCATGCGGTGCATGACGTGGAAATATGCTTCTAAAGACGGATTATGGAAGGAAGATCTGATCGGAAGGATCGGATCGTATCGGTTGAAGACTTTGGCTGCGGCAGAGTCGGTTATGGCTCGGTATGGGAAGTATCGAGTTGGTTATGTTAGGATTTCATGTGTATCACGAAATTGAGTTGTTTAGGAATGTGGGATACGTTCCTAAGGTGTTTGGAAGTCTTAAGATTGCTTCTATCTGCGTATAGAAGAATCTTGAGCAGTTATGGTAAGTTCCGATTGTGATCGGATTAGGGTTGGAGTCCTAGTTGAGATTAGGATGGCCTACGGGCTGGTTATATAAGCAAGGGAAGGCCAAAGCTCGCAGAGACGACTTTGGGGCTGTTCCTCTTGTGTTCTATTGAATAAAATTCGTAGTTTAAAGGAACTTTTGTGCCTTGTTCGTCCGACTTGTTCCAGACAAGTTTTACTCGTCGAGTTTCTGGACAGCACTACCTTTCGTCGGTGGTTTTATCATAACTCGAGTTCTACAGATCCAATTGACGTGATTCTTTTTGGGTTGTCTTCACAACTTGATTATCTATCATGTGTCAAAATTTCACGGTCATTAGATTTGTGGTTTTTGATCTAAAGGAGTTTCTTTGCAGCACTCCAGAAACTGTTTTTCTCGGGTAGGTCAGATTGACCAGTGTTTGATCTTTTAATCATAACTTGAGTTGTTCTCGACAGATTTGAGTAATTCTTTTTGTGTTGTCTTCGTGACTTGATTCTCTCTGATATATATCACTTTTGTCACGATGAAACACTCTTAGATTAGTCTCATACACGATTTCTTTAACAGATCGTTTTTCTACCGAAGGGATTAGGGTTTTATTGTTTCCGCTGCGTAAGATTTTTAAATCTACCATTCACCCCCCCTCTGGTAGCTTTTCACGTGCTCTTCGATCCTACACAATCCGTGTAGACGGCCTTCCCTCGAAATCTTTGTAACCTCAGGGGGTGTACGGGTTTTAGGGTACCGACAACTCCAATGGAAGAGGACGAGCCGAGTTTATACTTGGTTCCATATGAAGTGCTATATAATCTTGCTCTCATCCCTACCATACGAGAGGAGATTATGGAAGCTTAAAAGAAAGACGTGGGTATGTCGCACATTCGGAGGAGAATGAAGAATGGGGAAATGAAGTGCTTCCGAAGTGATGAACATGGCACTCTATGGTTCAAATACCGTATAGTGGTACCCCGTGATATGACACTTCGAAAGAAAACCTTGGACGAAGCTCACTTGTCCAAGTACTCTATTCATCCGTGCAGCAACAAAATGTATCAATATCTGAAAACCAGATTTTGGTGGACACGGATGAAAAGAGAGATTGCAAAATACGTGTCCGAGTGTGATACGTGTCGGCGGGTGAAAGCCGACTACATGAGGAAAGCCGGACAGCTACAACAACTGAATATTCCGGCATGGAAATGGGAGGACATTAGTATGGATTTCATCATCGGGTTACCTCTCACATTCCACAAGCATGATTCGATTTGGGTGATAGTCGATCGGCTAACCAAATCAGCTCATTTCATCCCTGTACATACAAAGTACATCGCAAGGAAGTATGCGGAATTGTATATTGCAAGAGTCATGTGCTTGCACGGAGTTCCCCGGACGATTATTTTAGATCGCGGTGCGCTGTTCGTTGCTCGTTTCTGGGAGAAGCTGCACGCATCATTGGGGACAAAACTGATCTGAAGCTCAGCATACCACCCGCAAACTGATGGTCAAACTGAACGGGTGAATCAAATTCATGAAGATATGCTACGCGCTTGTGCCATCCACCACGGTAAAATATGGGATGATCATTTACCGTTGGCGGAGTTCTCATAAAACAATGGCTATCAAGAGAGCATCAAGATGGCGCCGTATGAAGCTCTCTATGGCCAGAAATGTCACATCCCACTCAACTAGTGTGAGTCCGGCGAGCGAGTTATATACGGAATTTATCTTGTAAATGAAGCTGAAGAACGAGTGCGAGTGATCCAAGCAAATCTCAAGGCTGCTCAATCTTGGCAAAAAAGTTATGCTGATAAAAGACGTCGCCCTCTCCACTTCAACATCAGAGAAAACATATATCTCCGTGTATCTCCGATGAAAGGGATTCATCGTTTTGGAGTGAAGGGAAAGCTTGCTCCACGATTCATCGGTCCGTTCACCATCATTGAAAAATGCGGACCCGTGGCCTATCATTTGGAGTTACCGGCGTCACTCTCTGTAGTTTACAATGTATTCCACATTTCTCAGCTGCGGGAATGTCTTAAATCCTGAGCTGAAATCCGCACCGAAGACATTGAGGATCTCCAATCGGCTCTCACTTATTCTGAGTATCTGATCCGTATTATTGAGGAAAAGACTCGCACCACAAGAAACCGGACTTTGTACTTCTACAAAGTATTGTGGATTAACCATACCTCTGAGGAAGCGACATGGGAAAACGAGGATTTTCTCCAATCAAACTATCCGGAATTTTTATCATCTTATATCCGATAATCTTTTTACCCCCCGTCTCTTTTATTTATAATCTTGGGACGAGATTTTTTTACGGGGGAAGAAATTTAAAAGCCGTAAATTCAAGGTACAAGTTCATACAAGAGAATTTAAAAATTGGAATGGGGAAAAGAAATCAAATGACAATTGAGAAAGTAAATCAAGTCAAGCTTCAATGGAAGGGATTCAAAAATTCAAATTTAGCTCCTGTTCAAACTTCGCCAAATTAAAAATCTGAGTTCACCAATACATTCCAAATATTCCAAATAGCCTCTCTGCCACGTTTCAAAATTTTTGAAGCTCATTTGCTATTTAATTCAGTGGCTCCACTGAATTCCATTCAAATTCAAATTCGAATTTGAATTTTACCTGAAACTTGCCCAAATATGAAATCCAATTCCGGCATCTTAATATCCATATTTGAATTCACTTCTCCACAAAATCTAGAATTTTTGGACAATTCTAGGTGGTGGAATTAAGTTACAGAGAAGGATTGACTTGAGGGGAGCAGTAGGGCCCAGTGGACAGTGAGACATCTACGGTAGTGCTCTGCATGCCGTTTTTCCGTCGCCGCTCCGCTAGACACCGCACGCCATGCATTCGCCAGCGAGCTGCTTGCCAGCTTGATAGCACCCCGGCATGCTCCTTATCTTCCCCCTGGTCCCTTCTTCACACCATCGACGAGGACAGCCACACCGCTCACTTTTCTTCCCTCCCGCAAAGCAGAGCACCGCCGCCTCCTTTCCTCCCCGGTGAGCGTCTCGTTCTTGCCTCTTTTCCCTTCGATGCCAACAGCAAAGATGACGCCAAGGCTATGCTCTACCATCCACACCCTTTGGCTAATCGTGTTGCTCATTGCTTTGCCCGTATTTTGAAGTTTCGCCGACGCCATCGTTGAGCCGCCGTGGACATCACCTCTGTCCACCGTGAAGCCGACGAACTGGGCGGTTGCAAGCCTCAACTTCAACAGAAGAAAGGAGCACCGGGACACCACGGTTCTCACGGTGAAAACCGCAAACCTTTTCCTCCTTTATCGAGCGAGTATTCTTCATTTTTATCTCGGCTCAGGTTTTCACTTTGAGCTAGGTCATCGATGCGATTATGTTTCTATGCGTGGTTATAGTTTAATCCAATTGAGCGATAGGTTCTATACGTCGAGGCGCATCATCTAGATCAAGTGCCAATGAGAATAATCGACCACGGTCTGAGTATTTTGAGTTTTCCCCACCGCCGTTGAAAAGCGCCGCGGTTCACCATCGAAGGCCACTTTGCCGCCTATTTCCCCCGTTTGCACCCCATGGTCATCTTCCTCATGCCCCCAGGAACGTTTCTAGCCTGTCCCCGAGCTTCTCGCACCATTCCTGAGCGATTCCGGTCATTGCCGAAACCCTAGCTCCGCCGCCGCATCGCGCATGGTGTTCCAGGCATCGCCGGCGTTCGGCGACCTCTCCGTCGTGCTCAGAGCCTCAAATAAAGGTTAGGCGGCGAGTTTCGGGGTGACGGAGGACCGGGAAAGGGGAACTGGTGAACTCGCCAGCACAGCGCCGCTGTGGCCGGAATGCGCGTCGCGAGGTAGAAGACGACAAGCGGGTCCCACCGGTCAGCGTCTGTTTTCCCTCGGCAGATCGGTTGTGGCCCGGATCAAATGCAGCTGTGCGGGTTAACCCTGTGCCCCCCGGTGTGGCCCAGATGCGATTGGCCCAATTCAAATAAGTGGGTCCGGGTTGATTATTCAAACTTTTCAATTAGGAAATAATTCCAGATTTTAAGCAAACTTTGAAAATCAATTCCTCCTAGCATACTTGCTCAAATAATTCCAAATAAATTCTGGCAAACTCACCCCAATTTCAAATTTGCAGTGGCGCAATTTGTTGGACATGAAACTCCCAGAATTTTCATAATTAATTCCTTTGATATAACTGCTTTGTAAATTAGTTACTCCAGTTATGTTGATTGGAAAATTCCCAAATTTTGTCAAGACACTCATAAAAATACCCTTGTTCTCCAGTAAAAATTTCAAGTTCATTGGAATTAATTTACTGGTTCAGTGTTCCAAATATTTATGTAGTTGAAAATTGGGAAAAGTACAGAACCATTTTCAGCTTTTCCCCAAATTTGTAAAATCATTTTCTCCCTGTAAAAAGCTTAGAAAATTGTGAAACAAATTTTCCTAGAACCAGTGAGACCCTGTATACCATAATCAACCACTGGTGGCCATGAAAAAGCTACAGATTCAGTCTCAAAATTCAGAGAAGCCTTTTAATTGTTGGAATTTTAGAGACAACAAGCTTCCTTGAACATCTCCAATTTTTTATCCAGATCTTCCTCATAGATCCTAGTGTCCACTGTAAAATCCCAAAGCCAATTAAAATCATTTACATACATGATCATTATTTATAAGAGCTTCTCTATAGTTTCTATATCACTCATGTACTTTATATATTGCATATCATATAGTGATCGAGATCGAGGAGGACCCAGAGCCCCTAGAGACTCTACTACCAAAAGCTAACTTCCCCTCTGACTCGCAGCAAGGCAAGCTCCGGTTTGCATTTAAGTGCTATTTCAAATTTTCGATTTGTATCACTTATGTCTAGGGTGAATTTTGTGCATTAGGGCTAAGGTGCTTGTGTGGGGACCGGAATCTCGACATCCGAGGATCTCATTGGGTGGTGTCGTGCGATGCGACACCCAACAATATACAAGAACAAAACGAGAATAAAACACAAGACGAAGTCTTTTATTTATCTTACAACGGAAGTTTTACAATACTAGCGGAAGGAAACAAATATATATATATATATATATATATATATATATATATATATATATATATATATATATATCATAGCTACGCTCGCTATGCAAAAGAATAGTCATCCATGTCCTGGATGCTTCGCACTAGCAACACACAAGTCACGGCGGCGTGCAGGGTTCCCACTCGGCTGTACATCCTGGAGGGGGTGCAGCCTCATCATCAAACCCTTCATTAATTGTATAACCTGCAAAAACTCGTTAACTGCAGACGTGAGCATAAGGCTCAGCAAGACTAACCCGTCTCACTAGACATATGCAAGGGGGACACTAAACATAGGTAAGGTGAAGCAAAAATGACTCGCCTACAATTGGATCCTTATAATCAAGTTTTAAGTAGCAAATGACATTCTCCAAGCACGGTACATCATGGGTTCCACAATCAAACAAGAAACGCTTTGCCGATGATATGACATGCCCAGAGCACATAATGTTATTACAGCTAAAGTATGAGGAAACTATAAACTTTAATGTGACTATCTCTAAATCATATAAGGTTGCAAAACAATTATAATTCAATACAATTTATTTCTCTTACTTCTTTATTATTTACTACGTCACGGCGCAGTGAACAAGTGGTACTCTATTACCTCGAGGGATGGTGATTGCAATTAGGACACACCCGGACAACACGACACATACGTCATTCGGAAGTGTCAGCGAGTACACCTGTACCTACATAACACTTCAGTACTAGGCGTATATGGCCACCTTTCACAAGAAACCCGAACGCCGAGCCCGTCTCACCTCCGCAAACAGAAGGTCTCCGCCGGAACACCTCATGTGTCTGCGGACCGATTTACACCTTACTGTCCTCAACCCACCCCTATCGATGGTGAGTTAATGGGCCTCGACACCCCATTTATCGAGTTACATCAGTTTAATGGATTCCATATGTCCATTATGTCGCCGGTACAATTCAAGCTTGTCCGAAGGGGCCGCATACAAACGGGCCTTAATCGACACAGGCAGAGCTATGCGACTGAGACTCAATTCTCGCCGCTTCCTATCCATCCCCTGCCCGGTCTCAGTTTTATTATATTAAGCCATTAACCAATCTTGTGAGATATGTCCTACATTTCTCGCGAGTAGATTCCAACTACTCGACTTCTACCGGATTCCCTATACATTAGCAAGGCAGTTACTACAGGTCAAACTGTAACTCGTTCCAACCAATCCCTAGGATTTTTGGGTCATGCAAGTGGAGTATCAATCATCCTAAACGTAATGCACATTTTATATGCTAATCATCATAGTGATAAAGTAAAATTTTATAAATGACTTAAATGCAAACCGGGGCTTGCCTAGTTGCAGGTCAGAGTCGGGGTTAATCTCTGGAAGGTGCTCTTCCAAGACTTCTGGTTCTTCCTCGACTTCGGTCACTATACGATATGCATATAACATGTATATAAATGACTTTGAAAAATAATTATTACTAAGACCATAATTTAATCCATGGTGATCATTATATGATAGGGACCTTAATTGGCTTTGGAACTTTGATGGTAGATACTAGGGAATATGATCAAAGCTCTTGCAAAGAACAGGAGATGATCAAAGTATATTGTTGTCTCGAAAATTATGGCAAGTATTAAAATTCCAAGAATTTTAAAGAAGAAACTGTAGCTTGAACATAGCTGCCAGTTGATAATCATGATAGAGGAAGCTGTCCTGGTTCTAGCAAAATTATTTTCATAATTTTCTAAGCTTTGGTGAAGGAGTTATTGAATTTCTAAGTTGGCAAGAATTTCTGGAATTATTTATATTTGAATTTTTAGCTTTTAAATAAATAGTCAGTTTGTAACTGAATTAGGACTATGATATTAGGATAATTAAATCCAAGATTTTTACAGGAACTGGTATATGACAAAAGGAAGGTTCAGTCTAAATTTGGGACATAATAAAGCAACTGAACATCTGTAAAATTCAATAACTGAGAAAAGTAATTGAACTATACAGAGGGTTAAACAGGCGCAATGACTCCCAAACTTTTTCTGGTAGTCAATAATGGGACAATTCATTTTATGTGAATTTTGGGGATTTTCCTAGTGGCAAGTTCACCTGGAAAAATTGCCTTTGTATTCGGGAAGATTGTTTTATACAGAATTTAACTGTGCGTTGCACAGAACCTAATTGGTACTGATAGGACCTATAGCTCAAGGGCTTTCAAACAAAATTTGTTTGAATATTTTTGGAGCATCCTACAGAAAGTTATGGATTTTCTAAGTTGGAACCAAATCTGGAATTAATTTCTAATTTGAATTAAACCGTGGGTCCCACTATTTTAAAATGGACCAATGGCATTTAAACCACACGGGGACCACAGAGATACAGCATGTATCCACCATAGATCCCGGGGCCACACCTGATCCGACGGGTTAAAAGGTGCTGACACGCGGGGCCCACCTCGTCGTCTTCCTCCTCCCGACGCGGGCGGCGCTCGGGGCTCCCGCGGCGGTGTTCTCCGGCGAGCCTCGCCGGATTTGCGTTCCCGGCCACCGCAACATCTAAATTTGTGCTCCCAACCTTAATTTCATGCGCTGAGCACGATGGTAAGGTCGGGGAGGCTTGCCGACGATGGGAAATAGTGGCGCATCGGCGGCGACAACTAGGGTTCCGGCCATGTCGGAACCTTTGCTCCTTGGCTAAACTCTTCTAAAAAATGTTGGGGAAAGACTCCTGGAACCACTAGGAAGGTGTTGGGAAGGTGAGATGGTCATGCAACGATCGTCAAAACCATCATCGACGGTGACCGAAGCAACTTCTTAATGGCGGAGGGGAAAACTCGTGATTCTCGAGCTACGGTTGATTATTTTTGGTGATTCCAGTTCGAGAGGGTGCGCAAAGAAGTATAGAAACTATTTTCTAGCAATTGTGGAGAGTGATCAAGTGTGGAACTCGAATTGAAAGAATAACCGAGCGAGTTCATAAGTTTTGGCTGAATGTAAAACTTAGCTAACTTGCTCGATACTCGCGTAAACAAGGAGCGGCTTTCACCGACGTGTAGAGCGTGTCTCGGCGCACCAGTTTGCTATAGGAGTTGAAGCGTGAAACTGCATGTAGCGGCCTAGCACCGTGGAGCAGAGACGGCGTGTGGTGAACACGACGGCGGGCTTCGGTTTCGCTTCGAAATACCGGCTAAAACCTCAACGAACGGTCGATAGAAGTGAACTAGAGGGTAGACGACAGAGTGTGGAACAACCTTGCCGTTGAGAGCTTGGCGCGAGAGGCCTTCGGCTGGCCGGCAACGGGCGCGCGGCGTCGAGCGGCACGGGGTGATTGCGGTGGCAACGAAACGGAGCGGCGCGGTGAAAAGTGAACGGGTGAGGGACTTCGGCCGACGGGGGGTGGTTTTATAGCCTCCACCGCGGTAGATAAGGACACAGGGGGGGGGGGGTAGCTGGAGGCGACCGACGGCCGACGGTGCGCTGGCGGCATGCAGCATCGAGGTGTCGCCCGGGGAGAGAAAACAGTGGCGGTGAATCGGTTTCACTGTCTGACCTGTGGGCCCCACCTCTCTCCCTTATCTCCTCCTCTAAATTCCAGCTAAAACATTGTCCAAAAATTCCCAAAATTTACAGGTAGGCTAAGAAAAATATGGGGAATTCAATTCTGCAATCAGATTTCAATTTGGACATAGTTTGCATCAAATGCAAATTCAAATTTGAATTCAAATATGGGTATAAATCTTATTGAATTAAATAGTATCTGAGGTCTAAAAATCTCCAAACTTTGAAACCAAGTTCCCTAAACCATAAAAGTTCTTAGGAAAAATTAGGGATTGATTTGGGCAAAGTTTAGTGTAAAGCTAAATTTGATGTCGACGCGAAAAGAATCCTTTGTACGTGTCCAAACAAATGGAAGATGTACTTCAAAAATCTTGAAAATTTTCTGAGAAGGTAGTAAGATATTTAAGAGTCCAAGGAAAAATTTGGAGCTTGGATTTGAATCTTTTTGGCAGGGCCTTTTTAGTGAGGTCAAGTTTATGTGCACAATTATGTTGACCCCCATTATGTTTGATAAACCATTTGTAGTTGAACTTCACAATAAAGGAAAAAGTGGGATTTTACATTCCTCCCCCCTTAAAAGAATCTCGTCCCGAGATTACAAAGGAAGGGCAAAAGATAAAGATCTACTGAACATGTGCCGCTAACAAGTCCAGATAGTTCGTTTTAAGATATTCCTCGCTTTCCCACGTGGCTTCTTCAGCACTGTGGTTGCTCCACAAGACTTTGTAGAAACGCAAAGTGCGCGTTCTTGTGGTGCGAGTTTTCTCATCAATGATCTGGATTGGATGTTCAGAATACGTAAGATCTGGTTGGAGAGTTTCCAAATCCTTAATACGTAGGGGCTTTGAGACATTTCCACAACTGAGAAATGTGAAACACATTGTGGACCCCTGCCAGCGACAGCGGTAACTCCAATTGATATGCCACAGGTCCGCATCTTTTGATTATTGCGAACGGCCCAATAAAACGTGGAGCTAGTTTCCCTCTTACTCCGAATCGATGAATTCCTTTCATCGGGGATACTCGGAGATAAACTTGATCTCCAACCTCGAAGTGAAGAGGTCAACGTCGTTTGTTTGCTGGAGGCTACCGACGGCCGACGGTGCGCTGGCGGCATGCAGCATCGAGGTGTCGCCCGGGGAGAGAAAACAGGGGCGGTGAATCGGTTTCACTGTCTGACCTGTGGGCCCCACCTCTCTCCCGTATCTCCTCCTCTAAATTCCAGCTAAAACATTGTCCAAAAATTCCCAAAATTTACAGGTAGGCTAAGAAAAATATGGGGAATTCAATTCTGCAATCAGATTTCAATTTGGACATAGTTTGCATCAAATGCAAATTCAAATTTGAATTCAAATATGGGTATAAATCTTATTGAATTAAATAGTATCTGAGGTCCAAAAATCTCCAAACTTTGAAACCAAGTTCCCTAAACCATAAAAGTTCTTAGGAAAAATTAGGGATTGATTTGGGCAAAGTTTAGTGTAAAGCTAAATTTGATGTCGACGCGAAAAGAATCCTTTGTACGTGTCCAAACAAATGGAAGATGTACTTAAAAAATCTTGAAAATTTTCTGAGAAGCTAGTAAGATATTTAAGAGTCCAAGGAAAAATTTGGAGCTTGGATTTGAATCTTTTTGGCAGGGCCTTTTTAGTGAGGTCAAGTTTATGTGCACAATTATGTTGACCCCCATTATGTTTGATAAACCATTTGTAGTTGAACTTCACAATAAAGGAAAAATTGGGATTTTACATTCCCCCCCCCCTTAAAAGAATCTCGTCCCGAGATTACAAAGGAAGGACAAAAGATAAAGATCTACTGAACATGTGCCGCTAACAAGTCCGGATAGTTCGTTTTAAGATATTCCTCGCTTTCCCACGTGGCTTCTTCAACACTGTGGTTGCTCCACAAGACTTTGTAGAAACGCAAAGTGCGCGTTCTTGTGGTGCAAGTTTTCTCATCAATGATCTGGATTGGATGTTCAGAATACGTAAGATCTGGTTGGAGAGTTTCCAAATCCTTAATACATAGGGGCTTTGAGACATTTCCGCAACTGAGAAATGTGAAACACATTGTGGACCCCTGCCAGCGACGGCGGTAACTCCAATTGATATGCCACAGGTCCGCATCTTTTGATTATTGCGAATGGCCCAATAAAACGTGGAGCTACTTTCCCTCTTACTCCGAATCGATGAATTCCTTTCATCGGGGATACTCGGAGATAAACTTGATCTCCAACCTCGAAGTGAAGAGGTCGACGTTGTTTGTTTGCATAGTTCTTCTGACGAGACTGAGCGGCTTGGAGATTGGCTTGAATAAGACGTACTTGTTCTTAATTTAATAATTCGATGCCATATATCACTCGTTCAACAGATACGCACCATTTCAAGGGTGTGCGACACTTCCGGCCATAAAGAGCTTCATATGGCGCCATCTGGATGCTAGCCTGGTAACTGTTGTTGTACGAAAATTCAGCCAATGGTAGATGATCATCCCAATTCCTACCATGGTGGATGGCACAAGCACGAAGCATATCCTCAAGCACTTGGTTTACCCGTTCAGTTTGTCCATCAGTCTGAGGATGATAAGCCGAGCTTCAAATCAGTTTGGTACCCAATGCATCGTGGAGATGCTCCCAAAAGCGAGCAACGAAAATAGATCCACGATCTGAAATGATAGTACGGGGTACTCCATGTAGACACAATATTCTGGAGATATAAAGTTCTGCATACCGCTTTACATCATACTTGACACTGACCGGTATGAAATGAGCTGATTTGGTCAATCGGTCAATGATCACCCAAATTGAGTCATGCCTATGGAGAGTGGGAGGCAACCCAACAATGAAATCCCTGCTGATATCCTCCCATTTCCAAGTCGGTATGCTAAAAGGTTGAAGCTGTCCAACTGCTTTCATATGGTCGGCCTTAACTCGTCGACACGTATCACATTCGAATACATATTTTGCTACTTCTCTCTTCATCCGAGTCCACCAGAACTTCTTTTTCAAGTATTGGTACATTTTGTTACTTCCCGGATGAATGGAATACTTGGATAAATGAGCTTCATCTAGTATCTTGTTCCAAAGTTCCATGTTTCGGGGTACCACTATGCGGTTTTTAAACTAGAGGGTACCTTCATCGTCACATCGGAAACATTTCATCTCCCCCTTCTCCATTCTTTGTCGAATGTGCGCCATCCCTTTGTCCTCCTTCTTAGCTGCCATAATATCCTCCCTGATAGTGGGAATGAGAGCTAGGTTGTAGAGTGCCCCATATGGAACCAAGTAGAGACTCGGTTATTCATCTCCCATTGAGGTAATGGAAAGATTGTTGACATGGGACTTGCGGCTCAGAGCATCTGCGACTACATTCGCCTTACCGGGCTGGTAGTGGATTTCAATCTCATAATCCTTGATTAATTCCAACCATCTACGCTGTCGCATATTCAGGTCCTTTTGGGTGAAGATGTACTTCAAACTCTTGTGATCGGTGTAAAGATGTACTAGATTACCTAGTAGATAATGTATCCACATCTTCAAGGCTAGTACCACAGCAGCGAGTTCTAGATCATGAGTCGGATAGTGCTGCTCATGATTCCGAAGCTGCCGTGACCCATAAGCGATCACTCGTCTGTCCTGGATCAACACACAACCCAAACCAATTCCTGATGCATCACAATACACGTCAAAAGATTGGGTTGTGTCCGGTTGAGCCAATACTGGTGCCGTTGTGAGGTGTTTTACCGATGCCTGAAAACCTCCCTCACATGCCTTAGTCCATACATACTTCGTCCCCTTCTTCAAAAGTTCTGTCATTGGTTTAGCTATCTTGGAGAAACTGGGAATGAACCTCCGGTAATACCCAGCCAAACCTAGGAAACTTTGAACTTCATGTACAAACTTTGGAGACTCCCATTTGAGTACTTGTTTTATCTTGCTTGGATCAACTGCAATCCCTTCCGCTGATATGATGTGCACTAAAAATGGCACTTGGCTGATCCAGAATTCACACTTGTTGAACTTAGCATATAGTTGGTGGTCCCGTAATCGTTGAAGCACGATACGCAAGTGTTAAGCATGTTCTTCTTCGGATTTTGAATACACAAGTATGTCGTCAATGAAAACCACGACAAACTTTTCAATTCCGGCATGAACACCGAGTTCATGAGATACATGAAATGAGCCGGTGTGTTGGTCAATCCGAATGACATAAAAAGGTATTCATACAGTCCATACCTTGTCAAGAATGATGTCTTTGGTATGTCTTCTGGTCGGATTCTAATCTAATGATAACCAGAACGAAGATCCATCTTCAAAAATACTTTAGCACCCACTAGTTGAGCGAAAAGAATATCAATGCGTGGTAGTGGATACTTGTTCTTGATAGTGACAACATTGAGTGGACGATAGTCCACACACAGTCTCAAGGTCTTATCTTTCTTCTCTACGAACAATGCAGAACAACCCCATGGTGATAAACTTAGACGAATGAAACCCTTGTTCTCATGTTCTGTTAACTGCTCCTTAAGTTCTGCAAGTTCCTTGGGTGCCATCTTGTAGGGTTGTCTTGAGATTGGCACTGTTCCCGGTACAAGTTCAATCTTGAACTCTATATCTCTTTCTGGGGGCATACCAGGAAGATCTTCGGGAAATACATCTGGGTATTCACATACTACTGGAATATCCTTGAGTTTCATAACCTCAGTATTGTGAGTAGATGAATTCACTAGACTGGCTCTCTCAAGATTGGAGACTTGAGAGGGATGAAGTGGAGAATTTAGATATATTTTTCGAGGAACGAGATCTAGAATAGCACCATGGTATTGTAACCATGCCATTCCCAAGATGACATCTAACTTCTGATTCTCTAATATCAAAAGTGAAGTAAGATATATGGTTCCATCTATGTAGGATCGAAGAGCACGTGAAAAGCTACCAGAGGGGGGGTGAATGGTAGATTAAAAAATCTTACGCAGTGGAAACAATTAAACCCCAATCCCTTCGGTAGAAAAACGATCTGCTAAAGAAATCGTGTGTGAGACTAATCTAAACGTGTTTCACCGTGACAAAAGTGATAGATATCAGAGATAATCAAGTCACTAAGATAACACAAAATGAATCACTAAAATCCGTCGAGAAAAACTCAAGTTATGATCAAAAGATCAAACACTGGTCAATCTGACCTACCCAAGAAAAACAGTTTCTGGAATGCTGCAAAGTGACTCGTGTAGATCAGAAACCACAAATCCAATGACCGTGAAATTTTGACAGATGATAGACAATCCAGTTGTGAAGACAAACCAAAAAGAATCACGTCAATTGGATCAGTAAAACTCGAGTTATGATAAAATCACCAACAAAAGGTAGTGCTGTCCAGAAACTCGACGAGTAAAACTTGTCTGGAACAAGTCGGACGAACAAGGCACAAAAGTTCCTTCAAACTACGAATTTTATTCAATAGAACACAATAGTAACAGCCCCAAAGTCATCTCCACGAGCTTTGGCCTTCCCTTGCTTATATAACCAGCCCTTAGGCCAACCCAATACAACTAGGACTCCAATCCTACTCAGATCACGAATCATAACTTTCCATAACTGCTCAAGATTCTTCTATACGCAGATAGAAGCAATCTTAAGACTTCCAAAATCCTTAGGAACGTATCCCACATTCCTAGACAACTCAAATTCGTGACACACACGAAATCCTAACATAACCAACTCAATGCTTTCCATACCGAGTCATAACCGACTCCGCCGCAGCCAAAGTCTTCAACCGATACGATCCGATCCTTCCGATCAGATCTTCCTTCCATAATCCGTCTCAAGAAGCATATTGCCACGTCATGCACCTCATGCACATGTGCGAACACCTTCCTTCGACCTTCATATGCACTGCCCTTGATTCAATCATCCTGCGCGACCTCCTGACCCGCTCAACCACAGTTCCTCCCGAACTTGGTTGTTGGAACCTCATCTCCTCCTGAGACTAGTCCAATGGATCCTGTCACCAGCCATTACTTGAACTCAAGCAACACCTGCACATGAACAAACAACCAATCCATACGAGCCCAAGTCCTTGACTTGACTCAAGTTAGTTCCGAACACAACACCTTACGTGAGAACCTCACATAAGCATGTTGCAAAACCATAGTAACACGATATCATCCATATCATCCAAAACGCACCAAAAACTTAGCAAATAAATACTAAGCAATCTTTCCAACAATGTAAAGCAAGTACGAAACATTGCAAATGAAAAGCGGAAGCACTTAGGTCAAGTTTCGGACCTTGCCAGAGCAACCCGGAGCTTGAGCCGGAGCTAACAAAACTAGTACAATGAAGCACCTGCCGGAGCTTACCAAAACTAGTAGATCCTAGCACCGGAGCTTACCAAAAACTAGTCAAAACTAGTCAACCCAAAACCGGAGCTATACAAAGTACGTCGGAGCTTAACAAAAGCATGCCGAAGCTATCAAATATATGTCGGAGCTAACAAAGTCATGCCGGAGCTATCAAAGATATGTCGGAGCTAACAAAGTCATGCTGGAGCTATCAAAGACATGCCAGAGCTAAAGATAAAGCTCACCGGAGCTAACCAAAGCTGGTCGGACCTTACCAAGAAGTCGGACCTAGCATCGAACGTAACCGGAGCTACCCAAACCAAGCTGGACCTACCGTCGGACCTTGCTGTAGCTCAGAGCTAGAGTCGGACCTTGACAAAAAGGTGTTTTGGTGATATTTAAAACTTTTATCATCAAAGCCAAGTCTATTCACTACAAGCCAATGTATTCAGCACACATAGGTCTTACAATCTCCCCCTTGATGAATGCATTGGCAACACCATCTAAAATCCGAACATTGGCTTATTCACATAAAAGTTTTTGAAAACAATTTCTCCCCCTTTGTAAATCAAAAGTAAAAAGAGAAGAAAATGAAAATCTCTCCCCCTTTATTATCTCTCCTTATGCCTATATTCTCTTTCTCTTCATGCTTATCTCTCCCCCTTTGACAATGTATTCAGCAAGTCATGAGCATATAAACAGATTTTCTCTCCAACTTTAGTTGTTATGAGCATATTATAACATATACATATAAACAAAGCTCATCCAAGTTATACTATCAAGTACCTTACATTATCACATCAATGAAATACATAAGGTAGTGTAAGCCATGCTAGAGATCAAATGTAATTTTTCAATTTAAGCAAGTCATGATCTCACAAACTTAACTATTTAAAAACCTGAAAGCATGACACTAGTTGCTGCACTTTATTATTTTTCAAAGCATAAATTTAGATCATATGATATTTGCAAGAGATTATATGCGCATCTGCCTTATTCTAACCAACCAAGCCAAGCCTATGTCATTTGACAATCAGAAGCTTAAGGACATGGTTTTAGTCATACACAACTTCTTCCAAGTTCATATCTAAGTGCAATGACAAGCCATCTCAAAAGAAGAAGTGCGATGCATGCATATTCTCTTGATCTTTTCTCAATTTATATTTGTTCATAAAAACTCAATATGTGAGTTGATTACTTGATGAATTCTTAATGATTAAAAGCATTTGTGAGCATGCAACAAGTTCAAAACAACAAGAAAGTTCGACCATGACCAGATTTAGTGTAAGTAATTATTCCAATTACTAGACATGGCAAAAACTACAAAATGTATAACACGAGTAATGTAGTAAGAACTTTCAGCATGTAAAAGGAAAAAGTCATATATGTATGAAATACTATGTTCATATTATTTTAATTTCAGATTCACACATAGACTTCCCAAGTTTCAAAAACTCCCCCTCGGTTTAAGCCATGAGGATGCATAACCCCTATTTCACTACGAATGAAACAAAAACGAGTGAAATCCAAAGGTTTTGTAAAAATGTCAGCCAATTGTTGTTCGGTATCTACATGGTGAAGCACAATGTTTCCTTTTTCAACATTATCTCGGAGAAAGTGATACCTAATATCAATGTGCTTAGTTCTAGAATGTTGCACAGGGTTTTTGGCAATGCAAATAGCACTAGTGTTATCACAAAACAATGGAACACTATCTAGATCAACCCCATAGTCCTTAAGTGTTTGAACAATCCAAAGAATTTGTGAGCAAGCACTAGCAGCAGCTACATATTCAGATTTGGCTGTGGATTGTGCAACTGAATTTTGTTTTCTAGAGGACCAAGCAACAAGAGAATTACCAAGAAAATGACAAGCACCGGAAGTACTTTTCCTATCAATCCTACAACCCCCAAAATCAGCATCCGAAAAAGCTTTCAAAGTAACGGTTGAGGAAGAAGGAAGAAAAATGCCAAATTCTTGAGTTCCATGTAAGTACCTGAGAATCCTTTTGACGGCTTGACGATGTGAAACACGTGGGGAAACTTGAAACCGTGCACAAAGACATACGCTGAATTGTATGTCCGGTCTTGATGCCGTGAGGTACAAAAGTGAACCAATCATGCTTCTATATTCCTTTTGATCCACGGGTTCACCATCTTCATCAAGTTCAAGTGTTGTTGCTGTTCCCATTGGTGTCCGAAGAGGCTTGCTTTTGTCCATGTTGAAACGCCTTAGGAGGTCTTTGGTATACTTTGTTTGATGCACAAAGGTACCCTCCTTGGTTTGCTTGATTTGCAGCCCCAAAAAGTACGTGAGTTCACCCATCATACTCATTTCAAATTCGGAACTCATTATTGCTGAAAACTTGGACACAAGATCATGAGAAGCACAACCAAAAATAATATCATCCACATACACCTGAACGAATAATGAGTCATTGCCATGCTTAAGCACAAAAAGAGTTTTATCAACCTTGCCCATGGTAAACCCCTTTTCAAGTAAGAATGTTTTGAACCTGTCATACCATGCTCTAGGGGCTTGTTTGAGACCGTATAAGGCTTTGGACAGTTTGTAAACATGATTAGGAAAATCTGGATTTTCAAAACCTGGTGGTTGTTTGACATAAACCTCCTCATCTATGTAGCCATTAAGAAAAGCACTTTTAACATCCATTTGATATAGCTTAAAATCTTTAGATGCTGCAAAAGCTAACAAAATTCTTATGGCTTCTAGCGACAGGAGCAAAAGTTTCATCGAAATCTAGACCTTCAACTTGAGTGAAACCTTGAGCAACCAACCTAGCCTTATTCCTAATCACAACCCCATCCTCACTTTGTTTATTTTTAAATACCCATTTAGTTCCAATTAAGGTGTGGCCTTGAGGTGGAGGTACAAGTTTCCAAACATTATTTCTTTCAAAATTTTCTAACTCTTCTTGCATGGAAATAATCCAAGATTCATTAGTGAGTGCGTGTGATATATCTTTGGGTTCAAAAGAAGCAACAAAAGCAGAATGAGCATGAGAGTTTGGATCGCAAAACCTAGACCGTGTGACTCGTTCGTGCAAGCTTCCAATCATCTGTTGTGGGGGATGATCTTTGTAAAATCGTAGGGGAACAGATGTCTCACAAGCTTCTTCTTCATTAGGTTCATCGTAGATTGATGAGATTGTGACTTCTGGACGATCAGGACCAGCAGAGGTGATAGCCGGAGCTTGTTCAATGTCCGGAGCTGGACACGTGTCAGCTTCGGAACTATCAGGCAGTATCATCGGCTCTTCTTCATCTTCGAAAATACCCTCCCCCTAAGGATACGGATCTGGTCCCGCAACACCGAAGCTAGTACCTGGGCTAGCTTCATCAAAAGACACTTCACAAGTCTCCACAATTTTGTTAGTGTCAAGTAAAAGCACAAGGTAGCCTCTAGTATGAGATGGATAACCAAGAAACATGCCATCAATTGATCGAGGTTCAAACTTATCAAGATTACCATGTTTCTTAACAAAGCATTTGCAACCAAATACCCGAAAGTGTGTAACACTAGGCCTATATCCAAACCGAAGCTCATATGGTGTTTTACCTAGCTTAGCACGCAAGAAAACACGATTTGAGACATAACAAGCGGTTGCTAATGCATCAGCCCAAAATTTCCTAGGAGTTTGATATTCATCAAGCATAGTCCTAGCCATCTCAACTAAGGTTATGTTCTTTCTTTCTACAACACCGTTTTGTTGAGGTACATATGGTGAAGATAATTGATGATCTATTCTATTTTCAGCACAAAAGTGATCAAAAGATTGATTTTTAAATTCAGTTACATTATCACTTCTAATTGCTTTTAATGGTCCTGGGTGATCAATTGATAATCTAAGAAATAAAGTTCTAAAGTGACTAAAAACTTCATTCTTAGACGCCATAAAGTAAACCCAAGAGTATCTAGAATAATCATCAACAATCACAAGAACATACCATTTACCTCCGAAGGATTGAACACGTGAAGGTCCTACGGTGTCAAGATGCAAAAGTTGACATGGTTCAGTTGTCATGATCATTGTGAGAGGAGTATGTGAACCTGCAACCATCTTAGCATGTCTACAAGAAGAGCACACAATTTCTTTGTCCCCTTTAAGCTTAGGCAGCCCACGTATGCGATCAAGAGCACTAACACGCGTTAGGTGATCAAAGCCTACTTGACCAAGTCTACGATGCCAAAAATATAAGCCCTTTGAATCATTAGCAACTAGACACCTATGCTTAGAGGAAGACATATCAAAATCAGCTTTAAAAACTCTTCCAAACCGAGACATGTTAAAAATAAGCTCACTGTTTGAACCTACAACTTTGCAGGAGTTTTTATTGAAAATAATTTCTAGATTTTCATCTAGCAATTGTGAAACAGAAAGCAAGTTGTATTTCAAATTTTTGACAAGTGCCACATTTTTCAAAGTGTAGTGATCATTTACTTTAACCGAACCCTTAGCAATTATAGGAGTTGAAGAATTATCGGCAAAAGTAACATTCTCTACACGTGACACAAAAGAGAGGGAGGAGAACCAATCTTTGTTACCGGTCATGTGGCATGAGCAACCTGAATCCACAATCCAAATGTTCCCCTTCCTCAAATGTGTAACCTACATAGAAGCACAATACGTCGATGACTCAATACTGGGGTTAGTCAAAAGGCATTTAGGAATCCAGTACTGAGTCACACGACGTGCAGCAGGAAAAACACGCAAAAGCTGAGACAAAACAGCAGGTTTAGGAGTCAAAGGTTGAGGTTTTCTGTTCATAACAGTTGATTTAGAAGTTGTTACTTGTTTAGAGTGAAAACCAGTAGCTCCGGAGATAAAAGCAGAAGGTCCGGAGGCAAAAACTGAAGCTCCGGAGGGAACAGCAGAAGATCCGGGAGCTCTCAGAGCTATCATAACTACCGGAGCTGCCTTTGTAGATTTCTTACCAGAAGGTCCGGAAGCTACCTTTTCAAATTTCTGACTCACTAAAGCAGGTTGTGTTTTTCTAATAGCATGAAAGTTATAAGATCTAGCAATCTTTCTTTCCTTTTTCTGTTGTTTAGCTAGTCTATAACAAAAATCTATGACATGACCATCTTTACCACAGAAGGTACAATGAAATTTAACTTTGTGTTCATGTCTCGATGAGCACCCAACATTAGAAACAGAATTAGAAAGCACTCCTGCAGATTTGAAAACCACTTCTTTTTGTTTAGGAACTGTTTGAATCAAACCACTTCCTAATGACTTTAGAATTTTAGGTGGATGTGCCTTAGCATGAACAAGAGAATCAAAACCTAAACCAGTTTTATCTTTGCAATACTTGGAAGAATTCAGCAGCAAGTTTAGATTCTTATTCCCATTACAAAACCGATCTATTGTCCTATGCATGTCATCAAGTTTTTTGGACAGATCAAGGCAATTTTCACATGAAGTTTTTCGTTTTAGTTTGCAATTGGAACAAAATTTAACCTCATGAGAACGTAAAGCATTGTTCAATATAGAAATTTCATTCATAGCATCTTGCAGTTTTTTATCAAGATCATCACAAGTAGAAAAATGCAAATCAATTGTAGAACAGCTAGCATCTTTCAAGTTTTTATCATTAAGTGCAACAAGCTCTTTGTTCTTTTCAATTTCTTCATCAAGTCTATCTAGAATGGAGGAGTGTGCACTTCTTAATGTGGACAATTGTTTATAGATTAAGTCACATGAGGGACATGCATCATCACTAGGAATCAAAGTTTTTAAACGGTTAATTTCAGATTCTAGTGATTCAATTTTAGCAGCATTATCCCTAAGCTTTTTGTCCTTTTTCTTGACAATAATAGTTGCACGAGAAATAGCATCACACATTTCATTGCAGGTAGAACATACCTCATCGTCTTCAATTGTGTTCTACATCCTCCTGACTTGATATTGATCTTGTTTTGCCCGCCATGAAGCATAAGTTGGCCAGATTGTCATCATCTTCATCACTTTCAAAGTCTACATCACTTGAACTAAGTTCTTGAAGTGCGGTGATGAAACTGTTGATCATCTTGCGTCCTATGGTGCCCTTCTTTTTCTTGTTAGAATTTCCAGAGGAGGTCCGGACCTTGCTTTGTTTTTCTTCCCGGGTGGTCGGACCTGAAAGGTTAGGGCATTCTGTACGAAAGTGTCTTGTTTTACCACATTCAAAACAGCGCTGAGGTCCGGAGCTTCCTCTCCTTCTAGTTCTCACATTTTGCAATGCTTTTGAGAATCTAGTAGAGATGAGTGCCAACTCCTCTTCTGGAAATTCTTCGATCTGCTCCAGGGTTAGTGAGGACAACAAGGCAAGAATATTGCAAGATGATGATTGGCCGGAGCTAGACATATCACGTTGTGAAACAAATGCAATAGACTTATTTGGGTTCTTACGTGCTAGGATGTCAATTTCATAAGTTTTTAGTTTAGAAAAGAGTACATATAATTAAAGAGAACTCATGACAGTTGATTCACAAATAGATGTGACTTTCATCTCCCAAATAGACATGTCTAATGCACTTAGCAATTGCCTAGCATTTTCAGCATCTGAAAAATTAACATTGACACTACGCAAGTTGCTGATAATTTTATTAAACCGAGCAAAAGGTCATCAATAGACTCACCGGGTTGCATCTCGAAGCGCATGTATTCCTTTTTGAACATGTCTTGCCTTACCTCTTTGATCGTGTTGGATCCTTCGTAGTAGTCACAAAGTGCTTTCCACACATCGTATGCAGATCGGAGGTGTGCAACACGGTCAAAGTCGCTTTGTGTTAATCCTTGTATGATCAAGTTCCGAGCCTTGTTGTTGTTGTCGACATCTCTGAGATTTGTAGCTGTAACTTGATCGTTTGATGGCACTTCGTAAGGCTTGTATACCTTCTCCCATATTGCAAAGCCTTGTGCCTGGATGAAAGCCTCCATGCGTTCCTTCCAAACCTGAAAATCAATACCAGCGAACACACAAGGTTTGGCAGAGTACTTCTCCATGATGATTAGTCAAAAACACGTGCAAATCACAAAGATTAGAGGACCGTGGCTCTGATACCAATTGTAGGATCGAAGAGCACGTGAAAAGCTACCAGAGGGGGGGTCAATGGTAGATTAAAAAATCTTACGCAGCGGAAACAATTAAACCCCAATCCCTTCTGTAGAAAAACAATCTGCTAAAGAAATCGTGTGTGAGACTAATCTAAACGTGTTTCACCATGACAAAAGTGATAGATATCAGAGATAATCAAGTCACTAAGATAACACAAAAGGAATCACAAAAATCCGTCGAGAAAAACTCAAGTTATGATCAAAAGATCAAACACTGGTCAATCTGACCTACCCGAGAAAAACAGTTTCTGGAATGCTGCAAAGAGACTCGTGTAGATCAGAAACCACAAATCCAATGACCGTGAAATTTTGACAGATGATAGACAATCAAGTTGTGAAGACAACCCAAAAAGAATCATATCAATTGGATCAGTAAAACTCTAGTTATGATAAAACCACCGACGAAAGGTAGTGCTGTCCAGAAACTCGACGAGTAAAACTTGTCTGGAACAAGTCGGATGAACAAGGCACAAAAGTTCCTTCAAACTACGAATTTTATTCAATAGAACACAAGAGGAACAGCCCCAAAGTCATCTCCACGAGCTTTGGCCTTCCCTTGCTTATATAACCAGCCCTTAGGCCAACCCAATACAACTAGGACTCCAATCCTACTCAGATCACGAATCGTAACTTTCCATAACTGCTCAAGATTCTTCTATACGCAGATAGAAGCAATCTTAAGACTTCCAAACACCTTAGGAACGTATCCCACATTCCTAAACAACTCAAATTTGTGACACACACGAAATCCTAACATAACCAACTCGATACTTTCCATACCGAGCCATAACCGACTCCGCCGCAGCCAAAGTCTTCAACCGATACGATCCGATCCTTCCGATCAGATCTTCCTTCCATAATCCGTCTCTAGAAGCATATTGCCACGTCATGCACCTCATGCACACGTGCGAACAACTTCCTTCGACCTTCATATGCACTGCCCTTGATTCAATCATCCTGCGCGACCTCCTGACCCGCTCAACCACAGTTCCTCCCGAACTTGGTTGTTGGAACCTCATCTCCTCCTGAGACTAGTCCAATGGATCCTGTCACCAGCCATGACTTGAACTCAAGCAACACCTGCACATGAACAAACAACCAATCCATACGAGCCCAAGTCCTCGACTTGACTCAAGTTAGTTCTGAACACAACACCTTACGTGAGAACCTCACATAAGCATGTTGCAAAACCATAGTAACACGATATCATCCATATCATCCAAAACGCACCAAAAACTTAGCAAATGAATACTAAGCAATCTTTCCCACAATATAAAGAAAGTACGAAACATTGCAAATGAAAAGCAGAAGCACTTAGGTCAAGTTTCGGACCTTGCCAGAGCAACCCGGAGCTTGAGCCGGAGCTAACAAAACTAGTACAATGAAGCACCTACCGGAGCTTACCAAAACTAGTAGATCCTAGCACCGGAGCTTACCAAAAACTAGTCAAAACTAGTCAACCCAAAACCGGAGCTAGACAAGGTACGTCGGAGCTTAACAAAAGCATGCCAGAGCTATCAAATATATGTCAGAGCTAACAAAGTCATGCCGGAGCTATCAAAGATATGTCGGAGCTAACAAAGTCATGCCGGAGCTATCAAAGACATGTCGGAGCTAAAGATAAAGCTCACTGGAGCTAACCAAAGCTGGTCGGACCTTACCAAGAAGTTGGACCTAGCATTGAATGTAACCGAAGCTATCCAAACCAAGCCGGACCTACCGTCAGACCTTGCTGTAGCTCAGAGCTAGAGTCAGACCTTGACAAAAAGGTGTTTTGGTGATATTTAAAACTTTTATCATCAAAGCCAAGTGTATTCACTACAAGCCAATGTATTCAGCACACATAGGTCTTACAATCTAGGTTAAGTGGTATCCCAAGAACCAACTCAGTTGTTAGTGTTTTCCCTGCTGGAGTGCTAATCACATACGGAGTTTTTGTGGAGATTATAGGGAATTGATTTTTGATGACAAAAGACTTGCTAATGACATTGTGTGAAGCTCCGGAGTCAAAGAGTATGACTACGGGATGCTCAAAGATAGAGAACGTACCCATGAGTACGGGTGCGCCTTCCGGAACATCCTCAATGGTGAGGTGGTGGACGTTGCCGAGTCTGGGAACTGGCTTCTTGGTCTGGTTGCAGGGTTGGTTGGCGCCTTGGTATGATGAATGTTCTCTGCTCTGCCTACTCTGCGGGCAGTCCTTGGCGAAATGCCCCGTGCGTCCACACGTGAAACACATGTACGGGGTTTGGCCGGTACGAATGGGAGGACGGAATCCCGGTGCACGTGGTGGAGGTGGAAGTGCACGTGGGATCATCCCCTGCTGTTGTTGCGGTCGGAAACCGGAGTTGCCGAACTAGCGACCACTGAACATTGGTGGTCGTGATGGCGGTTGCCACCTCTGGCCGGATGGTGATCGATACACCATTCGGTACTTCTGAGAAGCACCACCTCCACTGCCCTGCGAAGCACTCCTCTTTTTCTTGTCTGAGGACAGCTCTGGAGTAGCATCCTCTTGCATGATCACAGCATTGATAATGTCGTTGAAGCTGCCGCGATTGAACAAGACAAGCTTGTCCTTCATCTTGGGGTTCAACCCCCGGTAGAAGCACTCTCGCTTCCTGTCTTCCGTGTTCACTTGGTCCTGTGCATACTGGGCCAAGTGGTTGAAGGTCTTGGAGTACTCGTAAGCGCTCCTTCCTCCCTGCTTTAGCTCCAAGAACTCTTGAAGCTTCCTCCTCATAATCCCGAGAGGGATATGGTGGGCGCAGAACGCCTCCCGGAATTCTGCCCAGCTCACAACATAGCCCGCGGGGCGTGCGGCGAGGTAGTTTGCCCACCACGCACCAGCAGAACCCTGTATTGGTTGAGCTGCAAATAGAGCCTTCTGTTGTTCAGTTATCTCGAGTAAACCAAACTTCCCTTCAATGGTGCGGAGCCAGTTGTCCGCCTCCAAAGGTTCGTTGGCCTCTCTGAAGATCGGCGGATGTGTCGATGCGAAATCCGAGTAGGAACTCGGATATGACTGACGTGGTCCCTCAGCATGTCACCCCCCATGACGGGACGAGTTCTGTACAAGGGTCTGCAACAACTCGGTTTGCTCGTCGCACGAGCCAAGTACTGCTGCGAGAACCTCCGCGAGACTTCTGGGAAGTGTAGGTGGAGGTGGTGGAGGTGGCTGCGTCTGGGGCGTATTCTGCCCCGGGGGTGGTGTGTCATCATCCCCCTGCCCTCCACTTGAGCCTCCCACTTCCGAGGTTGTACGTGTACGCACCATGCTCTAATACAACGATTTACAACATAAGTCTCATTGCCTCAAGTTCATCCTTCCATATAAATAGTAATGCGGTAGACCACGATAGATAATATACATCAACATATATTGATAAAGTATAAACTTTATACAAGATATATTATCTCTGACCTAGTTTACAGTAGTAAACTCCAAAATGATGGATCCCTCTATGGAAATACATCTCTACTATACTTGGTCCCCATGAGATGTCGTACATATCTTGTCATTGTAGACATAAACACCACTACTCTTAATATGACACAAACATGGTCACAAAAGAAAAAACACGAGCAACTATTAAACTACAGGTTGCCCTGTGTCGGCAGAAGTGCTGCCACATCCCACTTCAATACGTCCTACTCGACGTATTCAAGTTCCTCGGGATCTTCTTCTTCTTCGTCATCCTCGGGATTAGGCACCACGGCTACGGGTGCTGAAGTAGAAGCTACTAACTCACCCATTGTTGATGCTTTTTTGGCAGCCAATGCTTGTACATCAGCTTGCACCATAAACATCCTAAAGCCGTCAAGTTCCTGCTGGGCCTGTTCACAGCTGGCTTTCCAGTCCTGAGCCTCCGCCCTGGATCGATCTCAATCTTTAGTCATCGTGCTCAACTGAGTACCCAGCTGGTGCACATCAACTAAGCTTGCTTCTAACTCAATTTCCATCTCTTGAGTTGCTCCACGAGCCTCTGACAGGTCTTGAGCAATCAACTCATACTGCTCTTCTTTGAAACGGAGACATTGGTTGAGAGCAGCGATCGAGGTTCTAAGCGATTTATTCTCACGCTCAAAATGATCCCCTCAAATCATGGTTTCCCTCAGATTATCCATAAGCTCCCTAATGCACGCCTTTTGGGTGCCATTTTTGCGATGTGATGCCGATGCATACACCGCTAAGGCTATCACCGATGTCCCCCCGCGGAGGTCATAATCGGCGATCAATCGGTTAGCCCACTCTTCAGCAGCCCTACCGCTGACTGGAAAGAACTCATACGGAGTACTCACTAGCTGATGATGGTGAAGTTTGCAAAACCTCCCCATAGCAACACTTGCGGCGAAGCTCCAAGTTTCTTCCAACAGAACACCCCTTGTTTTGATAGAAAAGGGGGCCCATCTGTTGCTTGGTGGACCAGCAGGCACGTCGACATAGATGACACATCTTTTTACCCTGTTGTCATGGAATTCTTTTCCCCAATAGCTAGGCACCTCCTCATATCCGCACTGGATTAACAGCATGACAAACAAATCCGGAAACCCGCCTTGACCAGTGCATGTCGTGTGCACCCAACCGTTAGGTAATTGGATCATCTCTGCTGCCATCTTCCTGTAGAAACACCACAGTTTCATATAGGATTTGTCAGAATCAATGGTGGAGTTGAATATCAAAGTTGTAGTATACTTTCCAAGCTTTCCAGATTGTACTCATACAGCTACATGTGAGCTATGGAATAGAATACATACAGGTTTTAAGTTGACCCATATTTTCTGGAAATTTTGACAGAACCTTCCCTGTATATGTAGTGATGTCCACAATTTATACAGGGATATCATGACAATATTTTGAGGTAATGACAAAAGAAACATTGTATAACATCAAGTTAACAATCCAGAGGTAAAAGAGTTACCCCCTGAAAAGTTTGTGATACAGGTATTGCGCGCGAATTCACAAATAGATGCAAACTGTTCCAAGTTCTGGACTACCAGAACCAAGTTTGGGACAAATGGAATTAGACACCGCTATACCCAGATTTAGGTCATGAATGCCAAATAAAGTTTATAGAGGACTTCCTAAGATTTCCAGAAATGTATATATGTGACTATGTCACTATTCTGGATTAAAAGGTATAACTATCCAAACCAAACAGTTGAACTGACTGGTTTGCACCAGCAGTCCTGCAGTCCACTGTTTTGACTTCCAAATTTGATTTGCCTCAAATTAGAATTTGGAAAAACTCTAAACATAAGACCTGTAGATCATCCTCTTCCCTTTTCAGAAATGTGTCATAATAAGGCAGAAGATGTTTCTACAGTGAGTTGGGGCAATATTTCTGGAACTGGTACAATGGTTGGCTCATCTGGAGTAGTTTTTGTATACTCCAAATTTCAACGGATTATCAAACTTTTCTCCCTTGATGGTCACACTACTACAAAAAGCATTTTTACAGGCGCCTCAATTTTTCAAACACAGGTGGTCCTTAAAAATATGCGACTGTGATGACGAATGATATAATAACCGACTGTGATGAAAGAACAACACAGGCGGATTTTAAAGAACAACCGTCTGGGTAAATACATGATCTTCAGAATCGGTTCTTAATTAAGAACCGCCTGTAATGCAACGAACTTCACAGACGGATTTTAAGAAACAACCGTCTGGGTAAATACATGATCTTCACAGACGGTTATTATTATTAACCGTCTGTAATGCAATGAACTTCACAGCCGGATTTTAAGAAACAACCGTCTGGGTAAATACATGATCTTCATTGGCGGTTCTTGATTAATAACCGTCTGTAATGCAATGAACTTTACAGATGGATTTTAAGGAACAACCGTCTGAGTAAATATATGATCTTCGTTGGCGGTTCTTAATTAATAACCGTCTGTAATGCCATGAACTTCATAGCCGGTTCTTGATTAACAACGGCCTGAGAAGATCATGTATTTTCAGTGGCGGTCATTGTTTAATTATCATAAGCGGTTTTCATTGAAATTACAGGGATGTAGTTGCAATTATATATCACAGCCGTATGTAGTCGTGCAGGCAAAATTGTATCAGGAAAAAAACACAGATGAGCTAGCGGATACTAGTACAGTAATGCATTATAGGAAATGCTCGATCACCAGTGAGGCTGGCTTAATTGTGATAATACACCATTAGAGGCTTTACAATTGTTCAAAGATAATTTCTTTACACACTGAACAAAAATCATGCTACATTCATTGTAGATCGACGATGAAGCTCCCATCGATCAATCTAAATTGTACCGTCCTGCTTGCTCCCGAACACGTCTCTTATATTCCTCTGGATCCTGAAAATATTGACATTATTTAAATTAACAAATGTTGAAGGAGGAATGAATAACCTACATTGGTCACTAAGTCAAAGTGTCATCTAACCTTGATAAGTAGATTATAGCAATCATTTTCAACATCAGGCACATTTGGCTGATGCAGCAAACGCTGAACTTCAAGTAGTATAGTTTTGATTGTAAAAGCACTGCACCACCCCTACGAAATATAATTTAAGCAATATAAGAAACCAGTTCAAATAAGTTCGACAACAATTATAAGTAATAATTACATGAACAAAATAGGTCTATCTTACAGTCTCTTGATCAAGAATCCCGATGCAGAGTGCTCCCGAATGATGGACATTTGGGTGGAAGAACCCAATTGGAAAGGCGCATCTTGGAGGCACCAAGGGATAGTCCTCAGAGAACGAGATTGTCAGGGGGTAGTAACCATCTTCCCATTCAGTCTGCAAAAGAAATTTATTAATAGGAGGATGATGGTTAAACTCATATTGTGCTTGTTCTTCATGACTTACCCCTTCTTTACCGGGGACGATGCACTGCCACTTCAATAAATCTCCCGATTCAGGCTTCGCAGAGAAACCCTACGCGGAGAAATTGAAAATACCAAAAACAAACAACACGGAAAAACAAACTACAGTTAAGTTCATCAGTCCATTACAGATACATATGTATATACAACCATGTGACCGGTGTGCCATATGTACATACATGGGGATGGTTCTTGCGCCACGCCAAGCGCTCCTCCTTCAATCGGCTACATGCCCGAGACATCATTATCTGAAGAAAGACCAAACTTCCAAACTTCTAAATCATTGAGTCCAAACGCATATGTAGACAAATGCAAAAGGACACAATCCATATACCAACATTGTTCTAAGTTGATTTCAGAAGATATAAATATATACAATATATATCATCTCGCATTGCTATATACATTTTTTCCAGCATTGACATCTTCTCGCATATAGGGTTTCAAATTCTTTTTAATGCTTCTCCCTACGCGCTTGATGTTTTCTGGTTCGGTGAAAAGGTACATCTCTTCATACTGATTATATTCCTCTTCATTATCTCCCACATTGTCAACCCCAACAATATTTTGCTTTCCAGAAACAACTACGTGCAACTTCTCAGTTTCTGGATCATGAACATAAAAAACTTGTGCAACATTATCGGCGAGAACCCACAGGTCATCTTTGTAACCCATTTTATTTAAGTCTACAAGTGTCAGTCCATAATTGTCCACTTTCAAACCATCAGTATGTTTGACCCATTGGCACTTAAATACGGGCATTACCATTCTTTCGCCATAATCGAGTTCCCATATTTCCTCTATGAACCCGAAGTATGTGGTCTTCTGCCCTTGTGAATCATAAGCCTCAATACGAACACCACTATTTTGTGCAACACTCTTACCGTCTTTTTCTTTAGTGTAAAATGTGTAACCATTGATGTCATATGCTTGCCATGATGTTACCAAAGTAGATGGGCCACAAGCTAACTTCTTCATTGTTGCCTCTTTTATAGTGTTTCCGTATGATATATTTTTGTCCATTAACCATTCAGTGAAACATCTTATGTGCTCTTTCATGATCCAGTCCTCTTTGCGGTCTTGGTTTTTATCACGAAGCTCAATTTGGTGTTCCTCGATGTACGGCTCAGCTATTGCGAGCTGTTGTAGTACACCAAAATGTGCACGGTGTACATTCTTGTAATCTTGAACAATAAAAGTTTTCTTACCCACTTTGCCTCTCCCACGTAGTCTACCCTCATGTACCGGTATAGGCACACCTATCGATTTTCCATCTTTGATGTAATCAGCGCAACCCTCAATCACTTCTTCAGTGGTGTATCCTTCCATAATTGAACCCTCTGGGTGAGCACGGTTCCGCACATAACCTTTTAATACTCCTAAATATCTCTCCAACAAAAACATATGACGTAAATATAGTGGCCCCAATGCTTTTATCTGATCAAAAAGATGTATGATTAGGTGTACTTGCATATCAAAAAAGGATGGTGGGAAACACATCTCAAGCTTGCACATTGTCTCGATGATGTATGTTTTCAGATAGTCTAAATCTTCACGTGCTATCACCTTTTGCGATACTGCATTGAAGAAGTAACACAAACGTGTGATGACAACTTTTATATGCTTAGGTTTGATTACTCTTATTGCAATGGCAAGGAAAACTGTCATCATCATGTGACAGTCGTGAGAATTATAACCGAATAAAGACAAGTCTTTCATCGAGACTAGTTTGCGGATATTGGATGAGAAACTTGTGGGCACTTTGATCCCACGCAAGCATTCGCAAATTGCTTTTTTCTCTTCTAGCGTCAAGTTGTAGCTGGCTGGGGGAAGGTAATGCTTCCCGTTCGTCTTTTCTACTAGATGAAGCTCTGGTCTCAAATCAAGATTTACTAGGTCCATACGTGAATTTAATCCATCCTTTGTTTTCCTCGGCATGTCCAGCAAGGTCCCAATGATGCTGTCAAATACATTCTTTGTAACGTGCATCAAATCAATACTATGGCAAAATTCCAGATTCTTCCAATACGGAAGATACTTGAAAAAAATTGATTGTTTCTTGAAAGCCATGTCAGTTGTATCATCCAAAGATGTACTTTTCTTTCTCTTAATTCCTTTACTCTTTTTTCCCTTACCGAAAGCAATATGAATGTTCTTGACCATTTCAAACACAAGTTTTCCACTGTAAGGTTTCGGTGCAGTATCTTTTTCGATTTTGTTATCAAATTGTTCTTTCATCTTCCTATACTTGTGTGTATCTGTCAAGAACCGTCGATGTCTCATGTACACCGTCTTTCTGGATGAAGTGAGGTATAGATATCCAGTTCTATCCACGCACCTAACGCAACCTTTCTTCCCTTTCATTTGTCCCGATAATGTAAACAGTCCGGGATAATCATGCACGGTAATGAATATCATTGCTCTTAGCGTGAAATACTCCCGCTTGTACTCATCCCATGTACGTACCCCTTCATTCCACAATTTCTCCGTGTCTTCCATTAAAGGTTCCAAGAACACATCAATTTCGATGCCGGGTTGTTTCGGACCTTGGATAAGAACAGATAATAAGGTATATTTCCTTTTGTGACACAACCACGTCGGTAGGTTGTACATAGTTAAGACCACGGGCCATGTGCTGTGTATCCTCCTTTTTTCACCAAACGGATTCATTCCATCTGTACCCAAGGCAAACCTCACATTTCTGATTTCCTTCGCAAATTCTGGATACTGAATATCAAAATTTTTCCACTGCGTTGCATCACCAGGGTGTCGTATATGTTTTTCATTCTTCTTGCGTTGCTCGGAATGCCAACGCATAAGTTCAGCCTCCCTAGGGTTTGAGAACAAACGCTTCAAGCGATCAATTACCGGAAGGTACCACATCACCAATGCAGGAATTTTTCTCTTATTCTTCCCGTCTGCATCGCCAGAAGTATCGTCATCGTCACCTTCAGGACCAATAATAAACTTCTTATTCTTCTGAGTCTTTTTCATGTTGGTAACATACTGGTGATTGTAGTCCTTCTTATATCTACTGACACCACAAATGGGGCATCTAGTTGCGAGCTCATGCTCTTTGCGATACAGAATACAATGGTTCACACAAGCATGTATTTTTGTCACACCTAGTGCCATCGGGCAAAGAAGTTTCTTCGCTTTATAAGTGCTTCTAGGCAGTTTATTTGGATTTGGAAGAATTTCTGCCAGAAGATTCAAAAGATCAGAGAAACTACAATCGGACCATCCGTGCGTAGCTTTCAACTTTAGTAGTTCTAAGACTGCACGCAATGTAGTAAACTCTTTATCACAACCGTTTGATTCATCATATAAAAGCTATGTGGCCGCATTCTGCAATGTCTCCATTTTACTTAAACCTTTGCTTGCTCCCATAGAAGTCAGTACATATGGTTCAATGTGACACAACATCTCCTCACAATCAAACTCATCATCATCATCACCAGCTTGATTGTCACTACCATCATCGATATGAACATTATCATCATCTGAGCCTCTCTCATCATCTTTATCCACATCATGTGTATCTAACTCACCATGCTCTGTCCATATTGTGAAGTTATTTTTGAAACCTCTTTTCACCAAATGAGATTGGATTACTATAGTATCCGTCCAAGCAATCTTATTTTTGCAGTCGATACATGGACATAATATGTCATCTATCTTTTGCAACTTCGCATGTCTCTTGGATGCTTCAATAAAATTTGCAACATTACGAATGTACATAGGATCGGGTCTTGGCATGTTATACATCCACGCTCGACGGTCTATGCTTCAATAATAGAATTTTTTGTCAGATTTACAAAATTTGGCCACAAAATATTCTCTAAAGGTCTTCTATAAAATGAATTTACAGAGACATAACAAGTATGATTAGGGCGACTAATGTAGGAGACGGGCGACGTCTTGAGGTGGACGGAGTCAAAGGGGGAAACAGGCCCAGCAGCATGGGCTAGGTCTGGGTGGGATCCAGTCCGTTATATCGGGAAACAGGCCCAGATGCATCTTATATATATTACAATAGCATCTGTTAATTAAACATCATATTCATGTCACATAATAGGTACAAAAAGGAAACAATCCATATAGTCCATACATCAATATACCAGAACACAATCTATACAATCCTTACACATGCAAAAGGACAGAATCCATATACTAGAACACACAAAACTAACAGCTTATCAGCTAATGAAAATATACAAAGAAAAAGTAAGGAAACTACATTTACCTTGCAGAGGCATCAGCACGGTGGGGAGGCGTCAGCACGGTGGGCCGGCTGGGTGGAGAAGTGGCGTTGCGGGGTTGAGCGGCGGCGCGACAGTATGGGCTGGGCGGCGGAACGGCGGCGCGGCGCAGGGGAAATTTCAACAGCCTGGCGGCGTCGATATAAATTCTCCAGGGTTGCGTTTTGACTGCGGTGAGGGGTCTTTATATAGACGTAGGTTTTTCACAGGCGGTTTTTAACTTTATCGCAGACGGGTTTTACTTACCAACCGCCTGAGATGATGTTTATTAATTAAGAAGTAAATATCTTCACAGGCTGTTGGTACTTAATAACCGCCAAGGAAGATTTTTATCTCAGGCGGGTATTACTTAACAACCGTCTAAGATAATGCCAACTGAACAAAATATTTTTAAAACTTGTATAGCTGACGTTGAAATGTTTTGGTAAATATCAAATTAATTTCTACTAACATATTATTCACATTTGTGTATCTCATAAAAAAAGATCTTTCACTCAAAATTGTTGGTACGAACATATTTGTATAATTTATACATGTATGAATTTTTTTAATTTTTTTAAAAGCACTCCAACATGTCAAACTTCAAATGATCCACCAGTATTCATTGACACTTGATTGAAATATGTACAAAACACAAGAAAAATGTACAAGAACACTTGATTGAAATCCTAAAACTACACTACGGCCCCGCCTCCTCCATCCTCTCCGCCAGCTTCTCAAACCAAGCCAAGCGGTCCTCCTCCGACTCGTCGTCGTCGTCATCGTAGTCGTCACCATGGTGGTGGTCGCCGTCGTCGTCGTCGCCGTCGTCAGTGGACGACTCATCGTCGCCGTCGTCGGAGGACGACTCGTCGTCATCATCGTCGTCGTCGTCGAAGTCCTCCTCCTCCTCCTCCTCCTCCTCCTCCTCCTCCTTCTCCTCCTCCTCCTCCTCCGGTGACGATGCAGCAGGAGAGAGGGTCGGCTGCTCTGGCTGAGCCGATTGCTCCGGCTGTACCGGTGGCTCCAGCTGCACCGGCGGTGGAACGCGCTGGTCGTCATTCACCCTCTCGGGGGAGCTGCAGCGTATCCGCTTGCAGGGTGGCTGCCTCGGCGGGCTAGGTGGCGGAAGGTTGGCCATGGCTGTGGTGGTTAATCGGCGCCGGGCTAGGAGAGGTGGAACGATGGAAGAAGAAGAAAGGAGTGGAGAAAAGTTCTATGCTTGTACATAACCGACGACGCGCCTTATATAGGTTTGTGCGGAGTAGACGAGGGAGCGGTTCGTTTCCCGCGCATTGAACTCTTTGCAGACCTCGTGCGGCGCACAATTAAACCACTGTGGAAGACGATCTTGAGAGATCCTTGCACGCGTCCCTGCACCACGGCTTCTCAACTTCTCCGCAGACCTCGTGCGGGGCACCCAGTTCCTTGCCCGGGCGGCCGCGAACGGCCACAAGGTGGCGGCCTACGTCATCGCCATGCTCCGCTACGACGCCGACCACGGGGACCGCGATGCCCTCGAGTATATCCGGCAGGTCAAAGGTGAGGCCCACGTCGGCGACAACACGGTCGGGTCCGTCGCGATGAAGAGGACCAACAAGGAGTGTTGCCGGTGTCGGAATCAAGCCATGCAGAGGCTCGACGTTTTCGTGAGCTGGAGGTTACTGCGTAGGCCTCCTCCCGGACCGCCCCCGGTGGCGCTGCCCGACATTGACGATGGCGTTTGCCGCTGCCCAACAGGGAGGAACCAGGGGTCTGCCCGCTGCGGCAGGCGAGGGTGGTCTGAAACCGTCTTCTGTACTGAGAACTGTAGGATTGAGCGCGAGTATGACCTGTTCTCCCATAACGTGTTGTACACTATGGGTTATATCAATTAAAAAGAAGTAAATATGAAAAAAGCATTATATTCATCAAGATAGAAAAATGAAAAATAGCATTTGTTGTATGTTTTTTATGTTCTGACCAATTTCAAAGGATTTATGAAGTGAAATTTAATGGTAACCTTTACTTATCAATAATATTACAAGAAAGTGGATTTTTGCCTTTTTAAAGGACCACATTTAATCAAGAATATTAATTAAGAAGAAGTAAATATCTTCACTAACAACCGCCTGAGATAATGCCCGATACTGTTCTTCAGTTTCCTTATCCCTTGCTTCTTTTTTATTTAGATTCCAATATAAATACTCAAACATGTTTAGATTCTGCAAATTGTGTCCAAATTCGATGATTCTTTCTTCTACATTTGTATAAAATTAACATCTACCACCTGAACAAAATATTTTTAAAACTTGTATAGATGACATTGTAACGTTTTGGTAAATATCAAATTAATTTCTACTCACATATTATTCACATTTGTGTATCTCATAAAAAAAAAGTTCCTTCACTCAAAATTGTTGGTATGAACATCTTTGTATAATTTATACATGTATGAATTTTTTTAATTTTTTTAAAAGCATTCCAACATGTCAAACTTCAAATTATCCACCATTCTAATTAAATGCTCATATTCATATGAGGCATTCATCAAATTATGAACACACATTGATTCCAAAAAATTTAAAAAAATATGAAAAAATTCGTAGAGGTTGGTATGATGATTAAAAATGTCCACTGAAAAAATAAATGAAAAAAGCATTATATTCATCAAGATAGAAAAATGAAAAATAGCATTTGTTGTATGTTTTTTATGTTCTGACCAATTTCAAAGGATTTATGAAGTGAAATTTAATGGTAACCTTTACTTATCAATAATATTACAAGAAAGTGGATTTTTGCCTTTTTAAAGGACCACATTTAATCAAGAATATTAATTAAGAAGAAGTAAATATCTTCACACGCGAGTATTGCTTAACAACCGCCTGGGATAATGCCCGATACTGTTCTTCAGTTTCCTTATCCCTTGCTTCTTTTTTATTTAGATTCCAATATAAATACTCAAACATGTTTAGATTATGCAAATTGTGTCCAAATTCGATGATTCTTTCTTCTACATTTGTATAAAATTAACATCTACCACCTGAACAAAATATTTTTAAAACTTGTATAGCTGACATTGTAATGTTTTGGTAAATATCAAATTAATTTCTACTCACATATTATTCACATTTTTGTATCTCATAAAAAAAAGTTCCTTCACTCCAAATTGTTGGTATGAACATCTTTGTATAATTTATACATGTATGAATTTTTTTAATTTTTTTAAAAGCATTCCAACATGTCAAACTTCAAATTATCCACCATTCTAACTAAATGCTCATATTCATATGAGGCATTCATCAAATTATGAACACACATTGATTCCAAAAATTTTAAAAAAATATGAAAAAATTCGTAGAGGTTGGTATGATGATTAAAAATGTCCACTGAAAAATAAATGAAAAAAGCATTATATTCATCAAGATAGAAAAATGAAAAGTAGCATTTGTTGTATGTTTTTTATGTTCTGACCAATTTCAAAGGATTTATGAAGTGAAATTTAATGGTAACCTTTACTTATCAATAATATTACAAGAAAGTGGATTTTTGCCTTTTTAAAGGACCACATTTAATCAAGAATATTAATTAAGAAGAAGTAAATATCTTCACAGGCGGGTATTGCTTAACAACCGCCTGAGATTATGCCCGATACTGTTCTTCAGTTTCCTTATCCCTTGCTTCTTTTTTATTTAGATTCCAATATAAATACTCAAACATGTTTAGATTCTGCAAATTGTGTCCAAATTTGGTGATTCTTTCTTCTACATTTGTATAAAATTAACATCTACCACCTAAACAAAATATTTTTAAAACTTGTATAGCTGACATTATAATGTTTTGGTAAATATCAAATTAATTTCTACTCACATATTATTCACATTTGTGTATCTCATAAAAAAAGTTCCTTCACTCAAAATTGTTGGTATGAACATCTTTGTATAATTTATACATGTATGAATTTTTTTAATTTTTTTAAAAGCATTCCAACATGTCAAACTTCAAATTATCCACCATTCTAACTAAATGTTCATATTCATATGAGGCATTCATCAAATTATGAACACACACTAATTCCAAAAAATTTAAAAAAATATGAAAAAATTCGTAGAGGTTGGTATGATGATTAAAAATGTCCACTGAAAAAATAAATGAAAAAAGCATGATATTCATCAAGATAGAAAAATGAAAAATAGCATTTGTTGTATGTTTTTTATGTTCTGACCAATTTCAAAGGATTTATGAAGTGAAATTTAATGGTAACCTTTACTTATCAATAATATTACAAGAAAGTGGATTTTTGTCTTTTTAAAGGACCACATTTAATCAAGAATATTAATTAAGAAGAAGTAAATATCTTCACAAGCGGTTGGTGATTACCAACTGCCTGAGAATATACTTACCAACCGCCTGAGATAATCTTCTTCTCAGACGTGAAATTTTAATTAACGATGAACACACTACATTCATTAACAATATTCAATCATTCACACAGTTGAAGAACACACAAGATACTCCTTCATTAACAATATTCAATCACACATCTCACAAAAGAACACACAAGATGCACAATATTTACACAAGAACACACAAGATACACAAGTAATATTCAATCACATAGATGAAAAAAGATAGATTTCATTCATTAACAATATTTACAAAATAGAAGCAACTAAAAACAACAAAAAGAAAAACTAATTAAATCCTACTCCTACTCCTCTTCCTTCTCCTCCTCCTCGTCCTCCGGCGGCGACTCCGGCACCGGTGCAACAGGAGACAGGGCCGGCTGCACCGGCTGCACCGGCGGTGCAACCCCGAGGTTGCTAGCCGTCGCCTCCACCGGCGTTCTACGGCCCTCGGGGCCAAGAAGATCCACTCCCAGTCCGGGAAGATCCACTCCCCCTATGTCTGAGCAAGGATGATGATATCCAAGAGCAACAAGTTGAACAACAACTTCAAGCAGTACCAGAGCAAGCTGTTGCTAGTAAAGAGCAACTAGTTGAGCAACAGCTTGAAGTAGTACTAGAGCCAGCTGCTGGGAGTAAAGAGCAATCAGTTGAACAACAGGTTCAACAACAAGCCAGTGTCCAACTTCTGACGACTACTCCTCGATCATCAGTGCCTGTCAAAGTTAGCTCATACGAAAATAAGAAACCTTCATCAGAAGTGACAAAGTATTTGGAAGCTATGAAGGAAAATATTAGAAAATCGAGTGCATCTCGTTCTTCTCATGAGCCAGCATTAGAAGATATCGAGGAGTGGGAAGAAGACGGTGTCATGTATAATCGGCGGACGGCTTTAGTTAAACCAGGAGTTCTAATATACAAGCTTGAGGATGTTCCTCCTAAATTTGAGAATGGGAAGCCGTTAATGACATTCGTACAACTTAGCAAACAACACGTCGCGCTCAGAAGAATGCATGAGTGGTACATCACTGCCAGCACAAAATATGGTCTTAATTGCGTCACATTTTGTATTCCAAAAGAAGCATTCTGGAGCACTGGAGTAGATAAACGAGTCATTTTATTTGACGAGTTGCTTTCCCTTTTCCATCGGGGCATGCTCGAAATCAACCCGCTGCTCGTCTGGTGCTTGTAAGTGCTCTAATATTTAGTATTTGCTTTTCTTACTACACGCATACGCATTTCATGAGATTATAACAATTCTGGACTTCTTCAATAGGATGCAATACATGGATAATGTAAAGTTGGTGCACAAGACAAGTATCCTTGACCCTACTAGGATTGCAAAGTCGCTATTCGACGTCCAGGCGAATCGAGAATCAAGCCAGTACAAACACATGAAAAAAAAAGATTTTGAAAGAGCAATTGCAAAACTTAGGAAGGATAGAAAGGCAGAAGTTGCAGCTTACATAGGACATGCGATGTTTAACTTTGTCAGAGACGGCCAGGACCTCGTAAAGGCTCCGTACCACTTTGAGTAAGTTCGACACATGACATTGAAATAGCAATTATTGGTAATTGTTAACACGTGTGTTTGTATGTTTGCAGTAATCACTACATAATGATCTTCATCAAGCCAACGCAGGGAATGGCAACAGTCTTGGACTCGGCCGATTACCCACCAGATCGTTACAAAGATTTCCTTTCCATTTTGAAAAAGTACGTTTATTCAATAATTTTAATTTACGCACATTTAGAATGTGTTGACAAGTTTTATATGACATTTCTTGTATTACAGCGCTTGGCGGTTTTACGCGGAACAGCTTGGCGGTCAGAGACCTCCTAATACGGATGCATTGGACATTAAAACGTATTATGCTTGTCCGAAGTAGCCTGTTGGGAGTGTCTTATGCGGGTATTATGTATGCGAGCATCTTCGGACCGCCGCCGTATATAGAGTCAATCGTGAGGATGTAAGTTATCCTTAATGTCGATACCTTATTTTCTTACTTTTGTGTTTCATTTTCATTGTAACTAGCATAGTTTAATGCTTATATTCTCTGCTGTTAAATATTACCAGAAACATTATTTTCATATTTTGATTCCAACTTCAAAATTCAATTGCTCATAGTACAACTGCTCCAAAAATACCTACTAAATTCTTGTATACTCTCACTTTGATCTATACTTTGAGATTGTTCAAACCAACACATTCTAAACCTTGTTATGTGTTATATTGCAGCACAAGAAAAATCTGAACGAAGAATGGCTAGTTTGTAGAAGTATTCCTGATGGAGGAGCCAACAGGATTGCTTCTGAACTCTGTCAGTTCATTCGTCGCGAAATTTTGCACAAAAAGGGGAAGTTCTTTGATAAGAGAGGTTCAGCAGCTGATGTGCCAGAACTTTGCGACTATGCCAATCTAAACAGTTTTTAGTGAAAACTTGTAAACTTTGAGATGAATTGTATCTGTAACTTGTACATATGTATATTGTTTTAGTGAAATTGACTTCTGTGATGATAATATTGTTGTCTTTTGTTCTGTGATGATTGTTGTTTTTTGTTCTGTGATTATATTGAATTGACCTGGAAATTAGAAATAACAGCAGTAGTATTGCATGACTGTGAAAAACAATTATCACAGGCGGCTAGATACAAGTAAAGAAACATCTGTGATAACCTAATTTTCACAGGTGGTGTCTGTTATGGTAGAAACCGGCTGCGTTAAAGGGTCTTCACAGACGGCTGATATAGGTAAACTCCGTCTGTGATAACTTCATTATCATAGATGGGTTAGTTATGCTTCAATAACCGTCTGTAAAGACAAATTATCATTGACGGTTAGTTATGCTTCAACACCCGTCTGTGAAGACATATTATCATAGGTGGTTAGTTATGCTTCAGAATCCGCCTGTGAAGACACATTATCATAGACGGTTAGTTATGCTTCAATACCCGACTGTGAAGACTCATTATCATAGGCGGTTAGTTATGCTTCAAAATCCGCCTCTGAAGACACATTATCATTGGCGGTTAGTTATGCTTCAATACCCGCCTGTGAAGACTTATTATCATAGGCGGTTAGTTATTCTTCAATAATCGTCTGTGATAAGACGTTTATCATAGACGGTTATATATGCTGCACGACCCGTCTTTGATAAAGTATTTTCACAGACGGCTAGCCTAAGTAAAGAACCGCCTATGATAATATGTCTTCACAGGCGGCTAGCCTTAGTGAAGAACCGCCTATGATAATTAGTCTTCACAGGCGGTTTCACTTCTCCGCCTGTGAAATTGCGGATTATCACAGACTCTTCGTTTTAGGCGGTTTTAAAAGCCGCCTGTGATAATAGGTTTGGAGCCGCCTGTGATGAGGCTTATTGTAGCAGTGTCAACAGAAAAGTTGTAGAGGTCTTCACGAACTTACCATCCATATATGATACCCTTTGGCTATCTAACAGATAAACAAGATTACAACCCGGCGAAGTTGAGCCAACTTCTGCCAGAAATCATGAATCTTGATTCTATCTACCTTATCGAGTCGGAGTTCCTTTTTACGGAGTCCAAATCTACCAGCATCTGATATTTGTACTTTCCAAAACATTCTGCATCCATTCTATCGTTGGGGATGGTCTAGAATCATGTTTGATACTGACGGTACTACGTATCTCACCAAAGAAAATTCTATCCGGTATATCCGGTTACGTCTATAGGTGGTTCCTATATCGTTCTCTCACAAACGGCTTCTACACGGTCTTCTACCGTAGTTAATGCTGCAAAAGACAAACAATCCCCTTTCACACTTTCACACCTCAAGGGTGGTACGGAGAAACATGACAGGCAGTCACAATAATACATATGAAAGTAATTGCATACGACTCTGGTGTGAGTCGCCCTCGAGCGAGGTCATGTCTCGAGGTACATGGCTATAAACACGTCTGTACAGCAAAGACTCCCGTACGATCTGGCTTATACATGCTCGGGCATACGTGTTTCGCATGCTCCCATAGAACATGAATGGTTCTAGAGAGGCATACTATCGGGTTATACACCACCCGACGGGGGCTCCCACTAACTTTGAAGCACGTTGGGGTACCGCGTGTCATAGGATCTCAGAAACATTGAAAGCTTCAGAGACTCCTATTAACTTCCCGTGCCAAGCAACGGAAATTTCACATACCACTCCTCGTATGCTAAGCTTACCGAGATTGATCCGCTCTCAGTGTCGTACCTTACCTCTTACTTGACGTCGGGGCGTCGTTACAGAATATAATAACACATAGTTAGTTTACCACCTTTATATCTTATACTAATATTAGTCCTTATAAGGGCATATAGGTAATTCCTCACTCAGACCCTATTTTTTTGAAAATATATTCTTTTCAAGTACAGTGTTCCCAAGGATGCTCTAATACCATGTTTGTGGGGACCGGAATCCCGACATCTGAGGATCTCATTGGGTGGTGTCGTGCGATGCAACATCCAACAATATACAAGAACAGAACGAGAATACAACACAAGACGAAGTCTTTTATTTATCTTACAGCGGAAGTTTTACAATACTAGCGGAAGGAAACAAATATATATATATATATATATATATATATCATAGCTACGCTCTCAGCACTAGCTATGCAAAAGCAAAGTCATCCATGCCCTGGATGCTTCGCACTAGCAACACGCAAGTCACGGCGGCGTGCAGGGTTCCCACTCGGCTGTACACCCTGGAGGGGGTGCAGCCTCATCATCAAACCCTTCATCAATTGTATAACCTGCAAAACTTGTTAACTGCAAACGTGAGCATAAGGCTCAGCAAGACTAACCCGTCTCACTAGACATATGCAAGGGGGACACTAAACATAGGTAAGGTGAAGCAAAAAGGACTCGCCTACAATTGGATCCTTATAATCAAGTTTTAAGTAGCAAATGACATTCTCCAAGCAAGGCACATCATGGGTTCCACAATCAAACAAGAAACGCTTTGCCGATGATATGACATGCCCAGAGCACATAATGCTATTACAGCTAAAGTATGAGGAAACTGTAAACTTTAGTGTGACTATCTCTAAATCATATAAGGTTGCAAAACAATTATAATTCAATACAATTTATTTCTCTTATTTCTCCAGTATTTACTACGTCACGGCGCAGTGAACAAGTGTTACTCTATTACCGCGAGGGACGGTGATTGCAATCAGGACACACCCGGACAACACGACACATACATCATTCAGAAGTGTCGACGAGTACACCTGTACCTACATAACACTTCAGTACTAGGCGTATGTGGCCAATTTCACAAGAAACCCGAACGCCGAGCCCGTCTCACCTCCGCAAACAGAAGGTCTCCGCATGGAACACCTCATGTGTCCGCCGACCGATATACACCTTACTGTCATCAACCCACCCCTATCGATGGTGAGTTAATGGGCCTCGACACCCCAGTTATCAAGTTACATCAGTTTACTAGATTCCATATGTCCATTATGTCGCTGGTACAATTCAAGCTTGTTCGAAGGGGCCGCATACAGACGGGCCTTAATCGACACAGGCAGAGCTATGCGACCGAGACTCAATTCTCGCCGCTTCCTATCCATCCCATGCCCGGTCTCAGTTTTATTATATTAAGCCATTAACCAATCCTGTGAGATATGTCCTACATTTCTCGCGAGTAGATTCCAACTACTCGACTTCTACCGGATTCCCTATACATTAGCAAGGCAGTTACTACAGGTCAAACTGTAACTCGTTCCAACCAATCCCTGGGATTTTTGGGTCATGCAAGTGGAGTATCAATCATCCTAAACGTAATGCACATTTCATATGCTAATCATCATAGTGATAAAGTAAAATTTTATAAACGACTTAAATGCAAACCGGGGCTTGCCAAGTTGCAGGTCAGAGTCGGGGTTCATCTCCCGAAGGTGCTCTTCCAAAGCTTCTGGTTCTTCCTCGACTTCGGTCACTATACGATATGCATATAACATGTATATAAATGACTTGAAAAATAATTATTACTAAGACCATAATTTAATCCATGGTGATCATTATATGATAGGGACCTTAATTGGCTTTGGAACTTTGATGGTAGATACTAGGGAATATGTTCAAAGCTCTTGCAAAGAACAGGAGATGATCAAAGTATATTGTTATCTCTAAAATTATGGCAAGTATTAAATTTCCAAGAATTTTAAAGAAGAAACTGTAGCTTGAACATAGCTGCCAGTTGATAATCATGATAGAGGAAGTTGTCCTGGTTCTAGCAAAATTGGTTTCATAATTTTCTAAGCTTTGGTGAAGGAGTTATTGAATTTCTAAGTTGGCGAGAATTTCTGGAATTATTTATATTTGTTTTTTAGCTTTTAAATAAATAGTCAGTTTGTAACTGAATTAGGACTATGATATTAGGTCAATTAAATCCAAGATTTTTACAGGAACTAGTAATGACAAATGGAAGGTTCAGTCCAAATTTGAGACATAATAAAGTAACTGAACATCTGTAAAAATTCAATTACTGAAAAAAGTAATTGAACTATAAAGAGGGTTAAACAGGTGCAATAGCTCCCAAACTTTTTCTAGTGGCCAGGAATTGGACAGTGCATTTTATGTGAATTTTGGGGATTTTCCTAGTGGCAAGTTCATCTGCAAAAATTGCCTATGTTTTTGGGAAGATTGTTTTATACAGATCTTAACTTTGAGTTGCATAGAACCTAATTGGTACTGATAGAAACTAGAGCTCAAGCTCTTTCAAACAAAATTTGTTTGAATATTTTTGGAGCATCCGACAGAAAGTTATGGATTTTCTAAGTTGGAGCCAAATTTGGAATTAATTTCTAATTTGAATTAAACCGTGGATCCCACTATTTTAAAATGGACCAATGGCATTTAAACAACACGGGGACCATATAGATACAGCGTGTAGCCACAATAGATCCCGGGGCCACACCTGATCCGACGGGTTAAAAGGCGCTGACACGCGGGGCCTGCCACGTCGTCTTCCTCCTCCCGACGCGGGCGGCGCGCGGGGCTCCCGCGGCGGTGTTCTCCGGCGAGCCTCGCCGGATCTGCGTTCCCGGCCACCGCAGCAACTAAATTTTGGCGCCCAATCTTAATTTCACGCGCTGAGCACGATGGTAGGGTCGGGGAGGCTTGCCGACGATCAGAAATAGTGGCGCATCGGCGGCGGCGACAGCTAGGGTTCTGGCCATGTCGGAACCTTCGCTCTATGGCTAAACTCTTCTAAAACTGCTGGGGAAAGACTCCTGGAACCACTAGGAAGGTGTTGGGAAGGTGAGATGGTCATGCAACGGTCGGCAAAACCATCATCGACGGTGACCGAAGCAACTTCTTAATGGCATAGGGGAAAACTCGTGATTCTCAAGCTACGGTTGATTATTTTTGGTGATTCCAGTTCGAGAGGGTGCGCAACGAAGTATAGAAACTATTTTCTAGTAATTTTGGAGAGTGATCAAGTGTGGAACTCGAATTGAAAGAATAACCGAGCGAGTTCATAAGTTTCGGCCGAAAATAAAACTTAGCTAACTTGCTCGATACTCGGGTAAACAAGGAGCGGCTTTCACCGACGTGTAGAGCGTGTCTCGGCGCACCAGTTTGCTATAGGAGTCGAAGCGTGAAACTGCGTGTAGCGGCCTAGCACCATGGAGCAGAGACGGCGTGTGGTCAACACAACGGCGATCTTCGGTGTCGCTTCGAAATACCGGCTAAAACCTCAACGAACAGTCGACAGAAGTGAAACAGAGGGTAGACGAGAGAGTGTGGAACAACCTTGACGTTGAGAGCTTGGCGTGAGAGGCCTTCGGCTAGCCGGCAACGGGCGCGCGGTGTCGAGCGGCTTGGGGTGATTGCGGCGGCGACGAAACGGAGTGGCGTGGTGAAAAGTTAACGGGTGAGGGACTTCGGCCGACGGGAGGTGGTTTTATAGCCTCCACTGCGGTAGATAAGGACACAGGGGGGGGGGGGGGGGTAGCTGGAGGCGACCGACGGCCGACGGCGCGCTGGCGGCATGCAGCGTCGCGGTGTCGCCCGGGGAGAGAAAACAGGGGTGGTGAATCGGTTTCACTGTCTGACCTGTGGGCCCCACCTCTCTCCCTTATCCCCTCCTCTAAATTCCAGCTAAAATATTGTCCAAAAATTCCCAAAATTTACAGGTAGGCTAAGAAAAATATGGGGAATTCAATTCCGCAATCAGATTTCATTTTGGACATAGTTTGCATCAAAAGCAAATTCAAATTTGGATTCAAATATGGGTATAAATCTTATTGAATTAAATAGTACCTGAGGTCCAAAAATCTCCAAACTTTGAAACCAAGTTCCCTAAACCAGAAAAGGTCTTAGGTAAAATTAGGGATTGATTTGGGCAAAGTTTAGTGTAAAGCTAAATTTGATGTCGACGAGATAAGAATCCTTTGTACGTGTCCAAACAAATGTAAGATGTACTTCAAAAATCTTGAAAATTTTCTGAGAAGCTAGTTAGATATTTAAGAGTCCAAGGAAAAATTTGGAGCCTTGGATTTGAATCTTTTTGGCAGGGCCTTTTTAGTGAGGTCAAGTTTATGTGCACAATTATGTTGACCCCCATTATGTTTGATAAACCATTTGTAGTTGAACTTCACAATAAAGGAAAAAGTGGGATTTTACAGCTTGTTACTCCACTTGCATGACCCTCAAATCCCATGGAGTATTGGGTAGGTCTAGAGCTTGATGAGTAGACAATGCCATGCTAATGTTTGTAGGAATCCGGTAGAAGTCGAGTAGTTGGAATCTACTCACGAGATAGGATTCTATCACATGGGATGAATGGAATCAAAGAATGGTTTAGAATTGTGAAATAGAGACCGATCAGTGGGTAGGATGCAGCGAGACGTGGTCTCAAGTGCATAGCCCTGCTTGTGTCGATTGAGGACCGATCCATGTGCAGCCCCGCTGGAGAAGTTTGAACAGTACCGGATGCATACTGGGCATATGGAACACAGGAAATCAATGTAACTTGATTACTCGGATGTCGAGGCATAGCCCATTGTCGATAGGGGTGGGCTGAGAGTAGTAAGGTGTAAATTAGCTGACGGGCACAGACACGCTTCGTGCGGGAACCTTATGCCCGCGATGGTGGGACCGATTCGATATTTGAGTTCTCTTGTGAAAGGTTTCTGTGTATGATGTGGTGAGGAGCACGACACTCTCCTTAGGCACGAGTGTACATGACTTGTTATTCGGGTGTTTCCTAATTGCAATCACCGTCCTTCGTGGTTATTTGAGTACTGCTTGTTCACTGCGCTGTCACATAGTAAATACTGAAGAAGTTAGGAGAATACGATGTATTGAAATATAATTGTTTTGCCACTATGATTGTATAGGATCGAAGAGCACATGAAAAGCTACCAGAGGGGGGTGAATGGTAGATTAAAAAATCGTACACAGCAAAAACAATTAAATCCCAACCCCTTCGGTAGAAAAATGATCTGTTAAAGAAATCGTGTGTGAGACTAATCTAAATGTGTTTCACCGTGACAAAAGTGATAGATATCAAAGAGAATCAATTCACAAAGACTACACAACAAAAATCACTCAAATCCATCGAGAGGGACTCAAGTTACGATTGAAAGCTCTAACAAAGGTCAATCTGTTCTACCGTGTAAAAAATAGATCTGTCATACTGCAAAGAAACTCGTGTAGATCAAAAACCACAAATCCAATGGCCGTTAAATTTTTACAGATGATAGATAATCAAGTTGTGAAGAGAATCCAAAAGGAATCACGTCAATTGGATTTTTAAAACTCGAGTTATGATAAAACCACCAAAACAAGGTAGTGCTGTGCAGAAACTCGACGAGAAAAACTTGTCTGGAACAAGTCGGACGAGCAAGGCACAAAAGTTCCTTTCAACTACAAATTTTATTCAATAGAACACAAGAGGAACAGCCCAAAAGTCGTCTACCATGAGGTCTGGCCTCCCTTGCTTATATAACAAGCCCTTAGGCCAACCAAATCTCAGCTAGGACTCTAATCCTACTCAAATCACAAATCTAAACTTTCCATAACTTCTTAGGATTCTTCTATACGCAGATAGAAGCAATCTTAAGACTTCCAAACACCTTAGGAACGTGTCCCACATTCCTAAAACAATTCAAATTTGTGACCCACACGAAATCCTATCATAACCAACTCAAATCTTTCCATATTTGAGTCAAACACGACTCAGCCGCAGCCTGAGTCCATAACCTATTCGGTTGGACCTTTCTGACCAATTCTTTACGTCCACATCTCTTCATCATGCCTCAGAACCATGTAGCCACGTCCATACACTCCTTGCATACGTGCAAACATCTTCCAATGACATCGACGATACCTTCATATGCATTGTTCTTGATTCAAACATATTGTGCAACCTCTCAATCAACTCAACCACAATTCCTCCCGAACTTGGTTGTTGAACCTCATCTTCTCCCTAAGACTAGTTCAATGGATCCTGTTACTAGCCATGTCTTGAACTCAAGCAACACCTGCACATGAATAAACAACCAATACTTTTGAGCACAAGTCCTCGACTTGACTCACGTTAGTTCCGAAACTACAACATCTTACGTGAGCACCTCACATAAGTATGTTGCAAAACATAGCAAAATGATATCAACCATAACCACCAAAACACACCAAAAACATAGAAAATGAATAGTAAGCACTCTTTCCATCAATTTAAAGCAAGTATGAATCATTGCAAGATAAAAGCAGAACCGCTGCGATCAAGCTCTGAACCTTGCCAAAGCTTACCGGAGCTTACCAAAGCTAGTACAACCTAGCGCCAGAGCTTACCAAAGCCAGTACAACCTAGTGCCGGAGCTTGCCAAAGCTAGTCAGAACTAGTCAACCCAAAAGCCAGAGCTAGAAAAACATGTCGGAGCTAACCAATATAAGTTGGACCTATCAAAACATATCGAAGCTTAACAACGACATGCCGGAGCTATCAAAGACATGTCGGAGCTAAAGACAAATCTCACCGGAGCTACCAAAAAACATGTCGGACCTAGACAAAGAAAGTCGGACCTATTGTCGGACCTTGCAGAAGCTTGGAGCTAGAGTCGGACCTTGCTAAAAAGATGTTATGGCAGCATTCAAAACTTTTATTGTCAAAGCCAATGTATTCAGCACACATAGGTCTCACAATATCCCCCTTGATGAATGCATTGGTAACACCACTTAAGATCCGAACATTGGCTTATTCACATTAAAAGTTTTGAAAACAATTTCTCCCCCTTTGTAAAACATAAATAAAATGAGAAAAACTCAAGTTATGATCGAAAGATCAAACAAAGGTCAATTTGCCCTACCCGAGAAAAAACAGTTCTGGAACGCTCCAAAAAAAACTCATGTAGATCATAGAACACAAATCCAATGACCGTGAAGTTTTGACAGATGATAGATAATCAAGTTTTCAAGACAACCCAAAAAGAATCACGTCAATTGGATCAGTAAAACTCGAGTTATGATAAAACCACCGACGAAAGGTAGTGCTGCGCAGAAACTCGACGAGTAAAACTTGTCTGGAACAAGTCTGACGAACAAGGCACAAAAGTTCCTTCAAACTATGAATTTTATTCAATAGAACACAAGAGGAACAGCCCCAAAGTCGTGAACCACGAGTTCTGGGCTCCCTTGCTTATATAACCAGCTCGAAAGCCAACTCAACTCAGATCAGGAACCTAATCTTACTTTGTTCACGAATCGTAACTTTCCATAACTGCTTAGGATTCTTTTATACGCAGATAGAAGCAATCTTAAGACTTCCAAACACCTTAGGAAAGTATCCCACATTCCTAAACAACTCAAATTCGTAACCCACACGAAATCCTATCATAACCAACTCAAATCTTTCCATATTTGAGTCACACCTGACTCAGCCGCAGCCTGAGTCCATAACCTAGTCGGTTGGACCTTTCCGACCAACTCTTTACGTCCACATCTCTTCATCACGTCTCAGAACCATGTAGCCACGTCCATGCATTACTTGCACACATGCAAACATCTTCCAATGACGTCCATGATACCTTCACATCCATTGTTCTTGATTCAATCATGTTGCTCAACCTCCTGATCAGCTCAACCACAATTTCTCCTGAATTTGGTTGCTGGAACCTCATCTCCTCCCTGAGACTAGTCCAATAGATCCCATGACCAGCCATGTCTTGAACTCAAGCAACACCTGCACATGAATAAACAACCAATCCATACGAGCCCAAGTCCTCGACTTGACTCAAGTTAGTTCCGAACACAACACCTTACGTGAGAACCTCACATAAGCATGTTGCAAAACCACAGTAACACGATATCATCCATGTCAACCAAAAATGCACCAAAGACTTAGCAAATGAATATTAAGCAATCATTCTAGAGATGTAAAGCAAGTACGAAATATTGCAAATAAAAAACAGAAGCATTGCGGTCAAGTTCCGGACCTTGCTAGAGCAACCCGGACCTTGAGCCGAAGCAAACAAAAGCTAGTAGAACCTAGCGCCGGAGCATACCAAAATTAGTACAACCAAGCTCCCGCCGGGGCTTACAAAACTAGCAGGACCTTAAAAAAAAGGTGTTTTGGTGATATTCAAAACTTTTATCGCCAAAACAAGTGTATTCACTACAAGCCAATGTATTCAGCACACATAGGTCTTACAATCTCCCCCTTGATGAATGCATTGGCAACACCATTTAAAATCCAAACATTGGCTTATTCACATAAAAGTTTTGAAGGCAATTTCTCCCCCTTTGTAAATCAAAAGTAAAATGAGAAGAAAATCCAATAATTATCCCATATTATCTCTCCTTATGCACATATTCTTTTTCTCTTCATGCTTATCTCCCCCCCCTTTGACAATGTATTCGGCAAGTCATGAGCATATAAACAAATTATATCTCCCCCTTTAGTTGTTATGAGCATATTATAACATATACATATAAACAAAGCTCATCCAAGTCATACTATCAAGTAACTTACACTATCACATCAATGAGATACATAAAGTAGTGTAAGCCATGCTAGAGATCAAGTGTAATTTTCAATTTTAGCAGGTCATGATCTCACAAACTTAACTATTTCAAAACCTGAAAGCATGACACTTGTTGCTGCATTTTATTATTTTTTCAAAACACAGATTTAGATCATATGATATTTGCAAGAGATTATATGCGCATCTGCCTTATTCTAACCAACCAAGCCAAGCCTATGTCATTTGACAATCAGAAGCTTAAGGACATGGTTTTAGTCATACACAACTTCTTCCAAGTTCATATCCAAGTGCAATGATAAGCCATCTCAAAAGAAGAAGTGCGATGCATGCATATTCTCTTGATCTTTTCTGAATTTATATTTGTTCATAAAAACTCAACATGTGAGTTGATTACTTGATTAATTCTTAATGATTAAAAGCACTTGTGAACATGTAACAAGTTCAAAACAGCAAGAAAGTTCGACCATGACCAGATTTAGTGTAAGTAATTATTCCAATTACTAGACATGGCAAAAACTACAAAATGTATAACACGAGTAATGTAGTAAGAACTTTCAGCATGTAAAAGGAATCACAAAGTCATATATGTATGAAATACTATGCTCATATTATTTTCATTTCAGATTCACACATAGACTTCCCAAGTTTCAAACTCCCCCTCAATTTAAGCCATGAGGATGAATAACCCCTATTTCACTACAAATGTAACGAAAACGAGTGAAATCCAAAGTTTTTGTAAAAATGTCAGCCAATTGTTGCTCGAAATCTACATGGTGAAGCACAATTTTTTCTTTTTCAACATTATCTCGAAGAAAGTGATACCTAATGTCAATGTGCTTAGTTCTAGAATGTTGCACAGGGTTTTTAGTAATGCAAATGGCACTCGTGTTATCACAGAATAGTGGAACACTATCTAGATCAACCCCATAGTCCTTAAGTGTTTGAACAATCCAAATAATTTGTGAGCAAGCACTACCAGCAGCTACATATTCAGATTCGGCTGTGGATTGTGCAACTGAATTTTGTTTTCTAGAGGACCAAGCAACAAGAGAATTACCAAGAAAATGATAAGCACCGGAAGTACTTTTCCTATCAATCCTACAACCCCCAAAATTAGCATCGGAAAAAGCTTTCAAAGTAACGGTTGAGGAAGAAGGAAGAAAAATGTCAAATTCTTGAGTTCCATGTAAGTACCCGAGAATCCTTTTGGCGGCTTGACGATGAGAAGCACGTGGGGAGGCTTGAAACCATGCACAAAGACATACGCTGAATTGTATGTCTAGTCTTGATGCCGTGAGGTACAAAAGTGATCCGATCATGCTTCTATATTCTTTTTGATCCACGGGTTCACCATCTTCATCAAGTCCAAGTGTTGTTGCTGTTCCCATTGGTGTCCGAAGAGGCTTGCTTTTGTCCATGTTGAAGCGCCTTAGGAGATCTTTTGTAATACTTTGTTTGATGCACAAAGGTACCCTCCTTAGTTGCTTGATTTGCAGCCCCAAAAAGTAAGTGAGTTCACCCATCATACTCATTTCAAATTCAGAACTCATCATTTCTGAAAACTTGGACGCAAGATCATGATAAGCACAACCAAAGATAATATCATCCACATACACTTGAACGAATAATGAGTCATTGCCATGCTTAAGCACAAAAAGAGTTTTATCAACCTTGCCCATGGTAAACCCTTTTTCAAGTAAGAATGTTTCTAACCTATCATACCATGCTCTAGGGGCTTGTTTGTGACCGTACAAGGCTTTGGACAGTTTGTAAAAATGATTAGGAAAATCTGGATTTTCAAAACCTGATTGTTGTTTCACATAAACCTCCTCATCTATGTAGCCATTAAGAAAAGCACTTTTAACATCCATTTGATATAGCTTAAAACCGATAGATGCAGAAAAAGCTAACAAAATTCTTATGGCTTCTAATCTAGCAACAGGAGCAAAAGTTTCATCAAAATCTAGACCTTCAACTTGAGTGAAACCTTGAGCAACCAACCTAGCCTTATTCCTAACCACAACCCCATCCTCACTTGGTTTATTTTTAAATACCCATTTAGTTCCAATTAAAGAGTGACCTTGAGGTGGAGGTACAACTTTCCAAACTTTATTTCTTTCAAAATTTTCTAACTCTTCTTGCATGGCAATAATCCAAGATTCATTAGTGAGTGCATGTGATATATCTTTGGGTTCAAAAGAAGCAACAAAAGCAGAATGAGCATGAGAGTTTGGATCGCAAAACCTGGACCGTGTGACTCATTCATGCAAGCTTCCAATTATCTGTTGCGGGGGATGATATTTGTAAAAACCTAGGGGAACATATGTCTCACAAGCTTCTTATTCATTAGGTTCATCGTAGATTGATGAGCTTGTGACTTGTGGACGATCAGGACCAACATAGGTGATAGCCGGAGCTTGTTCAATGTCCGGAGCTGGACACGTGTCAACTTCGGAACTACCAGGCAGTATCACCGGCTCTTCTTCATCTTCGAAAATACCCTCCCCCTGAGGATATGGATCTGGTCCTGCAATGTTTGAGCTAGTACCTGGGCTAGCTTCATCAAAAGACACTTCACAAGTCTCCACAATTTTGTTAGTGTCAAGTAAAAGCACACGGTAGCCTCTAGTATGAGATGGATAACCAAGAAACATGCCATCAATGGATCTAGGTTCAAATTTATCAAGATTACCATGTTTCTTAACAAAGCATTTGCAACCAAAGACCCAAAAGTGTGTAACACTAGGCCTATGTCCAAACTGGAGCTCATATGGTGTTTTACCTAGCTTAGCACGCAAGAAAACACGATTTGAGACATAACAAGCGGGTGCTAACGCATCAGCCCAAAATTTCCTAGGAGTTTGATATTCATCAAGCATAATCCTAGCCATCCTAACTAAGGTTCTGTTCTTTCTTTCTACAACACCGTTTTGTTGAGGTACAAATGTTGAAGAAAATTGATGATCTATTCTATTTTCAGCACAAAAGTGATCAAAAGATTTATTTTTAAATTCAGTTCCATTATCACTTCTAATTGCTTTTAAAGATCTTGGGTAATCAATTGATAATCTAAGAAATAAAGTTCTAAAGTGACTAAAAACTTCATTCTTAGACGCCATAAAGTAAACCCAAGAGTATCTAGAATAATCATCAACAATCACAAGAACATACCATTTACCTCCGAAGGATTGAACACATGAACGTCCTACGGTGTCAAGATGCAAAAGTTGACATGGTTCAGTTGTCATGATCATTGTGAGAGGAGTATGTGAACTTGCAACCATCTTAGCATGTCTACAAGAAGAGCACACAATTTCTTTGTCCCCTTTAAGCTTAGGCAGGCCACGTATGCGATCAACAGCACTAACACGCGTTAGGTGATCAAAGCCTACGTGACCACGTCTACGATGCCAAAAATATAAGTCCTTTGAATCATTAGCAACTAGACACCTATGCTTAGAGGAAGACATATCAAAATCAACTTTAAAAACTCTTCCAAACCGAGACATGTTAAAAATAAGCTCACTATTTGAACCTACAACTTTGTAGCAGTTTTTATTGAAAATAATTTCCAGATTTTCATCTATCAATTGTGCAACAGAAAGCAAGTTGTATTTCAAATTTTTGACAAGTGCCACATCCTTCAAAGTGTAGTGATCATTTACTCTAACCGAACCCTTAGCAATTATAGGAGTTGAAGAATTATCGGCAAACGTAACATTCTCTACACGTGACACAAAAGAGATGGAAGAGAACCAATCTTTGTAACCGGTCATGTGGCGTGAGCAACCTGAATCCACAATCCAAATGTTCTCCTTCCTCAAACGTGTAACCTACATAGAAGCACAATACATCGATGACTCAATACTGGAGTTAGTCAAAAGGCATTTATGAATCCAGTACTGAGTCACGCAACGTGCAGCAGAAAACACGCGAAAGCTAAGATAAAACAACAGGTTTATGAGTCAAAGTTTGAGATTTTTTATTCTTAACTACTGACCTATAAGGTGTTACTTGTGTAGCACAAAAATCAGTAGCTCCAGAGGCAAAAACAGAAGGTCCGAAGGTAAACTTTGAATGTTTTTGACTCAAAACAGCAGGTTGTACATTCGGTTCAATATGTGCAGCAAATTTTGCATGAAAGTTATGAGATCTAGCAACCATTCTTTCCCTTTTCTGTTGTTTAGCTAGTTTATAACAAAAATCTATGACATGACCATCTCTACCATAGTAGGTACAATGAAATTTAACTTTGTGTTCATGTCTAGATGAGCAAACAACATTTTTATTTGAAACCGAATGAGACAATACTCCTGCAGATTTGAAAACCACTTCTTTTTGTTTAGGAACTGTTTGAATCAAACCACTTCCTAATGACTTTACAATTTTAGGTGGATGAACCTTAGTATGAGCATGAGAATCAAAACCTAAACCAGTTTTATCATTGCAAGACTTGGAAGAATTCAGCAGCAAGTTTAGGTTCTTATTCCCATTACAAAACTGATCTAATGTCCTATGCATGTCATCAAGTTTATTGGACAGATCAAGGCAATTTTCACATGAAGTTTTTCCTTTTAGTTTGCAATTGGAACAAAATTTAACTTCATGAGAACGTAAAGCATTGTTCAATATAGAAATTTCATTCATAGCATCCTGTAGTTTCTTATCAAGATCATCACAAGTAGAACAATGCAAATCAATTGTAGAACAGCTAGCATCTTTCAAGTTTTTATCATTAAGTGCAGCAAGCTCTTTGTTCTTTTCAATTTCTAACTCAAGTTTATCAAGTGTGGAGGTGTGCGCACTTCTTCATGAGGACAATTGTTCATATATTAAATCACATGAGGGACATGCATCATCATTAGGAATCAAAGTTTTTAAATGGTTGATTTCAGATTCTAGTGATTCAATTTTAGCAGCACTATCCCTAAGCTTTTTGTCCTTTTTCTTAGCAATAGTAGTGGCACGAGAAATAGCATCACACATTTCTTTGTAAGTAGAACATACCTCTTCATTGTCGCTGTTGTGTTCTGCCTCCTCCATACTTGATCTTGACTTGCCCGCCATAAAGCACAAGTTTGCCAAATCATCTTCATCTTCGTCACTTCCAATGTCCATGTCGCTTGAGTCAAGTTCCTGGAGTGCAGAGATAAAACTGTTCACCAGTTGACAACCTGTAAAACCCTTCTTTTTCTTTGTATCTTTTGCAGAGGAGTTCTTCGTTCTTGTTTTCTTTTCATCCCAGGGAGTAGGACCTTAAAGGTTAGGGAAATCTGAACGAAAATGTCCTGTCTTACCACATTCAAAGCATCATTGAGGTCCGGAGCTTCCTCTCCTTCTAGTTCTCACATTTTGCAATGCTTTTGAGAACCGGGTAGAGATGAGCACTAGCTCCTCCTCTGGAAACTCCTCAATCTGTTCAAGGGTTAGAGAGGACAGCAAAGCAAGTGTACCACAAGATGATGTTTGACCGGAACTAGGCATGTCACATTGAGAAACAAAAGCAATAGACTTGTTGGGGTTCTTACGTGAGATTATGTCAATTTCATGAGTTTTTAACTTGGAATATAGCACATATGAAGTAAGTGAACTCATGACAGTAGATTCACGAATAGATGTGACTTTCATCTCCCAAATTGACATATCTAATGCACTTAGCAATTGCCTAGCATTTTCAGCATCTGAAAAATTAACATTGACACTACGCAAGTTGCTGAGAATCTTATTAAAGCGAGCAAAAAGGTCATCAATAGACTCACCGGGTTGCATCTCGAAGCGCATGTATTCTTTCTTGAACATGTCTTGCCTTACCTCTTTGATCGTGTTGGATCCTTCTTGGTAGTCACAAAGTGCTTTCCACACATCGTATGCAGATCGGAGGTGTGCAACACGGTTGAAGTCGCTTTGTGTTAATCCTTGTATGATCAAGTTTCGAGCCTTGTTGTTGTTGTCGACATCTCTCAGATTTGTAGATGTAACTTGATCGTTTGATGGCACTTCGTAAGGCTTGTATACCTTCTCCCATATTGCAAAGCCTTGTGCCTGGATGAAAGCCTCCATGCGTGCCTTCCAAACCCGAGAATCAATACCAGCGAACACACAAGGTTTGGCAGAGTACTTCTCCATGATGATTAGTCAAAAAAACGTGCAAATCACAAATATTAGAGCACCGTGGCTCTGATACCAATTGTAGTATCGAAGAGCACGTGAAAATCTACCAGAGGGGGGTGAATGGTAGATTTAAAAATCTTACGCAGCGGAAACAATTAAACTCCAACCCCTTCGGCAGAAAAACAATGTGTTAAAGAAATCGTGTGTGAGACTAATATAAACGTGTTTCACCGTGACAAAAGTGATATATATCAGAGAGAATCAAGTCACGAAGACAACACAACAAGAATCACTCAAATCCGTCGAGAAAAACTCAAGTCATGATCGAAAGATCAAATAAAGGTCAATCTGCCCTACATGAGAAAAAAAACAGTTCTGGAACACTGCAAAAAAAAACTCATGTAGATCATAGACCACAAATGCAATGAGCGTGAAAGTTTGACAGATGATATATAATCAAGTTGTGAAGACAACCCAAAAATAATCACGTCAATTGGATGAGTAAAACTCGAGTTATGATAAAACCACCAACAAAAGGTAGTGCTGTCCAGAAACTCGACGAGTAAAACTTGTCTGGAACAAGTCTGACGAACAAGGCACAAAAGTTCCTTCAAACTACAAATTTATTTCAATAGAACACAAGAGGAACAGCCCCAAAGTCGTGCTTGAAAGCCCCAAAGTCTGGGCTCCCTTGCTTATATAACCAGCTCGAAAGCCAACTCAACTCAGATCAGGAACCTAATCCTACTCTGTTCACGAATCGTAACTTTCCATAACTGCTTAGGATTCTTCTATACGCAGATAGAAGCAATCTTAAGACTTCCAAACACCTTAGGAATGTATCCCACATTTCTAAACAACTCAAATTTGTGACCCACACGAAATCCTATCATAACAAACTCAAATATTTCCATATTTGAGTCACACCCGACTCAGCCGCAGCCTGAGTCCATAACCTAGTCGGTTGGACCTTTCCGACCAACTCTTTACATCCACATCTCTAGATCACGTCTCGGAACTATGTAGCCACGTACATGCATTCCTTGCACACATGCAAACATCTTCCAATGACGTCCACGATACCTTCACATGCATTGTTCTTGATTCAATCATGCTGTGCAACCTCCTGATCAGCTCAACCACAATTCCTCCTGAATTTGCTTGTTGGAACCTCATCTCCTCCCCGTGACTAGTCCAATGGATCCCATCACCAGCCATGTCTTGAACTCAAGCAACACCTGCACATGAATAAACAACCAATCCATATGAGCCCAAGTCCTCGACTTGACTCAAGTTAGTTTCGAACACAACACCTTACGTGGGAACCTCACATAAGCATGTTGCAAAACCACAGTAACACGATATCATCCATGTCAACCAAAAACGCACCAAAGACTTATCAAATGAATATTAAGCAATCTTTCCAGAGATGTAAAGCAAGTACAAAATATTGCAAATTAAAAATAGAAGCATTGCGGTCAAGTTCTGGACCTTACCAGAGCAACCCGGACCTTGAGCCGAAGCTAACAAAAGCTAGTAGAACCTAGCGCCGGAGCTTACCAAAACTAGTACAACCAAGCTCCCGCCGGGGCTTACAAAACTAGCAGGACCTTAATAAAAAAGGAGTTTTGGTGATATTCAAAACTTTTATCGTCAAAGCAAGTGTATTCGCTACAAGCCAATGTATTCATCACACATAGGTCTTACAAGGTTTTGTAAAAATGTCAGCCAATTGTTATTCGTTATCTACATGGTGAAGTACAATGTTTCCTTTTTCAACATTATCATGGAGAAAGTGATACCTAATGTCAATGTGCTTAGTTCTAGAATGTTTCACGAGGTTTTTAGCAATGCAGATGGCACTAGTGTTATCACAAAATAGTGGAACACTATGTAGATCAAACCCATAGTCCTTAAGTGTTTGAACAATCTAAAGAATTTGTGAGTAAGCACTAGCAGCAGCTACATATTCGTATTCAGCTGTGGATTGTGCAACTGATTTTTGTTTTCTAGAGGACCAAGCAACAAGTGAATTACCAAGAAAATGACAAGCACCAGAAGTACTTTTCCTATCAATCCTGCAACCCCCAAAATCAGCATCCAAAAATCAATGTAATGGTTGAGGAAGAAGGAAGAAAAATGCCAAATCCTTGAGTTCCATGTATGTACCTGAGAATCCTTTTGATGGCTTGACGATGTGATGCACGTGGGGATGCTTGAAACCGTGAACAAAGACATACGCTGAATTGTATGCCCGGTCTTGATGCCGTGATGTACAAAAGTGATCCGATCATGCTTCTATATTCTTTTTGATCCGCGGGTTCACCATCTTCATCAAGTTCAAGTGTTGTCGCTATTCCCATTGGTGTCCGATGAGGCTTGCTTTTGTCCATGTTTAAGCGCCTTAGGAGGTCTTTTGTATACTTTGTTTGATGCACAAAGGTACCCTCCTTGGTTTGCTTGATTTGCAGCCCCAAAAAGTACGTGTGTTCTCCCATCATACCCATCTCAAATTCTGCACTCATCATAGCTGAAAACTTGGACACAAGATCATGAGAAGCACAACAAAAGATAATATCATCCACATACACTTGAACGAATAACGAGTCATTGCCATGCTTCAGCACAAAAATATTTTTATCAACCTTGCCCATGGTAAACCCCTTTTCAAGTAAGAATTTTTTTAACCTATCATACCATGCTCTAGGGCTTCTTTTGTAAACATGATTAGAAAAATCTGGATGTTCAAAACCTAGTTGTTGTTTGACAAAGACCTCCTTATCTATGTAGCCATTAAGAAAAGCACTTTTAACATCCATTTGATATAGCTTAAAACCTTTAGATGTAGCAAAGCTAAAAAAATTCTTATGGCTTCTAATCTAGCAACAGGAGCAAAAGTTTCAACAAAATCTAGACCTTCAACTTGAGTGAAACCTTGAGCAACCAACCTAGCCTTATTCCTAACCACAACCCCATCCTCACTTTGTTTATTTTTAAACACCCATTTAGTTCCAATTAATGTGTGACCATGAGGTGGAGGTACAAGTTTCCAAACATTACTTCTTTCAAAATTTTCTAACTCTTCTTGCATGGCAATAATCCAAGATTCATTAGTGAGTGCGTGTGATATATCTTTGGGTTCAAAAGAAGCAACAAAAGCAGAATGAGTATGAGAGTTTGGATCGCTAAACCTGGACAGTGTGACTCATTCGTGCAAGCTTCCAACAATTTGATGTGGAGGATGACTTTTGAGAACCCGGAGGGGAGTGGACACTTCACAAGCTTCTTATTCTTCATGTTCATCACAAATCCATGAGCTTGTGACTTGAGGAGGTTCTGGACCAGCAATGGTGGTAGTCGGTGCTGGCTGTGAATCAAAATCAGGACCTGGAAAAATGTCATTAGCTACAGAATTCGGGCAGCTGCTCCACCTCTTCCTCATCTTCAATGAAAATGCTCTCCCCCTGCGGATATGGATCTGGACCTGCAATGTTTGAGCTAGTACCTGGGCTAGCTTCATCAAAAGATACTTCACAAGTTTCCAAAATTTTGTTAGTGTCAAGTAAAAGCACACGGTAGCCTCTAGTATGAGATGGATAACCAAGAAACATGCCATCAACGGAGCTAGGTTCAAATTTATCAAGATTACCATGTTTCTTAACAAAGAATTTGCAACCAAACACCCAAAAGTGTGTAACACTAGGCTTATGTCCAAACCGGAGCTCATATGGTGTTTTACCTAGCTTAGCGCGCAAGAAAACACGATTTGAGACATATCAGGCGGTTGCAATTGCATCAGCCCAAAATTTCCTAGGAGTTTGATATTCATCAAGCATAGTGCTAGCCATCTCAACTAAAGTTCTATTCTTTCTTTCTACAACACCGTTTTGTTGAGGTACACATGGTGAAGAAAATTGATGATCTTTTCCATTTTCAGCACAAAAGTGATCAAAAGATTAATTTTTAAATTCGGTTCCGTTATCACTTCTAATTGATTTTAAAGATCCTAGGTGATCAATTGATAGTCTAAGAAATAAAGTTCTAAAGTGACAAAAAGCTTCATTCTTAGATGCCATAAAGTAGACCCAAGAGTATCTAGAATAATCATCAACAATCACAAGAACATATCATTTACATCTGAAGGATTCAACGCGTGAAGGTCCTATGGTGTCAAGGTGCAAAAGTTGACCCGGTTCAGTTGTCATGATCATTGTGAGAGGAGTATGTGAACCTGCAACCATCTTAGCATGTCTACAAGAAGAGCACACAATTTCTTTGTTCCCTTTAAGCTTAGGCAGCCCACGTATGCGATCAAGAGCACTAACACGCGTTAGATGATCAAATCATACGTGACCAAGTCTACGATGCCAAAATTATAAGTCCTTTGAATCATTAGCAACTAGACACCTATGCTTAGAGGAAGATATATAAAAATCAGCTTTAAAAACTCTTCCAAACTGAGATATGTTAAAAATAAGCTCACTATTTGAATTTACAACTTTGCAGCAATTTTTAGTGAAAATAATTTCCAGATTTTCATCTAACAGTTGTAAAACAGAAAGCAAGTTGTATTTCAAATTTTTAAGAAGTGCCACATCCTTCAAAGTGTAGTGATTATTTACTCTAACCGAACCCTTAGCAATTATAAGAGTTGAAGAATCATCGGCAAAAGTAACATTCTCTACACGTGACACAAAAGAGAGGGAGGAGAACCATTCTTTTTTACCGGTCATGTGGCGTGAGCAACCTGAATCCACAATCCAAATGTTCTCCTTCCTCAAGCGTGTAACCTACATAGAAGCACAATACGTTGATGACTCAATACTGGGGTTCGTCAAAAGACATTTAGGAATCCAGTACTGAGTCACACGATGTCCAGCAGGAATAACACGCGAAAGCTGAGATAAAACAGCAGGTTTATGAGCCAAAGCTTGAGGATTTTTGTACCCAACTACTGTCCTACGAGATGTTACATGTGTAGCACAAAAAACACTAGGTTTGGGAGCAACCTTTGCATGTTTTCGACTCATTACAGCAGATTGAATGTTCCTATCATTCGGTTTAGCAAGTGCCGCAAATTTTGCATGAAAGTTATGAGATCTAGCAATCATTCTTTCCTTTTTCTGTTGTTTAGCTAGTCTATAACAAAAATCTATGACATGACCATCTATACCACAGTAGGTACAATGAAATTTAACTTTGTGTTCATGTCTAGATGAGCAAACAACACTTTTATTTGAAACCGAATGAGACAATACTCCTGCAAATTTGAAAACCACTTATTTTTGTTTAGGAACTGTTTGAATCAAACCACTTCCTAATGACTTTACAATTTTATGTGGATGTGCCTTAGCATGAGCATGAGAATCAAAACCTAAACCAGTTTTATCATTACAAGACTTGGAAGAATTCAGCAGGAAGTTTAGGTTCTTATTCCCATTACAAAACCGATCTAATGTCCTATGCATGTCATCAAGTTTATTGGACAGATCAAGGCAATGCTCACATGAAGTTTTTTCTTTTAATTTGCAATTGGAACAATAGTTAACTTCATGAGAACGTAAAACATTGTTCAACATAAAAATTTCATTCATAGCATCTTGTAGTTTCTTATAAAGATCATCACAAGTAGAACAATGCAAATAAATTGTAGAACAGCTAGCATCTTTCAGGTTTTTATCACTAAGTGCAGCAAGCTATTTGTTCTTTTCAATTTCTAACTGAAGTTTATCAAGTGTGGAGGTGTGCACACTTTTTAATGAGGACAATTGTTCATATATTAAATCACATGAGGGACATGCATAATCACTAGGAATCAATGTTTTTAAACGGTTGATTTTAGATTCTAGTGATTCAATTTTAGCACTATCCCTAAGCTTTTTGTCCTTTTTCTTAACCATAATAGTGGCACGAGAAATAGCATCACATTTCTTCGCAAGTAGGACATACCTCTTCGTTGTTGCTGTTGTGTTCTGCATCCTCCATACTTGATCTTAATTTGCCCGCCATGAAGCACAAGTTTGACAAATCATCTTCATCTTTGTCACTTCCAATGTCCACATCGCATGAGCCAAGTTCTTGCAGTGCAAAGATAAAACTGCTCACCAATTGACGTCCTGTAAAACCCTTCTTTTTCTTCTTATCGTTTGCAGAGGAGTGATTTGTCCTTGTTTGCTTTTCATCCTGGGAAGTAGGACATGAAAGGTTAGGGAAATCTGAACGAAAATGTCTAGTCTTACCACATTCGAAACATCGTTGAGGTCCGGAGCTTCCTCTCCTTCTAGTTCTCACATTTTGCAATGCTTTTGAGAACCTAGTAGAGAGAAGTACTAGTTCCTCCTCTGGAAACTCCTCAATCTGTTCAAGGGTTAGAGAGGACAACAAAGCAACTGTACCACAAGATGAAGATTGACCAGAGCTAGGCATGTCACATTGAGAAACAAAAGCAATAGACTTGTTGGGGTTCATACGTGATATTATGTCAAATTCGTGAGTTTTTAACTTAGAATATAGCACGTCTAAAGTAAGTGTACTCATGACAGTAGATTCATGAATAGATGTGACTTTCATCTCCCAAATTGACATATCTAATGCACTAAACAATTGTCTAGCATTTTCAGCATCTGAAAAATTATCATTGACACTACGCAAGTTGCTAAGAATTTTATTAAAGTGAGCAAAAGGGTCATCAATGGACTCACCGGGTTGCATCTTGAAGCGCATGTATTCTTTCTTGAACATTTCTAGCCTCACCTCCTTGATCGTGTTGGATCCTTTGTGGTAGTTACAAAGTGCTTTCCACACATCGTATGCAGATCGGAGGTGTGCAACACGGTCGAAGTCGCCTTGAGTTAATCCTTAGATGATCAAGTTCCGAGCCTTGTTGTTGTTGTCGACATCTCTCAGATTTGTAGCTATAACTTGATCATTTGATGACACTTTGTAAGGCTTGTATACCTTCTCCCATTTTCCGAATCCTTGAGCCTGGATGAAGGCTTCCATACGTGCCTTCCAAACCTGAAAATCAATACCACTAAACACACAAGGTTTGGCGGCGTATTTCTCCATGATGATTAGTAAAAAACACGTGCAAATCACAAAGATTAGAGCATCGTGTCTCTGATACCAATTGTAGGATCGAAGAGCATGTGAAAAGCTACCAGGGGGTGAATGGTAGAATAAAAAATCTTACGCAGCGGAAACAATTAAATCCCAACCCCTTCGGCAGAAAAACGATCTGTTAAAGAAATTGTGTGTGAGACTAATCTAAACATGTTTCACCGTGACATAAGTGATAGATATCAGAGATAATAAAGTCACGAAGACTACACAACAAGAATCACTCAAATCCGTCGAGAGAAACTCAAGTTACGATTGAAAGATCTAACAAAGGTCAATCTGTTATCGAGTAAAAAACAGATCTGTAATACTGCAAAGAGACTTGTGTAGATCAAAACCACATATCCAATGGCCGTGAAATTTTTACAGATGATAAATAATCAAGTTGTGAAGACAACTCAAAATAAATCACGTCAATTGGATCTGTACATCTCGAGTTATGATAAAACCACCAAAACATGGTAGTGCTATGCAGAAACTCGATGAGAAAAACTTGTCTGGAACAAGTCGGACGAACAAGGCACAAAAGTTCCTTTCAACTACGAATTTTATTAAATATAACACAAGAGGAACAGCCCAAAAGTTGTCTACCATGAGGTCTGGCATCCCTTGCTTATATAACGAGCCCTTAGGCTAACCCAATCTCAACTAGGACTCTAATCCTACTCAAATCACGAATCGAAAATTTCCATAACTGCTTAGGACTCTTCTATACGCAGATAGAAGCAATATTAAGACTTCCAAACATCTTAGGAACGTATCCCACATTCCTAAACCAACTCAAATTCGTGACCCACACGAAATCCTATCATAACCAACTCAAATCTTTCCATATTTGAGTCAAACACGACTCAGCTGCAGCCTGAGTCCATAACCTAGTCGATTGGCCCTTTCCGAACAATTCTTTACGTCCACATCTCTTCATCATGCCTCATAACCATGTAGCCACGTTCATGCAATCCTTGCATACGTGCAAACATCTTCCAATGACATCCACGATACCTTCATATGCATTGTTCTTGATTCAAACATACTGCGCAACCTCTCGATCAACTCAACCCACAATTCCTCCCGAAATTAGTTGTTGAACCTCATATTCTCCCTAAGACTAGTTCAATGGATCCCATCACCAGCTATGTCTTGAACTCAAGCAGCACCTGCACATGAATGAACAACCAATACTTTCGAGCACATGTCCTCGACTTGACTCACGTTAGTTCTGAAACTACAACATCTTACATGAGCACCTCACATAAGCATGTTGTAAAACATAGCAAAATGATATCAACCATAACCACCAAAACACACCAAAAACTTAGCAAATGAATACTAAGCAATCTTTCCATCAATGTAAAGAAAGTACGAATCATTGCAAGATAAAAGCAGAACCACTGTGATCAAGCTCCGAACCTTGCCAAAGCTAACTGGAGCTTAAGCCGGAGCTTACCAAAGCTAGTACAACCTAGCTCCAGAGCTTACCAAAGTCAGTACAACCTAGCGCCAGGGCTTGCCAAAGCTAGTCGGAACTAGTCAACCCAAAAGCCGGAGCTAGAAAAATATGTCGGAGCTAACCAACATAAGTCGGACCTATCAAAACATATCGGAGTTTAACAAAGACATGCCGGAGCTATCAAAGACATATCAGAGCTAAAGACAAAACTCACCAGAGCTACCAAAAAACATGTCGGACCTAGACAAAGAAATTTGGACCCATTGTCGGACCTTGCAGAATCTCGGAGCTGGAGTCGGACCTTGCTAAAAAGATGTTATGGTAGCATTCAAAACTTTTATTGTCAATGCCAATGCCTTCAACACACATAGGTCTCACATATTGCTATAAATTAGACTCATTAAAGTTTCTATTATTTAACATTTAAGCTGCTGCTATTAACTTGTAAAATGATAATCAACTCATATGCAAGTCATTTACTGCTATATCCATCCCTATATTAAGTATCCCTGCATGTAGAGTTTCATGTTTAGGTGAGACAGTTAAGTCTTGCTGAGCCTTCGTGCTCACAATTCTATATTAAGCTTTTTGCAGGTGAAACTTATGAGGAAGGGCCCGAGGATGAGGCGACGCCCCCGTCGGGGTATACTGCCGAATGGGAGCTCTGCACGCCGCAGTAAATTGTGTGTGGCTAGTGTACAGCGCCCACAGGTTGGACGGCTATACTTTTGCATAGCTAGGCTGAGAGTTTAGCTATGAGTATTATCTTCCTCTATATATTAAGTATTGTAAAAGATTTCCGCTGTTTATATAAATAAAACTCTGTATTTTGTTGTATTCTTTTCGTGTGTGTTGTTGGGTGCTGCATCGCACGACACCACCCTCTGCGATTCCTGGAATGTGTGGACTGTTCACCAAAGATGGTCCCGCATGCATATCCACCTCCACCACGTCACCGGAATTCCATCCGCAGCTTGGAGGGAACCCGACACAATACACGTGCTACACATGTGGCTGTGTCTGGCATTTTGCGAGGGACTGCCCCGAGCAGCGACAGGGCAGCGGACAAGCACCATATCAGGGTGCAGCTCAACCTCGCAACAATACCAAGAAACTAGCATCAAAACCTGGCAACGTCCACCACATAGCTATCGAATACGTGCTGGAGGGTGAACCCGTCCACGCGGGTACGTTTTCTCTACTTGACCATTCCGTAGTCATACTTTTTGACTCTGGTGCCACCCATAACTTCATTAGCCAATCGTATGTGGTCAAGCATCAATTACCTATCACTCCCACGGAAAATCCATATTTGATTTGCTCTCCGACTGGGAAAATAGCAGCGGACATGAAAGTCCATAAAGCACAACTTAAGATGGGTGAGAATATCTATCTGACTTCTGTAATTATATTAGAGGATCAAAAGCTCGATGTCATCTTAGGAAGGTCGTGGCTACACTGTCATGGTGCTGTTCTCGACATCGTTCCACGTGTGGTCCTTTTAAACTCTCCACTACATGAACCACACACTCTCATTCTAGACCGCCTTATTCAAGAAATTCCAGTCACATACACCACGGAAGCCACAAAGCTTGAGGACAACCGTGTGGTCTGTGAATATCCAGACGTGTTTCCCAACGACCTTCCGGGTATGCCACCGGATAGGGACATCGTGTTCAAGATTGAACTTATTACGGGAACCACACCTATTTCTCGAAGGCCGTACAAGATAGCTCCAAATGAGTTAATGGAATTAAAGGAGCATTTGAAGGACCTGCCGGACAAAGGTCGCATACGCCCAAGTTCATCACCTTGGGGCTGCTCCATATTATTTGTGAAGAAGAAGGACAAGACATTACATCTATGTGTGGACTATCGTCCGCTCAATGCTGTGACAATCAAGAACAAGTATCCACTACCGTGCATCGATATTTTATTTGATCAATTAGTGGGTGCCAAGGTTTTCTTGAAGATGGATCTTCGGTCCGGATATTATCAAATCAAAATCCTACCGGAGGATATACCAAAGACGACATTCTCGACGAGATACGAGCTCTATGAATATCTCATCATGTTGTTCATACTTACCAACGCGCTAGCTCACTTCATGTTTTTGATGAATGCAGTGTTCATGCCGGTGTTGGACAAGTTTTTCATGGTCTTCATCGATGATATTCTGGTTTAATCTAATTTGGAGGAAGAACATGCCAAACACTTGCATATCATGCTCCCACGATTGCGAGATCACAAGATCTATGCAAAATTCAGAAAATGCGAGTTTTGGATCAGCCAAGTGCCATTTCTGGGTCACATTATTTCAGTGGAGGGCATCGCTGTAGACCCAAGCAAAATTGTGCAAGTGCTGAAATGGGAGTCTCCAAAGTCTGTTCATGAAGTTTGCAGCTTCCTCGAGTTAGCAGGATATTGTCGGAGGTTCATTTCGAGCTTATCAAAAATTGCTAAGCCAATGATGGAGCTGCTGAAAAAGGGGACCAAATATTTTTGGAGCAAGCCATGCGAGGATGCATTTCAAGCATTGGTGAAGCATCTCACAACAGCCCCAGTGCTAGCTCAGCCGGATACGATCAAATCTTTCGACATTTATTGTGATGCATCTGACATTGGTCTCGGCTGCGTGTTAATGCAAGAAGTCCGCTTGATTGCATATGGCTCGCGGCAGCTCCGAAATCATGAGCAGCATTATCCAACTCATGACCTTGAGCTCGCTGCCGTGGTACTCGCTTTGAAAATGTAGAGGTATTATTTACTCGGAAATCTAGTGCATCTCTACACCGAGCACAAGAGCCTAAAATATATCTTCACTCAGAAGGAGTTGAATATGCAACATCGAAGATGGTTAGAGCTGATCAAGGATTATGAGATTGAAATTCACTACCATCCCGGCAAGGTGAATGTGGTTGCCGATGAGCTAAGCCGCAAGTCTCATGTCAATAATGTGTCCATCACTCCAATGGACGAGGACAAGCTGAGTTTATACTTGTTCCATATGGAGCATTATACAATCTTGCTCTCACTCCTACCATACGAGAGGAAATTATTGAAGCTCAAAAGAAAAATGCGGGTATGTCACACATTCGGAGGAGAATTAAGAATGGGGAAATGAATTATTTTCGGAGTGACGAACACGGTACTCTATGGTTCAAAGACCGTATAGTGGTACCCCGTGACATGGAACTTCGGACGAAAATCTTGGATGAAGCTCACTTATCCAAGTATTCTATTCATCTGGGCGGCAACAAGATGTATCAAGACCTGAAAACAAAATTTTGATGGACACGGATGAAAAGGGAGATTGCAAAATACGTATCCAAGTGTGATACGTGTTGGCTGGTAAAAGCCGACCACATGAGGAAGGCCGGACAGCTGCAACCATTGAAAATTCCAGCATGGAAATGGGAGGATATTAGTATGGATTTCATCATAGGTTTGCCTCTCACGTTCCTCAAGCATGATTCGATTTGGGTGATAGTCGATCAACTAACCAAATCAGCCCACTTTATTCCAGTCAACACCAATTATCATGCTCAAAAGTATGTGGAGTTATATATCGCAAGAATTATGTGCTTGCATGGAGTTCCCCAGACGATTATCTCAGATCATGGTGCATTGTTTATTGCTCGCTTATCGGAGCAGCTGCACGCATCCTTGGGGACCAGACTGATCTGAAGCTCCGCATATCACCCGCAGATCGATGGTCAAACTGAACTGGTGAATCAAGTTCTGGAAGATATTCTATGCGCTTGTGCCATCCACCACGGTAAAAATTGGGATGACCATTTACCATTGGTGGAATTCTCATATAACAATGGCTATCAAGCTAGCATCAAGATGGCGCCATATGAAACTCTTTACGGCCAGAAGTGCCGCACACCAATCAACTGTTGTGAGTTCGGCGAGCGAGTTATATACGTAATTGATCTTGTAAATGAAGCCGAGGAACGAGTGCGAGTGATCTAAGCCAATCTCAAGGCTGCTCAGTCTCATCAGAAAAGTTATGAGGATAAAAGTGGTCGACCTCTCCACTTCCACATCGGAGACCACATTTACCTTCTTGTCACTCCGATGAAAGGGATTCACCATTAAAGAGTGAAAGGAAAGCTTGCTCTGCGATTTCCCGGTCCGTTCGCCGTCATTGAAAAATGTGGATTCGTGGCCTATCGTTTGGAGTTAATGGTGTCACTCTCAAGAATTCATAATGTATTCCACATCTCTTGGATGCGGAAATGTCTCAAGTCCCCGGCCGAAATCCGCATCAAAGATAGTGAAGCTCTCCATCTGGATCTCACTTATTCAGAGTATCCAATCCGGATTATCGATGAAAAGACTCGCATCACAAGAAAACAGACTTTGTACTTCTACAAATTCTTGTGGAGTAACCATAAAGTTGAGGAAGCGACATGGGAAAGTGAGGACTATCTCCGGTCAAATTATCCGAATTTGTTATCATCTCATATCCGGTAATCTTTTTACCTCTGTCTCTTTCGTTTATAATCTCGGGATGAGATCATTTTGAGGGGGGGGGGGGGGGGGGGAGGATGTAAAAGCCCTAAAAATTCATAGTGCAAAGTTCATATAGGAGAATTAAAATTTTGAATGGGAAAAAGAAATAAATAGAGAATGGGAAAAATGAAGTGAGTTAAACCCTACAAGAGAGAATTCAAAAATTCAAATTAGCTCCTGCTCAAACCTTGACAAAATAAAATTGTGAGTTAGCCATTGTATTCCAAATATTCCAAATAGAATCTCTGCAAAGTTTCAAAATTTTTGAAGCACATTTGCTATGTAATTCAGTGGAAACATTGAATTTTCTTCAAATTCAAATTCAAATTTGCAGTTTGATTGAAGCTTGATCAATTCAAAGTTTTGAATTCAGAATCAAATACTAGATATTTGTTTGAGCCTATCAAAAAAATTTCATAATTTTTGGACACAAGTTGATGGGATATTTCATTGTACAGAGGAGGATAGAGGTGAAAGGGATGTGGGACCCACTGGCCATTGTCACAATTACGTGAACATCCTCTGTTTCTCACCGTGGCGACCCCTCCCGACATGCAATCCATGCAGCTGTGTGCTTGCTTGCTGATTTCCATCAAATCCAGCGTCCATATATATCTAGCAAGCATCCTCATCGTTTTCCCTAGCGTCCAGTGCAAGCCACCTAAAGTTCTTTCTCTGTTCTTGGCCGCCAGCGACGAAGCTCTCGTTCAAGCTGAGACTCCAAGCTACCCAGAGGTCGTTGATCCTTTCTCTTCATGTTTCGAGCTTGGTAGCTGTCTTGCGCACCTTCCTAAACCATTTTGTGGACAGCTCCCTCACGGTGGTGCGTTAATTTGAAGTTTTCGCGAACGTCGCCGTTGAGCTGCCGTTGGACCTCCTCTGTTCCACTGTGAAGCCGAGGTTCTAGGCCATTTCACGCTTCACCATCAACTACAAAAAGATGCGCCTGCACCTAGATGACGGTGAAAACCATTCATAGTTTCCTTCTCTATCGACTTCATATTTCCAGTTTTACTGTAGCATGTTTATATGGGGAGGAAATTAGGTTTCACTCTAATTCGTGGTACACCAATCATCGTAGCTCTATTCAGTTAACGAACATGATCTATATGGTCGTGCGAAACTCCCTGAGGAAAATACATGGAAAACCATAAAAGAAACAGTAGGGTTATTAAGTTCTTCCTCTTTTTCCACTATTCCCGACCTAGGTCATCGGAGGAAGCTCGATTTGAGCCGTTTGCACTTGGATTGAGGTTCATTTTCAGCTTCCTCGTACTACCAGGAATCTTCCCGAAAAAACCATGATGAAAATAAGGCACCCTAGAGCTATTGCGACCTCGTCAGACTGGTCACGGCCGCCGCCGCCGTCGAGCACGAAGCTCTGGCCTCTCTCGGTTTCCCCGACCACTCCATCGTGCTCAGCACATGTTTTTAGGCACAGGTGGCCGGTACCAGGTGGTAGGATGCACGGGAATGCAGTTCCTGTGGCCCTCACCGGCGTGTTCCGCCGTACCACCCACGGGCGTCGCCCTGTCGCGAGGAAGAAGATGGTCGCGGGACCCACGCATCAGTCTCTGTCGTTCCCTCGCGGGATCAGCTGTGGCACAGATCCACTGTGACTGCATGGGTTGTTCTGTGGTACCGAGTGTGGCCCTCACCTTAGTGGTCCGTTTGAATCAAGTGGGTCCGGGTGAAATTAATTTGAATATTTCTTTTGAAAATAATTCCAGATTTCACTCAAAATTCATAAATCAATTACTCCAATGAGAATGCTCAAATAATTCCAAAGAAATTCTGGTAGACTCCTATCAATCCCAAGTTTGAAGTGGTGCAATTGGTTGAACCTCAAAGTCCAAGAATCTTCATAATTAATTCCTTTTAGTTAACTGCTTGGGAAATTAATTACGCCTGTTCTGCTAATTGCAAAATTCCCAATTTTGGCCAGAACACTCAATAAAATACACTTGATTTGCAGTAAAAATTTCAAGTTCATTGGACGGAAGTTACTGGGTGAATTGGTGTTCCAATTCTCTATGTCATTTGAAAAATAAGAAATGTACAGAAACATTTTCAATATTCCTTGCAAACTTGTAAAATCAATTTCTCCATGTAGGAAGCTCAGAAAATTATGAAACAAATTTCCTTAGAATTTGTAAGACATCCTATACCATAATCATCCACAGTTAGCCATAACAAAGCTCCATATTGAATACCAAATTTCAAAGAAATCTTTTAATTGTTGGAATTTTAGAGACAACAAGCTTCCTTTAACATCTCCAATTTTTGGTCCAGATCTTCCTCATAGAACCTATCCACTGTAAAAATCCCAAAGCCCATTAAAATCATCTTCATACCTGATCACTGTTTAAAAAATCTTTTATATAGTTTCAATATCACTCATGTACTTTATATATTGCATATCATATAGTAACCGACATCGAGGAGGAGCCGGAGGCATTTGACAGCATACTCCCTGAGACTAATTATGAATCTGACTCACAGCAAGGCAAGCCACGGTTTGCATTTAAGAGATTTTTCAAAGTTTTCATTTGTATCACTGTTAAGTCTGTAGTTTGAATTGCATTATGTCTAAGGTGTATTGATACTCCAACTGCATGACCCACAATCCCATGGAGTATTTGGGTAGATGTATAGCTCAACGTGTAGAATTGTCATTCTAATGTTATATGGAATCCGGTAGAAGTCTAGTAGTTGAAATCTACCCGTGAGATAGTTACACCGTTACACGAGATTGGTTTATGTGAGAGTGGCATATGAGTATTAATATGAGATCGGGCAGTGGCATAGGAAGCAGCAAGACATGGTCTCACATGCATAGTGCTGCCTGTGTTGATTGAGGACCGATCCGTGTGCGGCCCCGCTGAGCAAGTTTGAACTGTACCAGATGCATACTGGGCATATGGAACCCAAGAAACCGATGTAACTTGATAAGTTGGGTGTCGAGGCATAGCCCACTCTCGATAGCAGTGGGTTGAGGGCAGCAAGGTGTAAATCTGCCAGCGGGCACAGACACGCAACGTGCGGGGACTTATGCCCGTGGTGGTGGGATCGGTTCAGCGTTTGAGTTTCTTGTGAAAGGTTGCTGCGTATGACGTCATGAGGAGCATAGCACGCTCCTTATGCACGGGTGTACATGACGTGTTATCCGGGTGTCTACTGATTGCAATCAGCATCCCTCGCAGTTATTTGAGTACCGTTTGTTCACTGTGTCGTGACGTAGTAAATACCGAAGAAGCCAGAATAATATGATGTATTGAATTATAGTTGCTTTGCAACTATGATTGCTATAGAATATGCTCACTGAAGTTACTTTTATTGAACCTTTAATCCGTAGCTAATAACTTGAAAACTAACATGTAGGCGAGTCATTTACTGCTATATCTATTCCTATGTTAAGTATTCCTGCATGTACAACTCCATGTTTAGGTGAGACGGGTAAGTCTTGCTGAGCCTTCGTGCTCACGGTTGCTATATTAAGTTGTTTGCAGGTGAGACGTATGAGGAAGGGCCCGAAGATGAGGCAATGCCCCCGTCAGGGTATACCGCCGAGTGGGAGCCCTGCACGCCACCGTGGTCTGTTGTGTGTTGCTAGTGTGTAGCAACCCTGGGCTGGACGGCTGCACTTTTGAATAGCTAGGCAAAGAGCTTAGATATGAGTATTACTTCCGTTGTACATTACGTATTGTAAAAGACTTCCGCTGTTTCTATAAATGAAACTTTGTATTTTGTTGTATTCTTTTCGTGTGTGCTGTTGGGTGCCGCATAGCATGTCAACACCCTATGCTATTCCTGGAATATGTGTGGACCTGGTCCTCACATCACCGATCCCAGTGTGAGACCTATGTGTGCTGAATACATTGGATATGGCGATAAAAGTTTCGAATACTGCAAAACACCCTTTTAACAAGGTCTGACTCTAGGTCTGAGCTCCTACAAGGTCCAACAATAGGTCTGGCTTGTTTTGGGTAGTTCCGACAAGATTCGACGTAAGGTCTGACTTACTTTGTCTAGCTCTGACATGTTTTGGCTAGGTTCGACTCGCTATGGCTAGGTCCGATATGTTTTTGCTAAGTCAGGCGCAAGGTTCGACTAGCTTAGCTTAGCTCAGGTGCTTGGTCCGACTAGTTTTGATAAGCTCTAGCGCTAGGTCCTACTAGCTTTGGTTAGCTCCGGCGCTAGGTCCTGCTAGCTTTGGTAAGCTCCGGTTCAAGGTCCGGTTAGCTTTGGCAAGATCCGGTGCTAGATTGCAATGGTTCTGCTTTTAAATAGAAATGTTTCGAACTTGCTTTACACTTATGGAAAGTTTGCTTAGTATTCTTTTACTAAGTTTTTGATGTATTTTGGCTGATCATGGTGGTTAATGTTTTTGCTATGGTTTGCAACATGCTTATGTGAGGTGCTCACGTAAGGTGTTGTGGTTTCGGAACTAACGTGAGTGAAGTCGAGGACTTGTGCTTAGAAGAATTGGTTGTTTGTTCATGTGCAGGTGTTGCTTGAGTTCAAGAAATGGCTGGTGACAGGATCCATTGAACTAGTCTTAGGGAGAAGATGAGGTTCAACAACCAAGTTCGAGAGAAATTGTGGTTGAGTTGATCGGGAGGTCGCACATCATGTTTGAATAAAAAACAATGCATATGAAGGTATCGTGAATGTTTATGGAAGATGTTTGCACGCGTGCAAATAATGCATGGACGTGGCAACATGGTTCCAAGGCGTGATGAAGAGAAGTGGACGTAAAGAATTGGTCGGAAAGGTCCAACCGACTAGGTTAGCTGCGGCTGTGTCGTGTTTGACTCAAATATGGAAAGATTTGAGTTGGTTATGATAGGATTTCATATGGGTCACGAAGTTGAGTTGTTTTTAGGAATGTGTATACGTTCCTAAGGTATTTGAATGTCTTGAGATTTCTTCTATCTGCGTATAGAAGAGTTTTGAGCAGTTATGGAAAGTTTCGGTGGAAACTGAGTAGAATACGAGTCCTAATTAGGATGTGGTTGAACTAAGGGCTGATTATATAAGCAAGGGAGGCCAGAGCTCGTGGTGCACAGATTTTGGGCTGTTCCTCTTGTGTTATATTTAATAAACATTGTAGTTTTAAGGAACTTTTGTACCTTGTTCGTCCGACTTGTTTCAGACAAGTTTTTCTCGTCGAGTTTATGCATAGCACTACCTTGCTTCAGCGGTTTTATCATAACTCGAGTTATACAGATCCAATTGACGTGATTCTTTTTGGATTGTCTTCAAAACCCGATTATCTGTCATATGTGAAAATTTCACGGTCATTGGATTTGTGGTTTCTTATATACACGAGTTTCTTTGCAGTGTTACAAATCTGATTTTTCTCGAGTAGAACAGATTGAACTTTGTTCGATCTTTTGATCGTAACTTCAGTGTTTCTTGACGGATTTTTGTGGTTCTTGTTGTGACATCTTTGTGACTTGATTCTACACAATCTATACTAGTTTCATCACAATTGATTATGTTTAGATTAGTCGCACACATGATTTCTTAACAGATTAATTTTCTGTCGAGGGGTTCTTGTTGCTTATGCTGAAAAAGATATAATCTACCATTCACCCACCTCTGATAGGTTTTCAAGTGGTATTCGATCCTACAATTGGTATCAGAGCCATGATGCTCTAATCTTTGAGATTTGCACATGTTTTGAATAAGCATCATGGAGAAATACTCCACCAAACCTTGTGTGTTTAGTGGTATTGATTTTCATGTTTGGAAGGCATGCATATCGAGGCTTTCATCTAGTCGCAAGGCTTTGCAATACGTGAAAGGTGTACAAGACTTATAAAGTTCCGTCAAACGATCAAGTTACGGCTACAAACAGGAGAGATGTCGACAACAACAACAAGGCTCAAAACTTGATTATACAAGGATTAACTCAAAGTGACTTCGACCGTGTTGCTGACCTCCGATCTGCGTACGATGTTTGGAAAGCTCTATGTGATTACCACGAAGGATCCAACACGATCAAGGAGGTAAGGAAAGACATATTCAAAAAGGAGTACATGCGCTTTGAGATGCAACCAAGTGAGTCCATCGACGATCTCTTTGCTCGCTTTAATAAAATTCTCAGCAACTTGCATAGCGTAAATGTTAATTTTTCAGATGCTAAGAATGCTAGGCAATTACTAAGTGCATTAGATATGTCAATTTGGGAGATGAAAGTCACATCTATTCATGAATCTACTGTCATGAGCACACTTACTGTAGATGTTCTATATTCTATGTTGAAAACTCATGAAATTGACATAATCTCACGTAAGAACCCCAACAAGTCTCTTGCATTTGTTTCTCAACATGACATGCCTAACTTTGGCCAATCTTCATCTTGTACAACACTTGCTTTGTTGTCCACTCTAACCCTTGAACAGATTGAAGAGTTTCCAGAGGAAGAACTTGCACTCATCTCTACTCGGTTCTCAAAAGCATTGCAAAATCTGAGAACTAGAAGGAGAGGGAGTGTCGGACCTCAACGATGTTTCGAATGTGGTAAGACATGACATTTTCGCATGGATTGCCCTAACCTTTCAGGTACTACTTTCTGTAAACAACAACAAGAAAAGGAAGGGTTTTACAGGACGCCAATTGCTGAATTGTTTTATTTTCGCACTTCAAGAACTTGGCTCGAGCGATGTGAACATCGGAAGTGACGAGGATGAAGATGATTTGGCAAACTTGTGCTTCATGGCGGGCAAGTCAAAATCAAGTATGGAGGAGGTAGAACACAACAGCGACAATGAAGAGCACTATTGAGTCATTGACGTATTATGCTTCTATGTAAGTTACACGTTTGAGGAAGGATAACATTTGGATTGTGGATTCAGGTTGCTCACGCCACATGACTGGTAACAAAGATTGGTTCTTCTCCCTCTCTTTTATGTCACATGTAGAGAATGTTACTTTTTCCGATAATTGTTCAACTCCTATAACTGCTAATGGTTCGGTTAGAGAAAATAATCACTACACTTTGAAGGATGTGGCACTTGTTAAAATTTTGAAATACAACTTGCTTTCTGTTTTACAATTGCTAGATGAAAATCTGGAAATTATTTTCACTAAAAATTGCTGCAAGGTTGTAGCTTCAAATAGTGAGCTTATTTTTAATATGTCTTGGTTTGGAAGAGTTTTTAAAGCTGATTTTGATATGTCATCCTCTAAGCATAGGTGTCTCGTTGTTAATGATTCAATGGACTTATATTTTTGGCATCGCAGACTTGGTAACGTAGGCTTTGATCATCTAACGTGTGTTAGTTCTCTTGATCGCATACGTGGGCTGCCTAAGCTTAAAGGGGACAAAGAAATTGTACGCTCTTCTTGTAGACATGCTAAGATGGTTGCAAGTTCACATGCTCCACTCACAATGACCATGAAAACTAAACTGGGTCAACTTTTCCACCTTGACACCGTAGGACCTTCACGTGTTCAATCCTTCGGAGCTAAATGTTATGTTCTTGTGATTGTTGATGACTATTCTAGATACTCTTGGATTTGTTTTATGGCATCTAAGAATGAAACTTTTAGTCCCTTTAGTACCTTATTTCTTATATTATCAATTGATCACCCAGGATCATTAAAAGCAATTAGAAGTGATTACGGAACCGAATTTAAAAATCAATTATTTGATCACCTTTTTGACGAAAAAGGAATACATCATCAATTTTCTTCACCATATGTACCTCAACAAAACGGTGTTGTAGAGAGAAAGAACAAAACCTTAGTTGAGATGGCTAGGACTATGCTTGATGAATATCAAACTCCTATAAAATTTTGGGCAGACACAATTGCAACCACTTGTTATGTATCAAATCATGTTTCTTGTGTGCTAAGCTAGGAAGAACACCATATGAACTTCGGTTTGGACATAAGCCTAGTGTCACACACTTTCGTGTCTTTGGGTTGTAAATGTTTTGTTAAGAAACATGGTAATCTTGATAAATTTGAACCTTGATCACTTGATGTCATGTTTCTTGGTTATCCATCTCAGAGGCTACCGTGTGCTTTTACTTGACACTAACAAAATTGTTGAGACTTGTAAGGTTTCTTTTTATGAAGCTAGTCCAGGTACTAGCTATAATATTACAGGTCCAGATCCATATCCACAGAGGGAGAGTATTTTCATCGAAGAAGATGAAGAAGTAGTTTTGCTGCACAAAAATTCAGAAGCAAATGACGTTGATCACGTTGCTGATTTTGCACCACAACCAGCACCAACAACTATTGCAGCTGTTACAGATCATCCTCAAGTCACAAGTTCTTCGATATGTGATGAACATGAAGAACAAGGAGCTTGTGAAGTGTCTAATCCCCTCCGAATTCTCAAAAGTAATCCTCCACAACAAATCATTGGGAGCTTGCACGAACGAGTTACACGGTCTAGGTTTTGCGATCCAAACTCTCATGCTCATTGAAAATTTATTGCTTCTTTTGAAACCAAAAATATATCACACGCACTCACTAATGAATCTTGGATTATTGCCATACAAGAAGAGTTAGAAAATTTTGGAAGAAATAATGTTTGGAAACTTGTACCTCCACCTCAAGGTCACACTTTAATTGGAACTAAATGGGTATTTAAAAATATACAAAGTGAGGATGGGGTTGTGGATAGGAATAAGGCTAGGTTGGTTGGTCAAGGTTTCACACAAGTTGAAGGTCTAGATTTTGATAAAACTTTTGATCCTATTGATAGATTAGAAGTTATAAGAATTTTGTTAGCTTTTGCTGCATCTAAAGGTTTCAATTTATATCAAATGGTTGTTAAAAGAACTTTCCTTAATGGCTACATAGGTGAGAAGGTTTATGTCAAGCAAGCATCAGGTTTTGAAAATCCAGATTTTCCTAATCATGTTTACAAACTGTCCAAAGCCTTGTACGGTCTCAAACAAGCCCCTAGAGAATTGTATGATAGGTTAAAAACATTCTTACTTGAAAAGGGGTTTACCATGGGCAAGGTTGATAAAACTCTTTTTGTGCTTAAGCATGGCAAGGACTCATTATTCGTTCAAGTGAATGTGGATGATATTATCTTTGGTTGTGCTTCTCATAATCTTATCTCCAAGTTTTCAGCTATGATGAGTTTAGAATTTGAGATGAGTATAATGGGAGAACTCACGTACTCTTTGGGGCTGCAAATCAAGTGAACCAAGGAGGGTACTTTTGTGCATCAAATGAAGTATACGAGAGATCTTCTGAAGCGCTTCAACATGGACAAAAGCAAGCCTCCTCGGACACAAATGGGTACAGCAATGACACTTGAACTTGATGAAGATGGTGATCCGGTCAATCAAAAAGAATATCGAAGCATGATTGGATCACTCTTGTATCTCACGGCATCAAGACCGGACATACAATTCAGCGTATGTCTTTGTGCACGGTTTCAAGCTTCCCCACGTTCTTCACATCATCAAGCCATCAAAAGGATTCTTAGGTACTTACATGGAGCTCAAGAATTTGGCATTTTTCTTCATTCTTCCTCAACCATTACTTTGAAAGATTATTCGGATGCTGATTTTGGGGGTTGTAGGATTGATAGGAAAAGTATTTCGGGTGCTTGTCATTTTTTTGGTAATTCACTTATTGCTTGGTCCTCTAGAAAACAAAGTTCAGTTGCAGAATCCACAGCTGAATCTGAATATGTAGCTGCTGCTAGCGCTTGTTCAAAATTTTTTTGGATTGTTCAAACACTTAAGGACTATGGGGCTGATCTAGATTGTGTTATACAGTTTTGTGATAATACTAGTGCCATTTGCATTGCTAAAAACCATGTGCAACATTCGAGAACAAAGCACATTGACATTAAGTATCACTTTCTTCGTGATAATGTTGAAAAAGGAAACATTATGCTTCACCATGTAGATACCGAACAACAATTGGCTGACATTTTTACAAAACCTTTGGATTTCACTCATTTTTGTTACTTTCGTAGTGAAATAGGGGTTATGCATCCTCAGGCTTAAATTGAGGGGCAGTTTTGAAACTTGGGAAGTTTATGTGTGAATCTAAACTTAAAATAATACGAGCATAGTATTTTATACATACATGTGATTCCTTTTCATGCTGAAAGTTCTTACTACATTACTCATGTTATACATTTTGTAGTTTTGCCATGACTAGTAATTGGGATAATTACTTACACTAAATCTTGTTGTTTTGAACTTGTCGCATGCTCACAAGTGTTTTTAATCATAAAAAATTAATCAAGCAATCAACTATTCACATGTTGAGCTTTAATGATCAAATAAAAATGATAAAAGATCAAGGTAATATGCATGCATCCCACTTCTTCTTTTAAGATGGCTTATCATTGCACTTAGATATGAACTTAGAAGAAGTTGTTTAGGACTAAAACAATGTCCTTAAGCTTCTGATTGTCAAATAACATAGGCTTGGCTTGGTTGGTTAGAATAAAGCAAATGCGGCATATAATCTCTTGCAAATGTTATATGATCACAATTTATGCTTTAAACAATATTGAAAAATGAAAAATGCAGCAACGAGTGTCATGCTTTCAGGTTTTGAAATAGTTAAGTTTGTGAGATCATGACTTGCTTAAATTGAAAAATCACTTGACCTCTAGCATGGCTTACACTACTTTATGTATCATATTGATGTGATAGTGTTACTTACTTGATAGTATGACTTTGGATGAGCCTTTCTTTATATGTATATGTCATATTATGCTCATAACAAATTAAAATTTCTCTTTTGTACCTTGCTGAATACATTGTCAAAGGGGGAAAAATTGATCACACATTGCAAGCATTCACAAAGGGGGAGTGTACATACTTAGGGGGATAATTTTTATTTTTCTTCTCATTTTATTTTTGATTTACAAAAGGGGAGAAATATTTCTGGGAGAAAATTGTTTTCAAAACTTTTCATGTGAATAAGCCAATGTTCGGATATTAAGTGGTGTTGCCAATGCATTCATCAAGGGGAGATTGTGAGACCTATGTGTGTTGAATACATTAGCTATGACGATAAAAGTTTTGAATACTGCAAAACACCCTTTTAACAAGGTCCAACTCTAGGTCCGAGTTCTTGCAAGGTCCGACAATAGGTCCGACATGTTTGGGGTAGCTCCGACAAGATCCGACATAAGGTCCGACTTACTTTGTCGACGTCCTACATGTTTTGGCTAGGTCCGGCTTGCTATGGCCAGGTCCGACATGTTTTTGCTAAGTCCGGTGCAAGGTTCGACTAACTTTGGTTAGCTCTGGCACTAGGCCCAACTAGTTTGATAAGCTCTGATGCTAGGTCTGACTAGCTTTGGTTAGCTCTGGCACTAGGTCCTGCTAGCTTTGGTAAGTTCCAGTTCAAGGTCCGGTTAGCTTTGCAAGGTCCGATGCTAGATTGCAATGGTTCAACTTTTAACTTGAAATGTTTCAAACTTGTTTTACACTTATGGAAAGTTTGCTTAGTATTCTTTTACTAAGTTTTTGATGCGTTTTGATAGATCATGGTGGTGTAGGTTTTTCCTATGGTTTGCAACATGCTTATGTGAGGAGCTCATGTAAGGTGTTGTGGTTTTGGAACTAACGTGAGTCAAGTCGAGGACTTGTGCTCGAAAGAATTGGTTGTTTGCTCATGTGCAAGTGTTGCTTGAGTTCATGAAATGACTAGGGACGGGATTCATTGAACTAGTCGTAGGGAGAAGATGCGGTTCAACAACCAAGTTTGAGAGTAATTGTGGTTGAGTTGATCGGGAGGTCGCGCATCACATTTGAATCAAGAACAATGCATATGAAGGTATCATGGACGCGAAGATGTTTGCACATTGCAAAGAGTGCATGGACATGGCAACATGGTTCCAAGGCATGATGAAGATAAGCGGATGTAAATAATTGGCCAGAAAGGTCTAACCGACTAGGTTATGGACTCAGGTTGCAACTGGGTCATGTTTGACTCAAATATGGAAAGATTTGAGTTGGTTATGATAGGAGTTCATGTGGGTCACGAAGTTGAGTTGTTTTAGGAATGTGGAATACATTCCTAAGGTGTTTGGAAGTCTTAAGGTTGCTTCTATCTGTGTATAGAAGAGTCTTGAGCAGTTATGGAAAGTTTCGACAGAAACTTTGGCCTAATGGCTGGTTATATAAGCAAGGGAGGCCAAAGCTCATGCTGCACGGATTTTGGTCTGTTCCTCTTGTGTTCTATTGAATGAAGATCATAGTTTTAAGGAACTTTTGTGCCTTGTTCGTCCGACTTGTTTACGACAAGTTTTTCTCGTCGAGTTTCTGCACAACACTACCTTGCCTTGATAGTTTTATCATAACTCGAGTTCTATAGATTCGATTGACGTGATTCTTTTTGGGTTGTCTTCACAACTTGATTATCTATCATCTTTGAAAATTTCACGGTCATTGGATTTATGGTTTCTGATCTACATGAGTTTCTTTGCAGTATTGCAAATCTGATTTTTCTCGGGTAGAACAGATTGACCTTTGTTCGATCTTTCGATCGTAACTTGTGTGTTTCTCGATAGATTTTCATGATTCTTCTTGTGACACATTCATGACTTGATTCTCCACAATCTTACTGGTATTTCTTTAACAGATCAATTTTATGTCGAGGGATTTTTGTTGCTTTCGCTAAAAATGTTGTAATCTAACATTCACCCCCCTGTGGTAGCTTTTCACATGCTCTTCAATCCTACACCCTGCAACACATAGAAGTTGTTTGACATATTGACTAGTTTGGAACTTTGTTTTTGACTAGAAATGATTAAACAAGCTAGAATTGATCATATTGAAATTACTTTAGATAATTTGAGTTAGATTAGGCTATGTTTGATTATTTCAGACTAAGTAAGACTACAATAGCTAAGTTGAATTAGATTTGCCTATGCTTGATGAATTAAGACTAAGTAAGAACATTTTTTATTACCTGAAAACCCGGAGAAGTGTGCACTGGCTGGGGTACATGCACTTGTGGAGGTGGAATTGGTGGTGGAAGTGAAGGTAGCTCGAGTGGCAACCCCTGGACTCCCTGGCCTTAAAAGAAATTCTGTCATTACAAATGTTACAGGTTATTACATACTATTAAGAATGCGATGAATTTAAATTACTTTAACTTACTACCATCACCCACCTTTGTACCTCCATTGCCTCCCGCATCTGCTCCATGCAGCCTTGCTGGTAGGAGGTGGTGGCCTGCATCGCCGCCTTCGCAGCCTCCATCTCCGCATTGCCCTCCTTGATTTGACGGGCGTCTCCACATGCAAGACACGACGACTTAGGCCTGCTGACAAAGTTTGCCTGGAGCTGCCTCTCGCAAGTCGTGCTGCCCTCGAGTCGACAACTCCGCCTAATATGGCAAGCCTATTAAAAAGAATCAATAATATGGAATTGAAATATCTAGAATTGAAAATGAAAAATGAATTACGAACTCATCTTCGGTGGGCTTTTCCACCTCCGCTTGCATACGCGGCTTGAGGATGGATTGGTTCATGTTCCCGATCGAATCCTTCGCTGTGTATTCTCCTAGCCTCCATCCCAACCTAGCCTGAAAAACAAGAAAACCATGTAAGTTCAACAATCCATATAGTTATAATTAATATGAATGATTTCTAAACTTACCAGTCGCTCGGCTGTGGCCTGACTGCACCCCTCAAGCTGAGAATGGTCCCTGTGACCTCTCTTACAGATTGTACTGCATCACTGAAGTATTGACATTGTGTTCTTCTTCAAAGTAGACACTTGAAAAGTATCCTACTTCGTTAAGATCATATGCTTCAGCGATGCACCCTTCCACCGTTGGCCTGTTGCCAACCATTGGTTTCAGATATCGTAGCACTCTTTTTTCCATCTTACATAAAAGTTTCAATATCTCCTCTAACTTCTCCATCATCCCTACCATGATTTCTTTAGCACAGAGCTATCCATAGAAATAGCTGAGCTTGGCTAAAACCTTCCACACTGCATCATCTAGATAGCCCCGAAACATAACAAGTAAGAGTCTTTCCATGATAATGTGATAATCATGACTCTTCAACCCAGTGAGGTTTCCTATGTTCACATTCATGGCTCCTTTCAGGCTAGCTACGTAACCATCTAGGAATTTCAAAGTTTTCAACCATTTCATGACTTTTTTCCTTTCTTTAGGTCAAAGACAAAAAGAGGCACGTGGCTTACCATCACTTTCAGAGATTTCAATAGTTGGACAGTTATAAATGTCTGCCAAACCTAGTCTAGCTTTTATATTATCTTTCATTTGCCAGTCATATCCATGCATGTTCTTATGATACTTTTGCCCATGTTACGCCCCTGATGCATGACATCAATGTTCTGCATGAGAATCAACGACTTCACACACGATAGCTCTCAAAGTCCAGATATGTGAGTCCAATTGTGTTCCTCTTCATAACCTACAAAATATCTAGGATGACCTTCATCTAGCACCATGTCCAACATATCAGAAATTTCTGACCTATTGAGACATTTCGGTGGTCCTTTAGTGACAACGGTGTCCTTTCTAATGACATGCACCATTGTCTAAATATGTGATTCAGAGGCAGCCAACGTCTGCGACAATCGAAGTAGGATATCTTGCCTCCATGAGTTACTCAAAAGCAATCCGTGTCCGAAGCACATATCGGACAGGTCAGACGACCATGAGTGCTTCATCCGGAAAACATGTAGTATGCCGGCAAATCATTGACAGACCACAAATAAGCAGCTCAAAGGTTGAATTTCTGCTTCTTGTAACTGTTGTATGCTTTGACTCCTATCAACAACATTTTCAATTTTTTGATCTGCAGTTTCAACATCACGTTGAGATGTGACCCTGGATGATCTGGTACAGATACAATGATGCTAAGGAACATGAACTCGTACTTCATACAAAAAGTCGGTTGCAGGTTATACACAATGGCAAAGATGGGCAATCGGGAGTATGGTGTGGCATTTGTTTTGAACAGTGAGAAATCGTTTGTCGCTAACCCGATGCAAACATTTTTCACATCACAAGAAAAATATGGATCAAAATGGTCTAGCGCCTTCCAAGCATCACCGTCGGACGGGTGCGTCAAGAATTCTTTGTTCTCACGTTGACCCTCTTTGTGCCATCTCATGTGTCTTGCGGATCTTTTTGAAAGAAACAACCGCTTCAACCGAGGAGTCACGGGCAAGTAACGAAGCTGCTTATGTGCGACATCTGTCATCACATTGTCATTATCTTCATTAACAACTTTGACATACCTCAGTTTACCACATTTCAATCACATGTTCTCGTTGGCGTGATCTTTCCAGGATAGCATGCAGTTGTATGGGCACACATCAATTTTCTCATAGTCAATACCGAGACCAGATATCAATTTGTTCAGCTTATACATATCTTTAGGCACTTAGTGAGGTTGTGGAAGGATATCGCAGATCAATTCCATGAGATCATTGTAGCAGTTGATGGAAAAAAGTACTTAGACTTAATTGCTATAAATCTTATCATGAAAGCAAGGACGGTCACATCCGTGTGTTCATGCAACGGTTGTTCTGATTTCTTGAGCTCATCGAAAAACATGTATGCCTCCATTGTAAGAGGATCATCTGCTTCCACATGTTCTAGCATCTAATCCATCCTATCAACCCCCATTCTATCATCATCCTCATCCACTTCTTCGAGGACTCGAGATTTAGTTTCGCCGTGGAAGGTCCACAACTCATAATGTGGTGTGAAACCATTTTGACATAAGTGAAACAGAAGTTCCATTCTGTTCAAAAACTTGGTGTTCTTGCATTTCGTACATGGGCACCGCACCTTATCATCTGTTGACAACAAAAATGCTCGATCCCAAAATACATCTAACTTGGTGTACTACTCATGCGAGTGACCACCCGTTCTGCTGTTCCAACCAATATATATCCAAATGCGGTCTTCACCCATGTGTGACTCTGCAGTTTACATTAGAGAAATTATCATGACTTTATGCAAGATTTATCCTTCTTATGACAAGACATAGAACCTGAATCCGAACAAAATTTCGGTAGCATAACCTTGCTTGATTTACTCTGCACCCCAAAAATGGTGCAGTTCTTCAAGCTTGGGGGTCAACTATCCAAAAACGAGAGAGGAGTCAAGGAAAGAACGAGGGAGGAGGAATGAACGGGAGGAAACCACCCGTCGGGGCCCAACATCCACGCGCGGGAGCTTGTCGTCGTGTCGACCCGGGCTTGTCCACCCTAATCCCTAAATGGCCCGTGTCGACCTGGGCTGAGCCGAAGCCCATTTAATGACATATAATAATTATACACTCAATCAATATCCATTAATCATAAAAAAAAATTTTAAAAAAATAATTGACAAAGTTAATCTCAATTATCAAAAAATTGAACCTAGCTAAGCATGATTAACATATAATTTATTATAAGTAAATAACCAAAACCTGATTAACATAAGTAAATAACCTTAACATAATTAACTTAAATAAACGAAGCATGATTAACATAAGCATGCTTATCATATAGTTTTATATAGGTTAACCTAGTGTAGCAATAACATGTAAATGTAAACATAATTCATAACAACTAAACCTAAGGATCAACAATTTTATTCTAAACAACGAAGAAGAAGAAAATTTAACCTAACAATGGAGTGGGAGGCAGCCGGGGAGGCGGCATCAGGGAGGCGACGTGGTCGAGGTGGCGTCTGGGAGGAAGGTCCACAGCACGGCGGCGTCGTGGAGGCAGCGACGGGCGACGTCGGGGAGGCGGGCGCGCGGCGCAGCGGGGGACGGGCATGGCGGCGGCCGGCGCACAGTGGCAAGCGTGGAAGTGGCAAGAGCGCGAGAGCATGGCGACGACACATCAAGTTTGTGAGTCGGGCCGATAGTGGGCCGGGATATATCCCTTTTATTTGCGATGTCCCCTTTATATGCGACGACCCTAGGGTCGGCCGTCACAGTTTAGTTTACTTGCGACGTTTTTTTTTGGCCGTCGCAAACAATGTCCTATTTGCGATGGTGTCATTATTTGTGATGGATTATGCTACGGCCATCGCAAATCAATTCCTATTTGCGATGGTTTAAGATTTGGCCGTTGCAAAAATAGATGCCGATTTTCAATGGCCGCGTCATTTTGCGACGGCCAAGGGTTGGCTGTCGCAAATAACTTTAGCCGTCGTAAATGATCGCTTTTCCTACAGTGTTGGGAGCCATCCCTATCCAATTCAAGCTCTAGCCGCTTGCCTCCAACGTCCATGACAGGATGTCATTCCTTTTCGGCTAGAAGTCATCATGACTATAGCCAAGGAATGGTAGATCTCACTAGACGTACGTGAGATCTTGAAGTGAGGACGGGAGACATCTATAACACACTCACAGAGCATGTTCGAGGTACCCAAGACTCGCAACAACACATGGACACACAGTTCACCAACTTCAACTCCATGCTACAACAACAACATGCCGATCTCGCGACATACTTCCGCCATCAAGGGTTCAACCCTTATCTCAGAGGTGATTGAAAAACAAGCTTGGGGGAGGACCCCTACTTGAGGTAACTTGTATCACATTGATTGCATATTTCTTTTCCATTCATCAACCATTCACCTTGCATATAAAAAAACTTAAAAATAAATAGTGTAGATTTGCTTTCCATCAAATAAAGATGTGCGGTAAGAATGATTTGGAATTCACATAGATGAAATGATGAATAGTTGCTCTGTTTTATTTTTCCTAAGTCCCTAGTTTACAACTTGCTACTCTCCAAATATTGCTTTCATTGGTTAAAGTTAACTTTGCCTTGATTTAGAAATTGTGGGTAGCAAAAGCTTAATCTAATTCGAGGTTGTTGTGAGATATGATATAGTGATAGGGATGTTATTCCTAGTTTGAAAGTGAAACTTAGATTCTCAGAGAAATTCTAAAAAGATTTAAGTTACTCTCATTTGATTGGAAATACCTACCAAAGCCATATAATATGTACATTGATAGACCCTATGCATATGCTATTTGCCTTCACACTGAGCATAGTCAAACTAGTATAGTCCTATGTGAGAATTCATTCATTTCTTTTTGAATTCAAGACTTCACTTGCACATGCTAAAACTTCTACACTAGGAGTTAGAAAAATTCCATCATATCATCATTTGACAATAAAAAGAGAAACTCCATATTTTCATGCTTATTACTCTCTTCAAGTCTATTGCATAAAACGGGAATAGAAGACATGGCTACAAGAAAAAGAAAAAGAAAATGCATGCTTACACCATAAGCATGAGAAAAAAAGATGCATGCTTACATTAAAAGCATGAGAGGAAAAGTAGTCATGTTTCATCTCTGCAATAGAGAGATTCTACATAAAAAGGAGTTATCTTAACATTCACTTCCACTTCCATTCCATCACACATGCACAAGTCTTGAATTACAATGTTTTGAATTGATTTCTCCTAAGGCTTACTCTTTTGACTTAGCAATATTATGTGTTGCAAATATGACAACTACATTCCCTACCAAGCTACGCATACAAGCCTTATTTAGTGGTAAGATTTGTATAGGCAAAATGCCTTGGTGAGGATATATTTCCACCACACAGAAAGGAGTGATTGAGAGAATCAAATTGAGGTACTTAGAATCTAATTGAAACTCTCCAAAATTTGAGTGGAACTTGATCTCTAGGCTAAGCTTTCTCCATTTACTCTTATATCTTTCAACTACCCATGAGTAGGAGAAAGCATAAGCCCTATACTGATTTAAGAAGGGTAGAGTACCATAGCTAATTTTAGCAATAATAGATAGATTATTTTGTTGTGCACATGGTACTTTTGAAAGGTATGACATTGTAGCAACTCCTGATCATCAAACTAAAGTCTTGACTTTGCTTAGGATAAGCAAAGGATAAGCTTGGGGAGTTTGTTGATGGCTGTTATATCCCAATTTCATCTGTCAATATAACTCCATTATGTGAAGGAAAAATCATTTCTTTCACACATCACTTTTCTACTTAAACAATTTCCACTTGTCCTTGGAAGAATAGAGCATGGAGGCATTTTATGCAGGAAATGAGATAAAAGAGGTGCAGCAATCCTAAAAAGTTTCATCTCAGCCAATCAAGCACCGACACGTGGCATCACATGGATCAAATGTCCCACAAACAGACGTATACGAGGATATCCAACAGTGTATCACCGATTGTCGGTACCCTAAAAACCGTACACCCCCTGAGGTTACAAAGATTTCGAGGGAAGGCCGTCTACACGGATTGAAGACCCTCGGAGGCCCACTTGTCAAACATGACCGGACCTGCTTCTCCAACATGGTTAATTCCTAGGTCGCCACGTGTACTGCCAAACCAGAGCTACCGCCCGCAAGGGGGAAGCTCCGGACCAAGTACCGAAATGGCACCTCCGGACTTAACCCCTGACCGAGAGAAGCTCCGGACCTGACACGTGTCAGGTAGCTCCGGAGCTACCTGCTTCCCACAGCAAGCTCTGGAATTGCCACGTGTCCAAACATCGGAGCTGGTAGCCTCTAACCTCCGGAAGACCTTGTAACGGCTCCGCATCTTCAAAGGAGAGCCAAGGACTTCAAGAACCGATTAAATGTCATTAATACCATATTAATGACACTTAAACAGACGATCTTAACTCCTGTAACGGCACTGCCGGAGCCCTTTACAGGATCATTAACAAACAATTAATCGTGTATCAATACTAGTAACCGCCGGGGCCACATGTCGGGCCAGGCCAGCTTGTAACGGCTTGTCCTTGTACTATAAAAGGACAGGCCGACGATACACACAGGGAGACGGGAAAAAAACGTGGAGATCACACGTGATAAACTAATACAACACCAACACACCCGTGGAGTAGGGTATTACGCTCAGGCGACCCGAACCACGTAAATCCTAGTGTCTCCTGTGTTAAATCGCGATTCACCTTCTTGAGTCTCCGCGCGCCCACACCGAACCACAAACTCCTTCAACACTTTAGCAGTGTCAGGAGATCTGCCGACTCCAACAGTCGGCAGTTGGCGCGCCAGGTAGGGGGCGCCTCAGATTTTCGAGAATGGTGAACTCCGCGGCTGGATCATCCAACGGCCAACATGCTACTCAAGCTGTTGGGGGCAATCCCTCCAACAGGCAGCCACTAGCAGGAGCCTCGGCACCAACAGGAGCCACTCTCCCACCACCACCATCTTCTCCGGCAAATCGTGCTGGACAACGTGATAGTGCGCCGGCGTCACTGACTGCGTCGGCAAGTCATGACAACCCGGAACACGCGCTCCATGCAGCGCGTGCTCTTCTCCAACGACCACCACCTCCGGATGCATCTCGAGATGCAATGGAGCAGTGGAGGGCCGATGTGGAGCATTTGGTCGCAGCAACGGCCGAACGCCTCAACAACCAGGGTCCTCCTCCTTCGGGACGAGCCCCGTCGCAACGAAGGACTTTGTCTGGAAGACTTGGTCCGCACGTCTCCAACAACAGGAGACGATCTACGTCACAGCAGATGACGTCTTTGCCCTCTGGGGCACGACGCACCAATACGGTATTCAGGCTTTCGACTCATGACCTCCGGGCGGAGCTTGATCGCCGATACCGCCAGCAAGATGGCCGTGTCCATATTGAGCGAGCTCGTGAAAGACGAGAAGCTCAGGACCTTTCTACTCTGGAAGGAGTAGGAGGAGGCTGTTCAGCCCTAGCCATGCACCTGCGTATGGTTAGATGGCCACAGAAGTTCCGGCCACATCTGCCAGAAAAATTCAACGGGACTGTCAACCCCGCCGAATTCCTTCAGATATACTCCACTGCAATCTTGGCAGCTGGAGGAAACGAGGCTGTAATGGCCAATTACTTTCTAGTGGCCTTAACCGGGACCGCCAGGTCCTGGTTTATGAGCCTTCCACCCAACTCTATCAACAGTTGGGAGGAGCTGTGCCGCCAGTTCACTGCTAACTTCGGGAGTTCATACACCCGACCAGGCACTGAACTGGACCTTTTTGCGGTCGTGCAAAAAGGGGGAGAATCTTTGCGGTCCTTCATCCAGAGGTTCTCTTAGGTACGCAACACAATCCCTTCTATCTCCAGCGCTTCTGTCATTGTGGCATTCAGACAGGGCGTACGGGACAAGAAGATGTTGGAGAAGCTGGCGATCAAAGAGATCACCAGCGTCACAGAACTCTTCAGCCTGGCAGACAAATGTGCCAGAGCTGCGGAGAGCCGTGAAATGCACTCCAAACCAGCCTCGGAGGATCACAAGAAATCCTCCAAAGAAGAAGCTGCTACCTCCGGGGGTGGCAAGAAGAAAAAGAAGGCCAACAGCAAGAAGAAGTCGTCGGCCGGTACATCCAACGTTGCAGCTGCTGCAACTCCTGGTGGCCGGGGGCCACGCCCCGAGAAGCGACCTCGACCGTCTTCTGAAGACGGTGGCAAACCCAAAGTGTGGTGTCCCATTAACAAAACGGGCAGCCACGGTTTGGAAGACTGCCGGGAGGTCCAAAACCTTGCCGAGCGCTACAGCAAACGCCGGGAAGGGTCTCCTTTCCGACAGAGGGAAGGAAAACAGAAGGTCGACGAAGCTCTGGCTGAAGAGGAGTTAGGGTTTCAGGATCCCAAAAAGGTCCTGAAGGCAGTCTACACCTCCGTCGACGACGACTCTGACATCTCTGACAACGAGCGTCGGAAAACCATGAACACCATTTTTGGTGGATCATGGGACATCACCTCCCATCGCGTCATCAAGACTATGCGGCGGGATATGGCCGCTGTAGCTCCTACAGCTAGACCGGAGCCACATCGAAAGTGGATGGACACATCCATCACTTTTGATGCTTTGGACTGTCCTCGAAGCATGGTCGGAGCTGGACAGTTACCTTTGATGGTATCTCCCACCATCAATAACATCCAGCTCCATCATGTTATGGTGGACGGAGGTTCGGGGCTGAACCTCATAAGCTTTGAAGCTTTTACCAAGCTTCAGCTCCGGCCTTCGAATCTCCAGCCCTCTCGACCTTTCTCCGGAGTAGGTCCGGGGGCCATTACCCCACTCAGAGCTATAACTCTCCCCGTTACCTTCGGGACACGGGAGAAGTATCGCACCGAGAAGTTGGTCTTCGACGTCGCTCAGATCAACTTACCATTCAACGCCATCTTGGGTAGACCTGCCCTATACAAATTTATGGCAGCTGCCCATTATGGATACCTGGTGTTGAAGATGCCTACACCAGTAGGCGTTCTCCGAATCCGCGGAGATCGCACTGCTGGAGTAACTGCTCTGGAGGAGCTCCATGCACTCACCACGGCGCAAGAGGAGGACTCCAGACAGGAGCAAGCTCTGAAACCCCCGAGCATTCGTCAACAGGGCTCAACCTCTGCACCCCGTGTGCAGCCAAGCGGCGACACCGACATTCCCGTCAAGGTCGTCCAAATTGGTTTCGATGCCGCTCAAACCACCCGTATATCGGGAGGGTTGAACGACAAATAGGAACTCGCGCTCATCACTTTCCTCCGGGCTAATGTTGACGTGTTTGCCTGGCAATCGTCACAAATGCCTGGGATCCCCAGGGAAGTGATTGAGCACAATCTGAAGATTTACCCCGATGCTCGGCCTGTGCATCAGAAGCCTCGGAAGCAATCCGTAGAGCGTCAGAACTTCATCCGACAAGAAGTGAAGAAGTTGCTCGAAGCCGGATTCATCCGAGAAGTCTTCCATCCAAAATGGCTGGCGAACCCAGTCGTTGTGCCCAAGGCCGGCGGGAAGCTTCGGATGTGCATCGACTACACCACATTGAATAAGGCATGTCCAAAAGATCCATTCCCACTACCTAGAATAGATCAGATAGTGGATTCCACCTCCGGGTGTGAGTTATTGTGTTTCCTAGACGCATATTCTGGGTATCATCAAATCAGGATGTCTAGAGAGGATGAAGAGCATACTTCATTCATCACAGTAGATGGATTGTATTGTTACACAGCCATGCCATTTGGTCTCAAGAATGCAGCTTCAACTTTTGTACGAGCTATGTACAAAACTTTTGAAGAACTCATCAGAGACATAGTGGAAGTGTACGTCGATGACATCGTGGTCAAGGTAAAGAACAAGGAATCCCTCTTGGACACCTTGCAGGCCGTCTTCGACAAGCTGCGGGCCACCCGCACGAAGCTAAACCCAGACAAGTGTGTCTTCGGGGTTAGCTCCGGAAAACTTCTTGGTTTCCTGGTAAGTCACCGGGGCATATAGGCTAATCCGGCGAAGATAAAAGCCATTGAAGACATGCGGGCACCAACCCGCATCAAAGACGTCCAAAAGTTAACTGGGTGTCTAGCAGCCCTCAGCCGGTTCATATCAAGACTTGCGGAATGGGCACTTCCCTTCTTCAAGTTGTTGAGGAAGTCCGGACCGTTCCAATGGTCCGAAGAAGCAGAGAAGGCATTCCAGGAGCTGAAACATTTTCTCACCACCCTACCAATTCTGGTAGCTCCAAATCCTGGTGAGCCTTTGTTGCTTTACATTTCAGCTACTGACGAAGTTGTCAGTATGTTTCTGGTTGCGGAGAGACCAGAACTACCCCATACCCAGGAATCCAGACCCCTTCAGGAGGGTCCGGAGGTCCCTGAAAGTGAGTCTCGGTCCCAGCTCCCAGACTCAAATCCACAAGAAGTCACTTCAGAAGACCCAGACCCCTTGAAGAGGGTCCAGGTCATTTCTGAAGAAGCTCCGGGTTCCTCCAGCCAGAACCCGGAGGTCCCCGAAGAGAATCTGGACTCCTCCGACAGGGTCCGGATCAATAGAGAGGAAGTTCCGGACCCCACCGGGAAGGTCTGGACCATTCAACGCCCGGTATACTTCATCAGTGAAGTATTACATGATGCCAAGACTCGATACCTAGAGGTGCATAAGCTGCTTTATGCAGTTCTTATTGCCTCCAGGAAGCTCCGACACTACTTCCAAGCTCATAAAGTCTCGGTGGTGACCTCCTATCCACTTCGAGCGATCTTGCATAATCCCAATTCAACTGGGAATATTGCAAAGTGGGCAGCGGAATTGGCTGAATTTGATCTCGAATTCATTTCGAGACAAGCAATCAAGAGTCAAGCATTGGCAGATTTCGTGGCGGAATGGACTCCCTCTCCATCAAACCCTGGGGGCCCCAGCGAGCAGAAGACGGAGCATCAAGTTCCAACCTTCACTGAGCCTCACTGGACCCTTTACTTCGAAGGCTCCATGCAGAAGCAGGGGGCCGGAGCTGGAATCCTTCTCCTTGCACCGACTGGGGAGAAGGTAAAATACATGGTACACCTTGACTTCAAGGCAACCAACAACATGGCGGAGTATGAAGCACTCATCTACGGACTAAAGGTGGCACTGTCATACGGTGTCAAGCAGCTGCTGGTCAAAGGAGATTCACAGCTCATCATCAAGCAGGTGAAGGGTGAATGCTCTTGCAATAATCTCCAGCTAGCTGCTTACCTCCTTGAAGTCCAGAGGCTTCAGAAGGACTTTGAAGTCCTAAACCTCCACCATGTTCAGCGTGCCCACAACGCTGAAGCTGACGAACTCTCGGCTAAAGCGTCAACCGGAGCTCTGGCTCCTGACAGAATCTTTGTCCGGAGGTTGTCAAAACCCACAGTTCAGCCTGCCGAACTGAACGAAGGGGGCGAGATCAGCATCCCGAAGCTGACGGTCCCGATGGCCCTGTTACCATGGCAGCCATCAAGGGTCGTAGGTGCTGCCGGAAGCTCCGAGCAACCCAGCACGCAAGACTCAAATGCTCAAGCCAGTTCCGATGCATGGATCTCGGAGATCCGGAACTACTTGAAAGACAACACCTTAGGATTCGTTAATTCTCTTTCTCCTTCCTGACGATGATGTATCCGCTGACCGGGTAGTCAGATTGGCTAAAAGATATATGCTGGTAGAAGGGGATCTCTACCGGCGCGGTGCCAACGGCATCCTAATGCGGTGCATCACAAGGGAAGAAGGCTGCGAGCTCCTCGCAAAAATCCATGGAGGCGAGTGTGGGAACCACGCATCTTCCCGCACACTGGTCGGAAAAGCCTTTCGGCATGGCTTCTACTGGCCTACAGCGCTCCAGGATGCCACTGAGCTCGTGAAGAAATGCGAAGCATGCCAATTTCATGCAAAGCAAATTCATACACCTGCTCAGTCCTTACAAATGATACCTCCTACATGGCCCTTCGCTGTGTGGGGGATGGACATCTTGGGACCCTTCCCAAGAGCCGTCGGAGGTTACAAGTTCCTGTACGTCGCCATCGACAAGTTCACCAAGTGGCCGGAAGCAACTCCAGTTGTGACGATCAACAAGCAATCTGTTATCAACTTTCTACAATCCATTGTAAGCAGATTCGGAGTCCCAAACAAGATCATATCTGATAATGGGACTCAATTCACAAGCTTCGCATTCCAAGGGTATTGCGAAGACCTCGGCATACAGGTTTGCTACGCTTCCGTAGCTCATCCCGCCAGCAATGGCCAAGCTGAGAGAGCAAATGCAGAAATCCTTAAAGGACTCAAAACGCGCACCTATGAGCGTTTGAAAAAGCACGGAGCCAATTGGATCGAAGAGCTTCCGCCCACTCTATGGGCCAACAGGACTTCTCCAAACCGGTCAACTGGAGAAACACCCTTCTTTCTGGTGTACGGAGCTGAAGCAATCCTTCCTCCGGAAATCACCTTGGGTTCGCTCCGGGTCCGGACCTTCGACGAAGCCGCGCAGGACCAGCTCCGACGTGAAGACCTAGACCTCCTCGAAGAGGGAAGGTGCCAAGCAGCTGTTCGGAATGCCCGATATCGCCAAGCTCTACGGCGTTATCACCAGCGGCATGTACACAACCGACAGCTCGAGGAAGGCGATCTGGTGCTACGGAGAATACTATCCAAAGAAGGGTTAAACAAACTTTCCCCCGGCTGGGAGGGGCCCTTTCGAGTGATCAAAGTATCCCGTCCTGGAAGCGTTCGCTTGGCTACTGAGGATGGGACACCTCTCCCAAATCCTTGGAACATCGAGCACCTCCGTAAGTTCTACACTTAATTCCACGTAGGTGAGTCTTGAGTAACTTGAGATGTATGTTATAGAGTCATTGTACAAAGTCGGGTAGTTTGTTTGGGAGAGCAGCCGGACCTTTCTCGAAAGGTCTGCAAAGCTCAAGCAGCACTTGTCACAGTCTCCGGACTAAAAGCGTGGCTAACTACCCTGGGTCAAACGAGAAACCAAGCACACTTAGCCTGGTTCCGTACCCTAAGAGTGTACTTATTTCCCCTGTACCCCGGACCTATAATCAAAGACATCTTCATGTGAAATAGACTCCACGTGCATTCATTTTGTGCAGGCTCGACATTTTTATTTTTCTCTTTCTTGTCTATAACAGAGACGTGCAATTCTTAAGAAATTTTAGTTTGACTGGTTTATATACGATTCGAGTTGAATTGTCAGATCTCTTGGATTTAAATATCGTTTATGGCCAACTCGCCTGAAAGCCGCCAAGCCAATCTAGGGCCGGAGTGCGCTATCGACTTAGCCTGGCCTGAAAGCCGCCAAGCCAATCTAGGGTCGGAGTGCGCTATCGACTTAGCCTGGTCAAGCACCCTAAGTACGCCACTCTACCTACACCCCGGCAGGCCGAAGTAAGGCGGGTTCATGGACAGTTGGATCTAAGAGAAAAGACAACGCAACCAGTTGTATTTAAAATCGCGTTCAACTTAAAATTTTCTTGAGAATCGTAAGCCGCGACGAAATTATAGACAAGGAACGAATTTTACTATTTTTCTTGGCTTAAGTGTGCAGGAAAAATAAACTCTACGTTGATGGAGAAAAGCCGGAGCTAACCAAGCTTCGACTCCCCCAAGGGGGTCAACCGTCAGCGCTGAGTAAAAGATGGTGAGAAGACCCCGTAAATGGAGTCTGTTGCCAAGAAACCAAGTGTTGGCAAAGGTCACTGCCGGAGCTACTAAGCTCCGACACCTTGGAGGACTAACTATCGACGCTTTATGTGTTGATAGAGGCTATTGCCGGAGCTACTAAGCTCCAGCGATGGACAGTGCCGGAGCTTCTAAGCTCCGACAACTTCAGGGGACCATCACTATCAAAAACTTCGGGCCTAAATTCTACAAGTTCGAAGCAAATTCGTCTTCAACAAAACTCAATATCCTTTTGGTACATGTTCACAATCAAATTGTGTACATCTACTAGGGGGCCAAGTGAAGATAAAGATGTTGAAGACAAAAAATGAAATTCGCAAAAATTTGGGGATTTCATTCATCTGGAGACAAGAGATTACATCTGGAGACAAGGGATTACAAAATTGAGGAAGATGAAGAGAAAATACAAGTGAGAGCTAAAGAGATGGCCCTAGACCCTATGGAAGAACTCGGCGACCTTCTGGGCGACCTCTGATACGTTGGCTCGGGTAGCTTCGCCTTCTCCTTCGACGGGGCCTTCAAGCACCGGGTCCAGAGGAAATTGAGGGTTCCGACTGGTGTAGCACGTCAGCACATATTCTGTGACGTTCTTCGCCAGGGATTGCCCCTCGACCTCCAGTTGGTCCACGATGACGCCGCCCACCTTGGAGAGCTTGCTGCCTGCTGCGCTCAACGCTTGCAGCGCAAGGTCCGGCTCCAGCTCCGGATCATCCGGGCGCACGGGGCTGAAACCCATCAGCGTCAGCGCATCATTGGCCTTGCCCAGGAACTCCCAAATCTGCAGGGAGTCTGCTGTCCTCAGGCTCTTCACCTCTTCCAAGGATCTCTTGGCCGCCGTCAGTTCGAAATTCTCACGGGCGAGGCGCTCAACTTCTTTGGCGTTTTGCTGAATCTTTGCAGCAACCTGCCTCTCAAGTCTTCCGAGCTCCTCCTCCCAGAGGTGGATCTTGTTCCGACGATCGACCAGGTCCTTCTCCCTAGCCTCCACTTTCTTCTCCTGAGCAACAAGGGCACACCCGTATTCGTAGAGTTCCTGCCCTCGCACCCAGGTCTTCTCCTCTTCTTCGAGGCAGCGCTCTTCCAACTTCTTAGTGCGCTCCTCGAGGCCCTTGTCAGCTAGAGCTACTTTCTCGGCGAGCTCCTCTTCCCTTCTCAGGACGTCATCCCGCAGCTCCAGGAGTTTTTGCTCTTCGTCCTCGAGCCGTCTCTCCCTCCCTTCAAGTGCCTCTCGGCGCTTGATGAGTGCGGCGTTGATGGCCTCAAGTTGCTCGAACCGAGCATTGGCCGCGTCGTTGGTAGCCTTGGCCTGATCGTGGATCTCCCGGGATTGAGCGTCAAGAGCATGGGTCATGCTCTCCCTCTCATCCAGCAGCTTCTCCCAGTACTCCAGGCGGATCTTCTCCCGCTTGATCCACTCCTTGTCATCCGCTAGCCTCGACTGCGCCAGCTTAGTCTCGAAGTGGAGCCGATTACGCCACCGCCTAAGGGTTTGGCGCTCCTCTTCAAGAGCCTTGCTGTCGTGGAAGAAGGCCAGTTGGACCTGATGTAGACTGGAGCAGGCGTTGTCAATAGACATCGACAGCGGGATGGGCTTCGGACCTGCTGGGGTCTCCTCCGCTGGTTCCAGCGGGTCTTCACATACAAAAATTGGGTCCCACTCTACGAGAGCGGAACCCTAAGCTTCCAAGGCGCTAGGGCCGTCCTCCAGGATGGCCTCAGTCGCCATCGAAGAAGGCCCCGCTGCCAAGTCTTCATTCGCCCCCTCAGGCAGGGGGCCGGCGACTTCGCTTAGGCACTCTGGCTAGGCCACAGGTACCATCGACGTCGTCGCTTCCGGAGCAGGAGCTACTACTGGCTCCGACCGGGGCACCTCTTCCGAGGGAGGCTCGAGCTCCCTCGCCTCTTCAACCGCCGGCTCTGTGACCGGCGCTCCAACAACAACCGGCTCAGCGACCGGTACTTCGGAGGTAACCGACTCGACCGCCGGAACTACCTCGACTTCTGAATCGCACGCCGGAGCTTCAATCGCCTCCGGTTCAATCGCCGGGGCTTCGACGAGTTCCGGCTCCGAGGCCGAGACTACTACTTCTTCCGGCTCTACAGCCGGAGCTTCCACTACTGCAGCACCAGGACCCGGAGCTTCAACCTCCGAGACAAGTGTCGTTGGCGTGTCTTCACTCCCGTGGTCCTGCACTACCACGGGAAGTTCTGGGGACGAGTCAAGGTTCATGACCACGACAGCCGGCGCCGGAGCTGTTGCAGCCTCAGCCACCACCTGGGGCGGAACTGGGACAGGAGCAGAAGCTCCCACGGCCTCAGAAATCGTGGCCGAGGGTGGAGCTTCACTCCCCTTCTTGGGGACGCTGCAGAGGATGGATAAAGAGAATTAACAAACAATCACTACAACTAAAAAGTTAACCAAGGTAAACATCAGAAATTACCTTGGAAGGCTCCCGCACCAGCTTGCGCGGAAACTTTTTCCCGGATGTTCCTGGCTGGCCATGGTCGGCGTAGGAGCTCCAGGAGGCCCCCCAGAACTCGCCGCAGCCACGGGAGATTCCCGGGTCGAGGCTCTCCTCGATCGGGAGGAACCCCTGGACCTGGAGGCTCCAACCGCCCCAGGTGCCGGAGTCGTACACCCGGAGCTAGCACCATCGGAGGGCTCTACCACGGAGACAGACGCGCTCCGGGAGGATCCCACTGCAGGAACAGTCTCGTTCCGGGAGGACCCCACCACGGGGACAGTCGCCACGGCAGCAGAAGATCTTCCCCCCTGGGGAGAAGGAGCCAAGGTGGAAGCAGCGGGCCTGACGGACCTTCCGTCGGCATGTCGTAGCTTCCTCTTCCGACTCTCCGGCTCCTCCGCCAGCTCCTTGCCCTTGCCGATGACTTCAACCCTCGGCTGTGGAGCAGGGACCGAGCCATCTTCGGGCACCCCAGGGATTGCCACTCGGGTGGTTGGTCTTCTCTCGACGACACCAAGGTTGTCAAGCGCAGGCATCGTCCGCCGGAGCTCTCTGCTGAACTCTACTTCCACGTTCAGAGGGAGAAAGGCCGATGGCGGAGTCAAGTAATCTCCGTCGATGTCGATGTCGTGCTGGAATTTCTTGAGGTGGAACTCCAAGGTCTTCCCCACCATGTTGGACTTCAACCCGGTCTCAACCCGGTCCTCGTCCATCACGTTGTTGAGGGCCCAGGCGAGCTTCTCCCTCCTCTTCAGCGGCGCCCACCTGTTGGTCAGGAAGTTGCAGAACACCGCCTGGGGAGTCAATCCTCCCTCCACACATCGGCGGATCCTGGTCAGGACAGGGTCGAAAACTTCCGCCAGCACCGGAACTTCACTCCATATCAATGTGTCGATGCCGGGCAGACCGTCTGGCAGTTCCAACCGCTCATGCTCCTCCACCCTGACAACTATCCAATCTTTCTTCCACTCATCCCACTTCCCGGAAGGGAACGACCGGAGGTACTTGAATGGGCACTTCTTGCGCTTCACGAAGTAGTAGAAGCCAAGGTACTCATTGCTCCGGCCAGTGGTGTGAACGGTGAAGAAGGTTCGGAAGAGCTCGACGCAGGGGGGGATGCCCACCCACATCTCGCAGAAGTGGACAAAGATGGACACGAGGAGAATGGAGTGAGGGCCAAGGTGGTATAGCTGCAGACCATAGAAGTCTAGCAGCATCAAGAAGAAAGAAGAAAATGGTGGGATCAGCCCCACCATGGCGTACGAAGAAAAGTACACCATCTCGCCAGCGCGCTCCTTCTCAAAGGGTAGCTCTCCGCCGGCACGGACCAAGCGGCTGAAGAAGTCCGAGGACCACCCCATGAGGGCCCGGACCTTCTTCAAATCGTTGTCGGTCTTCAGGCGACTCTCGCGCAGACCCAACTCCATCGCGGCACAGCTAGGCAAGAGAAGAGGAGCAAAGTATGAGTCGGGAGTTCTGAGCGCAAGATCAGATGGGAGGCGTAAAGAACACCTGACGGTGCGCGCTTTCCTTCTTAAGTAAGCCCTCGCAACGCTTGGATGGAAACTGTAGGGGAGTCGAAGATACTACTCGAGAATTCCACCCAGCCGATGACATGAGGGCCCGGGACCACCTCGACGATCAAGTCGAGGCTCTTACCCAGGCGAACGGTTGTCATCACGAGGCGGGAAACCCAAAGGCGGCGGCCTGACAGGGCGCGCGGAACCGATACGGTTTTCGTATCGAGAACCGGCGACCTTCAATTGCGTGAGATACGCACGTCAAAGATCTTATCTGCCGCCTGAGGTGCGCCACGCGTCGGGATCTAACTGTAAAACCCTGCCAACGGCACCTCCGAAGACCCTTGAAGACCCAGTTCAAGAGTCGCAAGGATGGACCCACCTCCGACGGAACGACTTCACCCCAGTGACCTTCCTCAGAGGTAGGTCCAGGGGGCCACTGTCGGTACCCTAAAAACCGTACACCCCCTGAGGTTACAAAGATTTCGAGGGAAGGCCGTCTACACGGATTGAAGACCCTCGGAGGCCCACTTGTCAGACATGACCGGACCTGCTTCTCCAACATGGTTAATTCCTAGGTCGCCACGTGTACTTCCAAACCGGAGCTACCGCCCGCAAGGGGGAAGCTCCGGACCAAGTACCGAAATGGCACCTCCGGACTTAACCCCTGACCGAGAGAAGCTCCAGACCTGACATGTGTCAGGTAGCTCCGGAGCTACCTGCTTCCCACAGCAAGCTCCAGAACTGCCACGTGTCCAAACGTCGGAGCTGGCAGCCTCTAACCTCCGGAAGACCTTGTAACGGCTCCGGATCTTCAAAGGAGAGCCAAGGACTTCAAGACCCTATTAAATGTCATTAATACCATATTAATGACACTTAAACGGACGATCTTAACTCCTGTAACGGCACTGTCAGAGCCCGTTACAGGATCATTAACAAACAATTAATCGTGTATCAATACTAGTAACCGCCGGGGCCACATGTCGGGTCAGGCCAGCTTGTAACGGCTTGTCCTTGTATTATAAAAGGACAGGCCGACGATACACACAGGGAGACGGGAAAAAAACGTGGAGATCACACGTGATAAACTAATACAACACCAACACACCCGTAGAGTAGGGTATTACGCTCAGGCGGCCCGAACCACGTAAATCCTAGTGTCTCCTGTGTTAAATCGCGATTCACCTTCTTGAGTCTCCGCGCGCCCACACCGAACCACAAACTCCTTCAACACTTTAGCAGTGTCAGGAGATCTGCCGACTCCAACAGTCGACACCGATATTAGTCAATGGGACCCAACTAGAAGTCCCCTGAGAAAGCACACTGGAATTGGTTAGAAGACTAGTTCGGCTGAAGTCGTGGTTTGGCCGAACTGGTAAAAGTGCCATTCTCGGTCAACTTGCATGTGTCACTCTCTTGTGGCTTCCTTATCACGATGAATACTAATTCACACATTTTTGGTGGCGATAACCGAGCCTTCTCTAGCTAGGACCCCCTACCCTCACTTCACACACACACACCACTTGAGCTTCATTCTATTATATTCACTACCTTCCATAGTCTTAGAGGAGTTTAGGCCGTAGAGAGGAAAGTCTCTAGTCCTTAGTCCAAATTAGGAAAGGAGTAGAAGGAGTCTCTCTCTTCCCAATTCTAGATTGGGAAATCTATGGCTCACATATTCCTTATTGATGTGACTTTATGCATAATAAAGATGTTATCTTTAGTCTTCTTTTATACATATGCTTGGATGAACCGTTTCTTGTTTAATTGTGGAGTCCATGTACGTGGTAGGAGTAGTCTTTATGATTATGCTATAATAATCTTATTCTATCATCATAAACACTACAAACCTCCACTATAGTCTAATTAGTTATGATATGATCATGTTAATATGAATAACTTATGTTATGTCTCAACATTGGTTCAAATATGTTTACGTTAGTCATTGCCTTAGGATGGCTTGTGCCACAGGTCCTAAGGTATTTACTTAATATGCTAGCATGTTCCTAGGATAGTTAAGTAGCTTTGGATATCTCGTAGACCTACGGATTGAAGAGGTAGGCAGTATGTGGTGATAGTCCTATCTGTCCTTTGTAATCCTCTACGTTTGGTTATGCCACAGGCTCTTGGAGGGAGTCACCCTAGTATTGCTAGATGTAAGCTCGTGCTCGATGTGTTGAACAACTTAGCATAAGGATTCACCATTGACATGCTCATTAGTATCTAACCTAGGTTATGTATATGTGTATTAGAGGCATCGCAGGAGCAACTCTCTAACTCTTAGTCTAGTCTCCCTTAGACCCATTTACCCCCTTTAGAATAGAATGCTCTTGTGTGTGTCATACTACCGTCACTTATCTATTATCCATCCTCACTAGAACCTTACTTAAACAATTCGACCCTTTTCATTTTATTATTGCTACACTTCCACCTAGCCTTCATTTGGGAAAAAATAAATGACACCCTTAGAATACTCTTTTAAGGAGAAATGCTACATCAATAGTTTCCGTGCGCCTGCGGAATTTATTCTGTAGGTAAGAAACATCAACAACCGCTCACTCGGGATGGAAACTGTCGGAGTTCACAGTGGCAATGGGTTGCTCTAGATCTATTCGCTCACCTCTAGAACACAAGTTACGGTCCAGCGATGATTCGAAGAAAAAATCACCAGATCAAGAAAGCAGAGAGAAGTAGAAAAGCAAGGCAAAAGCTAATAGTGTTTTTTGATTATTGAATTGTGTCTCCCGCTGGGCAGCATATGTCACGTATATGTGCACAGCGGCAGGTTTTCCATACAAGTAATACACTTGCCAAAAATACATTTCTAAACCAGGCATATTTTGGCTCCATATCCTAGCTTCTCCATACACATAAAACTTGCTCTAAAGGATATCTTTACTTGGCATATTTTAGCTCCATATTTGATCTTCCCGTACTTACCAATCTTGCCACTGAAGATAGCACAAAGATTGTGATACCTCAGCTGCATATCTGATAACCTTGTATGCACTTTGAATATTAAAGGAAATAAATAACATAGGTAGCCGGCCACATACTGTAGCATACGAATTCTCTGTTCTCCCTGAATTTACCACACATGCACGTTCTCTGTTTAGCAGTTTTCTGTTCAGCACCAAAATATTGCAGCACATAGATCAAGTCTTCATAGCAGATATCCCAATCACTTGATTTTGTACATTTCCCTGATGATGTTTCTCCAATATTTTCGCCATGGCCAAAGTTCTTCCCAGGAATTATGCTTGGCAAAAACAATTGCGAACACATGCCCCCTGTTTTCTAGTGTAGCTTGCATAACCAGAAAACATTTGTCTAAGGACGATGTCAATCTCATCGGCCATATGTTCTCGGGGCGATAACTGCATATCAGCCATATGTTTTTAGAATTAATTGCGTATCGGCCATGCGCGCATCTACTCTTCTTGTGGCATGCTCGGATAGAACTTCATCAGGTATTTTCCATTGAGTGCTCTAGGTACTAAGTTCCCATCCACAGAGTCTACCAAATACAAATTTCCAGAGACTACTCTCACAACCTTGAAAGGAACCTCCCAGCATGGTTTTACCATTTTCCAAATTTTCTATCCTTTGAACCAACTAGTAGAATTAACTTCCAGACTAGATCACCCACCTGAAAACTCTTTAATTTCACCTTCTTATTATAGGCCCTTGCTACTCGTATCTTTCCTTTCTCTATCTCTTTCAGAGCGAGCAAACACTTATCGACAACCTCATCAATATTATCCATCATCAAATTATGAAAATCTGTCGCCAATAGGTCATTTTGCTTAGCGAACCTCAATGTAGCCATATTTACATCCACAGGTAAGACGGCTTCTTGCCCATACACAAGCTCGCATGGAGTTACCTTTGTAGCACCATGCACAGAGATTTTGTGTGCCCATAAAGCCTTAGATAATACTTCATGCCACCTGTTTGGATGATCCTCTATTTTCTTTTTGATGAGCTTGATTAAAACTTCGTTGCTAGATTCGGCTTGTCCATTGGCTTGTGCACAATAAGGAGATGAATTGAGCAACGTTATTTTATAGGAAAGAGTCTCTCACCTCTTTTGCCACGAATGATGTTCCCTAATCTGTAGACAGAGTCTGTGGCACGCCAAATCTGTGTATAATGTGCTCAGTCAAGAAGTGTATCACCTCTTTGTGAGTCATATTCCTAAGAGGTACTGCTTGTGACCACTTGGTAAAATAATCAGTGGGTACCAACACGAACCGATGCCCTTTTGAAGAAGAAGGATGAATCATACCAATGAAATCCAATCCCCAGCCCTGGAATGGCCACGGCTTTATGATAGGTTGTAACATAGCAGCAGGAGCCAACTGTATGTCACCAAAATTTTGACAAGCTTTGCAACCTTTATAGTACCTGAAGCAATCACTGATAATCGTCGGCACATAGAATCCTGCACACCGCAACAACCACTTCATCTTGTGGGCTGACTGGCGGGTACCACAAATACCTTTGTGTACCTCTCCCATGGCAACCCTTGCCTGATCTTCATTCAAGCACTTCAAAAGAATACCATCAACTGTTCGGCGATAAAGTTCATTACCTATCTGTTTTCTAGCTAGGATTCTATAAATATTCAGTGATGGGCGTCCTCCAAACTTTTTCATTCCCTGCACCAGATTCTTTAGTAACAACTGAATCAACGAGTTTTAATTCGGCATTACTTGTGTCAGAGAGTGCAAACATCGGCTTATGTGATATATGAAAAATACTACGATCAACATGATAGCCTGATGTTTGTTGTGCCAACTCATTGGCCATATGATTGTCCTGTGTAGATATATGAGCGATGCTAATATAATCTAAGGTAGAAATAATATCTAGACACTTATCCAGATAAGCATTAAGTGATCCATCAAGACACTGAAAGACCCTGGATACTTGTTGTACCACTAATAGCAAATCACCGAAAGCCTCAATATGTGTAGCACCTACAGCAAGTACATGTTGTAGTCCAAATGACAAAGCTTCATATTCGGCTTGATTATTTGTGCAAAAATATTCAAGACGGCATGAGGCTTCAAACACAGCACCATGAGGAGATATATAAACAACACCAACACCTTAGCCATTGCTACAAATGGAACCATCAAAGTATAATCTCCACGGTATAAATAGACAGATCAATATTAATGTCATTCTCATTGTCAATACGATGCTCAACTATAAAATTAGCAACAACTTGGCCTTTCATGGATTTTAAGGGTTCGTAAGCCAAATCATACTCAATCAATGCATAAGCCCATTTACCAATCCTACCACTAAGAATTGGCCGTTGCATCATATATTTAATAACATCAGTTTGACAAGCTACAGTGCACATGCTAGATAATAAATAATGTCTCAATTTGGTGCAAGTATAATATAAACACAAGCGTAGCTTTTCAATAAATGTGTACCTTGTCTCAGCATCCAATAAGCGTCAACTCAGATAAGTAATTACATGCTCTTTACCTTCGGTCTCTCGAGTCAAAACAGCACCGATAACGGCCTCCTCCGCTGCAGTATAAAGCCTAAAAGGCTCTCCATGCCTAGGCACTTTCAAAACAGGAGGAGTGGACAAACAAATTTTTATCTTCTAGAATGCATCTTGCTGTTTTGCCCCCCAAGTAAAATCATCATCACTTTTCAACCGAAGAATAGCTGTAAATGCATTAACCTTCCCTGACAGATTTGCTATAAACCGCCTAAAATAGTTAACCTTGCTGAGGAACTTCTGCATGTTCCTTTTGCATGACAGAGCTTGTACCTGTTGTATAGCTTCAATTTTCTTGGAATCAATTTCTATGCCATGTTGATGAATAATAAAACCCAAAAATTTTCCAGCTGATACGCTGAATGCGGATTTTAAAGGATTCATCTTGAGCCCGTACTTTCTCATCCTTTCAAAGGCTAAGCGCAAATCATCTAAATGAGGTTCATTAGCATCCGATTTCACAACAACATCATCAATGTAGAGTTCCAGAATGACTCCAAGTAAATCATGAAAAATTGAATTCATAGCTCTCTGGTATGTAGCACCAGCATTTTTCAATCCGAAAGTCATTACCGTCCACTCAAATAAGCCAATGAACCCAGGGCAGCAAAAAGCTGTTTTGTATGTATCATCTTTGGCTTTGAATATTTGGCTATACCCTGCGTTGCCATCAAGAAATTAATAATCTTGTGTCCAGAAGCATTGTTAATAAGCATATCGGCTATTGGCATAGGATACTCATCTTTGGGCGTAGCCCTATTCAAATTTCTGAAATGAACGCACACCCTCGACCTGTTAGATCCTTTCTTCTCTACCGGCACAATATTAGAAATCCAATCAGCATACCTGCAATGTCTAATAAAATTAGCTTTTAGTAAACAACCGATCTCTTCTTTGATACAGTCATATATTCTGGGATTGAACTTCCTAGCCGGCTGTTTATGAGACCTAAAACCAGCCATAATAGGCAGCCAATGCTCTACGCGCTTGTGGCTTAAGCCAGGCATTTTGTGGTACTCCCATGCAAAGCAGTCAATATATTCTTAAGTGTGACCAACAAATTTTTATATCCTTGTTCTAAGTTCCTGTTTACGAATGTTGGCCTAGGAACTGATCCATCTCCTAAGTCTATTTCTTCTAGTGGATCAGCCGACATAAAACCTTGTTCTAACTTGCTCATATCATCTAACTCTTCTACAGACTCACACATATCGTTCTCATTGGACCGATAGTCAGCAAGCCGCTTTTCCAACTACTATTTGTTGTGCTCCATTAAACTATGCACGTTGCAGCCAATCATTACCAATCAGCTTTAGAGAAATAGGCACAAAACCATTCTTGGTGGTGCTCAGAAAATCAAAATCTGAAAGATCACGGCCTGTCAAGCAAGTAGCACTGGCATGTTACCAATCCACCAATGAATTAGCTAAAGCAACACAAGATGAATTATCCGCATGAACAACCTCCACTTCGTCATCGACCCACTATAATAAAAACTGGTGCAAAGTAGATGGCACACACTGGTTTGCATGAAGCCAATCAGAACCTAAAAATAACATTGTAGTTACCTTGCACCTGGGCAACAAAGAAGGCCACAGCCAAAGTCTTACTCCCACGGTCAACTCCACACTCATGACTCCTTTGGCCTCTGTTTTCTCTTTGCCTTCAAATTCATTTGACACCATATTTGTCTTCATCAAAGCATCTTCATTTAATTTTAACTTCTTGAAGACTGAGTACAGCATAAGATTTACCACTGCACCACCATCAACAAGCATCCTCGAAACCGGTGATCCATTAATATGCCCCCTGATATACAACGGCTTCAGGTGTTTTACCAGTTCTTTTGGCTTCTCGAAGATAGAAAGTCCAGTTGTGCTACCTCTCCTTGCTCATCTAAAACACATAATTCCGAAGGTAAGTAATAAACTATATTTATATCTATACCTTCCCTCACCAGAGTGTTCTCATAATCCACTATCTCTTCATCATCCTCTTGTGTGAGCTTCAGTTTAGAATCTCCCTTGAGCATGGGATCCGTGGAGGGAGGCGTTGATGAAGAAATGACCTCAGCACAATTCTCTTTGGATGGTACGGCACCTGCAGCGTTAACCACGGGAACCATGGCAGTTTCCACCTGTTTAGGCACCCACACCTTGGAAGGTAACATAGGACGAATCTCTTTAAAGCATTCATCCTTACTCTGTTCGGCTGCGTGCTCTGCCTTTTCTTGGTTCCTCATGCATTGCAACCTCCTCTTTTTAGTCTTTGTTAACCCAGGAGGATACCACCTGGGTTGAGTATATTTAGAGTCGCCCAGTTTGGCTTTGCTCGAGCCAGCTTCATGATCACTAGTCAAAGAACCTTGCTGAATAGTTGATGCAACATTGCTAGGTTCAGTTGATTTCTCCCCAAAAGGCTTTTTCATCACCAAGACTTGAGTGCAAATTGTAAGTGTATCAGCATCATCATCATATTCTTTTTTCTTGCGGAGATTTATAATTTCTGCACTCAACGTCTTGGGATGCCACTCCTTCTTGGGACCTCTGTTTTAACAATTTTTATATGACCGATTGGCGTCATAGCTCAAACGGTCTTTGACAGGTTGCAATATTCTTTCATGAGCAGATCTCTTAGGTGCTGTCCACCCTGGATGAAAGGAATATGGCGCCGCTGGGGGCTGCACCCATCCTCCACCGAAATGATATGGTGCATATGAGGTTTGCACCATTGGCGGCTGCACCCATCCTCCGACGAAATTGTATGGCATGTAGGGGGTGGCTGTGAGGACCGGGACCACACTTTCCAGGAATCGCATTGGGTGGTGCCATGCGATGCGGCACCCAACAGCTCACATGTAAAGGAACACATATTACATAAATCATTTGCTAAAATTTACAAAGATGTTCAATTTACAAATAGTTTATATAAAAATAAACTACAGCAGAAGATAAGATTACAACTCTCATACTCAAGTCTAATAAGCAAAAGAGAAGTCGTCCATCCCATGGATGCTCCTCACTAGCCACGAATATAAAACATCAGCGGCATGGTTCTCCATGAATATACCGCTCGGAGAGTTCCGAGTCTCATCGAACAACCATAATCATAAGCATAGAGGTTAGTACCTGCTAAACAACTTATATAGCAACTGTGAGCATGAAGGCTCAATAAGACTTAACCGTCTCACATGAACATGAAACTCTACATGAGGGTAAAGACATAAATATAGGATGGCAGATTTGCATAATGAACTCGCCTAAATGTGGGTCCTTATTTTTAGATTTATTAGCAACAGCTTAAACCTTGTGTGGGCAAAATCGTAACTCCACAATCAAACAAGAAACACTTCATCACAATGCTGCATGTCCAAGGTGGAAAATAAATTTAGTGTGCACCATACTAATACATACAACACAGCAATACAATGATAATATAATCTTCATAACAGCAGTAATTAATTCTCATCTCAAGTGCAAGTATTAACTACGTCATATCTCAGTGAACAAGTGGTACTCATAACCGCGAGGGACAGTGATTCAAATCAAAGATACCCAAAAAACACGACACGTACGCCCGTACTGGGAGTCACGTAGGTGCACTCCATGGACGTCGTACGCAGGTACCTTTCTCAAGTTCCGCCCAGGTTGAATCGATTCAATCATTTAGGACAGTATTCCCACTCACGGTGCACCTTTCCGCTATGAAGATGTCGTGAGCGAGTTTCCGTCTACTGTGTTGCGTCCGAAAGCCTGAGGCGATCGAAAAAGTCTCAACAATGGCTTCCCAAGGTACATCGGTTTCCTAGACCCCATATATCCAGTATGACTTCGGTACTGTTCAAACTTGCTCAGCAGGGTGGCATACGGATCGGTCCTTAACTAACACAGGCAGGGCTACGCACCCAAGACCACATCTTGCTGCATTCTATACCCCTGCCCGGTCTCATATTCAGATTACTACTCCATTTCTTTGAACCAATCCCGTGTGAAAAACTCCTAGCCCTGCAAGTAGATTCCAACTACTCGACTTCTACCGAATCCTATACAACATTTAGCATAGAATAGTCTACACGATGACTTAACAACTACCCAAATACTCCATGGGGTGATCTGGTCGTGCAAGTGGATTTTCAATCACCTTATCCCTAATGCACATAACTCACCGTAGACATAGGTGATACAAATAAAAATTTTGTAATTGCACTTAAATGTAAACTGGGGCTTGCCTGGCTGCGGGACGGTATCAAAGTTAATCTTCAGAGGGATGGCTTCAAGTGTTTCCGGGGTCCACTCGAGCTCGGCAACTAATCGCTATGCAAAGAATAATGCAAGTGAACCAATACCGATATTATGATATAGCTCAAAGGAAAGATAGTTAGGTAGATGAAATTAAGACCAATGGTTCTGGAAATTTTATAGAGGATACTAGGTACTATGAGTGAGGTTCTAGCCAAAATTGGGATAAATTCATGGAAGTATCTGTTGTATAAAATTCAATGTATATAAACCTTTCCCAGAATTTTCATGGACAATATGAGACTTTAACATGGTCAAAAGTGAATCTTATGTTTATAGGAGGTCAAGAGTGACTCAAAAAAAATTGTTTCATAATTAATAATTATACTGTGAGATATTGAATTTAGAAGTTTGGACAATTTGCTAAAATGTTTCTGGACATTTTGGAATTTTCAGGCACATATAGATTGGAAACACAATTTGTCTATTTAAATCACCTCAAATGGACCTTAAACTTTTACTGTAACTTAAGGGAATTATTTGGAATGATATGGCCAAGTTTGCGAGTTTTTGAATGAATGGAGCATCATGAATTAATTTCCATAGAATTTTGCTTCATGGAATTATTGAGGATCATTTATGGATTTTCATATAGATCCAAGCGCACCCCTTGAATGTATAGATCATCCTGGTTCCAACAAAATTTATTTGGGAATTGTTGGACAAGTATTCTAGGAGATATTGATTTTTAAAGTTGGGACCAAATCTTGAATTCAATTTAAATGGAAAAGTTTGAATAAAACAGTGTTCCCATGGGATTTCAAATGCACCAATAGGAATTAAGCAACACAGGTGCCACATGGGTTGGCAGTGGCCATATTGGATTGCCATGGCCACAATTTGATCCTGAACTGGCACTTGGAGGCTGACAGGCAGGGCCCACCTGCCCTTCGTCCACCTCCCAACAGGCGGCGCCAGGGGCGGCCGCGGCAGCACTCGTCGGCCGCCGCACACCGGCACACAGCACAGGGCACGGTGGCCCTTGAAACTCACTGCCCCCACCTACTTTTCAATGGAGAGAACGATTCTGCAGCCCGCACCGGCGATAGGTGACCGGAAAGGGAGGTGGCAGTGGAACCTAGGGTTCCGCCATGTCGACCGGGCCCTACGGTTCTGTATTTCGCACGGGAAAATTTCCAAATTATTCCTAGAAACCTAGGGATCCTGTATGAGGGTGCTAAGTGCGGTGAAAACCCATGAAAACAAGATTTCGACGGCGAGGTGGGTGGGCTCCAACTGGCGGCTAGGAAAATTCATATTCCGGGGTGTCCAATCAATGGTTTTTGATTGGGTTTGTTTGAAGGTGTGCGCCTGGAGGTTTGCAAACTATAATCTAACCAGCTCAGATAATTGTCACACCTAGAAAATGAATTAAAGGGGAGACCTAGGTATGTTCATACCACGAGCTCGTCGGGAAAAAATTGAAATACGGGTGCTACACTCCATGGAAAAGGCTCAAATTTTACCAGAACCTAGCAGACGTATGGGCACACCTTTTTGCTTCAAGGATCTAGGCACGAAAAGGCTTGTAACGTCTGCTCAACGGTGGAGCAGAGAGCGGCGAGCAGCGGAGCTCCGATGGCGGCCACAGTTTAACTTCGATTGGCGTCAAGGAGGCTCCGGCTGGGCAAGAAATTGGTCATGGAGGTGAGCAAGACATTGGTGAGGAAGTAGAGATGAAGAAAAGTGATAAAACCCGAGTACCTTGACTTGATTTGGGTCAGAGATGGAGGAACTCAGGGTGTTCCAGCTCCTGTGCGATGAACTGAAGAAGAGCTGATAAATTTTTGTCTCTGGTGTTTGGAGAAGAAGATAAGGACGTGAAGATCTTTGGGTTGGAGCTGGATTCAACTTATGAAGCAGGCAAGTAGCTAGCTTGGTGGCATTTGCATGCTGTGAGGTGTTGAGCTGAGAAACAGAGGAGGAAGAGAGTCTATGACAGGTGGGTCCCACTATTTTCATTCTTATCTTCACCTCTGGACAGTCAACTCACTCATCTAACTTGTTCCAAAATTGCTAGATAGTTGTGGGGAGTCCAAATTAATTATGGAGAGTTTGATACTGAATTCATATTATTGAATTGACAAAGTTCCATTCAAATTCAAACTTGGATCTGAATTTGAGTGGAATTTAATGTATCTATTGAATTAAATAGCAAACCATCTTCAAAAATTCTAAATTTTTGCAGAGGTAATATCTGGGATATCTGGAAACTATTGGTGATCTCAGATTTCCATCTTTGCATCATTTGAACGGGAGCAAATTTAGAATTTTTGAATTCCCTCCAATAGGGTTGAAATGAATTGATTTGCAAATTACCATTTTGATTTCTCCATTCAAGCTTTATGTTATTTCTCCTAATATAACTTTATTCTATGAAAGTTTTGGGCTTTTACATTCCTCCCCCTTAAAGGAATATCGTCCCGAGATTACAATGAAGAGACGAAAGTAGGAGAGAAATTACCGGATATGGGACGATAAGAAATCTGGATAGTTGGAGCGGAGATATTCTTCAGTTTCCCATGTCACTTCTTCAGTGGTATGGTTGCTCCATAACACTTTATAAAACAACAGCGTGTGGTTCCACGTGGTTCGAGTCTTCTCGTCGAGAATCTGAACCGGATCTTCAGAGTACGTCAAATCCGGTTGCAATATGCCGATTTCATCCGTGTTAAATGCAGCTGTGAACTTGAGACATTTACGGAGCTGAGATACGTGGAAAATGTCTTGTATACCAGCGAGAGATGCCGGTAATTCTAATCGACAAGCCACAGGTCCGCACTTCTCCGTGATAGCAAACGAACCAATAAATAATGGAGTGAGCTTCCCTTTTACTCCAAACCGATGAATTCCTTTCATCGGAGACACGCGGAGATAAACGTGATCACCCAAGTCAAAGTGCAGCGGGCGATGCCGCTTGTCTGCATAATTTTTCTGTCGAGATTGAGCCGCTCTCAGATTTGCCTGAATGATCCGAACTTGTTCTTTGTCTTCGTTGACTAGATCAATTCCGAATGTCACCCTCTCACCGGACTCACACCAATTCTGCGGTGTGCGGCATTTTTGCCCATAGAGAGCTTCGTATGGTGCCATCTTTATACTCGCTTGATAACTGTTGTTGTAAAAAAATTCCGCCAATGGTAAATGATCATCCCAATTTTTACCGTGGTGAATAGCACATGCACGCAACATGTCTTCAAGGACTTGGTTCACCCTCTCGGTTTGTCCATCGGTCTGTGGGTGATATGCGGAGCTTCTAATCAGCTTAGTACCCAACGAGGCGTGCAGCTGCTCCCAAAAATGAGCAACGAACAATGCACCTCGATCTGAAATTGTGGTCTTCGGAACACCATGTAAGCATAAGATCCGTGCAATGTACAACTCTACATATTGCTTAGCAAGAAATCGAACATTAACCGGAATGAAGTGTGCTGATTTGGTTAGTCGGTCGACTATCACCCAAATCGAATCATGCTTCCGGAATGTCAGTGCTAATTTGACGGTGAAATCCATACTCACATCCTCCCATTTCCATGTCGGAATATCCAGCGGTTGTAGCTGTCCCGCTTTCCACATATGGTCAGCCTTCACTCGCTGACACGTATCACATTCGGATACATACTTCGCTATTTCTCGCTTCATCCGTGTCCACCAAAACTTGGTCTTCAAATCTTGATACATTTTATTGCTGCCCGAATGAATAGAAAATTATGACATGTGAGCTTCATCCAATATTTTCTTCCGGAGCTTAACATCCCGGGTTACAACTGTCTGGTCCTTGAACCATAATGTACCATGATTATCTTTCCGGAAACATTTTACCCTCCCGCTGTTCACTCTTTCCCATATGTGTGACATGCATTTGTACTTCTTTTGAGCTTCAATAATTTCCTCCCGGATGGTGGGAATGAGAGCAAGATTATTGAGAGCCCCATATGGAATCACATATAGACTTGGTTCCTCATCTTCCATTTTATCCATGGTGATGTTGTGGACATAGGCTTTCTGACTAAGCGCATCGGCAACCACGTTCGCTTTACCGGGGTGGTAGTGAATTTCAATTTCGTAATCTTTTATCAGCTCTAACCAGCTCTGTTGTCTCATATTCAGCTCCCTCTACGAGAAAATATATTTCAAACTCTTGTGATCGGTGTAAAGGTGTACAAGATTTCCAAGCAAGTAATGCCTCCACATTTTCAATGCCAATACCACGGCAGCGAGCTCAAGGTCGTGAGTCGGATAGTGCTGCTCGTAGTTTTGGAGTTGTTGAGATCCATACACAAACACACGTCCTTGCATATGAACGCAGCCAAGTCCGATACCAAATGCATTGCAATAAACATCGAACGGTTTTGTCGTGTCCGGCTGAGCAAGAACTGGGGCTGTTGTAAGGTGCTGCACTAATGTCTTGAACGCTTCTTCACAATCTGAACTCCAAATATATTTGGTACCCTTTTTTAGCAGCTCCATCATCGGTTTAGCGATTTTTGAGAAGCTCGGGATGAACCTCCGATAATATCCCGCTAAACTGAGGAAACTTCAGAATTCATGTAAGGACTTAGGAGAATGCCATTTCAGCACTTGAACAATCTTACTTGGGTCCACAGCGATACCTTCAGATGAAATAATGTGCCCCAAGAATGGCACTTGGCTGATCCAAAATTCACACTTGCTGAACTTTGTGTATAACTTGTGATCTCTCAACCGTTGCAACACAATATGCAGATGTTCAGCATGTTCTTCCTCTGACTTGAAATAAACCAATATGTTGTTGATGAAGACCACGACGAACTTGTCCAACTCTGGCATGAATGCTGAGTTCATGGGATACATAAAGTGAGCCAGAGCGTTGGTGAGACCAAAAGACATGACAAGATACTCGTATAATCCATATCGCCTCGAGAATGCCATCTTCGGTATCCTCCGGTCGGATTTTGATTTGATGATATCCAGACTGAAGATCCATCTTCAAGAACACCCTCGCACCCACAAGTTGATCTAATAGAATGTCGATGCAGGGCAGCAGATACTTGTTCTTTATAGTCATGACATTGAGCGATCAATAATACACACATAATCATAATGTTTCATCCTTCTTCTTAACAAACAGCATCGAGCAGCCCCAAGGTGATGAGCTTGGTGAATAAAACCCTTGTCCAAAAGGTCTTTCAAATGCTCCATTAATTCAGCTAGCTCATGAGGCGCCATTTGATACGGTCTTCGAGAGATCGGTGTGGTTCCTGAAACCAGTTCAATCTTGAACTCGACGTCACATTCGGGCGGCATGCCCGGTAAGTCATCGGAAAACATATTAGTATACTCACGGACCACCGAAATATCTTCAAGTTTAGTTGCTTAAATGTTATATACAGCTGCACTGTCCCGCTCCATGCTGTCCAAAACCTGTTCGTGCTATCCGTGCATCCGAGAGTCAATTTTGACAGTCCGGGTACCGATATTAAGAACGGCACCATGATGGTTCAACCATGACATCTCCAATATTACGTCGATCTTCTGTCCATCCAATATAATCAGCGACGTTGGATATATCTTGCCTCCCAAACATAGAGCTGCTCGGGGAACAATCTGACTAGCAGAGGTACTTCCACCCGGTGAACTTATAAGATAACTATTCATGGTAGTATGGGTGGATAATTGGTGCTGATCCACGCATGATTTACTGATCAAATTGTGGGTAGCACCGGAATCGAAGAGTATGAGGATGGGTGTGTCCTTGATAGCAAACATGCCCATTAACACCAGTGCTCCCTCCGGAACACCCTCGATCACTATATGTTGAACACTTCCAGTTTGCAGTGTTATCCTCTCTGGTTGAATACGGGGCTGAATACACCGTTGTACTGGTACTTGCCCGCTGCTCAACTTCTTCTCTTGGAATCTTTGGTATAGTGCCCAACACGATCACATGTGAAACACTTATACTGATTCAACATCCCGCTGATTTGAGGCCTGAATAATTATGCAACTTACGGTGAGACAAATGCCCGTGGAACAAATTGGGACCGTTGCTGCTGCTGCTGTACTGCTGGTCGGAAACCTGATTCTCCAAACTGATGAATTTGATATAAACTCGGTTGTACAGCCGGCTGCCATCTCGGACTGGACGGTGATCGGTATACCACACGGTACTTTTGAGGAACCTTATGTGTGCTGTCCTGCATGGTAAGTATCTTCTTGGACTCCCCAGCAATCCGCTCATGTGTGGCATCCTCTTGCGTAATCGCGGCATTAAGCATAGTGTTGAACGAGCCATGATTGAACAATGCAAGCTTGTCTTTCAACATGGGGCTTAGACCCCGATAGAAATACTCTCGCTTCTGATCCTCCGTACTTACATACTCCGATGCATATTGCACTAGATTAACAAAGACTTTGGAGTATTCTTGAGTACTCATTTCTCCCTGCTTCAAATCAAGAAATTTCTGATGCTTCCTTGTCATAATGACGGGAGGAACATGATAGGTGTGGAATGCCTCCCGGAACTTTGTTCAAGTGACTTGCTGTCCGGCGGCCAAGGAGGCAATGTGGTTTGCCCACCAAGCACGGGTGATGCCATGTAGTTGTTGTGCTGCATATAAAATCTTCATATGATCACTGCACTGTAGCAGTTCGAACTTAGCTTCGATGGTGCGGAGCCAATGGCCTGCATCTAGAGGTTCACCATTACCACTGAATACAGGGGGTGTAGTTGCCAAGAATTCCGGGTATGTTGCTTGCTGAGGTTGATGATTGCCTTCGGTTTGACGTCCCCCCTGATTGGACGTAATCTGCACGAGGGTTCGCAGCAACTCCGTCTGCTCATCGGGTGAACCCACCATGGCTGCAATATCATCCGCCAATGTAAGAGGAGATGGAGGTGGCTGTTGCGCCGGCTGTTCCGGCTCTCGGAAGTCACCCCCTCCGGCCTCCCTGACTTGAACCACCGACCTCGTATGTTGTGCGAGTGCGCACCAATCTGCAGTCACAGTCATTAATCCAACATGAGACGTGATATTACATGATCACAAAAGGATGAAACAATAGTGTGTGTATTGATAACCAAACTTGCATAACGGTCATATATTGATAAAGTGTAAACTTTTTTCCAAATATATCATCCCTGGACCAATGTCACAATATCAACCTCAAAATAATAAACTCCATGGATTGATGTTCATTTTGACGATTATTGGTCGCGACAGGACGTTATGCGCATTTTCGTGCGAATACACTCTCTTATCTTCAATATGATACAAACATGGTCATAAAAAGAAAAGAGGTTTCAGTGGGTCAAACCCTCAATTCCACTGACACCTGGTCTGTTACGACACTTCTCAAAGTGAAATCGAGGAACAGATTCATAACAAGACAAAATTATACCAAACGGATGAAGTTTCTGAAGAAACCTGAACATCTTGTACTCAAACATAAATTTTACCTAGTAAATGGCAGAATCAGATCTTGAGGTGAACTACAAAGTTTAAGTACACTTCAAGACCGCTCCAAAAAGTATTGTCTTGCCTCTAGATAATTTCTGGTTGAGGAGATAGGCATTGTAAACCTGACAGTTTTTCTGGAAATTTTGACATCATCTCCTTTGTTTATGCTGATTTTGGGTCACAACTTCCAGATATAAAACTACAGAATTTACAAAATCCACACTTTAAAAATTTTTAATATATGTTACAAGGATTCCAGATAGGTCTTGCACGGTCCTGTTTGAGTTTTCTAGAGGGAAATATGGTCAAAACAGTAAGGAGTCCAGAGAGGGTTCCAGTTTCTGTCCAGTTTGGCAGATTTTGGAACTTTGAAATTTTGAACAGGTTAGATGAGATTTCAGTTCTGCAGTTGAACATAACAGTTTTAAAGGACTTCCTAAACTTTTCATCCATGTAAGATACCCATTCATTGGAGTATTTGTTCTGGGAGATATGGTTTCTCAAAGTCAGGTCTTTTTCTGGCAGAAAACAGAACACTCTGTTTTTGAATCGGTGACTTCAAAACCTACTCCAATTTCGAAAACTTATTTCAAAATCAAAAATCGAGAGATAATATCAGTGTATTCACATCTTTTTAGTTCCATTTTACAGCAAGGTGGTTAATGAAACAATGGAATACATGTCGGTACTACGTGCCTCACAAAAGTGAAAATTCTAAGCCGGTATTCTGGCATATGTCTCAACAGTGGCCTTAATGACGTTCACTCACAAATGATCTCTAAGAGCAATACGATCACGTGGTCAGTGCTGCATAAGACACACAATTTACAAAACACTCATTATGGTGCCGTACGGCACAGCCCGCATGGGCGATCATTCCAGGCAGTCACAATAATATATATGAAAGTAAGACATCCGCCCCATATAATTCCATACGGGCCGCCCCGAGCTAAGCCACATCTCGAGGTATATGACCGGGTTTTCTACCACCCGACAGGGTCCCACGTCTTTTCATAATGCTGCACCAGTAGGAGGCACATTGGGTTTTGTCCCACCCGATAGGGACTCCCACTAATTTTGAAACACTCTGAGTACCACGTGTCATATGTTCTCAGAAACATGGACAGTTTCAGAGAATCATATTGACTTTTCGTGCTAAGTCACGGAAACAATCACATGCTACCTCTCGCATGGTGAGCTTACCGCAATTGATCCGCTTGCGTTGGCGTACCTTACCTCTTACCTGATGTTAGAGCATCGTTACACAATATAATAACACATAAGTTAGCTTTGCCACCTTAAGTAACTATGCTAATAATAGTCCTTATATGGGCTACTATCGATTCCTCACTGTAAACCTAAATTTTTCTCGTAATACGATCCTTTTTAAGTGTTCTATTCCCAATGCGGCTCTGATAACAGACTGTGCATGAGGACCGGGTCCACACTTTTCGGGAATCGCATTGGGTGGTGCCGTGCGATGCGACACCCAATAGCACACATGTAAAGGAACCCGTATTACATAAATCATTTTCTGAAATTTACAAAGATGTTCAGTTTACAAATAGTTTCTATAAAAATAAACTACAGTAGAAGATAGGATTACAACTCTCGTACTCAAGTCTAATAAGCAAAAGAGAAGTCGTCCAGCCCATGGATGCTCCTCACTAGCCACAAATATCAAACAACAACGGCATGGTTCTCCATGAGTATACTGCTCGGAGAGTTCCGAGTCTCATCAGACAACCGTGAGCATGAAGGCTCCGCAAGACTTAACCGTCTCACCTAAACATGAAACTCTACATGAGGGTAAAGACATAAATATAGGATGGCAGATTTGCATAATGGACTCGCCTAAATGTGGGTCCTTATTTTCAGATTTATTAGCAACAACTTAAACCTTGTGCGGGCAAAATCGTAACTCCAGAATCAAACAAGAAACGCTTCATCACAATGCTGCAAGCCCAAGGTGGAAAATAAATTTAGTGTGCACAATAATAATACATACAACATAGCAATACAATGATAATATAATGTCCATAACAGCAGTAATTAATTATCATCTCAAGTGCAAGTATTAACTACGTCATAACTTAGTGAACAAGTGGTACTCATAACTGCGAGGGCAGTGATTCGAATCAAAGATACCCGGAAAACATGACACGTACGCCCGTACTTGGAGTCATGTAGGTGCACTCCACGGACATCGTATGCAGTCTCCTTTCTCAAGTTCTGCCCCGGTTGAATCAATTCAATCATCTAGGAAAGTATTCCCACTCACAGTGCACCTTTCCGCTGTGAAGATGTCGTGAGCGAGTTTCCGTCTACTGTGTTGCGGCCGAAAGCCTGAGGCAATCGAAAAAGTCTAAACAAAGGCTTCCCAAGGTACATCAGTTTCCTGGACCCCATATATCCAGTATGAATCTGGTACAGTTCAAACTTGCTCAGTAGGGCGGCATACGGATCGGTCCTCAACCGACACAGGTAGGGCTACTCACCCAAGACCACATCTTGCTGCAAACCGAGGCTTGCCTAGCTGCGAGACGGTATCAAATTTAATCTCCAGAGGGATGACTTCAAGTGGCTCTGGGGTCCTCTCGAGCTCGGCAACTAATCGATATGCAAAGAATAATACAAGTGAATCAATACTGATATTATGATATAGCTCAAAGGAAAGACGGTTAGGTAGATGAAATTAAGACCACTGGTTCTGGAAATTTTACAGAATATACTAGGTACTATGAGGGAGGTCCTGGCAAAAAATGGGATAAATTCATGGAAGTCTCTGTTGTATAAAATTCAATGTATATAAACCCTTCCCGGAATTTCCATGGACAATATGAGACTTTAACATGGCTAAAAGTAGATGTTATGTTTATAGGAGGTCAGGAGTGACTCAACAAAATTTGTTTCATATTTTTCTAAGCAATATACTGTGACATATTGAATTTAGAAGTTTGGACAATTTGCTGAAATGATTCTGGACATGTTGGAATTTTCAGGCACATATAGATTGGAAACACAATTTGACTATTCAAATAAACTCAAATAGACCTGAAACTTTTACTGGAACTTAAGGTAATTATTTGGAATAATTTGGCCAAGTTTACGAATTTTTGAATGAATGGAGCATCAGGAATTAATTTCCATAGAATTTTGCTTCATGGAATTATTGAAGATAATTAATGGATTTTCATACAAATCCAGGTGCAATTGAAAGTATAGATCATCCTTGTTCCAACAAAAATTATTTGAGAATTTTTGTACAAGTATTCTAGGAGATATTGATTTTTAAAGTTGGGACCAAATCTGAAAATGGGAAAGTTTGAATTAAACAGTGGGCCCATGGGATTTAAAATGCACCAATAGGAATAAAGCAACACAGGGACCACATGGGTTGGCAGTCGCCATATTGGATCGCCACGGCCACAATTTGATCCTAAACTGGTGCTTGGAGGCTGACAGGCGGTGCCCACCAGCCCTTCTTCCACCTCCCGACTGGTGGCGCCTTGGCCGCCGCGACAGCGCTCATCGGCAGCCGCACGCCAGCGCGCAGCACAGGGCACGGCGGCCCTTGAAACTCGCCACACCCACGTACTTTTCAATGGAGAGAACAATTCTGCAGCACCAACCGGCGATAGGTGACCGGAAAGGGAGGCACAACAGCGGTGGCAGAACCTAGGTTCCGGCCATGTCGGCTGGGCCCTACGGTGCTCTATTTCGCATGGAAAAACTTCCAAATTATTCCTGGAAACCTAGGGAGCCTGTATGAGGGTGCTAAGTGCGGTGAAAACCCAGGGAAACAAGATTTCGACCGCGAGGTGGGTGGGGTCCAACCGGCGGCTAGGAAAATTCATACTCCGAGGTGTCCGATCGATGGTTTCCGACGGGGTTTGTTTGATGGTGTGCGCCTGGAGGATTGCAAACTATAATCTAACTAGCTCAGATGATTGTCACACCTAGAAAACGAATTAAAGGGGAGACCTAGGTATGTTCATATCACGAGCTCATCGGGGAAAATGGAAATACGGGTGCTACGCTCTATGGAAAAGGATTAAATTTTACGAGAACCTAGCAGACGTATGGACCTTTTTGCTTCAAGGATCAAGGCACAAAAAGGCTTGTAACGTGTGCTCAACGCTGGAGCAGAGAGCGACAAGCAGGGGAGCTCCAATGGCGGCCACGGTTTAACTTCGATTGGCGTCGGGAGGCTCCGGCTGGGCAAGAATCTGGTCAGGGAGATGCGCAAGACATTGGTGAGGAAGTAGAGATGAAGAAAAGTGATCAAACCCGAGTACGTTGGCTTGATTTGGGTTAGAGATGGAGGAACTCGGGGTGTTCCAGCTCCTGTGCGATGAACTGAAGAAGAGCTGAAAATTTTTATCTCTGGTGCTTGGAGAAGAAGATAAGGACGTGAAGATCTTTGGGTTGCAGCTGGATTCAACTTATGAAGCAGGCAAGCAGCTAGCTTGGTGGCATTTGCATGCTGTGAGGTGTTGAGCAGAGAAACAGAGGAGGAAGAGAGTCTATGACAGGTGGGTCCCACTATTTTCATTCTTATCTTCACCTCTGGACAGTCAGCTCACTCACCTAATTTGTTCAAAAATTGCTAGATAGTTGTTGGGAGTCCAAATTAATTATGGAGAGTTTGATTCTGAATTCATATTATTGAATTGACCAAGTTTCATTCAAATTCAAACTTGGATTTGAATTTGAGTGGAATTTAGTGTAGCTATTGAATTAAATAGCAAACCATCTTCAAAAATTCTGAATTTTTGCAGAGGTACTTTTTGGAATATTTAGAAACTATTGGTGATCTCAGATTTCCATTTTTGTATCATTTGAACAGGAGCAAATTTTGAATTTTTTAATTCTTACCAATAGGGTTGAAATGAATTGAATTGCTAATTGCCATTTTCATTTCTCCATTCAAGCTTGATGTTATTTCTCCTAATATAACTTTATACTCTGAAATTTTTGGGCTTTTATAGTGGCACCATCCATAGCCCTAGTACCTGCGGCCCATATGATGCATGATGTGATGAATGCTCATCCATTGGAGGTGATCTTGGTCGCTTATAATGTGATGGCCGGTTAGAGTTGGAACCGGCCACTTCATTGGCATACTTGGACAGCAGCATATCGAAAGTTGGCTTGACTGGCTTATGGCGTGCCTTGATCTCATTAGTTTTCCACTTACCATACACTGGATTTGTGATGGTGATCTCCATACCAACCTCTCGATTCCTGGGCTTGATAAACTTGACACGGCCAGGTTCTTGCTCTCTTGCTTGCCCCCCATGCACTGGATTTGTGATGGTGATCTCCAGCGTCTCTTTGCCGCTGGGCTGTTTGTCTAAAACAACTTTTCTTCCTGCGACCTGTCCATCGTCCTTGCTGTTCTATACATATCCTTGGTTTATACATATGTTTTCTTCCTCACTATAACAGTCAACCATGTTAACACGAGGACGATCATTTTTTGATCTATACATATCTTTGGTTTCTCTGCTTCGGCTCTCTTGAGCCAATGCCCTCTCCAAGACCTGATTAATGCTAAAAAACTCATAACCTTCTACTTTTTCTCTAATCTGAGTTTTTAAACCACTAAGCACCATGTCAGCCATATCTTTTTCAGCTATCATGTAACATCCATATTTCATGTACAAAAATTTGCCCAAACCCTTGAACATTATTGTATGCATTTTTGGGTGATTTTTGAAGTTCAAACGTGTAGCAAACGATTTAAATTCGAATTTGAATTCACATCAAAAGAAAAGAAACGAAAAAGAAAAAGAAAAAGAAAAGGAATCCCCTGTTGGGCCAAAACCCACCCCGGCCCACCTTTCCCCTCCCCTCTCCCGCGGCCCAACCTCTCCCCACCCCCTCTCTTCTCTCTCTGCCAGGCGGACCCCACCTGTCATCCCCAACCCCCCCGCAACCGTCGCCTTTCCTTCCCGCGCCGCGACACACCGCGCCCACTCCGCGCCCCCCCCCCCCCTCCAACTGCCTCGCCCACGCTCGGATCACCCCCGAGAAAACCTCCCTCGCGCGCGCCAGCAACCGCCGCGCCCATCCCCGCTATAAACTCCCCCTCTCCCCCTCTGTTCTCTCTTCCCCGCGCGCAAACCCTAGCCTCGCCGTTGCAAGGTCCGTCGCCCTCGTTCCCGACACCTCGACGGTTGCCTTGCTCTCCCCTTAGCCCTAACCTCTTCGCCGTGTCGCCAGGGTCACGCCAGACACGTTGGAGCGAAGAGATCGCCGGGGATTTGCCAAGCTCGACGAGCACCGATGCCAACCACCGCCGTTCCTCGTTGCCGACCCCTCTCCGGCCGATTTCGTGCCCCGACACTCCCCTAGGTGAGTTCCCCTACTCCTCCTCTCTTGTTTCATGCACGTAGCGTGTAGGATCGACATAGAAATCGCCAATTTGGCCAACTCCAGTGAGGTCCGCCACCGCGGACACCAGCGCCGCCGTGCGCGTGTGGCCGGCGTCGCCAGGGGCGACGTGGCCGCACCTCGGCCGTTGGTTTGAGACCGACGGCCCAGATTAGATCATCATAACGGTTCGCGTAATAAAATCCCGCGCGTCCATTTAAGATCCAACGGCCCACATTCAAACTTCCGTTCCCATCGTCGCTTTTACACCGCAGCCCCTGGAAACTTGCGGGCTACCCCCTGACCTTTTCTGGATTTCGGATCTAGCCCCCAGAATTCACAATCTAGCCCCTGGACTTTTTGGAATTGGATTAAATCAATTAAATAGTCAATTTAACCCCTGGAAATTTATAGAATTGTGGATTTAGCCCCTGTACAGTGTAGTAATCTTATTATTCAACCCCTGGACTTTTATTTAATTGCTGAATATTGTTTATAGATGTATTTAATGTGTAGAAAATAGATAAAAATGTTATTTAAGTGTAAAAATGGTAGGAAAAATTAGTATAAAATACTTTATGCTGTGATTAAATTGTAGATTGCATATAAAATATATTTTGTCCAGGAAACATTTATTATAAGTGTTTAAAAATACATTTTGGCCATAGAAAATTCAATAAAAATGGTTTTAGGCTATAATTAAATCCCAAAAATGTAGGATAAATATAAAAATGCATACTTTGGCCATGTTAAGTAATAAATACTTTGTAGGGATGCATTAGTATAGGGTTTTATGCTTATGTGTGTGTTGTGATGTATTGTTTTGCGTGCTCTTTACTTATCTAGCTTTATTTTATTCTTGCCATGCTTGGGCAATATATTTAGAGTCGTACTTCGACCCCAATCTTAACCTCCAAGACCAGGACTTCACCAACACTCAAGTCTTCAACGAAGTCAAGTGCCCTTGACCATCTTGTACCAATTTTAGGAATTTAGATAGATGCATGCTAATTAAATTGATGTCCTATTTCATGTTTACATGCCCTGTTCCATATAATTCCTTGTTACCTGAAATGGGCTGGGAAGTAGATAGGTCTTATTTTATGCTTAGCCATGCTTAGACATTGGGATTGGGATTTCATACAATTGTGCCATGTTAAACTTTATGGTTACTTTAAATTGTGGTGATTACACAATAGTAGTGGATAGGAATCTGATGGTTGGATAGTTTTGGTATGGTGCAGTTTGCATGAGACCCGAGACTGGGGTTTGTTACCACCGAATTCTAAGGACCGGTTTATGGAGGAAGCCACTAAGCTTTATAGTACCACCACGAGACTGAGATGGGGCAGCTTGGTCAATTAATTAGGTTTCTCCCGATGAAATGCTAGTAGTTGGATGGTGCGGGGAATGATGCAGGGGAACTGCTCTGGGATCCGCAAGGCTCAAGAGGGGGCTCTGAGGCGGAGGGTTACTCCGAGAATCCTCAGTGGTGGAAACCTTAGAGGGCTAGCACTAGTCGGGAGCACCTTTGTAAAGACCATGTAGTGATCTCCTGGCCACACACCTACGGAAGTGTGAAATGTGGTTGATCACCACGGGCTACATGGAGGTTTACTCAGTCCACCTGGCAACAGGGGATGGAATCACTGCTTGTGGGAAAAGGGTACACTCTCTGCAGAGATTTGGTAAAACTGTCATGACAGCCGTGCTCACGGACAAGAGCGGCTTGGGGCCAGTTCATAATTAGTGTATGGTTGGGAAATGGTGGTTAATTATGATTCAAGTTACATTCATTATCATTACTCATGTGTTGATTACTTCTTGAATTATGATATTGATAACTGAAAGCTAAGGTTATGTTTTAAGCATAGTGCTAAGCCATAATTGGCCTTCCCTTGCTTTAGCCAATCATGTCATCTTTTCCCGCACTTGTTGAGTACTCTATGTACTCAAGCGTTTAATTTTCCATTAGAATATGAAGAAGAAGAAGCGGCACCGGAGGACTTCTTCGTCAATCCGGAGGACTTGGACTAGGCTGGCGACCGTACGCGCAACTGCTGCCTGTGAAGATGGAGCCATGCTTACCTATTTCCCCTTCCGCTGTAGTTTGGAGTCTTTGAACTATTTAAGTGTTGTAAATAGTTGTGGTGTGTATTTGTAGACCCTCGGGTCATATTGTAACACTATTTATGTACTCGAACATGGTTATGTAATGATATTTCACTTTCGTTAGCGCATGTACGATTCAACTGATCCTGGCGTACATGTTATTAGCGTCTATTCATCGTTACGATGACCGAGCTTGACAAAGTGGTATCAGAGCCGTGTTGCCCGTAGGACGCAAGCCTAGTTAGAAATGGCCGAAAATTAAGGACTATACTATTTTCTTATAAAATAGTATTTCCAAAACTTTGTGCTCTCCATCTCAACCCTTGTGCTTCTTATCTTGCTGTGCTATTTGCTTTATTCTAATTTAATTTATTGATTATTGATCTCACTCTCTTCTTTTCAAATGTTTGTAGATGGCGCGCACCAAGCAGACGGCTCGTAAGTCGACTGGGGGTCGTGTTCCTCACCACGCCCTAGCCAGTCGCTCCGCACCTCACACCCCAAGGAGGGAGACGACGCTGTTCTCCACTGGGAGTGTTGCATCAAGGATGCGTGTCCGTCTTCGCTCCCTTCTTCGTGCTGCAGGGTACCGTGAGTACTGTGTTCGCCTCGTCTACCACACCACTAGGGTCTTTGCACCCTATACTGGTGGACTGGAGTGGACTTCCCAGCTGGCCGTCTACTACGACTCGGAGCTGCTGCACTCACACTTCTCTCTGGCCTGGAGGAGCTCCCAGCGTGCGGCTGAGGAGGATGCTACGTGGGAGGCGACTACCTACTGGAGTCACGCCCACAGGTTCCGCCTCAGGTGCACGGAGCACGCCTTCACCCCTCAGCGCCCTAGTGGCACGGCCGACTTCACGGGACGTGACGTCGAGGGGCCTTTGACTCACCCTCAGTGCGAGAGGCTGGTGGACAACGTGGTGGAGTTGTCTTCGCGACTCCAGCGTTGTCAGCAGGAGCTACAGGACAGCAGGGACCTGGTTGACCGCTACGAGCGACTTCACCGACGCTACGCGAGGATCACTGCAGCTGATCCTAACTCTCCTCAGTACGCTTTGGACGTTGAGCCTTGGGACCCGAACTCTCCAGATCGTCGTATGAACTCCCCCCAGGAATCAAGAGAGGACTCGGAAGAAGAAGACCCGGAGATGGAGGTTGAGGAGGACTCCGATGAGTAGGAGTGGACTTGTTTCCCCGCTGGATGACTCAGGACACCTATCCTTAGTATGTAGGAGCGTGTAGCTACGCCCTCTTTAGTCTTGAGTTGTGATGTTATGCTAGTAGTTTGCTTTATGTTGTGTGTGTGTGTTTGTGTGCGACATGAGTTGTGGAATGCTTCGGCATCCTGTCCACATCCATGTCATTTGTATATAGGCTTGTTAATGTGTCGTGCGAGTTGTGGAATGCATTAGCATCTTGTCCACATCCGAACTAGTTGGGTAATGAATTTGCTTGCTTTATATATATGTTTCCCTTGATGCATGTAATTGGGACCGTTCTCCATAGCGTACCCTTCTATATCTTATCTATTGTCCTAAAGTTTCAATTATTCTCTATACAGATGTCTGGAAGAGGTAGAGGTAGAGGTCGTGGAAGGGGCGTTGTGCCCCAAGATGAAGGACTTGGAGGTGTGCCAAGATGGAATGGTAGGGGTGCTCGAGGAGCCCCAGCCGCGCAGCAAATGCAGCAGATGATGGCCATCCAAACCCAGCTACTTAACAACCTTACTCATATTGTCACCAACATGCAGCAAGCCCCACCCCCACCACCACCAAATTACAACATTCCGCCACCACCACCTTTTCCACCTAGGTCCTTTCTAAGGGACTTCCTAAACACTCATCCACCCACTTTTGCCACAGTCACTGAACCCATGGATGCCGATGATTGGCTCCGTACAGTTGAAAGCAAGTTGAGGCTCATACACTGTGAAGGAAGAGAGAAGGTATTATTAGCCTCCCATCAACTCCAAGGACCGGCAGCCGACTGGTGGATTGCCTTTACTGAAGCCCACCAGGATCCAGAAAGCATTACTTGGGAAGAATTCAGGACCAATTTCCGGAATCACTTTGTGCCTGAGGGAGAAATACAAGCAAGACGTGAAGAGTTCCTGATGTTAAAGCGGGGCCGTATGACTGTGAGAGCCTACCTGAATGCATTCACCCAGTTATCCCGCTATGCACCGACAGACGTGGATACTGATTCCAAGAAACAATTTCGCTTCAAGAATGGATTGGACAAGGAGTTAAAGTCCGCCATGTCTTCCAGCGATTACAGCGACTTTCAAAAGTTAGTTGATAAAGCTTTTGAAGTGGAGCGGACTAAAAAGGAACTAGATGATGATGAAAGAAAAAGGAAGTTGACTATAGCACATGCCTCTAGCAGCAACATATGCCCCCGTCTCAACCCTCAGCCTGCAACCCATATGACTCGTCCCATGAACTACTCGGGACCGAGATTTCCAAACTCCAATTACAAACCACCCACTCCCTACAATCAGCAAATGCGCCAGCAGCAGCAGCCACCACGCCAGCCAATGCAACCCCCACGTCAGCAGATGCAGCCACCCCGCCCTTCAGCTCCAGCCAACCGTCCAAATGGCCAACCCCCAAGAAACCAATCAGGAGGCAACAAGGGCCAGAGTAATGCTGCGGGAGTTCAATGTTACAAGTGCGGAGAATGGAGACACTACGCCAGCAGTTGTCCAAAGAAGCAACAAAATCCACCTGGCCGTGTCAACCATGTGACACTGGAGCAAGCGCAGGAAGCGCCTGATGTGGTGATCGGAATGTTTTCTGTTAACTCCCACGCCGCCACCATATTGTTTGATTCGGGTGCTACACATTCATTTATATCCAAGGATTTCATAAAGAAGTATGACATGGTAGTTACATTCTTAAATGGGCCATTATTGATAAACTCTCCAGGAGGAGAGATGGTGGCAAGGCATCTATGCCGAAAAGTGAGTATAAACATAAGGGGGGTGTCTTTTGGGCCAACCTAATAGTGTTGGACTCACAAGGATTAGACATCATTTTGGGAATGGACTGGTTGACGAAGAATCAAGGAGTAATTCATTCTGCAACTAGAACAGTTTGCTTAACACACCCGGATGGCACTACAGTGGAGTTCAAGCCAGATCAGACACAAGAGGCAGTAGTACAACTCAACCATCTTGAGAGTACCGAAGACATCAGGGTTGTGAAGGAATTTCCGGATGTATTCCCAGATGACTTACCAGGTATGCCCCCTGATCGAGAGATTGAATTTGTCATTGAGTTAGTACCTAGAACGGCCCCAATATATAAGAGGCCATATAGAATGGATGCTAAACAATTAGCTGAACTAAAGGATCATATTGAGGAGTTATTGGGAAAAGGATATATTCGTCCTAGCTCATCACCTTGGGGAGCACCAGTTATATTTGTACCTAAGAAGGATGGAACACAAAGGTTGTGTGTGGATTACCGTGCCTTAAATGAGGTAACAATCAAGAATAAATATCCACTACCAAGGATTGAAGATTTGTTTGATCAGTTGAGAGGATCATGTGTGTTCTCCAAGATTGATCTTCACTCAGGTTATCACCAACTGAAGATTAGACCCTCAGACATTCCCAAGACAGCATTTGTCTCTCGATATGGATTATATGAGTATACAGTTATGTCATTTGGATTGACCAATGCTCCGGCATGTATCTAATGAACAAGGTATTCATGGAGTACTTGGACAAGTTTGTAGTGGTATTCATCGATGACATACTTATCTACTCCAAGACTGAAGAAGAGCATGAGGAGCACCTCAGGATGGCTCTACAGAAGCTTCGCCAACATCAACTGTATGCCAAACTTAGTAAGTGTGAGTTTTGGCTAAAGGAGGTATCATTTTTGGGACATGTCATATCTGAAGGAGGTATAGCAGTGGACCCAGGAAAAGTGGCCGATGTCCTTAAATGAGAAACACCTGAGAGTGTGCATGATATACGAAGATTCTTAGGTATGGCTGGTTATTACCGTAGATTCATCGAGGGATTTTCAAAGATCTCTCGACCACTAACCAAGTTGCTTGAGAAAGGAGTTGCTTTCAAGTGTACCCCCGAATGTGAAGTAAGTTTCGCCGAGTTGAAGAAGAGGTTAACCAGTGCACCGGTATTGGTGATGCCTGATATGCAAAAGGAGTTTGTGGTCTATTGCGATGCATCTGGTCATGGTTTAGGATGCGTCTTAATGCAAGGAGGACATGTTGTAGCCTATGATTCAAGACAGCTTTGGAAGCATGAGAGGAATTACCCAACCCATGATTTAGAATTGGCGGCTGTTGTTCATGCATTGAAGATCTGGAGATACTACTTAATGGGAAGAAGGACTGAGATATACACAGATCACAAGAGCTTGAAGTACATATTCACACAACCGGATCTTAATCTCAGACAACGTCGTTGGTTGGAATTAATAAACGACTTTGATGTGGGAATCAACTACCATCCAAGAAAGGCTAATGTGGTCGCTGATGCTCTAAGCAGGAAGGGACAATGTAATAACTTGTCAGTACAAGCTCTTCAACCTCAGTTATGTGAAGAGTTTGCAAGGTTAAACCTATGCCTAGTGTCTAGCACTGAAGCAGTTGCTATGGAAGTGGACTCAACCCTCGAACATGATATACGAGAAGGACAAAAGAATGATGAGAAGGTCAAGGAGATCAAGCAGTTGATGAAGAAAGGGAAAGCTCCGAACTTTAGAGAGGATGAACAAGGAACCTTATGGCTTGGAAAGAGGATTTGTGTTCCAGATATCAAGGAGATTAAAGAGTTGATACTAAGGGAAGCTCATAACTCATCATACTCCATTCATCCCGAAAGCACAAATATGTATCAAGACCTTAAAGGTCGATATTGGTGGCATGGAATGAAACGGGATGTAGCAGAATATGTGGCCATATGTGATACATGTCAATTGATTAAAGCGGAACATCAAAGACCAGCAGGGTTATTGCAACCAATCAAAGTGCCAGAATGGAAGTGGGAAGAAATTAGCATGGATTTCATAGTGGGACTACCAAGAACACAGTCTGGATATGATTCTATATGGGTCATAGTGGATCGTTTAACTAAAGTTGCTCACTTTATTCCTGTGAAAGAGACCTACAATGGTCCCAAGCTGGCGGAACTGTACATCTCCAGGATTGTATGCTTACATGGAGTTCCTAGGAAGATCATTTCAGACAGAGGCACTCAATTCACCTCAAGATTCTGGCAGAAGTTGCATGAATCAATGGATACCTGTCTAAATTTTAGTTCGGTGTATCATCCTCAAACTGATGGTCAAACAGAACGCACCAACCAGATATTAGAAGACATGTTGAGAGCATGTGCTCTAAAGAATAGCAGAAGTTGGGACAAGAATCTGCCATACGCTGAATTTTCTTACAACAACAGTTATCAGACCAGTTTGAAGATGTCTCCTTTTGAAGCGTTGTATGGGCAGAAATGTAGGACACCATTGTTTTGGAATCAAACTGGGGAAAGTCAAGTCTTTGGGCCTGATGTATTGAAAGAGGCTGAAAGACAAGTGCAAGAAATTCGGAAGAACCTAAAGGCAGCCCAAACAAGACAGAAGAGTTATGCGGATACTCGAAGACGTGATCTAACATTTGAGGTTGGTGATTATGTGTACTTGAAGGTGTCACCTATGAGAGGATTGAGAAGATTTAAAGTAAGAGGCAAGTTGTCACCCCGCTAAATTGGTCCGTTCAAGATACTCGAAAGACGAGGTGAAGTGGCTTATCAGCTTGAGCTTCCACCGCACTTATCAGATGTTCATAATGTATTCCATGTTTCGCAACTTAAGAAATGTCTGAGAGTGCCTGAGGAACAGTTACCCATGGAAGCAGTTGATGTACAAGAAAATTTATCTTATGTGGAACAGCCTATCAAGATACTTGAGACATTAGAAAAGGTCACCAGAAACAAAGTCATTCGCATGTGTAAGGTGCAATGGAGGCATCACTCAGAGGCAGAAGCAACATGGGAAAGAGAAGAAGATCTCAAGTCGGATTTCCCTCATCTTTTCCCTTAGGACGTCAGAATCTCGAGGGCGAGATTCCTTTTAAGGGGGGTAGAGTTGTAACATCCATATTTCATGTACAAAAATTTGCCCAAACCCTTGAACATTATTGTATGCATTTTTGGGTGATTTTGAAGTTCAAACGTGTAGCAAACGATTTAAATTCGAATTTGAATTCACATCAAAAGAAAAGAAATGAAAAAGAAAAAGAAAAAGAAAAGGAATCCCCTGTTGGGCCAAAACCCACCCCGACCCACCTTTCCCCTCCCCTCTACCGCGGCCCAACCTCTCCCCACCCCCTCTCTTCTCTCTCTGTCGGGCGGACCCCACCTGTCATCCCCAACCCCCCAGCAACCGGCGCCTTTCCTTCCCGCGCCGTGACACACCGCGCCCACTCCGCGCCCCCCCTCCAACTGCCTCGCCCACGCACGGATCACACCCGAGAAAACCTCCCTCGCGCGCTCCAGCAACCGCCACGCCCATCCCCGCTATAAAGTCCCCCTCTCCCCCTCTGTTCTCTCTTCCCCACGCGCAAACCCTAGCCTCGCCGTTGCAAGGTCCGTCGCCCTCGTTCCCGACACCTCGACGGTTGCCTTGCTCTCCCCTTAGCCCTAACCTCTTCGCCGTGTCGCCAGGGTCACGCCAGACACGTTGGAGCGAAGAGATCGCCGGGGATTTGCCAAGCTCGACGAGCACTGACGCCAACCACCGCCGTTCCTCGTCGCCGACCCCTCTCCGGCGGATTTCGTGCCCCGACACTCCCCTAGGTGAGTTCCCCTACTCCTCCTCTCTCGTTTCATGCACGTAGTGCGTAGGATCGACGTAGAAATCGCCGATTTGGCCAACTCCAGCGAGGTCCGCTGCCGCGGACACCAGCGCCGCCGCGCGCGTGTGTCCGGCGCCGCCAGGGGCGACGTGGCCGCACCTCGGCCGTTGGTTTGAGACCGACGGCCCAGATTAGATCATCATAACGGTTCGCGTAATAAAATCCCGCGCGTTCATTTAAGATCCAACGGCCCACATTCAAACTTCCGTTCCCGCCGTCGCTTTTACATCGCAGCCCCTGGAAACTTGCGGGCTACCCCCTGACCTTTTCTGGATTTCGAATCTAGCCCCCAGAATTCACAATCTAGCCCCTGGACTTTCTGGAATTGGATTAAATCAATTAAATAGTCAATTTAACCCCTGGAAATTTATAGAATTGTGGATTTAGCCCCTGTACAGTGTAGTAATCTTATTATTCAGCCCCTGGACTTTTATTTAATTGTTGAATATTGTTTATAGATGTATTTAATGTGTAGAAAATAGATAAAAATGTTATTTAAGTGTAAAAATGGTAGGAAAAATTAGTATAAAATACTTTATGCTGTGATTAAATTGTAGATTACATATAATATATATTTTGTCCAGGAAACATTTATTATAAGTGTTTAAAAATACATTTTGGCCATAGAAAATTCAATAAAAATGGTTTTAGGCTATAATTAAATCCCAAAAACGTAGGATAAATATAAAAATGCATACTTTGGCCATGTTAAGTAATAAATACTTCGTAGGGATGCATTAGTATAGGATTTTATGCTTATGTGTGTGTTGTGATGTATTGTTTTGCGTGCTCTTTACTTATTTAGCTTTATTTTATTCTTGCCATGCTTGGGCAATATATTTAGAGTCGTACTTCGACCCCAATCTTAACCTCCAAGACCAGGACTTCGCCAACACTCAAGTCTTCAACGAAGGCAAGTGCCCTTGACCATCTTGTACCAATTTTAGGAATTTAGATAGATGCATGCTAATTAAATTGATGTCCTATTTCATGTTTACATGCCCTGTTCCATATAATTCCTTGTTACCTGAAATGGGCTGGGAAGTAGATAAGTCTTATTTTATGCTTAGCCATGCTTAGACATTGGGATTGGGATTTCATACAATCGTGCCATGTTAAACTTTATGGTTACTTTAAATTGTGGTGATTACACAATAGTAGTGGATAGGAATCTGGTGGTTGGATAGTTTTGGTATGGTGCAGTTTGCACGAGACCCAAGACTGGGGTTTGTTACCACCGGATTCTAAGGACCGGTTTATGGAGGAAGCCACTAAGCTTTATAGTACCACCACGAGACTGAGATGGGGCAGCTTGGTCAATTAATTAGGTTTCTCCCGACGAAATGCTAGTAGTTGGATGGCGCGGGGAATGATGCAGGGGAACTGCTCTGGGATCCGCAAGGCTCAAGAGGGGGCTCTGAGGCGGAGGGTTACTCCGAGAATCCTCAGTGGTGGAAACCTTAGAGGGCTAGCACTAGTCGGGAGCATCTTTGTAAAGACCATGTAGTGATCTCCTGGCCACACACCTACGTAAGTGTGAAATGTGGTTGATCACCACGGGCTACATGGAGGTTTACTCAGTCCACCTGGCAACAGGAGATGGAATCACTGCTTGTGGGAAAAGGGTACACTTTCTGCAGAGATTTGGTAAAACTGTCATGACAACCGTGCTCACGGACAAGAGCGGCTTGGGGCCAGTTCATAATTAGTCTATGGTTGGGAAATGGTGGTTTATTATGATTCAAGTTACATTCATTATCATTACTCATGTGTTGATTACTTCTTGAATTATGATATTGATAATTGAAAGCTAAGGTTAGGTTTTAAGCATAGTGCTAAGCCATAATTGGCCTTCCCTTGCTTTAGCCAATCATATCATCTTTTCCCGCACTTGCTGAGTACTCTATGTACTCAAGCGTTTAATTTTCCATTAGAATATGAAGAAGAAGAAGCGGCACCGGAGGACTTCTTCGTCAATCTGGAGGACTTGGACTAGGCTGGCGACCGTATGCGCAACTGCTGCCTGTGAAGATGGAGCCATGCTTACCTATTTCCCCTTCCGCTGTAGTTTGGAGTCTTTGAACTGTTTAAGTGTTGTAAATAGTTGTGGTGTGTATTTGTAGACCCTCGGGTCATATTGTAAGACTATTTATGTACTCGAACATGGTTATGTAATGATATTTCACTTTTGTCAGCGCATGTACAATTGAATTGATCCTGGCGTACATGTGATTAGCGTCTGTTCATCGTTACGATGACCGGGCGTGACATATCACCAAGCTATAGCATCGGTTCTCTGTATCTCTAAACCATTTAACATAATCAGCGACTGATTCATCATGTCTTTGTTTAACAGATGTAAGGTGTGACAGCTTAAGTTCATTATCACCAGTATAAAAATGTTCATGGAACTTCTTCTCTAAACAATACCAATTAATAATGCTACCAGGACGTAAAGAAGAAAACAATGAAAAAGCTGTACCGGTAAGAAACTAACGAAATAAGCATATTTTCAAAGGATCATTGCTACCAGCCTCTCCCAACTGTGCTAGATATTGGCTAATATGCTCCCATGTTGATTTATTATCTATCCCATTGAACTTAGCAAAATCAGGTACCTTATAACCTTGGGGGTAGGGAACAAAGTCAAAATAAACCGGATACAGTTTTCAAAATATTTGGTTCCCTGGCTTCGGCTCGATGCCGAAGTTGTCATGCAACATTTTCTGCATTTCAGCTCTAAATACATCCATTCTTTCGTCCATGCTTTACGAAGATGGCTAAGGTGCAGCAACTGCAGGAACATTATTTCTAAAGTTTTGTGTTACTATAGGCACCGAACAAATGTTTGGCGTGGATGTTGTACTAACATGGCTAGTAATCGGGTGCGGCGGTGCCGCCGAATAAGGCACACTCTGTACCTGGCTAAGGAATGCATGCACAAGCTGACTGTTATTACTATTATGAGGATTCATTAGCGCAGCACTGGGCAGGTCCGATGAATAAGACACAACTTGGTTGGGATTTCCAGCACAACTGGTGGAAGCATAAGGCACGTTTTTACTAGCAGCCAAATATTCTAGCAAGGCATTCCAATTCAACTGACCGTGACTAGCAATACAACTTTCAATCTCACATACTTGATCTGCAGTAAGTTTGCTAGTACTCACAGCGCATTCGGTTGGCTGGACGAGCAGAGGTGGAACATTCACTTCTTCAGTTGAGATGATAGCACCATGACGATCTTTCTTGAAGCTTGCTAGGAACGTATCCATGTCCTCTTCTTCCTGCTTCTTCTTCAAAGTGGTGATCTCTTCCTCGCGCTGCTTCTTGATAGCCTCAAAAGCCTGGCGCTGATCCTCCGATAGTTCATCAAAATAGGGTTTGATGATGTTATCGGCGTTGATCTCTGCAGGGTTTGGGGATTTTTTTCTTGCTGATGCCATGGAGATTTCATCCCCAGCGGAGTCGCCAAAAAGTGTGTTCGCACACGAACACCTCACGTGTACCCCCGATGTCGAGCGCGATATGCAGGACACATCGCCGGAGGAGCCTCACCAGAAGCGCGATAGGCAGGACAGCTGGCGAGGTCTTTTGAAGACTAGATGAAGCAGTCACTCGGGATGGAACCCGTAAGAGTTCGCAGCAGCAATGGGTTGCTCTAGGGTGATTCGCTCGCCTCTAGAACACAAGTCACGGTTCAACGATGATTCGAATAAAAATCACCATATCATGAAAATGGAGAGAGAAGTAGAAAAGCAAAGCAAAAGCTAATAGTGTTTTTTGATTATTGAATTGTGTCTCCCGCCGGCCAGCATATGTCACATATATGTGCACAGCAGCAGGTTTTCCCGTACAAGTAATACACTTGCCAAAAGTATATTTCTAAACCAGGCATATTTTGGCTCCATATCCTAGCTTCTCCATACAAATAAAACTTGCTATAAGGCTGTCTCCAACAATAAAGCCTAAATAAGGTGACCTATTTATCTTTTTGGGACTCCATAAATTGTTTGCATCATAACCGGCCTGTTCTATAACATCTCCAACAACAAGCTTAATTTGGGCTTCAATCAACTGTTTCCGGCGCCAAAGACATTACCGTGATGCAGCATCGTCATGCTGCTTCTTACCATTATCCACGACGGGACTGGAGAAGAACTCTGGCGGCGAGCTGCTGTGCCGCGGCAGCGAACCCGACATGCCGCCGTTATGATTCCTCGGTGCATCTCTGCCCCAGCTAGATCTCAGCGCCCCGGCCGACGATGACGACGGCTCAGAAGCATCGTCGAGCTGGGCACACGTCGCCGGAAGCTCCACGTGAGGCACCCGCTCTTGTGAAGCATGACTCTGGCCCAGTCTCCGGCCACGCTCGCCGTCGTGCAGGAACTCCTCGACCAGCAGGATGCGAACGTCCATAAAGCGAGATGCGAACTGCCGGTGCGCAGCGAGGAACTAAATCGACGAACAGAGCGGAGGGATGTCGGCGCAGTGTCCTGCGGGGATCGAGCACGAGCCGGCGGCTGAGCACGTCCGAGCACGGAGGGGTGTACCACGACGGCAAGAGCCGGCGGCTGACCATGGGGCGAGCACGCGGCGAGGAGGAGCGGCGGGATTGAGGCGAGGATGAGCGACGCGATTGTGGCGAGGCAGACCAGCGCGATCAAAATGAGGCGGAGCGGCGCACAAGGCGGGGAGAATGCAGCGTCAATGGAGTCAACGGTGGCGCGATTGAGCTCATCCTCCTTCCAGTCGTCTCGAATAGAAATCCGGTGGTTGACCGAGTGGGGGATTCGAAATTGGGCAGAGAATTTGGAAGATGGAGAATATACGCAGCATGGAGAAGCTGCGGGGTGGAGGTGCGCTGTGGGCGGCGTGGAGGCTACGGCACAGACGGCAGGGAAGAAGTGCAGCGCAGGTGGCGGGGAGGAGGTGCGGCGCGGGCGACGGGAAAGACGCGCGGTGCGGGTGCCAGTGAGGAGCCCGACGGCGAGGAAGAGCGCCGGTGGAAGAGAGGAGGAAGACCTGCAAACGGGCGAGTTGGGAAGAAGAAAGAGCGGTCGGTTGGCATGGGGAGGTTCAGTACGCCCCCATGTTTAGGCTACGCAGGACAGCCCAGCCTCCCTTAGATGGGCTTCGTGGATGGGATCTCTGTTGGACACAGTTTTTAATTCCCAAAATCGGTTTGGACTCTTATTTGCATATACTGTTAGAGATAGTCTAAAGGATAGCTTTACTTGGCATATTTTAGCTCCATATCTGATCTTCCCGTACTTACCAATCTTGCCATTAAAAATAGCACTAAGATTGCCATACCTCAGCGGCGTATCTGATAATCTTGTACGCACTTTGAATATTAAAGGAAATAAATAACATAGGTAGCCGGCCATATACTGTAGCATAGGAATTTCTCTGTTCTCCCTGAATGCACCACGCATGCACATTCTTTGTTCAGAACCAAAATATTGCAGCACACAGATCAAGTCTTGATAGCAGATATCCCAATCACTTCCCCTAATTTTGTACATTTCCCTGATGATGTTTCACCAACATTTTCGCCCTAGCAAAAGTTCTTCCCAGGAATTGTACTTGGCCAAACCAATTGCAAACAGTAACATGGGCGAATGTATCATAAGCACATGCATGGACATGTCGGGCAAAACAAAAGACAATTTAAAGGCTCGAAAGGATCTGGCTGAGAATTGTAACCGTCCAACTCTTGAGCTCTACGAAAGTGGTGGTAAACCACATGTTTCTTTTTGTCTTCGACCTAAAGGAAAGAAAGAAGTTCTCGAATAGTTGCAAAGTTTGAAATTCCTAAATAATTAGACAGCTAGTCTGAGACGAGCCGTAAATGTGAAAACAGAAAAGCTCATTGGGTTGATGAATCATGATTATCACATAATCATGGAAAGACTTCTACCTTTTATGTTTCGGGGCTATTTTGATGATGCGGTGTGGAAGGTGTTAGCCAAGCTTAGTCACATCTATAAACAACTTTGTGGTAAAGAAATCACGATAGAGATGATGAGTAAGAGTGAGAAGGAGATACCTATACTCTTATGTAAGATGATTTTTTTCCTCTAGGGTTCTTAAATCTAATGCAACATCTCTTTATCCATCTTCCATTTGAAGCAAAAGTGGGTGGTCCCGTGCAATATAAGTGGATGTATCATATTGAAAGAGCTCTAAGATATCTAAAACCAATGGTTGGTAACAAGGTAAGGGTTGAAGGGTGCATCACCGAAACTTTTACTCTTAAGGAAGTATGATACTTCTCAAGTGTTTACTTTGTAGAGGAACAAAATGTTAATACCTCGGCAATGCGGTACAATATGGATGAGCAACCTCCTTGTAGCGATCTCTCCATGTTTGCAACAAGAGACACTAATGTTGGTAGTTGCACTTCCTATGACATTAGCGAAGAAGAAAGGTGTGCTGCTTTCCTCTACATGTACGCTAATATAGATGAGATGGACAAATATTTTGAGTAAGTGTTTGTCCTACATTTATGCTAATTAGCATATTTTGTAACACATCTATTCTAAGAAGTTCTCTTTTTGCACGGTGAGTTCCACTAGCAAAATTGGACACATAGACAGCAACATAGCAAACAAGTAGAAGCGATGCGACGGGATTGAATAAATGAAGGACCTAATTTTCTATCCTGGTTTTGAGATCATGTAACATTTTCTCGTTAACTTATCAGTATTTACAATGTTTTCTAATGACTTAGGAATATTTACAATGTTTTCTAATAACTTCATATCTTGGACAATGCATGAAAGATGCCAACATTCATGAAGACTTGTGACAACAATCCTATGGATTGGTTAAAGTTAGAAGCTACAGTCAATATGACATCGACGACTTCTGATTCCATACAACTAACTTTGAACCTCTTCGTCCTCTTGCACAACATGTAATACCGGAGTTGTGACAAGGGCAACCGATTCTCAAGGACGTGAAACTAATTAGTATGGGATTATTAAAAAATCCTTGAATTTTCTTTTGTAGGAAACAAGGATCTTCGAGCACTGTTCTTTGACTGTAATTGGTTTGATGCCAGTCGTGGAATTCGACTAAACCAACTTGTCATGGTGGAAGTAAAACACAAGGAACAGCTACGAGGATTCGATTAATTTGTTCTTGCACACCAAGTGGAGCAAGTGTACTATCTACCTTATCCATGCAAAAACTCAAGGTTTGGTGGGTGGTAAGGTAAATCCTCGTGAGCAGTTACACACTCCAGGAGATGATGATTACCATGATACTAATGAGGTTGATGAGGTTTATCATTAGGAAGAGTTGATAGACTTGTTCATAATCGAGCCTGGTGTAGGACTCGATAACTTGTTGGAGACGCTCAAGATATCGATACCGCTGCTATGTGGAAACAGAAACAAAATGCAATCGAGACGCTCACAAAAGAAGATCGATGGTCTGGTTTAAGGAGTAGGGTGCATGACTGTGACATTGATGAATTTTGAAATTCATGAAGTAACATTTTCTTCACTAACTTAACATAAATTTTGTGTATTATCTTAGCATATTTATCAATTATCCTTACCATATTTATCTTACTATATTTTATATATTAACTTAACATGAATTTTTCTTACAACATGATGTCATCATAGAAGGGAAAGAAGGGGAAGGGGTGAAAGGGTTCCTCGCCCAAACACAAGATGTTTTCTCAGATATATCGTATGTTGCGAGCAGACGCTCTCAGCTGGTGACACACCTTCCATGTGTGGCCTTACAGCGCACGGAGGTAAATTTTAGTTGACAATCAAGTTATTTTAAACTGCACTTATCAATAATTAGTTCTTATCAATCTTTAATTTTACAGTCTAACTCAAAGTCATTTGAGTCAGAGTCAGAGGTTAGGGCGGCGCCACAGGCTAGCCACCCCACGGAGCCGGCTAGCCTCCCTTCGAAACCCTCGAGCGTGGAGCCTTCAGGCTCCAGTGGTGACCAGGAGGATCCTCTAGTGGATCCTTCCGGGTCACCAGACATGGTGCCGCCGCAGAGGTGACGTAGGAGGGGGATCCACTTTGCGCCTACTCCTCCTGTTCCTTGTGAGCGAATCACTATTCATCTAGTCGAGGATAGGTAAAAATACCATATAGTATTAAATATTAGATAATGTGTTCTGTAACTTATTGAGTTAACAAATTTTGCAGATCTTGGTACGACAGTTCGTTCGCGGGCCAGAGACACTACGGCGCTAGGTTGTACTAGCTTTGGTAAACTCTGGCGCTAGGTTGTACTAGCTTTGGTAAGCTCCAGCTCAAGCTCCGGTTAGCTTTGGCAAGATTTAGAGCTGGATCGCAATGTTCCAGCTTTTATTGTGAAATGTTTCAAACTTGCTTTACATTGTTGGAAAGACTACTTAGTATTCATTTGCTAACTTTTTGGTGCATTTTGGTTGATATGTCTGATATCATTTTACTATGGTTTTGCAACATGCTTATGTCAGGTGCTCACGTATGGTGTGGTGTTCGGAACTAATTTGAGTCAAGTCGCGGACTTGGGCTCATACGGATTGGTTGTTTGTTCATGTGCAGGTGTTGCTTGAGTTCAAGTCATGGCTGGTGATAGGATCCTTTGGACTAGTCTTAGGGAGGAGATGAGGTTCCAACACCCAAGTTCAGGTGAAATTGTGGTTGAATGGGTCAGGAAGTCGCATAGGATGATTTAATCAAGGGCGGTGCATATGAAGGTTACTAGACGTCGAAGGAAGGTGTTCGCACGTATGTATGCGGTGCATGACGTGGCAAAATGGTTCTGAAGACGGGTTAAGGAATGAAATATTTGGTTAGAAGGATCGAATTGTATCGGTTGATGACTTCGGCTGCTTGCTGAGCCGGTTATGGCTCAATATGGAATGTATTGAGTTGATTATGGTAGTTTTCGTGTGCCGCATGAAAGTCAAGTTGTTTAGGAATACGGGATATGTTCCTGGTTTGTTAGGAAGTCTCGAGATTGTTTCTATTTGCGAATAGGAAGATCTTGAGCGGTTATGGAAAGTTTCGATTCGTGATTTGAGTAGGATTAGAGTCCTCGTTTGAGTTGAGTTGGCCTTCGGACTGGTTATATAAGAAAGGGAGGCTAGAGCTTGTGGAAGATGTCTTTGGGGCTGTTCCTCTTGTGTTCTATTAAATCAAATTCGCAGTTGAAAGGAACTTTTGTGCCTTGTTCATCCGACTTGTTCCAGACAAGTTTTACTCGTTGACTTTCTGCACAGCACTACCTTTTGTAGGTGGTTTGATCATAACTCGAGTTTTATAGATCCAATTGACGTGATTCCTTTTGGGTTGTCTTCACAACTTGATTATCTATCATCTGTCAAAATTTCACAGCATTGAATTTGCGGTTTTTGATCCACACGAGTTTATTTGCAGTATTGTAGATCTTTTTTTACTCGGTAGAACAGATTGACCTTTGTTCAATGTTTCGACCGTAACTTGAGTTCTCTCGACAGATTTGAGTGATTCTTGTTGTGTCGTCTTCGTTACTTGATTCTCTCTGATATCTATCACTTTTGTCATGGTGAAACACGTTTAGATTAGTCTCACAGACGATTTCTTTAACATATCGTTTTTCTACTGAGGGGCTTTCATTGCTTTGGTAGCAGATCTACCATTCACCCCCCCTCTGGTAGCTTTTCACGTGCTCTTCGATCCTACAATTGGTATCAGAGCCACGGTGCTCTTATCTTTGTGATTTTCACGTGTTTTTGACTAATTATCATGGAGAAATACTCCGCCAAACCTTGTGTGTTTAGTGGCATTGATTTTCAGGTTTGGAAAGCACGCATGGAAGATTTTATCCAGGCGCAAGGCTTCGACATATGGGAAAAGGTATACAAACCTTATGAAGTGCCACCAAATGATCAAGTTACAGCTACAAACCTACGGGACGTCGACAACAACAACAAATCCTGAAACTTGATCATTCAAGGACTCACTCAGAGCGACTTTGACCGAGTTGCACACCTCCGATCGGCATACGATGTGTGGAGAGCACTTTGTGACCATCGCGAAGGATCCAACACGATCAAGGAGGTGAGACAAGATATGTTCAAAAAGGAATACATGCATTTCGAGATACAACCCGGTGAGTCTATCGATGACCTCTTTGCTCGTTTCAAAAAAATTCTTAGCAACATGCGTAGTGTCAATTTTAATTTTTCTGATGCTGAGAATGCTAGACAACTTCTTAGTGCATTAAACATGTCAATCTGGGATATGAAAGTTACATCTATTTGTGAATCAACTGTCATGAGTTCTCTTACATTAGATGTGCATTACTCAAAACTAAAAACTCATGAAATTCACATCTTATCACGTAAGAATCCAAATAAGTCTATTGCATTTGTCTCACAACGTGATATGCCTAGCCCCGACCAATCATCATCTTGCAATACTCTTGCTTTGTTGTCCTCACTAACCCTGGAGCAGATTGAGGAATTTCCAGAAGAAGAATTAGCACTCATCTCTACTAGATTCTCAAAAGCATTGGAAAATGTGAGAACTAGAAGGAGAGGAAGATCCGGACCACAACATTGCTTTGAATGTGGTAAGACAGGACACTTCCGTACAGAATGCCCTAATATTTCAGGTCCTACAACCCGTGATGAGAAGAAGAACAAGGTCACACTACAAGGATTCCGCCATGATGCAATGATTGTATTGCAATGAATACTAAATCATTGCAGTAAGCTTGGTCTTTTGCCATGATTCACTAGTTCGTGGCATTAGCATCTATCGCCAAGGAACACGATCGTTGCATTAGGATTTGTTGCCACGATTCACTAGTTCATGGCATTAGGATCTATCGCCACAAATCTGTTGCCACGATTCACTGGTTCGTGGCATTCACATCTATCGCGACGGAACCCGGTCGTTGCATTAGGATCTGTTGCCACGATTCACTAGATCGTGGCATTAGGCTCTATCGCCACGAATATGTTGCCATGATTTACTAGTTCATGGCATTAGCATCTATCGCCACGTAACCCGATCATTGCATTAGGATATGTTGCCACGATTCACTAGTTCGTGGCATTAGCATCTATCGCCACAGAACCCGATCATTGCATTAGAATTTGTTGCCACGATTCACTAGTTTGTGGCATTAGCATCTATCGCCATGGAACCCGATTGTTGCATTAGGTCTGTTGCTACAATTCAATAGTTCGTGGTGTTAGCATCTATCACCATGGAACACGATCGTTGCATTAGGATCTGTTGCCACGATTCACTAGTTCGTGGCATTAGCATATATCGCCATGAAACACAATCGTTGCATTAGGAACTTTTGCCACGCATCACCAGTTCGTGGCCATAGGATCTATCACCACGAAACACAAAAGTTGCATTAGGATCTGTTGCCACGAAATATCAATTCGTGGCATTAGGATCTATCGCCACGAAACACAATCGTTGCGTTAGGATCTGTTGTCACAAAATACCAGTTCGTGGCGTTAGGGTCTATCACCATGGAACACAATCGTTGCATTAGGAACTTTTGCCACGATTCACAAGTTTGTGGCGTTACGATCTATCGCCACGAAACACAAACGTCGCATTAGGAACTTATGCCACAATTCACAAGTTCGTGGAGATAGGATCTGTCGCCCGCAACACTATCAATGTATTAGGATCTATTGCTACGAAATACCAGTTGGTGGCGTTAAGATCTATCGCCACTGAACATAATCGTTGCAATAGGAACTTTTGCCACGATTCACCAGCTCGTGGCTTTAGGATCTATCGCCACGAAATACAAACATTGCATTAGGAACTTATGCCACGATTCACAAGTTCGTGGTGGTAGGATCTATCGCCACGAAACACTATCGTTGTATTAGGATCTGTTGCCACGAAATACTGGTTGGTGGCGTTAAGATCTATCGCCATGGAACCCAAATGTTGCATTACAAACTTTTGCCATGATTTACCAGTTCGTGGAATTACAATCTATCACCACGAAACACAAACGTTGCATTAGGAACTAATGCCACGATTCACCAGTTCGTGGCTTGCTTCTAAGCTTGCTGCTAAATAGAATAGGGACTTCTATCTTTTCAAAAAAGAAAATCAATTAGTTCACGTACAGCTAGCTCACACAATACTTATATAAAAAAACCATCATCTTCACTGTCCTCCCCCAATATTATAGGTACAATACCATCATTGATATATGTATCATCATCGTCGTCGTCGTCGTCGTTGTGATCTTCATTTGAAAGAGCGGAAGCATCACCGGTTGCTTCCTCAATGTCATTTCAATCCCATGCGGTCATATCCTCATTTATATAAGTATGTCGTCGATCATCAAATGTCTCAGCCTCCATCGTCTCAGTGACATTATTTTCACTGTCTCCAGGGGGCATGGCAAAAAGGTTTCGTGGCTTCATTTTAACAACTGTAGCCATTTAGGTTGCTTCACACTTCTAACGTACAAAACATGTCCTTCTTGGGTGGCTAGAATGTAAGGCTCATACTTAAATTGAGAAATAGTAGTGTCAACATCTATCATTCCGTATCGATCTATTTTGTAGCCTCTGCTTTGGCTTTGACCGGAATGAGGCCGATCAAACCATTCACATTCAAATAACAGAACCTCTTGATTTTTTCAAAATCAACAGAAATCATTTTCTTGATTACCCCATACCACTCATGATCACCATCCCGAACAACACCACCACTGTTTTGCGTCCGTAAATCTTTTTCCACCTCTGCTGTTCGAAAGAAGAAGCCATTTATGAATAATCGACTAAAAAGACGTGGGTCCTCTAGATAATACATACAAATAATAGGTTACTTTGCCTTCTTTGTGTAATGTCGTAATCTGTACACATTAATTAGTATAAAAGGGGTATCGATAAACCAACTTCAGAACAGATATTTCTTCAATATTTCATCAAAGTAAAAACTTGCATGTACTTACTTGTTTTTGAAACCAATAAACAAACTCATCTCTATGGCGCTTTTCAACATCTGGAGAATGAATCCTTCTCAGCTCTTCAAAATGCTCACTGAAAAGGGTACAAAATTAAATTAGCCATCTACAATAAGCATGACCCAATATAGTATAGAACATCAAAATTATACGTACTTGATCCATCGAGCGGCCTCTTCAACATTAGAAATAATATAATGTCTGGTGTTATGTAGTTCCACCATAGTAAGTTCGCCCCATTTAAACCCTTTTTTAGAATTATCAACTTCTGTAAATATATTAACTCGAGAGAAGGTTCATTCCTAGCTGCAGCTTCATGACGTTCTGGCCTATTAATCTTGGTGCTGATGTTATCCAAAAACTGACTACAAAAAGTCATACACTATTCCATAATATATCCCTTAGCTATAGAACCCTCCGGGTGAGCTCTGTTACGTACATACCTCTTCAATGTACCAAGGTACCTCTCAATTGGATACATCCATCTGTAAGAAACAGGTCCACCCAAGCGAGCTTCTTCGCCAATATGGATTGGAAGATGTACCATGATATCAAAGAAAGCGGGAGGAAGCAACATCTCAAGCTTACAAATTGTTTCAGGAAATTGTTCAATCATCTTATCCAAATCTGGTTCCGCCAATTCTTTAGAACAAATTCCAGAAAAAATTTGCTAAACTCAATTAAAGGTTCAACAACCTTTTCAGGCAATATGTCACGTATTGCAATAGGAAGGAGCTTCTGAAATATAATATGGCAGTCATGAGTTTTTAGATCTGATACCTTACATGTTGTTATGTCCACACTTCTCTTGATGTTTGAGGCATAACCATCGGGCATCTTCACATCCACCAAAAACTTGCACAAGGTGGTCTTCTGATCTTTTTGCAAAGTATATGATGCTGATGGACAATCATACTTCCCTTTCATACCCACCGGATGTTGCTTTGGACGTATACCCATTTCCTGCATATCAAAAAGAGCTTGTAGACTATCTTTTGTTTTACCATCGATATTAAGCAATGTCCCCAATATGCTATCACAAATTTTTTTCTCAATGTGCATGAAATACAAGTTATGCCTTATTAGCAATGTCTTCCAATACGGGAGCTGAAAAAATATACTTTTCTTCTTCCAACTATGCCACCTATCTTCCTCAGTGCGCTTTCTCTTATTATTCGTCTGTCCAAAACTCACTTGATCAAAAGTGTCGTATTGTTGGAGTACTTTGTGACCAGAGAGTGATGTTGGAGCCTCTCTATTCTCTATTTTGTTGTTGAAAGAAGCTTTGTCCCAATGCCACCGGTGATCCTGAGGTAAGAAACGACGATGACCCATGCGCTGGGTCGCTTGTTATTCGTGGGCTGAAACTGCGCTGAGTCACTTTGTTTTCCTGGCCCGAAACTGCGCTGAGACACTTGGTGTTTGTCCCCATGACGCGTGAGCCCATGTATGGACGTGCATCTCTGGCTCTGGCAATTTGTAATCTAAATAAGTTAATGTAGCAATGGGGGTGGTATTCCGATCAAAGGGGAAAAATTGGCAGCGTTAAAGGAGATATTTTTCGATAAAAGGAGAAATTTTTAATTTGACACAAAAAGGGCCCAGCGTATGTGGGGAAAAATTATGCTTATAAAAAACCGCAGTTTGCATCCCTCTCGGTTATCGCAACAACTCGACGTGTCCCATCAGCTTCATTGACAGTTTTTTAATTTGACACGGAAAGGCCTAGAGCTTATATAAAAAAAATCATCCGCCCGATACACGCCTCATACACATTCCATTTGACTTCGACCGGGCGAGCGGACGATGTCGAAAGGAACGTGGCTGAGTCTTGTACGACGTATTTTTTCAATCAACTATCTAACGACAATAGTGCGCATTGCCTTATATTCTCGTTGCAACAAGCTCAACTTTCCGAGGTGGGACAAATCGTTCATAGCTTGTCAAAATCGCTCGCACGAATTCGTTACGGACATCGAGTATAGGAGTAGTGGTAATGATAACACCGCGCATAGGGGCATTGGGGCAGTGTTACATTGGGGCCAATGGTATATACATGGTGCAACGATCAGGGAACGGCGATTGAAGACACGAGAAAGAAGAATGTGTGGCACCATCTGAGAATGGTACACACTTGCTCTCAGCTGCGTCGTTAAAGGAGATGTTTTTCGATAAAATGAGGAACTTTTAATTTGACACGCATGTATGCGGGGAAAAATTATGCTTAGAAAAAACTGCGGTTTGCAACCCTCTCGGTTATCACAGTGGCTCGACGTGTCCCATCAGCTTGACTGGTAGTTTTTAATTTGACGCGGAAATGGCCCAGGGTTTTATATAAAAAACATCCGCCCCGTACACGCCTCCTACACGTTCCAATTGATTTCGACCAGGCGACTGTTCGAAATCGAATAAGCATGCAGAAGTCTTGTACGACATGTTTTTTCCATCAAATGTCTGACTACAATAGCGCGCATTGCCTTATATTCTCGTTGTAGCGAGCTCAACTTTCTGAGGTGGGACAAATCGTTCACAGCTTGTCAAAATCGCTCGCACGAATTCATTACGGACACCGGGTATAGGAGTAGTGGTAATTATTACACCGCGTATAGGGGCATTGAGCTACTGTTACGTTAGGGCTAGTTGTATATAGATGGTGCCACGATCAAGAAACGGCGATTGAAGACACAAACCATCTGAGAATGGTATGCACTTGCTCTCCGATGCATCGTTAAAGGAGATGTTTTTTTTGATAAAAGTAGAAATTTTTAATTTGGCACGCAAAGGCCCAACGTATTCGGGGAAAAATTATGCTTATAAAAAACCGCGGTTTGCATCTCTCTCGGTTATCGCAACAGCTCGACATGTCCCATCGGCTTCACTGGCAGTTTTTTAATTTGACACTGAAATGGCCCAAGGATTTATCTAAAAAATGTTCGCTCTGTACACGCCTCCTACACGTCCCTTTTGATTTCGACCGGGCGAGGGGACGATGTCAAACGAAGCTCGCCAGGTCGAAATCGAATGGAGCGTGCAGGAGTCTTATACGACATCTTTTTTTTCAATCGAATGTCTTACTACAATAACGCACGTTGCCTTATATTCTCGTTGCAACGAGCTCAACTTTCCGAGGTGGGACAAATCATTCACAGCTTGTCAAAATCGCTCGCACAAATTCATTAAGGACACCGGGTATAGGAGTAGAGGTAATGATTACACCGCGTATAGGGGCATTGGGCCAGTGTTACGTTGGGGCCAGAGATATATAGATGGTGCCACGATCGGGGAATGGCAATTGAAGACACAAGAAGGAAGTACGTGTGGCACCATCTGAGAACGGTATGCATTTTCTCTCTGTTGCGTCGTTAAAGGAGATGTTTTTCGATAAAAGGAGAAATTTTTAATTTGACACGCGAAGGGCCCAGCGTACGTGGGGAAAAATTATGCTTATAAAAAACCATAGTTTGCATGGCAATTTTTTAATTTGACACGGAAAGGGCACAGGGATTTATCTAAAAAACATCTGCCCTGTACACGCCTCCTACACATTCTTTTCGACTTCGATCGGGCGATGACTGGGCGAGCGAACGATGTCGAACGGAGCGTGCAGAAGTCTTGTACGACATATTTTTTCAATCAGATGTCTGACTACAATAGCGCGTGTTGCCTTATATTCTCGCTGCAACGAGCTCAACTTTCTGAGGTGGGACAAATCGTTCACAGCTTGTCAAAATCACTCACACGAATTCGTTACGGACACCGCGTGTAGGGGCAGACATAGGGAATATGCCAGGTTGCACTGCACAACCTGGGCCAAGGTGGTGCATAGATTGCAAGTGATGAGGATTTGATTCCTGGAATTAATCTCAGCGTTATCCCTGTCATGTCCGGCCATCATACGACCTCGTTCATTCATGTGCACACATGTCACAGTCATGCAACAGCTTCATCCGTCCGTTCATGTGGACACATGTCACAAATGTGGAACGGTATGCACAGCCTTGGATATGCATACCGTATCCATAAATTTTTTTCCTTGTTTGGGTAGGAGTGGTTCCACTTCAATCTAAGTGGATTGGAGAGTGTCCGACCATCATACGACCTGGCATAATGAAGATTTTTTAATCTGATATACTCCTCTTTTTAATTCTTATCATTATGACAACAAGTTGCATTGTCTCAACCAAACACCACGTACAACAACAATGACTCAGTGGAATCGGGGACTGGCCAATTAAAATGGAAGTCAGTAGTCTCACGGTTCATAGATCCAAATGTGTGCCATCCTTTTTCTTCTTCCTTATTTCTATCCATAACCGTGAGACTATTGAGTTCCATCTTCATCGGCACATATGTACGATCCAGGTGTGCCGATGTACCTTAACCCCCGTCGTGCGTCCCCGGTGGTGGTTGGAAGACCCCTGCAGGTATGTTCTGATTCCTGTTCTCCATCTCCATCTAGGTTTCTGATGACGCATATGGTTCACCACCAGACAAACAAGCAAAGCCTCAGTGATGAGCGGCATGCAAGTTTCTTGATGAAAAACTTACTGCGGGGTCCTCCCGTTCTGTCCTCCCATGCGTCATCCCGTTGATGTGTCAAAATGTTATTGGTCCCTTTATTAATGCTTAGTTTGACTACCATACCTTCACTACAAATAAGATGATGACACGTTAGCAGGAGTACGCATGGGAGTACAAATCGGAGGAGGCAAGCGGGCGGCATGCAAGTTTTTTGTTGAAAATCTGACTGCAGGGCTTTGTTGTTTTTTCATAAAAAAACTTGCATGCCGCTCAACATCGAGCTTTGTTGGTTTGTCTGGTGGTGAACCGCCTGCGTCATCGAAAACCTGGAGATGAAGTAGGGGACAGGAATCAGAGCATACACGTAAGGCTCTTCCCAACAACCACCGGGGATGAACGACGGGGGGTTAAGGTACACCGGCACACCCGTACCGTACGTGTACCCGGCCAACCGTGTACTAGTTTCCTTCGAACCTCCGACAGAAGATAGCGGAAGCATGCAGGGAAGGATTACTGGTCTCGAGACTATTCTGTATGGAGAATGTTTGTTGTGTATTCATCAGGGAACAGAGATACACTTTATATAGGCTAGATAGTGTAGTGTGAAACCAAAACTAAACCCTTTCGCACTACACAGATTCAAAAGCTAGCGTTAATGACTAAACGTAGGCCAACGCAGTCAAACAATGACGTTAGACCAACGCAGTCAACAATGACTGTTGCATGTGTGCGTGCTTATCCTTTCTACAGTATGGTGGTGAACCGCCTGCTTTGTTGGAAGCCTAGATGGAGTTGGAGGACAGCAATCGGAGCATACCTGCCTGGACCAGGATCGCCTGACGTAGCGACATTTTACTACATGCGTGCAGTAAAGACTGCATCCACTGTTTGTTTTGATCCGACAGTTGTACTTCCTAGCTATCCAACTAAGGGGTCCATTGAAATCATTTTTTAGACTCTTTCATGCTTGCTTCAACATGAGAAAGAGTTTACATGCATATAATAATGCATACCTTAAACATCTAAATAAAACAAGCTTCTATAACAAATTAACAGGATTAAAAACACATTAACTACCGAGGACATTAGGGAGGGTTCCGATGCTTTCAATTTGTAAACTTGACAAGAACTCAAGAGTTTTTATTTTTATTGCCTCTTGTTTGCATCAACATGAAGTACAATCTTGTTTCTTTTTTGCCTAGAGCACGAAGTGTCATATAGATCGACCAAAATAATTAATGAGAAAATGCCATATTTAAAAAGACTCCTGAAAATAGGATGCAGTAAAATTCACTACGTTAGGCGATCCTGGTCTGCCTGCAAGGGTCTTCCCAACAACCACCGGGGATGACGCATGACAGGGGTTAAGGTGCACCGGCGCACCGGCCCGGACTGTACGTGTACCCAGCCAGCCGCATAGCTTCGTTTTATATTTTATTCCCTAGGCTCAAAGATTTTCATCCGTTGGATCTATATAACCTACGGTTATTGCATCTTTTCATTTAACCCCTTCCACCACCACCACCACCCCTCCACCTGGTGGAGGGGGTTAAATAAAAAGATTCAACGACCGTAATGTAGATCGATCCAACGGTTGAAGATGGTTGATTGCACGATTGCACCAAACATCTGATTACATTCTAGTTCAACCCAACTTTAAAACAGGAAATCATTTGACACTGATTAATCCAGTCGTGATGCTTTTCTCTTCTTGTTTTTGTGATGTTTTATTTTTTCTTGTTTCGTGATGCTAATTTTCATGTTTTGTACTTCCTCCTTCCCATATTACTTGTCGTTTATAATTAGGACAAGTTTTCTAGTTCAAATATGAACTAAAAAACTTGTTCTAACGACAAGTAATATAGGTATGAGGCTGTAATGTTTTATGATAATGAACTCAATGTTGTTCGTATGTTCCATCTGTTATTTTGTTTTCTATCTGCTATTAGAGAACTACTTGTTCTATTTGTATTCATTGTTAATGAACAACCCTCCACACCGCCGGTGGCTTGTAAAGTTGTCAGTATGATACTTTAGCCGATGGAGGTGCCAGGAGATCGCCCGCAGCGGGGCCTGCAAAGTGGTCTGTAAAGTAGTATACAGTACTAACAGGTAGCGACGACTGGAAAGAAAAGTGGAGACAATCAACAAAGAGAAAAGAAAAGAAAGGACGAGAAAATGTTAGAAAAAGATAGGTAGAACTCCAACGTACCACTGGCCCTATGCCCCTATAAGCGGTGTAATCATTACCACCACTCCTATGCGCATCCTGAAGTTATTACCACTGGTTCAAGGGAAGTGTTGCGGACTAGATGTGCCAATTAGTTTATTTTGTGTTTATTGGGGATTATGTAAAAGCTAGTTCTGTCGATTAGCGATGACTGGAATGAGAAGTGGAGACAATGAACAAAGAGAAGGGAACACTAATTTCCTTTGTTCCAAACTACTGTATGATTGAATGTATTCATTTCTGAAAGAATCCATTTCTTTAAACTGTCCCGTGAGTTTCCTTTGATGCAAATGGGGCTAAACAAAAGACGAGCGCGCATAGGGGAAACACAACAAGTGCAACATTCATTAGAGACTAGCGGGCATAGGGGAAACACATATACTACAAGTCTAATTTATATACTCCCTTTGTTCTCTTTTAATTGGCGTTGGTAGAACTAGGGGTTCATCCAAATAGGAATGGAGGGAATATAACCCATAGAGTACAACGCCTGACGGTAGAACAGGTCATGCTCGTGCTTAATCCTATAGTTCTCAGTACAGAAGACTCTCCACTCCTCTCATGTAGGCCTGCCGCAGCGGGCAGTTCCCTTGTTCACCCCTTTTGATCAGCCCCAAGCGTCATCATCAATGTTGGGCACTGCCACCGACGGCGCTTCTGGATGAGGCCTGCCCAGAAATCTCCAAACGACACCATCGATACTATTCATGGCTTCATGCCGACACTGGCATTACCCCTTATTGGTCCACTTCATCGCGACAGACCCAGCCGCGTTGTAGCCGACGTGTGCCTCACCTTCGACCTACCGGATATACTCGAAGGCGTTGCGAGCCCCGCGGTCGGCGTTGTTGCGGAGCATGGCGAGGACGTAGGCTGCCACCATGTGGCCATTCGTGGCCGCCCGGGCAAGGAAATGGATGCCCGACTGCGTGCGACCATGCAGGAAGACGAGGTCGAACCCGGTGACATAGCACGCATCAGGGTTGCCGACGATTGCCAGGCGCTCCACGAGGCGGTCGTAGCTCCAGTTAAGCTTCCAGATGCTCTCCCGCTCTAGCTCCATGTGCCTGCCCACGGCACGATCTGGGCACACCGCGTGCATGGCCTTGCAAGTGGCGCGCAGACTAGAGAGGTCATCCATGGGCTGCGGGGAGGTTGCGACGACCCACCCAGCGATTAGGACCGCAATATTGTGCGGCAAGGGGAACTCCATGGGCTTCAAAGGGAACCAATGAGGGCGCGTGCGACAGAGATGAAGAGTAAGAGTACGCGCGGAGAAGAGGATGGCCTGTGTGCAATCCAAAGAAGAGGATGGTGTGTCTTTATTAGTACGCGCGGAGAAGACGATGAGACGCGCGCAGTGATGGTTATGGCTTCTAAAGTGCACCGTTTGGATTGCTAGTTGCAAAACTTGTATGAATGTCTTTCCTTTCCAGAGGATTCCATTCCTTTAAACTGTCCCGTGAGTTTCCTTTGATGCAAACTGGGGTTATGGCTTCTAAAGTGCAGCTGTACGCTACTTTAGCCGCTGCAGTTGTCAGCAGGCAGGAGATCGCCTGCAGCGAGGCCTGCAAAGCGGTCTGTAAAAAGTACTCCTCCCTCCGTCCCAACTCAACTCTATTTTTAGCTTTGGTCAAACTTACCTTTAACCAATGATTTCTTGCCTCGTCCTTATCCTGATGATCAAGGTCCTCTGCCTGCTGCCCCAGATGACTTGGGGTAGAATGATCCTGGCGACTAGAATGAAGTGTCAAATACGTTGTCCACGACGCAGGGTTATTCAACACAAGAAATAGGTAGCATATCCTAATCTTTCTCCTCATATATAGCGTGTTAACTATTTTTTCGGCCCCAAATGATCTAGAAAAATTACTCCAGATTTGATGATGCCATAAACTAATTGCTGCTCAAAACAATGACGGTGCTCATCAAGCTCGCAAGCTCAACTTCATTCATCCTTAAAGGAGCTAATTAATTCGGGTGGATTTACGTTAGGGGTGTGCATTCGGTCTACCCAATATTTCAGTTCGGGTATTTTGCTCTTTTTCAAAATTCGGTTTCTTGAAATCTCTACCTGAATTGTTGTAATAATATGAGGTACCCGAACATTTTGGGTACCAAAACTCCAGTTCGGTCTTCAGTCCTACCCGATATATCCAAATTATACATTATATTCACGTCATGTTTGCACAAATTTAATATGATTGATAAATTTAATCCCATGAGGTAATTTATTATAAATTGACAAATGAAAAATCAAAAATAAACGTTTAAATCCAACAACTTCACACATCAGAACTTGAAAATAAAATATCTAAATTTGAAATGTTCATAGTTTACCACACATAATTTAACTTATTATTTGATGGACCGACTATTCGGTTATTTCAGTTGCCCGAGAGTGGTACCCGAACCCGACATTTAATTTTCGGTTATTTATATTTGCTATCTGAAAAGTACCCGATACCCGATATTTTGGTCTTTTCGATTCCGGTCTCGATTTTTTCGGTTTCGGTTTTTCGGTCTCATTTTTTGCCCACCCCTAATTTATGTAGTAGCATATGTGATATACATATTTCTCCTCCATGTATTTTTGCAAAACTATCAAGTGATATATCCTATGTGTATATTACATATGTAAAAATAATGTAAAATATAAAACTTTTTCAAAGGGAAGTTTTAGGTTTAGTCAAATCTATCTTTGATCAATGATTTACACAGTTTGATCTTTTAAACAATACAAGAATTGTACTTTTAGATTCACCATGAAAATATTTCCATAATATACAATCTAGTACCTCATGTTATTCAAGTTAATAAATTCCATATAAATCATTGGTCAAAGGTAAGTTCGACCAAAACAGAAATAGACTTGAGTTGGGGCGGAGGAAGTATTATATGTTGTTGTTTGCCGCATAAGGTTTGGTCCTTGAAGCCGTAGCCATTTGTACATGCGGCTGATGCAACCAAGCGCATCGAGCTTACGTGCGCGCCAGTCACCGAGGCGCCTTAAACGTGTGCAGCGCATGCGCATCTTTGAATTCAATTGGAACCGCTCCGCGTCCCATCACCACTATTGCGTGCATCGAGAGACAAAAAACTAGGCTGCTACTACGCTATAAGATCACCCGGGCACGCCATCGTCTTCTCCGCACAGCCACTCTTCCTCTCTTCCCAAAAATGCACCAAGAACACCATGGCTGACAAGAAAACGCCGCCGCCAAACCCGCCGAATGATGCCAAGGGGAAGCATCCCCGATCGGACTCCCCCCTGGACAAGGAGTGGGCTCTCTGGATGATGGCGCGCGATGTATTTGACAATACATCGCGCTCCTTGCGTTGCCTCGGGCTTGGTCCCCTTCCAGATTATGCTGCAATGGAGACCACGGGCACCTACGTCTTCGACATGATGCACTTGGCCGGTCACCTCGACGTCCTATGGAAGATGCTGGCGGACGAGCTCGGCGTCGCCGGTCGCGACAACCTGGTGGCAGCGACGTCCAGGAAACTGGGCTTCCCGTTTCCACCGCGGGAGGCGCCCCTGCCCAGCCAGGAGCCCAAGGAGGAGAAGGAGAAGGAGAAGTAGGTGGAGCGAGGTGGAGGAGAAGTAGTTTTTTTCTTGTTCTTAGTTGTGTTGTTTTTCTTTTCTTGTTTGTAGTTTGTGTTTTTTTCTTTTTTCTTATTTCTAATGTATCGTCTTAAGGTAATGAACTTTATTTTTCTGTTCATTGGTGCGCAAAAATAGTTCTAATGTTGCTGTTCTAATGATAAACTAGTGGACTATTTATCTCTTTTATCTTTTAGAATGGAATATATTTCCACTTCCAACTCTACTGAGTTGGAGATCCAGAAAGTGACTACCACCTAGTTTATCTGACAGGACCAGCAGGGAGAAGCCCACTCTCTATGTTCAAACCCAACACGGATCCAACAAAATGAGCTATCAAACAGCAAAGCACGTAGTAAATCACAAAAAACGCAACAACAATTTTTGGAGTACGTATCAACTTTAGCCCAGATTAAATGCTCGTGGGCGTCATTGCAAAAGGGTGAAGACAAAAAAGACTTGATTCGGATGGCTTGCAAAAACAAGCTAGAAGTCAGGGTCATCAAAATTTTTGCCCGATTTGGATTGAGTCTTAGTTATAGACTTCCATAATAATAAAATGTATCGGGTATTTTACTTTCATTAGTGTGTCATAAAATGTATCGGGTGTTTTACTTTCACTAGTGTGTCGGGTTGAGTCTTTTGTTGTTGATCTTTACAACTTGGTGTATCAGTGTGGCCGTATTGTACAATATAATCGCATGCCTTGTACAGTACAGTACAATATAATTTCCAACCATGTTGTACCCCTTTCAAAGAAACGACAGCCATAGGCGCTAGCCGCTTTTAGGAACAAATGAACACACTTGTGAAGACACGTACGCCACATCCGATCCTCAAAATCATAAAATTCAACAAGGGGAGCAACGTCTCTCCACGACGTTCCGCCTGGTGTTGCACACACGGCTCTCGCCTCACGCCGGCCACGTATCCTGATCCAACCGTACAACTTAAAATAAAGAAGGGCTAGAAGATCGGTGGAAAATAATACGAACTTATAAGAAAAAGGGGAAGAAGAAAAAGGATGGCACGCGATTTGATACATGAACCGTGACACTGCTGACATCCATCTTCATTGGCCAGTTCCTGATTCCGCTGATCTCTCCAGCATGCACTCACACTACCTACTCTCTAGTGACTGGACCCAGGGTATCCCGTGGCCCACCCGGCATACCCAGTGGGTGGGCCCCTGAGAAATGTGGTTGTTGTTTTAGGTGGTGTTAGGTTGAGACAATACAACTTGTGGTCATAAAGACAAGAATTAAAAATTAGAAAGAGTATATCAGATTCAAAAATCTTCATTACTCTCTTTACTCCGGGCTCGGGCCCGTCAAATTCGGAAACTCCTCCGCTCATATCGTAACTGCATCAGTTATATATCCAGGCCCGTTTCCAATTAAAATCCAAACTAAAGGTGTAGACGAAGGTTTTGCACAAGAGAGAAGTTGTGACGCGCCGTCGCAGACGGCAACCATAGGGATGACAAGGAGAGAGACCCAATGGTGGGACTCAGGTGTACAACGTGACGTTCGATGAAGACATGATCACCACCACCGTGACGTCCTCCGGAGAGGCCGTGGAGGACTGACTCGATGAGGTCCTCTCCTTCCACCGTCAGAGCCTTCACAAGCTCGTCGTCGGGCTCGACATTGAGTGGCGCCCCAGCTACTCCGCCGACCAGAACCCCGTCGATGTTCTACAGCTCTGCGTCGGTCGTCGCTGCCTCATCTTCCAGGTCATCCACACCGACTACTTCCCTGACGAGCTGGAAGATTTCCTCGGCGATTCCGACTACCGCTTCATCGGCATGGGCGTGGAGGGTGACGCCGACAGGCTTTGGAAGAACTAGTAGTTGAAGGTGGCCAAAATGGTGGAACTGGTCGAGCTCGCGGCAGAGGAGATGGATCGCTCGTGCCTCCACCGCACGGGGCCAAAGGACATCACAAGCGCCGTGATGGGCGCTGACATGGAGAAGCCTTATGGGGTGAGGACGAGCAACTGGGACGCGTACAATCTCTCTGGCGAGCAGATCAGCTATGCGTGCATCGACGCCTTCATCTCCTTCGAGGTCGGCCACAAGTTGCTCTCCGGCGACTACTTATCTTACCACCGAGTTTGCGGATCGGCTGCCGTCGATCATCTCGGCATATGGAATTCGTAGGTGCATCCCTCAAGTTCTAGCTTTTGTACTTGTGCGCCCAATCTCTCATAAAATTATTTTTTCTTGAGGAAACACTATATCTTGCTTTTAAAAACATGCATGTTATTTCACATGCGAGGTTTTTCATATGCATGTTAGTTGTCCATGCATGCTATGCCCCAAACATGATCAACGAGTCTCAAACATGACGCTCTCTCAACAAAAAAGAGAACACGTAACGTCAGCAAAAATGATTGAGGTCTTTCACATGGATGTTAGACGTACATATGCATGCTACATCCCAAACATGTATTCCAAGAATAGAATAATATTTCCTACCATGTATATATATTTCTATTATCATATTCTCTACCATGTATGTGTGTATGCTCTCAGCCTATATGGCAGTTTATGTACCACACCAATGAAGAATATTATCCTGTCATCAATAGAGATAACAAATTTGATACAAGAATGTTCCCTTTACGGTACGAGGATAGAATGTGGACTACCATCATCTAATAAGCACACAGCTCTCACTATGTACGTACGTGGTTCATCAAATTAATCGATCGCATGCTGCCATTATGTATTGCTATACTCGTCTTATGAAGAAACGACAGGCGTAGGCACTAGCTGCTACGTGTTCTTATTTTAGGAACAAATGAACACACTTGTGAAAACACGTACGCCACATCCGATCCTCAACGTCGTCCAATTAACATGTTCCTCAACAAGGGGGTGATGAGTAGGTTTAGGCCCGATCTTCCGAAAGGTATGTCGATTGGAGTGGAGAACTCGACGTTGATGATCCGCGGCACTCGAGCGGTTCGAGTACCCCTGCAATCACTACACCACGGCTCCGTTGGTTATCAACCGTGCTGCACACGCTTGACCTCGCCAAGAAGGCTAATCCCTGCAAGTGCAATCGAGAACACGAGCAAGAACGTAGAAGACACGATCGGAAATCGCGAAATTGGGGTCTCACAAACCGTAGAACGGCGATTTTATTGATCTAAGCAAAACCCACCGAATATGACCGGCGGCTGCAGTATTTATAGGCTAGGGTTCGACCAAGACACGATTAGACGCGTCCCTAATGGACTCTTACGGGATACAAGGCCCAAAGGCCCGATTCGGTGGCGCAGCACCGGACAGAAATCTGGACTCGATTTGTTTCGACGATTTCCAATGACTCAGGGGGAATTTTGAGGTGGGACCAGAACCATTGGAAAGTTTATCTTCTCCTCTTTCCGTGCATATGTAGAACGTCGAAAACGGAGTCCGTATGCCTCCTGGGCGTCTGTTTTAAGGTGGACTGCTCCTGGACTCCGAGTTGAACTCGAGTCCGAGTTGTAAACTGTTTCCATATACTTGTGGACGTCCCAGGTGGTTCTCCACGCTCCCAAGGCCTCCTTCCTTCACTTGTTGATCTTTTCCATTATTCCTAATAACAATTAAATCATCACATAGCAATCTATTCTCAAACTCACATGCAAAAGAAGTTAAGAACGAATTCACCTGCTGATTTAATAACCGTGCCCGTGCTCTTGTGATTGGTCCTTGCAGTTCAATGCGCGTCTCTGCTGTTGTGATGTCCTCATCATCCTCCCCCTCTTGAATTGGAGTCGTCCTCGACTCAAGTTCATCTTCTTCTCCCAAGTACGGTCGCAAATCTGAAATGTTAAATGTAGGACTAACCCCAAAATCGGGAGGCAATTCAAGCTTATATGCATTATCATTAATCTTTTCAACGATCTTAAAAGGACCAGCAGCTCGTGGCATAAGTTTAGATTTTCTCAAGTCGGGAAATCGCTCTTTTCTCAAATGTAACCACACCAAATCGCCCGGTTCAAGTTTTACTTTTTTTCTACCTTTACTACCTGCAATCCTATATTTCTCATTCATCATTTCAATATTTTTCTTTGTAGTTTCATGCATCTTAAGAATGAATTCAGATCGTTGTGTAGCATCCAAATTTATAGTTTCAGAAGGAGGCAAAGGTAGTAAATCAATAGGAGCACGGGGATTGAAACCATACACTACCTGGAATGGACTTACCTTTGTCGTGGAGTGAACGGATCTGTTGTAAGCAAATTCTATATGTGGTAAACACTCCTCCCACAACTTCAAATTTGTTTTCAAGACAGCCCGTAACATAGTGGATAAAGTACGATTAACTACCTCGGTCTGTCCATCCGTTTGTGGGTGACATGTAGTTGAAAACAGCAACTTGGTTCCCAATTTATACCACAAAGTTCTCCAAAAATGACTTAAAAATTTTGCATCACGATCAGAAACAATGGTATTTGGCACACCATGTAAACGAACAATTTCCGTCATAAATAAATCAGCAATGTGTGAGGCATTATCATTCTTATGACAAGGTATAAAGTGTGCCATTTTGGAAAAACGATCAACAACTACAAAAATACTATCCCTCCCTCTCTTAGTCCTAGGCAATCCCAAAACAAAGTCCATAGAAATATCCTCCCAAGGTACACTAGGAATAGGAAGAGGCATATAAAGACCATGTGGGTTAAGACGAGACTTAGCTTTGTTGCAAGTAGTGCATCGTGACACGTAGCGCTCGACATCACGCCTCATCTTTGGCCAAAAGAAGTGTGTGGACAGCACGTCTTCAGTTTTCTTCACTCCAAAATGTCCCATCAAACCTCCTCCATGTGCTTCCTGCAAAAGCAATAGACGAACGGAGCTAGCTGGAACACATAGCTTGTTAGCACGATAGAGGAGACCCTCTCGCAGCACATATTTATTCCAAGTTCTTCCTTCTCTACAATTTTCAAAAGCAACTTTGAAGTCCAAATCAGTAGGATATAATGCTTTAATTGTTTCCAACCCAAAAATTTTATGATCAAGTTGGGACAGCATGGTATAACGCCTAGATAATGCATCGGCAATGATATTTTCCTTCCCTTTTTTATGCTTAATGATGTATGGAAACGACTCTATGAACTCAATCCATTTAGCATGTCGTTTATTCAGATTGGTTTGACACTTAAGATACTTCAATGATTCATGATCGGAATGTATGACAAACTCCTTAGACCAAAGATAATGTTGCCATGTTTGTAATACACGGACTAAGGCATACAATTCCTTATCATAAGTTGAGTAATTCAGAGAAGGACCATGAAGTTTTTCACTAAAGAAAGCAACGGGTTTACCTCCTTGTATGAGAACGCCTCCAATACCAATGCCGCTTGCATCGCATTCTAGCTCAAAGGTCTTGTCAAAATCAGGAAGTTGTAGTAATGGTGCTTGTGTAAGCTTCGATTTGAGAGCATCAAAAGCTTGTTGCTGCTGTTCGCCCCATCGAAATGGAACTCCCTTCTTCGTTAGCTCATGTAGAGGTGCTGCAATGGTGCTGAAATCCCGCACAAAGCGCCGATAAAATCCTGCAAGACCAAGAAAACTACGAACCTGTGTGACGGTAGTTGGGGCTGGCCAGCTGGTGATTGCTTCAATTTTTGCCTCATCCATCTCAATTCCCTGCGAGGAAACGACATAGCCAAGAAACGGGACTCGATTGGTGCAAAAAAACACACTTTTCGAGGTTACCAAACAAACGTGCATCTCTCAAAACAGTAAAAACAGCACGTAAATGATCAAGATGTTCATCATATGACTTGCTGTAAATGAGGATATCATCAAAGTAAACCACCACAAATTGTCCAATGAAAGCACGTAAAACCTCGTTCATTAATCGCATAAAGGTGCTGGGTGCATTAGTTAAACCAAAAGGCATGACTAACCACTCATAAAGTCCAAACTTGGTTTTAAATGCAGTTTTCCATTCATCTCCTAGTGCCATTCTAATTTGGTGGTAACCACTACGCAAGTCAATTTTTGTGAAGATGATAGCACCACTCAATTCATCAAGCATGTCATCTAATCGAGGAATAGGATAACGATATCGAATGGTGATGTTATTAATCGCTCGACAATCAACACACATGCACCAACTACCATCTTTCTTAGGAACCAAAAGAACAGGAACGGAACAAGGGCTAAGGCTTTCACGAATGTACCCGCGGTCCAAAAGATCTTGGACTTGTCGCTGAATTTCCTTAGTTTCTTGTGGATTCGCCCTGTATGCTGCACGATTTGGCAAACTTGCTCCTGGAATCAAATCGATCTTGTGTTCAATGCCTCTCATCGGTGGTAAACCAGGGGGTATCTCGGAGGGAAACACATCCTCAAACTCCTGCAAAAGGTTAGCAACAGTAGGGGGCAATGCAATAGACAATTCATGAAGTGAAAACATGGCTTCTTTGCAAACTAAAGCATAGCACATCCCCTTAGCATCGAATAAATCAGCAAGTTCAGATTTAGTTGCGAGCAATGATGGTGATTTTAACTTAATAACATGCTATTTTTCAGATTCTAATTTAGTTGCATTGCCCTCACGAATTTTACTCTTCTCAAAATGCACAATTTCAGCAGGAGTCATGGGGAGCAAAGTGATTTTCTTTCCCTTATGCATGAGAGTATATTTATTGGTTCTACCATGATGAATAGCATCTGTATCAAATTCCCAAGGACGACCCAATAAAAGAGAACAAGCATCCATAGGAACAACATCAAAATCAGCAAAATCATGGTATGAACCAATTGAAAAATGGATTCTCGCTGTTTGTGTTACCCGAACTTTACCGCTGTTGTTGAACCATTGAATGTGGTACGGATGAGGGTGTGCTCTTGTTGTCAAACCGAGTTTCTTGACGACGTCCGTGTTTACCAAGTTATTGCAGCTACCTCCATCAATTATAGTGTGTACACAGCAGTCCTTGACGACGAGAAACATGTGGAAGAGGTTGTGTCGTTGTAGCTTGTCGTCGGTCTCCACTTTGGAGCTTAAGGCACGCTGCACAATGATGCTCCTATAGTTCTCCGTCGCCGCTGTACCAAGTACCTCTTCTTCGGTGTGTTCGTCATTTGGATCTGTAAAGTCAGTAGCAAGAGAATATTCATCTTCAACATCCGAAGTACTATCATACCCGCCATCGTCGCGTGCTATGTATGCTCGTTTGCTCGGGCAATCTCTCATCATATGACCAAGTCCCTGGCAGCGGTGACACTTAATGTCGGAAGTACGACCCGTAGAAGGAGTGGACGACGAAGGCTTGAATGATGTCGCCTTGCTGCCTTCCGGCACGCGAGAAGGTGGGGCAGCAGGTATAGTTCGTTGGCCGCCATTGGGTGGTGTAGTCGCTGCACGGGGGGCCGAAGATGGTGCTGTTTTGGATGGTGTAGTTGCTGCACGCGGCGTGAAGTTGCTCCTCGTGCGTTGTTGTTGTTGTTGTTGTCGGCCCTGCAATTCTTTTTCTGCCAACATAGCAAGCTGAAACAATCTGTTAACAGTATCATATTCTTTGTAATCAACAATGTCCTGAATTTCACGCCTCAACCCCCCATAAAAACGAGCAATTTTATCATCCATGTCCTCTACTACCCCACAACGCAGCATACCCTTTTGTAACTCTTGATAATACTCCTCTACGGACATGTTACCTTGGTCTAAACGCTGCAATTTTTTGCGAAGGTCCCGCTGAAAAGATGGAGGAACAAATCGAACACGCATAGCTTCCTTTAATCTATCCCATGTTGGAGGATCAGTTCTAGTTTTAACAAGTTCATTCCACCATATGATAGCAAATTCCTTAAACTCACTAGTGGCTTGACGAACTCTATGTTGTTCAGGAACAAGATGGGAATTAAATTTTTGCTCTACTGTCATCTCCCAATCAAGATAAGCTTCAGCATCATAAGCACCAGAAAAAGAGGGTATAGTAAATTTCACTTTAGCAAAAGGATCATCAGGAGGGCGGTTATAATTGTTATGATTATTACCTCCCATACCTCGACGATAGAGTGGCAGTCTTGGCTGATTACTGTGATCTTCCAGTTCATCATAAGCATTGTCTTCTTGTCTTCCAGCGAGAGGCAACCGAGCCTCAAAAGTATTCATCCGAAGAGCAAGGTCATCCAGTTTGCGAGTCAAGTTCGCCAATGACTCCTCCGTTGATGCGTTGTATTTGGCGAACATATCACGTAACTCAACATGTTGAACACATTCGTCATTATTTTCTTCTCCTGCCATTGTTAGTAGGAAACAAAAGACAACAAAAAAAATGTTATCCCTATCAACTACAGTGACAATGTGGAAGGTGGAAGAAAACAATCTCTCTCGCTCAAGCGTCTTACCACGCTCTTACAAGTGTTCTTACCGACGCAGCAGGTGGTGTGGACGGTGAGATGAACCAATGAAGCGTGGGGTGATTGCAAAGGTACCTGTTATGCTCAAGAGAAAGGTGGAGCTTGGATGGCACAATATGGTGGCTAATAAGCAGAAAATCGTTAACAGCTAAACAAAGTTGAATAAGTATTCAATGTAGGAAACTGTTGCTGGTTAACTGAGTGTCCTAGAGCCTAGCACAACACAAGGAAGTATCAAGGCAAAAGAAAGACAGAATGATATAACCAAACAAACAGCACCAAGTGGTATAGGCCAATTGCTTTAATATGCGTGCTCTTCACTATTTTTTTTTCTTTTTTGTAATATTTTTTTGATATTTTTTCTTTACTCAGTAGCACAAATATAGGAAGCACACAAATTTGCAGCTCAATTGGATGTAATATGCGGCCTATAGAAAATCAAGAAGGTTCTTTAAAATTCGTACTGAGACTTCGGAGGCCGGATAGCCTATCTTCCGAGGGGAATTTGGGCAATCTAATTTCGCCGAACGCGGCTACGCGGTGGAAAATCGGATGCGAAATTTTGCGTAGATGAATTTGAAAAAAAAAATCGCCCGATTTCGAGTTCGTATGCGAAAGTTATGGCCGTTTTAAGGTAGGCTGTCCGAGTTACGTTTTTTTGGATGTTGATTCCAACTCGGTTTGAGAACAGAACTCGCAAACGGATACGAAAACGATCGGGAATTTGCACAGCAACTAATGGGGTGGTGTGTGATGATTCAAGGATGAATGGCACAAAGATTTGTCACCTAATCTAGGGCTGGCGATGCGGGAGTTCACGCAAGGCGGCTAGCTAGGGCAAACCGATGAACGTGGCGGATCGGTTTGTTATTTAGGGATTGTGGAATAGGTGTCGAATAGCAAGAAAACAAGGACGAAACACGATAACTAGGACCAAAAAACACAAAGCTAAACCAGCAACAAGACTCAACCACACGAATGCAAACTCAACAATGCAAACTGAAAAACGAAACTGCAGGCACTATAGTCTGGGAAGCGGTAAAAACGATCTAATTTTTTTTGTGGCTTTTTTGTGGACTCTAGGTACGAAACAAAATAGATCTAATGGAAGGAAGGAAAACAAAGATACCTCACGGGCAATCTGGAAATCTGATACCAATTGATGAGTAGGTTTAGGCCCGATCTTCCGAAAGGTATGTCGATTGGGGTGGAGAACTCGACGTTGATGATCCACGGCACTCGAGCGGTTCGAGTACCCCTGCAATCACTACACCACGGCTCCGTTGGTTATCAACCGTGCTGCACATGCTTGACCTCGCCAAGAAGGCTAATCCTTGCAAGTGCAATCGAGAACACGAGCAAGAACGTAGAAGACACGATCGGAAATCGCGAAATTGGGGTCTCACAAACCGTAGAACGGCGATTTTATTGATCTAAGCAAAACCCACCGAATATGACCGGCGGCTGCAGTATTTATAGGCTAGGGTTCGACCAAGACACGATTAGACGCGTCCCTAATGGACTCTTACGGGATACAAGGCCCACAGGCCCGATTCGGTGGCGCAGCACCGGACAGAAATCTGGACTCGACTTGTTTCGACGATTCCCAATGACTCAGGAGGAATTTTGAGGTGGGACCAGAACCATTGGAAAGTTTATCTTCTCCTCTTTCCGTGCATATGTAGAACGTCGAAAACGGAGTCCGTATGCCTCCTGGGCGTCTGTTTTAAGGTGGACTGCTCCTGGACTCCGAGTTGAACTCGAGTCCGAGTTGTAAACTGTTTCCATCTACTTGTGGACGTCCCAGGTGGTTCTCCACGCTCCCAAGGCCTCCTTCCTTCACTTGTTGATCTTTTCCATTATTCCTAATAACAATTAAATCATCACATAGCAATCTATTCTCAAACTCACATGCAAAAGAAGTTAAGAACGAATTCACCTGCTGATTTAATAACCGTGCCCGTGCTCTTGTGATTGGTCCTTGCAGTTCAATGCGCGTCTCTGCTGTTGTGATGTCCTCATCAGGGGGCACAAAAATCCTCAACACGTGGCCAAACATGCTTGATCACGAGTCTCTTTCACATGCATTACATTCATGTCCACCATCATCCATGATCACGACGATTATCAGTTCGATATGGACTCTCGGTGGCAACGGTCGGATCCTTAAAAAAAGGATATGGACTCTCGGTCAATTGCCACGCGCGCTCACGTCAATCTCCACACCGCGTTGAAACCATTCGCACGAAATGTTACGAACACCGCGACAGACATACAAAGTATGCTAGGTGGGCCATTACATATTCTGGGCCCTTTGTGTGTCAAATTAAAAAACTGGCCGATGGGACGTGTTGATCCATTGCCATAACCGAGAGGAGGCAAACCGCGGTTTGGAGTAACTCTGACCGTCGATTCAAAAGCACCATTTTTGAAGCGTCCGATCATCTCCACTCACGCGCTTAGACAACGATCCGCTATAAAGGCACACCGCCCTCTTCTTCTCTGCCGCACCTCTCGATCGATTTTAGCCTCCAAACTTCTTCTCTTGCATCTCTGCCGCACCACCGTTGACCACCTCTCTCTCTTTGTTCGCACCTCCGTCGCCGCACAAATGGGGGGCCCCGCAACGAAGCGCTCCAGGTCATCGACGTCCTCCGAACCTCCTTCTCCGTTTCCGTCGCCGCCAAGGCTGGTGGAACTGGAGGCGGCACCCACACCTCCTCCACTCCCGTCTCGGCTCTCGGCGCCCACACCTCTTCCGTCCGACTATGATGAGACTGTCCTCCTCATCGAGGAAAGCATCGACAAACTCGACAGCAAGCTTAAAGAGGTCACCGACAACCTGTTCGCCGCCGAGGTGCAAGCAAAAGCACTCGACAAAATGGCGCAGGATGTATTTCACAATACATCTCACTCCTGTCGCCGACTAGGACTTGGTATCCTTCCCCACCACACCAGCATGGACTCCGCCGGCTACTACATCTTTGGGTTAGGCCTTGTTGCTGCTCGTCGCGACTGCCTCTACGAGATGATCAGTGAGGAGGCTGGGGTGGAGTTTCGCAAGCAACTCGTGAACGCCGTCTGCCAGAAGAAGTTTGATCTGGTGTTGGAGGATGCTCCGCCGGTAGTTGTGGCATAGGCGGAGGCGCCGGCGGCGGATGCGGAGGCGAAGGCGCCACCGGCAGGTGCGGAGGCGGCAGTGGTGGAGGTGGACAAGTCCTCCTCCGAGTAGAGTAGGATTAGTAGTAGTTTTTCCTCTTGTTTTCTATGTGTTTTTTTTTGTTTGTAATATATGTGTTGTTTTTATGTTAATGAAAAATGTCTTTTATTTTATGTTCATGAACAATGTGTCCTACACTACATGCACTAACGACGAACTCCTCCTTTTATCGAAAAACATTGCATATGGAAAATTAAAACATTAGTAATATTATATTGTATCAAATAAATACCCCTCCTTATTCTTTTATTTGATGTTTTGGACAAAGCATTGAACTATATATGAACTAGAACTTGCTGTCTGAATGACAATTAAAAAGATAAGGAGGGAGTATTAAAATTAGTAGGACGTACGTAGTAGAATTATATTTCAAAAAATTACGAAAATAAAAAGCTACACACTAATTAATTTTATTTCTTTTCTCTTTACTAGCTGTCATCGTGCCCGCCCCACCACCCCAACCCACCGGCCTGGCCCTATGCAGTAGCCCTCCCGTCTAGGCCCAGAGCCGGGCCTGCCTTTAAGACCATCCGCAGTGGTTCACGGTAAAGCTTAGGCTGTGTTTGCGAGCACAGTTCTCCAATACTAAAGTTTTGGAAACCACAGTTTTTAAAATGATATGGCAACACCAAAGAATTTCAATAACACAGTTTTGTAAGACCACAATTTTGCAATACATAGGTCTGTTTGTTGACAAACACCATTCTATAAAAAATACCATAGTAATATCAAATGCCACGATATTGCTCTAAAACTCCAAAAATACCGTGTTCCCAAACACCATTACTGTACTGCAGCCTGCGAACTAGATGGTCTTATCTCTTAACCCCTTGGTGCAGAAATCGAATTCTCTACGGCCCTTTCGCACAGCCGTCTCTATGCGACCCTGCCAAGAGGGTTGCCACGTACGTTCACGCTCCAAATCTTACAGCCATGGGCGCACTACACGGTTCTCGCAACTGTGCCACCCTGCCCTGATGATTGCCACGTACGCGAACGCACCAAATCTTGCAGCGCGCACAGGCACACGAACTCCACGTCCGAAATTTGCTCAGCGATCCGAATAACTCGGCGCTCGACGTTCACGATCCATCATCATGCGCACGATCACGTACGACACGGCCAAAAAGATCTGTGTTTGGTTGCTTGTCTTGGATTGAATTGACTTGGATGGTCTAGTCATGTGTTATTTGTTTTGCGGTCAGACGGGTGATCCAAGTTTGAGGAATATAAAATATTCCTCGCAAATGCTGGATGAGATGGTCCAGGATAGTTGGTTGGATGTGAGTCCATCCACCTTATCTAATTATGCTTCTTAGTAATGTAATTAGTGATAATTACCTTGTTTATTGTTGATTGATAATTACACTTATGATATTAACATTAATATTTGCTAGTAATATGATAATTAGTATATAAACAATTAATATTATGAAATTATCAACTTAGATGATTTAATAATCCAATCAAGTTTCACCCATCCTACCAACAAAAAATTGGATCGTCCAGTCCATCCAACCAAACGTTAATTTGGATCATCTACGACATAAAGAAATGGATGATCCTATATCTCCAATCCAACTTCGACATCAAACCAAACACGAGCACTTTGTCCTAGAGTGTACGCACAAATGACAAATACACGGACTCAACACCAGGTTTAGGGTGCATCGTGGACTAACCACATGACCCGACCAAACACTCACGTAATTAGCATACACCTGCAAGAGCAACTACCTGGCCACATCATTCGCGTACGAACGGCAACGCCGACCAACTTATACTTTTTGTACTATGTACAAAGAATTTTCCTTGTCCATGAGCCAATAAACAAGCTCTTTTGATGCGGCTTTGTGGTTAAAAAATGAACTACAAAGCGACAAGTTCATGGAGACGGGGAAGTATATATGATCATCGACGTCTCTCTCACATGCATGTTATAGTTGTCCATGCATGCTACCCTATGCCCCAAACATATGATCAACGAGCCAAACTATATATATATATATATATATATATATATATATATATATATATATATATATATATATATATATATAGGGTAAGTATATTTTGTAGCTAGGTGTAGAATTAGCGCATGTAAGAATCCTCAAGAGCAGCATCGGACGCACCTGTTTATACGCAGCGGCGCGTACGTATCCGCGGCCGGGACAAATGAAAAAGCATTAGCGGACGCAAAGCCACCAGGCACGAGCAACCGTCGAAGCCGCACCGGGCGCTAGAGATCGAACCGGGAAAGCGAACACGCCAGCCACGCGCGTGCGAACGCATGTCGTTGAACGATCCAGAGGCGCGAGCAACCACCAAGTCTGAGCAGGGCGGTAGGACTCCAACAACCGCAGCCGCTGAGAACATCATACAGGAGATCAGAGCGGTAGGGGCGAAGGCAAGCCGCAGAGAACATCGTGAAAATAACAAACCTGACACATGAAAATAACATTCTAGAAAGTTGCTAGTGTGTCTCCCGGTTATTTTACGTTGCTGAACTGTTCAAGCTACAATAGCTGTTGAGGCTGGGAAAAAAAAGCACAAAGAATTCACCAACATCGGCACGACTTAGTTCAATTATGTAGAGAAGCAGAAAGGCCTGATGGTAGAAGAAGTCCGGCGTAGGGAGAACCAGATTCAGGCGAAAGAGTGCAAGATAGTTGAAACTCAGACTGAGGTATATATCTTGCAGAAATGCTTAAGCGATATGGCTGAAGCATATTCTGAAGTTTTGGGAAATTTTCAGCAGCAACAAGAGGCATACAATTTTCAGGAGGAGGACATTGCTTTCTTGTCACGAAACAACCAGAGAAGGTAACAGAAGGGATTGGTTCTGTGACGGAAGTACTACATCTGTATGAGAAATGTGGATATCTGGATGTAATGAAAATTGATGTGGTTGTGCAGCTTGTCTTGCATGAGTTTAACTGTCAGCTGAATACTATTTCTGATGCTCAGGATGTGAAGCAGAACCAGATCCTTGAGAAATCACTCGTCAAACTTCTAGAGCACCTTGGACGAGAGGTGTGTGTCTCAGACAGGAGTGTTCTGAAGCAAGAGTGGCAAGCAAAGAACAAGTAGCTGTTGCTGCTGCAGTGTGAAATTCATGACGTTCTAAGACCACTACTGAGGCCAAATTCTTTGTTCGGCAGCTCAGATCTGAAACCTATATTACAGATATGATTTTTGTACTTGAGACCAGAGCTTTCATGACAACAATACAACATACTGATTAACAGATGTTGCCAGTACTGATGAAGCAATCACGGGCAATGAAAATGAAATCGTGGAAACAATAAGAACAAGAAGCAAATGAATATATTGAAACAAAGTACATCACTTAAACAGTATTGGTTTGACTAAATATCGGATTAATAACTACATTAACACGCGGAGATGACAGTATTGGTTTGACTAAATACCGGGTTAATAACTACATTAACACGCGGAGATGGGAAATATTAACAGTATCAAATATTATGCAGCTATAGCTAAAACGTTCAGGCTACTGCCATAAGAATACCAATCTAAACTGCCATCCATTTCCAAATTGAAAGAACTCAACAAAGAGATTTGTTCCATTAGTTGGTTTCTGGGACAACGGAAAAAGGACTTGTAACTAAGAGCCAAAGATCTTTGCGCATTCTTTGCCTCCAGTAATCTTTGACCCTGATTAAACAAGTAATCTTTGTACACCATGCTTCAAGTTCTTTCAGCCCTTCTTTTACATATTCTCCATTGTTGAAAGAACAACACTCTCGGTGCCGAGAAGATTAGAACAAAGGTACAAGTACGAAAAGTTTGTCTGGCCAATAGGGTATGCAACAGTCTGGCCAATAGTTCCTGTCACAGCTCCACATCCAGACCTTGTAACAACATGCAGCTCGTTGACATCTGCAAGTCCAAATAGTTAACTGCAGTAAGGCATTATTTAATATGCTGTCAAAAAATAAGACTGAATTGGTGCAAATAATGCATAATAAATTTAATTAGGCAGTAACTAATTGAGTTGTTGACGGATTCCCCAAAGATTAAACTGGTGCAAATAATGCATAAAAATTTTAATTAGGCATATAATATATGGTTAATAGAGAACATGGGAGATAAAAACTATTGCGGGAAACTAGTAACTTCAAGTGAACAGGCAAAAATAATAGACAATTACAACTATAACATTAATAATTTACCTGTCTTATTTTTTCTATCCTGATGCAGGAAATAAGACAGCAAGCTATAAAGGATGTTTCTCAATACCTATCTTGACCTGATACAAATACATCAAATCATAATATCAAATACGAGGCAGCATCAATATATGAACATGACAACGCTGACTGCTATGATTAATGTTGAGGCTTTTAATGCAACAGATCGAAAGAATATGATTTATCTAGCACCCACCTACCAGAAACTAATAGATATATTTTGAATAATAGATATACATAGACTATATATGAATACAAATATATATACATGGACTAATAGATATACATATAACTGTAAAGCAGTGGCTGTTATGGATGGGATCAAAAGTGAGCATGAATAAACATATGGTGTAGTTTGATAAAACTTTTAGTGTGATTGAGAAAAGTATGTTGCTACTAATTAGATATCTAAACTAAAACATAGTACATGCCTAATCATAGGGACCTTTTTACATGGATGCAGCTTTGCGTTGCAAATTAGAATAACCCATTGTATGATTGAACAAGGGAACAGGTGGAAAATTGCAAGTGATACAGATGGGTGCATTTGACAAGGCACAATACAAATATAAAAGGGTGGGAAGTACAGATAAAAAAAGTTGAGCATGTGGCATGCTTATATATATGATGGCAACACCAGCTGTCTTGTTCATTGGTTCTAGAATGGGGGCATGGTTGAAATCTGCAGAAAAGAAATAACTATGAACAATCACAACCGGTTCATCGAATATCAAACTAAATGACATGAATGCTTTATCAGGCACAAAAGGGAAATGAACACTGGATACTCAGAACTTTGGGTGTTACCCATCTCACTGAATATGAACTAATCATCCTGAGGTCCCTAGAAAAAAATTATCAGTCGTAAATCCTAATGTCATTGAGGCAGACCAATAAGCAGACCAGTAATCAAACATTTTAGTTCAACAAAAAGCGAAGTACTTATCAGCAGATGAAACTATTTGAGATATCCAGGAAAATTGACTGATCATGATAGCTAAGACAAATAATTGTGGGCAAGGTAATTAAGGGAATAACTTGTTTAACCTATTGATGGCAAATCTAGCTGTCTTGTTCAATGGTTCCAGAATGGGAGCATGGTTGAAATCTGCAAAAAAAAAAAAGAAATAACTATGCACAATCACAACCAGTTCATTGAATATCAAACTAAATGACATGCTTTAACAGGCACAAAAGGGAAATGAACACTAGATACTAATGACTTTGGGTGTTACCCAGCTCATTGAATATAAACTAGTGATCCCGAAGTCCCTATAAATAAATTATCAGTCGTAAATCCTTAAGTCATTGAGGCAGACCAATGATCAGACATGATTAAGATGTGTACCTTTAGAAATAGTTGAAAAATACCCTAGATGAAGGTGAAATTAATGGATGATACGTTGAAAATGAGTCTTTTAATTCTTCAAAAGTGCAAAAGTAAAAAGCAGAGAAAACTAGTTATAATACATACGAAACTGATTAACGTCGAAGCAAGCCACACCCAAACAGTGGCGGTCAAAGGAGAGACTGATACTGCTAGTGATTACTGTCACAAAAGAAACAGGTCCCTGACTTACTGATGAAGCTTTGAGAGATCTTTGACGGGCCATTTGCATTTGCCTACTGCTGCATGTGGTACTTGCGTAGTAAACCATTGATTTGGTATCAAACATGCAGAAAAGCTGAGGACAGACAGGTAGGGCCCATAAAGGCTGGTGTTTGTACTAAAAAAAATAGCCGTTGTGCAATCTCAGAGCTAACCCCTATGAGCAAAGCGAACAGAGGTTCATGCCCAGCTGTTCCTAACTTTTCTTGTGGAAATCTGGGTTAATAAACAGGAGAGTACAAACTGTTGGGAGTATATTACAGTACGTAGTTTAGTGGCCAATGCAAGTGTATACTTGTAGTATTATTCTTTCCCTAGGCTGCGAGCAAATCTTATTTCGATGCGGCTAACACAGATTTGATAACGACAGTTGATGTTCCAACAAAATTGCATTACCCGATAAAATAGAAACTGGTGCACGTGAAGAGAAAAACGGACGAGTAGTGACCAAGAGCCAGGAATCCCAATCCCAGGGAGGACGAAGCGGAGAACAGGGGAGCGGGATGTCCAGTCCAAGCCCCATATGCGAGCGAGTCTTAATCAGGAAACGTCGACCCGGATTACGGCGACAAAAAGCTGCTAAGCGCGGCGGCGACGATGAGCAAATGGGAGATCGATCCATGCGTGCAGAACCAACCAAGAATGGAACCAAAAACGACGGCGAACGGATGAAAAGAAAGAGTGAGAGGAGTCTCACCATCTTCGCCACAAACCAGTGAGGTCACCAGCAGCTCCCGATCTACGACTCCCGTGCGTGTTCAAACACCAAATCAGAGAGAAAGAACCCCAGATTCTGGAGGCCGTTGTGGGATCGACGAACGATGGCGAGGACCGAGGACCTGGGGTGGAACGGCGCCAGTCGTGCGGACGGATCGCGGTAGTAGGAGGTTTCGTCGATATCGTGGGTGGCAGCGGCGCGGGCCGGGGGGGGGGGGGGGGGGGTCCGAATCAGAATCACCGGTGCCTATGGTGGACCGGATCAGCGCCTTGGCTACAAAATGCACAATTCTGTAGTTAGCTATAATATATATGTTATATATATATATATATATATATATATATATATATATATATATATATATATATATATATATATATATATATATATATATATCCACAGATATTCCTGCTCAAGTTTGACTAAAAACTACATGCTAAGGTACTAGCAAGTCCTCTCGATCACATTGTTTGTAAATTATACTGTCGAGCTTGCACCCTAACACGTCTCTTATATTCCTCGGGATCCTGAAACACAAAGATTATTCAAATTAACAAAAGCACAATGACGAATGATATCTAACAAAGTTACTAACCTTTATAAGTAGATTATAGCGATCATTTTCAATATCGGGCGCCTTTGGCTGATGCAAACGCTAAGCTTCGAGTAGTATCATTTTCACTATAATAGATGGAGACCACTACTAACAAAATTTTAATTGCAGCAACATAAGATTTCAAAAGTGAGGCATTGCAAGAACTTAAAAGAATTTTACCGATCTTACAATCTCTGCATCAAGAAGGCCAAGACAGAGTGCTCCTTTGGAACGATGGACGTTCGGGTGGAAGAAACCCGATGGAAAGATGCATGTTGGAGGCACCCTAGGATAGTCCTCCTTGAAGTGGATTGTTAGAGGGTAGTATCCACCTTTCCTATCAATCTACAAAATAAATTCATTAACAAGAAAATAAGATGATCTTACCAAGATGAAAAATGTGCTTATTCACAACTTACCCCTTTTTTACCGAGGACGGAGCACCGCCAGTTCATGATGTTAGAGACTCAGGTTTTGCAGAGAAACCCTGCAACACCAAGACGTACATCATATTATCAACTCGACATGTGCATGTGTATACCCATCATGAATAAAATTGAATTGATGATGCAATACATACATGAGGATAGTTCTTGCACCATGCCTTACACTCCTCTGTGAGGCGGCTATGCGCGAAGTCAGCCAAAAATCCCCCATACATGATTACTCTGTTTACCTAGCGAGAGGAGTCGAGGAGGGAGGCAACCTTGAGAGATGAATAGTTTTAGCAGCCTAAAGGCGTCGTTTGAAATACAAGGAAGTATTGTTTTGCGGGGTAATATTACGAGAGCGGCACCTTATATAAGCTTGATTTTGTGGGAACGTTGGAAATCAGGCGTCGTTCGAAAAACCCATGCGTCGTTAGAAACACCAAGTGACCCTTATCATACAATCACCTGTGATATTTACATTGTCACATGCGGTTTGTACCACAAACCGACAGTGATAATCCATATTGTTTCACAGGCGTGTTTCCTTAGAGGACACCTGTAATATTGTCAACTATCACAGGCGCCCTCTAGAAAATACTAGCTTTGATAATCCATATACTAACACAGGCAGTTCTCATTTAAGGGACGCTTGTGAAGTTGTCCATTGGCACCAGCGGTTTGTACAACGTACCGTACCGCTTGTGATATCTCATATTCTGTAACAGGCCGATATTAGTTAAGGACTACCTGTGATGTATGATTATCACGGGTGGTTTTTAAAGCATTTCACAGCACAGACGAATTTTTTAACAGAAGGCTTGTAAAAAAAATATGTGGCGCCTGCGAAAATTCTTTTTGTAGTAGTGGTTGAATCAATCATGGATGTTAGTACCAAGTTATTCATACTGACATATTCACACCTTACACAATTATACTATAGTTGAGGCTTATTGTTTTTATGATGATATAATAACAAGAATAATATACTATCATAATAACAACTAGTCCTACCACATACATGGATTCCACAATTAAACAAGAAATGTTTCATCCAAGCATATGAATACTAAAAGACTATTATCATAATTAGGCATAAAACCACATAAAAGATATGTGAGTCATACATTTCCCAAAATGGACTTGGGAACTATAGAGGCTCCTGTTCTACAGCCTAAGCTCCACTAAGTACTTGGAGAGTGTGTGTATATAAGAGTTTGATGCTCAAGTGATGTGTGTTCTAATGAGGAGTGAGGGGTCCTATTTATAGTAGTTTCCGAGGTAGTTTGCGCCAAAATTTGCACACGAATTAGTCAGGACCACCTTCAGGGCACCACTGAAGAGTGACACGTATCAGTGAACCGAGTTTGGCGCCAAGAACATGTTGAGCAAACCTCTGATTCGACCGCACTCCCACGTGCCCCATTTGTCTTGTGCTTTCTCTTGGAGACTGGTTGTTGGGCTCTTTGATGCTTCCTAGGTGATTGGCTGTTGGATTTCCTTGGATACCCTCTGAATTGGCCTTATGGGTCGACATATCACCACATGTCAGCGTGTAATTGGCTGGGAGTGCAATTTTCAGGATTACCCTCCCCCCCTGGGTTCTCCTCATTTCTGTCCTAAAATACATGTATTCACAATTTCTCCAATTACAAGTGGAAATACCATTTACAATGAGCTCTTCCGAACCTCCATAGACTAGGAACATAACCTTAGTTCTTTGCAAGTACTTGAGTATATTCTTTACTGCTACCCAGTGATTATTACCCGGGTTTGATTGGTACCTACTCATAACACTTTAGAGCGTACGATACATCTGGTGTGTACACAACATGGCATACTATTGATATTTCTTGCAACCACAGATCACCCTAATAGTTGATGCTAGGAATGCTTGTCGACAACTAGATTATCATAGGGTCGAAGCAAGATGATATCCGCAAGCGCACAGAAAGTACTGCTATAGCATTTCACCCAAGAGTATTCCCTAAGTATCGTATTTATCCCAAAGAAAGGTAGTGAAGTATGGCAAAATTACTTTTGCGAGTAGTGTAGAGTTTTCTAGTGTGTATCCAAGTAGGATGGGTAAATTTGATAGTGAGGGTAGTGTGACACACACTTAAGCAATCTACTAGAGGCAAAGTAGTACTAATGAGAGTTAAGCTAAGAAATGGCCATTCCTAAGGTGCTTCTAATATACATATGCATAGCCTAATAGTGTACATGTGGATATCCTAAAAGTGAATATTAGGGCTTAGTGGTCCAACCATATCGGGTACATGCTTACATTTAATTACTATTAGGTGACTCCCGCTAAGAGCTTATAGCGTAGCTGAACGTGGGACAGTATAAATGATGGGCAGGGCTGTCACCACCTGGTTGTGAGGACCGGGTCCACACATTCCAGGAATCGAAGAGGGTGGTGCCGTGCGATGCGGCACCCAACAGCACACACAAAAAGACACGACAAAATACAAAGTTTTATTTATATAAACAGCGGAAGTATTTTACAATACTTAATATACAGTGGAAGATATTATTCATAGCTATACTCTCAACCTAGCTATGCAAAAGTACAGCGGTCCAGCCCGCGGATGCTACACACTAGCAACACACAAATTTACAGCGGCGTGCATGGCTCCCACTCGGCGGTATACCCCGACGGGGGCATCGCCTCATCCTCGGGCTCTTCTTCATACGTCTCACCTGCAAATACCTTAATATAGCAACCATGAGCACAAAGGCTCAGCAAGACTTAACCGTCTCACCTAAACATGGAACTCTATATGCAGGGATACTTAATATAGGTATAGATATTGCAGTAAATGACTCACCTACATGTTGATCCTAAAATTTCAAGTTATTAACAGCAGCTTACAAGTTTAATAAAGTAACCTTAGTGATCATATTTGACAGCAACCAAAGTTTCAAAACAATTATAATTCAATACATCGTATTCTCTTGACTTCTTCAGTATTTACTACGTCACAGCGCAGTGAACAAGCGGTACTCAAAAAACCCGAGGGACAGTGATTACAATCAGGACACACCCGGATAAGATGTAACATATACCCATTTCGAAAGTGGATCAAATCACACTTCAATACTATGTTATATGCAGCAACCTTTCAATGGAAACCCAAATGCCGAACCGGTCCTTCCGTAAAGTGCAGGAGGTCCCCGCGGAGCATCTTCTATGCCCGCCGGCAGATTTACACCTTGCTACCCTCAGCCCACTCCTATAAAACGGTAGGGTAAGCCTCGACACCCAGGTTAACCAATTACATCGATTTCCTGGTTTCCATATAGCCAGTATGCATCCGGTACAGTTCGAACTTGTCCAGCAGGGTCGCACATGGATCAGTCCTCAATCGACACAAGCAGGGCTACACATGTGTGACCACATCTCGCTGCATCCTACCCACTGCTCAGTCTTAATTTCATATTCATAAACCATTCTTTGATCCAATTCATCCCGTGTGATAAAATCCTATCTCGCGAGTAGATTCCAACTACTCGACTTCTATCGGATTCCTATGAACATAAGCATGGCATTTTCTACTCCTCGTCAGGCTGTAGAACTACCCAATGCTCCATGGGATTTGTGTGTCATGCAAGTGGAGTAACAAGCACCTTAGCCCTAATGCACAAAATCATCCTCGACATAAGTGATACAAATATAAACTTTAAAATAGCACTTAAATGCAAACTGGGGCTTGCCTGGTTGTGAGTCAGAGGGGAAGTTAGATTCTAGGAGGATGGTGTCCAAGGCCTCTGGGTCCTCCTCGATCTCGGTCACTATATGATATGCAATATATAAAGTACATGAGTGATATAGAAACTATAGAAAAAAATCTTATAACCACTGATCAAGTAAGAAAAAATTTAATTGGCTTTGGGATTTTTACAGTGGACAATAGGTTCTATGAGAAAGATCTGTACCAAAAATTGGAGATGTTCAAGTAAGCTTGTTGTCTCTAAAATTCCAACAAGTAAAAGGATTCTCTGCATTTTGGTTTTAATTCTGGAGCTTTGACATGGTTAACATCGGATGATCGTGGTTGAGGAGGTTCTTTTGGTTCTGGGAAAATTTGTTTCACATTTTTCTGAGCTTTCTACAAGGAGAAACTGATTTTACCAGTTTGGGGAAAAGTTGAAAATGTTTCTGTACATTTTCCATTTTTCAATGGACATAGGTGATTTGAACACTGTTTGTTCCCGTAAATTAAGTCCAATGAACTTGCAATTTTTAATGGAGATCAAGTGTATTTTTAAGAGTGTTCTGACCAAAATTGGGAATTTTCCAATTAATCGAACAGGAGTAATTAATTTCCCAAGCAGTTAGCTCAAAGGAATTAATTATGAAAGTTATGGGAGTTTTATGTCCAACAAATTCCAGCACTTCAAAGTTGGGATCAATATGAGTCTACCAGAATTTATTTGGAAATTTTTGAGCAATTCTACTAGGAGTAATGGATTTTAGAAGTTTGAATGAAATCTAGAATTAAATGAAAAAGGAAATGTTTGAATTAATCAACTGCATCCGACTGTTTAAAATGACACAATCGCAGCTGGGACACATATGGCCCATAGGGATCAATCCACGCAGCCGCAGTTGACCCGGTAGCCACAACAGATCCAGGGGGGGGGGGGGAACAGTCGCTGACCTGCGGGGCCCACGATGCTTCTTCAACCTCGCGACGCGCCGCTTGGCTGCGGCGGCGCTGCGGTGGCGAGCTCGCCAGTTCGGCTTTCCCGTCCTTTTCTCTCCCTCCAACTCGCCGCCTAATCATTTTCCAGGGTGCTGAGCATGATGGAGAGGTCGACGAACGACGGCGATGCCCGGAACACCGTGCGCGACGGTAGCGGCGGAGCTAGGGTGTCGGCGATGGTCGGAATCGCTCAGAAATGGCGCAAACACCTCGGGGAAAGGCTGGGAAGGTTCTTGGGAGCATGAGAAAGGTGATAATGAGATACACACACCACATAACGGCTGGCAAATGCAAGTTCGACGGCGAGCAGCGGTGCTTTTCAACAGCGACAAGGAAAACATGAAATACTCTGACTTTTGTAGATTATTCTCATCAGCACTTGATCTATATGATGCGCCCCGACATATATAATCTATCTCTCAACTGGATTAAACTATAATCATGCATAGAAACAGAAGCACATCGATGACCTAGCTCAAAGTGAAAACCTGAGCCGAAACAAAAATGAAGAATACTCGCTCGATAAAGGGGGAAAAGGTTTGCGGTTTTCACTGTGAGAACCATGGTGTCCCGGCACTTCTTTCTTCTGTTGAAGTCTAGGCTTGCAACTGCCTAGTTCGTCGGCTTCACGGTGGACAGAGGTGATGTCCACGGTGGCTCAACGATGGCGTCCGCGGAACGTCAAACTACGGGCAAAATAATGAGAAAAATGATCAGCCAATTGAGGTAGATGATAGAGAATAGCCTTGGTGCCATCTTTCCTTTTGCATCGAAGAGAGAAGAGGTAACGTCAAGGTGTTCACCAGGGAGAAAAGAAACTGACGGTGCTAAGCAACGGCAGGAGAGAAACAGAGTGATGGAGCGCTGGTGTGTTTCCACTTTGGTCAGGAGAGGAAGATAGGGACGGGGGGGATTGATATGCACGCCAGAGAGGCCACACAGCTTCTTGCCAACGGTGAGGTGTTGGCTTCACCGAGGACTCACGGTAATGGGTCACTGACCCATGGGTCCCACATCCCCCTCCAAGTCAATCTTCTCCGTTCTTTCAATTCACCCACCAATACTTGTCCAAAATTGCTAGATTTTTGTGGAGAGGCCAATTTAAATATGGATATTCAGATTATGAAATTGGATTTCAAATTTGGACAGGTTTCATGTGAAATTCAAATTCAAATTCAAATTTGAATTTGAATAGAATTCAAATTACCCATTGAATTAAATAGAATTGGTGCTCCAAATATTATGAAAATTTTCAGGGGTGCGATTTGGAATATTTGCAAGCTAATGGTGAACTCAGATTTTTATTTTGGCAAAGTTTGAACAAGAGCTAATTTGAATTTTTTTGAATCCCTTCTATTAAAACTTGAATTGGTTTATTTTCTTAATTTCCATTTTATTTCTCTTCCACAATCAAATTTTAAATTGTCCTTTCTGAACTTTGCACTTTGAATCTAGGGCCTTTACATCCCCCCCCCCTTAAAAGAATCTCATCCCGAGATTATAAATAAAATAGACGGAGGTAAAAGATTACCGGATATGAGCTGATAATAAATCCGGATAATTTGATCGGACATAGTCCTCACTTTCCCATGTCGCTTTCTCAGTGGTATGGTTGCTCCACAAGACTTTATAGAAGTACAAAGTCCGGTTTCTTGTGGTGCGAGTCTTTTTATCAATAATCCGGATCGGATACTCAGAATAAGTGAGATCCGATTGGAGAGCTTCAATGTCTTCGGTGCAGATATCAGCTGAAGATTTAAGACACTTCCGCAGCTGAGAAATGTGGAATACATTGTGAACTCGAGAGAGTGATACCGGTAACTCCAAACAATAGGTCACGGGTCCGCATTTTTCCAGGACGGCGAACGGACCGATGAATCGTGGAGCATGTTTTCCCTTCATTCCGAAACGATGAATCCCTTTCATCGGAGAGACACAGAGATAAATGTGGTCTCCGATGTCGAAGTTGAGAGGTCGACATCTTTTATCCGCATAGCTTTTTTGACGAGATTGAGCAGCCTTGAGATTGGCTTGGATCACTCATACTCGTTCTTCGTCTTCATTTACAAGATCAATTCTGTATAACTCGCTCGCCGGATTCACACCAGTCGAGTGGTGTGCGACATTTCTGGCCATAGAGAGCTTCATATGGCGCCATCTTGATGCTAGCTTGATAGCCATTGTTATATGAGAACTCTGCCAATGGTAAATGATCATCCCAATTTTATCGTGGTAGATGGCACAAGCGCATATCATATCTTCCAAAACTTGATTCACCCGACCGTCGGTCTGCGGGTGATATGTGGAGCTTCGGATCAGTTTTGTCCCCAATGATGCTTGCAGCTGCTCCCAGAAATGAGCAACGAACATCGCACCGTGATCTGAAATAATCGCCCTGGGAACTCCGTGCAAGCACATGATTCTTGCAATATATAACTACTCATATCTCTTGCAATGTACTTCGTATGTAGAGGAAGGAAATGAGCTGATTTGGTTAGTCGATCGACTATCACCCAAATCGAATCATGCTTGTGGAATGTGAGAGGTAACCGGATGATGAAATCCATACTAATGTCCTACCATTTCCACGCCGGAATTTTTAATGGTTGCAGCTGTCCGGCTTTTCTCATGTGGTCGGCTTTCACCCACCGACACGTATCACATCCGGATACGTACTTTGTAATATCTCTTTTCATCTGTGTCCACCAAAACCTGGTTTTCAAATCTTGGTACATCTTGTTGCTGCCACAATGAATAGAGTACTTGGACAAGTGAGCTTCGTCCAAGATTTTATTCCGAAGTGTCATATCACGGGGTACTACTATACGGTCGTTGAACCATAGAGTACCATGTTCATTAATCCGGAAACACATCATTTCCCCATTCTTTATTCTCCTCCGAATGTGCGACATACCCACGTATTTCTTTTGAGCTTCCATAATCTCATCTTGTATGGTAGGAATGAGGGCAATATTATATAACGCTCCATATGGAACCAAGTATAAACTCGGCTTGTCCTCTTCCATCGGGGTAATGGACAGATTATTCACGTGAGACTTGCGGCTCAGCGCATCGGCAACTACATTTGCCTTGCCAGGATGGTAATGAATTTCAATCTCATAATCTTTTATCAGTTCTAACCATCTTCGCTGCTGCATATTCAGCTCCTTCTGAGAGAAGATATATTTCAGGCTCTTGTGATCAGTGTAGAGGTGCATTAGATTTCCGAGTAAATAATGCCTCCACATTTTCAAAGCGAGTACCACGACAGCGAGTTCAAGATCATGAGTTGGGTAATTCTGCTCATGATTTTGGAGCTGCCGTGATCCATACGCGATTACGCAGCCTTCTTGCATTGACACACATCCGAGACCAATGCCAGACGCATCACAATAAACATCAAAAGATTTGGTCGTATCCAGCTGAGCTAGCACTGGGGCTGTTGTGAGATGTTTCACCAATGCTTGAAATGCATCCTCACATGCCTTGCTCCAAATATATTTAGTCCCCCTTTCAACAGCTCGGTCATCAGTTTAGCAATTTTTGAGAAGCTCGGAATGAACCTCCGATAATATCCTGCTAACCCGAGAAAACTGCGAACTTCGTGTACAGACGTTGGAGACTTCCATTTCAGCACTTGCACAATTTTTCTTAGATCAACAGCGATGCCCTCCGCTGAAATAATGTGACCAAGAAATGGTACTTGGCTGATCCAAAATTCACACTTGCTGAATTTTGCATAAAGCTTGTGATCTCGCAATCGTTGGAGCACAATATGCAAGCGTTTGGCGTGTTCTTCCTCTGATTTTGAATAAACCAAAATGTCGTCGATGAAGACCACGACAAACTTGTCCAACTCTGGCATGAACACTGAATTCATTAAATACATGAAGTGAGCTGGTGCGTTGGTAAGTCCAAACGACATGACAAGATATTCATAGAGTCTGTATCTCGTTGAGAATGCCGTCTTCGGTATATCCTTCAGTCGGATTTTTATTTGATGATACCTAGACAAAAGATCCATCTTTGAGAATACTTTAGCACCCACTAATTGATCGAATAAGATATCGATGCGCGGTAGTGGATACTTATTCTTGATCATCATGGCATTGAGCGGACGATAGTCCACACATAGACGTAACGTCTTGTCCTTCTTCTTCACAAATAATGCGGAGCAGCCCGAAGGTGATGAACTTGGGCGTATGAGACCTTTGTCCAGCAGGTCCTTCAAATGCTCCTTCAATTCGGCCAACTCATTTGGTGCCATCTTGTACAGCCTTCGAGAAATGGGCGTGGTTCCCGGAATAAGTTCAATCTTGAACACGATGTCCCTATCTGGTGGCATACCTAGAAGGTCGTTAGGAAACACGTCTGGCTATTCACGGACCACACGAATGTCCTCAAGCTTCGTGGCTTCTGTGTTGTATGTGGCTGGAATTTCTTGGATAATGCGATCTAGAATGAGAGTGTGTGGTTCATGTAGTGGAGTTGAAATGAACCACACGTGGAACAATGTCGAGAACAACACCATGATGGTGTAGCCACAACATTCCTAAGATGACATCAAGCTCCTGACTCTCTAATATAATTAGAGAAGTCGGATATAGATTTCCACCCAACTGAAGTGGTGCTCTATAGACCATTCTATCAGTTGCTACTGTCCCACCCGCAGAGCAAATCAAATATGGAAATTTTGTGGGAATGATTTGTAATTGGTATGTGATGACATATGATTGGCTAATGAAATTATGGGTGGCACCGGAGTCAAATAATATGACTACGGGATTTTTGAGTAGAGAAAACGTACCCGCAAAGACAGGTTCGCCTTCTGGCACGTCTTCGATAGCTAGGTGGTGGACGTTGCCGGGTTTTGCTGCAGGTTTCTTGGGCTGGTTGCGGGGTTGAGCTGCACTCCGATATGTAGCTTGCGTGTTGCCTTGTCACTGTTCGGGGCAGTCCTTCGCAAAATGCCCGACACGGCCACACGTGTAGCACGTGTATTGTGTCGGGTTCCCACCAAGCTACGGACGGAATCCCGGTGCACGTGGTGGATTTGGATACGCACGCGGGACCATCCTTTGCTGCTGCTGCTGTGGAAATGGTGGTTGGAAACACGGCGCGTTGAAAGAATGACCGTGGAACTGCTGCGGTGGCGCCGGTGGCTGCCATCGCTGATCGGATGGTGAGCGATACACCAGGTGGTATTTCTGCAGACCACCCCCGCTGCTGCTCAACGGCGCGCTCCGTTTCCTCTTATCAGTAACGAGCTCGCGCTGAGCATCTTCCTATACAATCGCGGCATTGACGATGTCGTTGAAGGTGCCACGGTTTCATTTTGCGAGTTGGACCTTCATCTTCGAATTTAGGCCCCGAAAGAATATATCTCTCTTCCTATCTTCCGTCCCCACATATTCGGGCGTGTACTGCGCCAAGTGATTGAACGCGCGGGAGTATTCGTGGGCCCTCCTCCCGCATTGCTTTAGCTCCAAAAATTCTTGAAGCTTCCTCTTCATTATTCCGGGAGGTATATGGTAGGCACGGAACACCTCCTAGAATTTGGTCCAGGTGACTGAATGACCAGCCGGCAGTGAGGCGATGTAGTTTGCCCACCAAGCACCGGCGGATCCTTAAAGCTGTTGCGCTGCAAATAGCGCCTTCTGCTGTTCGGTGCAACGTAGCAAACCAAACTTCACCTCGAGGGTGCATATAAAGTTGTCTATCTCCAGAGGCTCCTCGGCCTTCATGAAGACCGGTGGATGCGTCGCCAAGAAGTCCGAATACAAACTCTGTTGGGGCTGGCGTTGCCCATTGTCTTGTCGTCCCCCTTGACGGGACGAATTTTGAACCAACATCCGTAGTAACTCAGTTTGCTCGTCGCGCGAGCCAAGTACTGCAGCCAGAATCTCCGCGAGTGTCCTCGGAGATTCAGGTGGTGGTGGTGGAGGGACTTGTTGCTGTGATGTCGCGGTTTGCTCCCGGGTCAGAGATTCATCCTCACGGACCCCGGCTCGAGCCTCCCATCTCGGGCGTCAAACGCGTACGCATCATTCTGCATTCACATGATTTAAATCAGCAACATGTTTCTTTTATTCATCCATTTTATACAATAGTAGTGCGAGTATCGACAATGTGATAATTGAATAACATTCACATATATTGATAAAGTACAAACTTTATACAAGATATAATATCTCATGAACAAGTGTACAATAGTGATTTCCAAAATGACGGACTTCCACTACGGAAGTACATCTCAACTATACTTGGTCTCCATGATATGTCATACACATCTTGTCATCTCATACACACACACTACTATTTAGAATATGACACAAACATGGCTACAAAATAAACACGAGTAACCACTAACTATATGTTGCCCCGTGATGGCAGTAGTGCTGCCCCATCCTACTCCGATGCATCGTCATCGGCGTACTCGAGTATCTCTGGATCTTCTTGCTCCTCAGGATCTGAAGGCACTTTCTCACCCATATTCAGCGGTATGTAATGAGCCGGTGGATACACAACTGGTTGCAATTGTGCTTCGGCCTCAATCAAATTATCCTGAAGTTGGTCTGCCTTGTACTCCCAATTTTGTGCTTCCTCGATGGCTTTGTCTCGTGCCTCGATGACTACCAACAGCTGCTCTTGCTGTTGTTGCACCTCCAACTTACTCGCCTACAGTCCATCACGAGCTTGCTGCAGTTCCATGCGAGTTTGCCTCAGTTCGGTGCGAGCTTTTCGCAGTCTAGTGCGAGTGTAATTCTGCTGATCCTCGCATTGGTTCAGCCGGTGATTTGTCGGAGCCAGGAACAAACGTAGGTTCTCATTGATATAATCAAGAGTGTCACCCCATTCCATCGCTTGCCTCAAGGCTTTGATATGCTCCTGAAGAATTGCACCCTGTGCGAGAACCACCATGCTGGATGCAGCGGCATAAGTCCCAAGTGTTGTTGAGGTTGTATCGCCATATGGTTGATAGGCCGCAACCATATGACATTGCCACTCAAAACAAGCAGCACAACGAACCAGGAGAAGAGAAAATTGTGTCCCAGCCATGGCATCTTGATGAAGCTTGCAAAGCTTCATAAGCGCTTCACCCGCTGCAATGGCCCACATGTCCTCCAAACAAGCTCCCTGGATTGTGACCAAAAAAGGAGCCCATCCATAAAAACGCGGACTAGCCGTGATGTCGACCAGGACGGTACATGACAGTACACCTCTGTCAAATTCCTCTTGACCCCAATAGAATGGCATCTCGATGAAGCCAAACTGTTGGAGCACCTCCTGCAGCATGCTCGGGAAGACCGGACAGCTAGCGCACGTGGAAAATACTCATCCGTCCGGCACATCACATCCGTCATCTATAAAAGAAGTACTTAAATGAGTCAAATACTCAAATTCAACAAACTTTGTTGATAAAAAGATCATGGATTTCAAAATTGAATTATGAAAGTGAATTCAAATTCAAATGCAAAAGGAAACATAACACTGGAATTCTGTCACAGTTTCTGTTCATTCTGACAAGTCTGGAGAAATTCAAAATTTTCATCTAGTTAGACGCACATTCAGGACATGCGTTAAACTAAATAATTGTATTACACTCAAAGTGGTTTCCAGAATGTATTTATTTGCTTCCAAATCATTTCTGTATAAGGATATATGATTTTTTCAAGTTGACAGTGTTTCTGGAAAAATTTTGATAGCACCTCCTCTGTTTAAGGCTGATTTTGTCCACATTTTTCCAGATAAAAAACATCAAGATATGAAAATTTCATAAATTACAACATTGTTTCATACATTCTCAGGATTACATAAATGCTTTACATAAAGTCATTCATCGATTCTACAAAGAGATATGATCAAGATAGTAACAGAGTACAGAAACTGTCCAGTCTCTGTCCAGATTTTACAGAGTTTGAAATTTGAATTTTTCATTAGTTTACGAGGGATTCTGATCTGGAGTTGAACATAAGAGTTTTAAATGACTCTCTAAACTTTCCAACCATGTATGGTAGACATACAGGGGTGAAATATACAGGAAGTTATGCTGCTCCAAACTTAGTCAATTTTCTGTCCAGTTCACAGTTTGAACCAGGAACCGGGCAATTTAAGTTCAAATGAAGTTTTCAAGTTTTAAATCTTGAAATCTGTCTTGGAGCTGAAAATGAAACTTGTGGATGACTTCCTCAAGTTTCCAAACCACATACCTTCTTATCCAGCGACCACACGATCAATTGTAAATCTGACCAGAACGCTCCAAAACAGAGATTACAAATTCAAACTTAGTCCTAAGATGGAATTTTTTTACTTGTTGTCGAGTCACAACACCAGAACGGATAGCATCGTTGATGTGCCTGATGAAAAACGAATGCAATGCCGGTACTACGCTCACCAAAGAAATCCTAAGCCGGTATTCCGGTGTTACGTCTCAACGGTGGCTGTAATGACGTTCACTCGCAAACGTTTTCTACTCGAGCTACTTAAACATGGTTAGTGTACTGCATCTACACACAAATGATAGATCCAAATATGGTGCTGTACGGCACAGCCCGCACGGGCGAAATATTCACAATAATATATATGAAAGTTAAAACATTCGTCCCGTATCGTTCCATACGGGCCACCCCGAGCTAAGCCACGCCTCGAGGTACATGACCGGGTTTTCTACCACCCAACAGGGTCCCACTTCTTTGCATAGTGCTGCACCAGTAGCGGGCACATCGGGTTATGTCCCACCCGACGGGGGCTCCCACTAATTGTGTAGCACACTGGGGTACCGCATGTCATATGTTCTCAGAAACATGGAAAGTTTCAGAGACTCATATTAACGTTTCCGTGCCAAGCCACGGAAACAACCATATGCTACCTCTCGCATGGTGAGCTTACCGCAATTGATCCACTTGCGGTGGCGTACCTTACCTCTTACCTGTCATCGGAGCGTCGTTACATGATATAATAACACATAAGTTAGCTTGCCACCTTAAGTAACTAATACTATAATAGACCTTATATGGGCATAGTACTAATCTTCACTCGACTACTCTTAAGTTCTCAAAGTAGGCTCTTTTCGAGTGTGCTATTCCCAATGTGGCTCTGATACCATGCTATGAGGAGCGGGTCCACACATTCCAGGAATCGCAGAGGGTGGTGCCATGCGATGTGGCACCCAACAGCACACACGAAAAGAATACAACAAAGTACAAAGTTTTATTTATATAAACAGCGGAAGTCTTTTACAATACTAAATGTACAGCGGAAGATATTACTCATAGCTAAACTCTCAGCCTAGCTATGCAAAAGTACAACCATCCAGCCAGTGAACGCTGTACACTAGCAACACACAAATTTACGGCGACGTGCAGGGCTCCCACTCGGCGGTATACCCCGACGGGGACATCGCCTCATCCTCGGGCCGTTCTTCATACATCTCACCTACAAACAACTTAATATAGCAACCGTGAGCACGAAGGCTCAGCAAGACTTAACCATTTCACCGAAACATGGAACTCTATATGCAGGGATACTTAACATAGGCATAGATATTGCAGTAAATGACTTGCTTACATGTTGATCCTAAATTTTCAAGTTATTAACAACAGCTTACAAGTTTAATAAAGTAACCTTAGTGATCATATATGACAACAACCAAAGTTTCAAAACATATATAATTCAATACATCGTATTCTCCTGACTTCTTCAGTATTACTATGTCACAACACAGTGAACAAGCGGTACTCAAATAACCGCGAGGGACGGTGATAGCAATCAAGACACACCCATATAACACGTCACATACACCCATTTCGGAAGTGGATCAAATCACACTTTAATACTATGTTGTAGGCAGTAACCTTTCAAAGGAAACTCAAATGCCGAACCGGTTCTTCCGTAACGGGAAGGAGGTCCCCGCGCGGAGCATCTTCTATGCCCGCCGACAGATTTCTACCTTGCTACCCTCAGCCCACTCCTATAAAACGGTAGGGTAAGCCTCGGCACCCAGGTTAATCAATTACATCGGTTTCTTGGTTTCCATATAGCCAGCATGCATCCGATACAGTTCAAACTTGTCCAGTAGGGCCGCACATGAATCAGTCCTCAATCGACACATGCAGGGCTACACACGTGAGACCACGTCTTGCTGCATCCTACCCACTGCTCAGTCTTAATTTCATATTCATAAATCATTCTTTGATGCAATTCATCTCGTGTGATAAAATCCTATCTCGCGAGTAGATTCCAACTACTTGACTTCTATCGGATTCCTATGAACATAAGCATGGCATTTTCTACTCCTCGTCGGTCTGTACACCTGCCCAATACTCCATGGGATTTGTGTGTCATGCAAGTGGAGTAACAAGCACCTTAGCCCTAATGCACAAAATCATCCTCGACATCAGTGATACAAATATAAACTTTAAAATAGCACTTAAATGCAAACTGGGGCTTGTATGGTTGTGAGTCAGAGGGGAAGTTAGATTCTAGGAGGATGGTGTCCAAGGCCTCCGAGTCCTCCTCGATCTCGTTCACTATATGATATGCAATATATAAAGTACATGAGTGATATAGAAACTATAGAAAAAATCTTATAACCACTGATCAAGTAAGAAAAAATTTTAATTGGCTTTGGGATTTTTACAGTGGACAATAGGTTCTATGGGAAAGATCTGGACCAAAAATTGGAGATGTTATAGGAAGCTTGTTGTCTCTAAAATTCCAACAAATAAAAGGATTCTCTGAATTTTGGTTTTAATTATGGAGCTTTGACATGGTTAACAGAGAAAGATCTTGGTGGAGGTGGTTATTCTGGTTCTGGTAAAAAAGTTCCCCATTTTTCTGAGATTTCTACAAGGAGAAACTGATTTTACCAGTTTGGGGGAAAGTTGAAAATGTTTCTGTACATTTTCCATTTTTCAATGGACATAGGTGATTTGAACACTGTTTGATCCGGTAAATGAAGTCCAATGAACTTCAAATCTTTACTGGACATCAAGTGTGTTTTTAGGAGTGCCGTGACAAAAATTGGGAATTTTCCAATTAACCAAACAGGAGTAATTAATTTCCCAGCACTTAGCGCAAAGGAATTAATTATGAAAATTCTGGGAGTTTCATGACCAAAAAATTGAGCCACTGCAACGTTGGGATCAAGATAAGTCTAACACAATTTATTTGGAAATTTTTGAGCAATTCTACTAGGAGTAATGGATTTTAGAAGTCTGAATGAAATCTGGAATTAAATGGAAAAGGAAGTGTTTGAATTAATCAACTGGGTCCCACTGTTTAAAATGATCCAATCGAAGCTGGGCCACACATGGGCCATAGGGATCAACCCGTGCAGCCGCAGTTGATACGGTGGCCAAAGCAGATCTGGGGGGGGGGGGGACAGTCGCTAACCTGCGGGGCCCGCGAGGCTTCTTCAACCTCGCGACGCGCCGCTCGGCCGGAGCGGCGCTGCGCCGGCGAGCTCGCCGGTTCGGCTTTCCCAGCCTTCTCCCTCCCTCCAACTTGCTGCCTAACCGTTTTCTAGGGTGCTGAGCATGATGGGGAGGTCGACGAACGACGGCGATGCCCGGAACACCGTGCGCGACGGCGGCGGTGAAGCTACGGTTTCGGCGATGGTCGGAATCGCTCGGAAATGGCACAAGCACCTCGGGGAAAGGCTGGGAAGGTTCTTGGGAGAATGAGAAAAGTGAAAATGAGGTACACATACTGCATAACGGCTGGCAAATGCAAGTTCGACGGCGAGTAGCGGTGCTTTTCAACGGCGACGAGGAAAACTCGAAATACTCTGACTATGGTCGATTATTCTCATCGGCACTTGATCTAGATGATGCGCCCTGGCGTATAGAAGCTATCTCTCAACTGGATTAAACTATAATCATGCATAGAAACAGAATCGCATCTATGACCTAACCTAGCTCAAAGTGAAAACCTGAGCTGAAACAAAAATGAATAATACTCGCTCGATAAAGGGGGAAAATGTTTGTGGTTTTCACAGTGAGAACCGTGGTATCCCGATGCTCCATTCTTCTGTTGAAGTCGAGGCTTGCAACCGCCTAGTTCGTCGGCTTCACGGTGGACAGAGGTGATGTCCACGGCGGCTCAACGATGGCATCTGCGGAACGTCAAACTATGGGCAAAATAATGAGCAAAACGATTTGCCAATTGAGCTAGATGATAGAGCATAGCCTTCGCACCATCTTTGCTGTTTGCATAGAAGAGAGAAGAGGTAAGATCAAGGTGCTAACCAGGGAGAAAAGAAACCGGCGGTGCTGAGCAACGCGGGAGAGAAACAGAGTGATGGAGCGCCGGTGTGTTTCCACTCTGGTTAGGAGAGGAAGATAGGGACGGGGAGGGATTGATATACATGCTAGAGAGGCCACACAGCTGCTTGCCGACGGCGATGTGTTGGCTTCACCGAGCGTCGATCGGCGGGAAGTTAGTAAACAGAGCACTCACGGTAATGGGTCACTGACCCGTGGGTCCCACATCCCCCTCCAAGTCAATCTTCTCTGTTCTTTCAATTCACCCACCAATACTTGTCTAAAATTGCTATATTTTTGTGTAGAGGCCAATTTAAATATGGAGATTCTGATTCTGAAATTGGATTTCAAATTTGGACAGGTTTCTTGTGAAATTCAAATTCAAATTTGAATTTGAATAGAATTCAATGTACCCATTGAATTAAATAGAATTAGTGCTCCAAATATTATGAAAATTTGCAGGGGTGCTATTTGGAATATTTGAAAGCTAATGGTGAACTGATATTTTTATTTTGGCAAAGTTTGAACAGGAGCTAATTTGATTTTTTTGAATCCCTTCTATTGAAACTTGAATTGGTTTATTTTATTAATCGCCATTTGATTTCTTTTCCGCAATCAATTTTCTAAATTGTCCTTTCTAAACTTTGCACTTTGAATCTAGGGCCTTTACACTGTCGCCTATCCTTACAACCCGTGGTTCTACGAGACATCCAACACTACTTAACTATCCAAGCAACACACATGCATGTTAAGTAAATACTTTAGAAGTTGCACAAGTACAATTCTAAGGCAATGACTATCCAAAATATCTTTGAACCAATGTTGGGACCTAGCACCATGTTATTCATACTAACATATTCATATTATACATACTAGACTATAGTGGACTCCTATGGTGTTTATAATAAAATAATAACATGGTTACTATACTATCATAATAACAACTAGTCCTACCACATGCATGGAATTCCACAATCAAATAAGAAATGGTTCGTCCAAGCATATGAATATGAGAAGACTAATCTTATTGAAATGCATAAAGTCAGAAATAAAAGAAAAGATACATGAGTCATACCTTTTCCAAAATGGACTTGGGAACTAGATGGTCTTCTCTACAGCCTAAACTCCGCTAAAGACTAGGAGAAATGTGTATAAAAGAGAATGATGCTGAAGTTGTGTGTGTTGAAGTGAGGGGTGAGGGGTCCTGTTTATACTAGTACTAGAGGCAGTTCCTGACATAATTCACGACAAAATCAGTCTCTACAACCATTAGGAAGCCACGGGGAGTTGACACAAAGAAGTTGACCGCATTTGGCGCCAAGACGGGGTCGGCCGAACCCCTGGGTCAGCCGCACCCTAGGTGGCCCTAATCTTGGTGTGCTTCCTCAAAGTGACTGATGGGTGGACCCTACGACCATATTCGGGTGATTTGCTGTTGGATTCTCTCAGATACTTCTGTGAGTGGGTCATTGGATCCATGGACTATCACGTTTTAGCATCTATTGGTGGAGAGTGCAGTTTTCGGGATCACACCCATAGGTTGTCCTTTCTGCAATAAAATGTCTGCATGCACAATTTCTCGAAGTACAAGTTGAATTTTGTTAAACCTAAAGGTAAGGAATGTAAGAAATGTTTATTACTTCACATAATTGAGATATATTGAAGGTCGGAATTGGTACTTAACGACCGTTAACAAACTTCCCCAAACTTATCCTTTGCTCGCCCCGAAGCAAAAACTAATTGCATAAGTTGTTGATTAGGAGTTGATACTATGTTCCATGCTTCAATAGTACCAAATGCACAACTAAACATTCTACCTTGTATTGAATAAATTGGCAATGGTACTCACACTATACCTTAGTCGTGATGGGACTTTTGGCTTCTACTCTTCTTGAGTGGTTGAAAGATAGGATAACACACAAAGCATGCATCATCTAATGTCTAAGTTCCACTCAAATATCGGAGAGTTTTCAAATGATTGTAAAAAAATGAATATAAGTTCCTTAATTGATAACTCTCAGTCACTCAATTTTGTGTGTGGAATTTTCCTCACCAAGTCAATGCCTCTTTTGATGATACTTCTAAATATGGCCATTGTGGAGCTTGGTAGGGAACAAGAGTTGGCATATTTATCATACATATTTTGCGAATTCAAAAGAGTAAGCCTTAGGAGAAAACTAATCATGTCTTTAGATCTATGCAAGTGTGATGGAATATTTATGGAAGTGGAAGATGACTCCTTTTTGTCACCTCACTTTACTGTAAGGATGAAGCATGACTACTTTTCTCTTTTTTTGATCATGCTCATTTGTTAAGAGCATGCATTATTTTTTCCTTTATTCTTGTAGACATGCCTTGTACTCTTTTTTCAATTAACTTGAAGAGAGTATTTGGCAATAAAGGTATGCAATATCTTTTTTGTAGTGGAATGGTAAGATGGAAAATTTCCTAACTTCTAGTGTAGAAGTTTAGCACGTGCATGTGTAATCTTAATCATTAAAGTATAAAAAGATTCTCACATAGGTCTATACTAGTTTGACTAGGCTCAATGTGAAAATAAATATATATGCATAAGGTTTATCAAATGAAAGTATCATATGGCTTTGGTAGGAAATTAAAATCAAATGAGTAACTTCAATTTAAAACAATTTGAAAATTCTTTGGAGATCAAGTTTTGTAGGATCAAAGAGCACGTGAAAAGCTACCAGAGGGGGTGAATGGTAGATTAAAACTTTTATGCGAAGCAACAAAAACCCTTCAATAGAAAATCAATCTTATGAAGAAACCGTATGTGCTACTGATTTAAACATGTTCAACCATGACAAAAGTAGTAGAGAGTTTAGAGAATAAAGTCACGGAGAAACCTAAATAAGAAACATGTGAAATCGTCGAGTAGAACTCCTTTTATAGAAAAAACCCATACGCAAAGGTCAATCTATTCTAGCAGAAGAAAAACAGATCTGCTATGCTGCAAAGAAACTCGTGTAACTCAAAAACCATGAGTCCAATGACCGTGAAATTTTCACAGATGATAAAGAATCATGTTTTGAAGACAACACAAAAACAATCATGGCAATTGTATTAATAGAGCTCGATTTATAATCAAAACACCAAAGCAACATCAGGTTGCACATAAACTTGATGAGAAAGATTTGACGAAAACAAGACGGACGAACAAGGCACAAAAGATCTTCTAAACTACAAATTTTATTCACCAAAAACACAGGAGGAAGAGCCAGAAGTCATCTCACCATGAGACCTGGCCTCCCTTGCTTATATAACCAGCCCTAAGGAAAACCCAATCCAAGGTAGGACCATATTACAGATTCAATCGAAACTTCCTATAAATGCTCAAGACTCTTCCATACGCAGATAGAAACAATCTTAAGACATCCAAACACCTTAGGAATGTCCCACACATTCCTAAAACAACTCAACTCTGTGACCAACACGAAATGTAACCATAACCAACTCAAAACTTTCCATAATCGAACCATAACTGCCTCAGTGCAGGCTAAGGGCTTAATCCATCCGGTTGTACCGTTCCAACAAGTTCTTTACATTTATAATACTTCTTTACACATTGGAACCATGTTTCCACATCTATGCACCCCTTGCACATGTGCAAACATCTTCCAACAACATCCATGATATCTTCATGTACAATGTTCTTGACTCAAACATGTTGCGTGACCTCCCGATCAACTCAACCACAATTCCTCTTGAACTTAGCTGTTGAACCTCATCTTCTCCCTAAGACTAGTTTAATGGATCACCATCACCAGCCATGTCTTGACCTCAAGCAATACTGCACATGAAGAAACAACCAATTTTTCCGAGCACAAGTCCTCGACTTGACTCAAAACCAGAACACCTTATATGAGCACCTCACATAAGCATGTTGCAAAACTTAGCAAAATAATATCCACCATGATGAGTCAAAACACATCAAAAACGTAGTAAATGAATACTAAGTGTGGCACCCGATTCCGAGAATGAACCAAGTGTGACACACATATGTGTGTCCATGATGTTCATCACACATACATAAGTGCATCACAAACGATATTCAAATGATAACCATGTTTCAAATAATAAATAGTACCTTATTACAATATCCAAATAGTCTCGAATACAAGTTCTAATAATACTGCAACAGAAAAACTAAGCACTAGTAGACTCCATCTCCATAGGCAATTTGAAGATAACACACATGCCTAGTACTCCTCATAGACCTTCAAATACTCTAAATTACCGTAGGTTACCGAATTAATGTGGGAATAGCAAGGGTGAGCACATGTTGTACTCAACAAGTGTGGGAAAATATGACATGTAGCTTAAAGAAGGTCGGCAATAATGGTTTATTGCAAAAAAGTACATTTCATTCATAAACGTAAGAAAATTCGACATATGATTACTATATGAGGTCAAATCCCATAAAAATTAAAATACCATCAGTACCATGTCCAATACCATCAACTCAACATAATGAACCATAATCATCCATAATTATCCATAACCATCTATATCCAACTCATCATAACCAAACCCATATCCCAATCCCAATTTCAATTCCAATTCCAACCATTATTCAACACTCGGGTTCATAACTCTAAACATGTGAGGGTCCAGGTCGCTCGTAACCAAGAGCACGACTATCATGATAGTCTTACACTCTGTAGAGGTGAAACCACTTTAACCACAATTTCGTGATTTCATCACCTTCCAATGACTAAGAGCCTCCATTATTCCGTCTCACACTTCCATAGGTGTGTGGCCAAGAGATTACAAATTAGCCTTTAAAAGTGACTACCAGCATGTTGCGGACCCACTAAGGATTCACCAGAGGTGATGTCTCCAACTAAGCACATCCATTCAAGGGCCCCATATTGTGCCGTTCAGATCTGAGGGTAGTCCCGCCACTATTATAAACCCAACCGACTCCCATTCTCTGATCCTTCTATATGATCCGAATGATGCTAACAATACACTAATTAATTGACTAAGTTGCACCCATACTTGGCCCTACGGTGGCACTGTAATCCTGGGTGCTCGCTCCATGAACCGGTCCTTAGATATAAAGCAAGCAACCTGCAACCCATTCCACATAATCAACTTTCTTAGATCCCTAGGTTCCACGTTGCTAAGGGTCAATATTATCAATTCACATAGCTCATATGTTCATTAGTTCATAATTAAGTCATTTGCTTATTCCCAATCCCAATTAAGTAAAGCGGAGCAAAAGTGTAAAATACCCTTCCCGACTCTCTACATTACCTCCCTAGCGACAAGGATGGGCATACAGGTCTAGTAAACACATATTCATTGGTTTTCCCATCAATTTGACACAAGCATGCAAGTTCAAAATAAATCATTTCAAAACAGAATCAAAATGTTCAACATCACTTGCCTTGCTCCGATGGCTGGTTTGGATCGAGAGCTTCAAAGTTCTGGTGCTGAAGGTCCTTGTAAGCACCTTCTAGAGCGTTTCCTTCTATTCCGCATGACAACCATGTGAAACAAGCATTATAATCAATAAATGCTCATATGGTACTCAATATGCCATGATATGCATGGATGATGCAATTATGAGGTAGTATACGTAACTAAGTTACTACTATTGCTTACTAATTGGTTACAATTAAGTTTTACATGTTCGAGCAAGTTTCGAGTCATTTCCGGAAAAAACTAGGGAAGATTCAGAATTTTCAGGAATTCAGAAACTGTACTAGTTCGCACAGGGGCCAGATATGTCTGCTTTGGACCGGACTAGTCCGCTCTGGACATGACAAGTCTGCTATGGTCCAGGGTTGCGAACTTCCCAACTAAGACATGGTTTGAATCAAGTGTGGGGTCAAAATCGATGTGGAAATTCTGATCTTGGGTAGTTATCGTGAATGTAATGGTCCAACAGTCAAAGATTGGGTGTAACGCGTGAAACTTGACGTCTAGATACATTGACAACAAATCGACGACAAGACGTAGAAGAAGAACATTGACGTCAAAAAGTTGAAGAAGAACGTAGCAGCCGCGATGATCTTGCTTGATCCTTCCTTTCCCTTCTTCTTCTCCTTCTTCCTCCTTCTATTCCTTCTCCTCCCTTCCTTGCGGCGAGGGCTTCCTCTTTCAAGAACGGCAGCTCAACATGAGTCGACAGGGCGGTGGCATTTTCTCACATGGGTAGAGGTGAGAGGAGGGCTTTGGGTTGTTTATATATGGGGAGTAATGGTGGGGTTAGAGAAATCCTAGTAGGAGTTGGTGGGGGCGGGTAGGGCCTTGGTGGGGTCCCACTTAGGCTCCTTGGGGGTGGGGCGCGACGTTCTAGGGCCCAAATATGTTAATCACCTAATAACTCATCATGGAGGAAAATAGGAATCCGAGTCGAAACCCTAGAAACCAGACAAGTCCATATGAAGGCCGGACAAGTCCATTTTTTTGCTCTGTTGTCACAATGGACTAGTCCGTTGTTAAGCCAACAAGTCCGTTATACCACAGTGGAAAGGGATTTTACATTCAAGTGCAATTATTCGGACTAGTCCGGGGTTTTACAGTTTCAACATCGGACTAGTCCGTAATGAACAAGTTCAGACAAGATCAGTAGCAAAACATGACCAGTCCATACAAAGTAGCGAACAAGTGCATTGCCCTAAAGGATCTGAATCAAGCCAGAGCAGATGGGTATACCAGACTAGTCCAGGGCAAGGACCGAACAAGTGCGGACCCAAGGCTGATTTTAATTGTTGTTTTGCTCCTAATTCATTTTAATCTTGTTCCTTTTTGTGCTGCATTATGTAAAACTTGTATGGGGATGAATGCATTGCATAATGAATGAAAATGAGGGTGTTACACCAAGCAAACTTCCTATAAGCGAAAAACAAGTTTGAAACATTGTGAGTTAAAAACATAGCAGCCTCACGAATATTTCAGCACGTAGAAAGTTCAGACAGTTCAAACATCTGCTATGCATTATAAAAGAAAAATTTTGGACACCCCGAAGTGAAAACACGTGCAGCTCACGTGTGCGACAAGTTCAGACAGTCCATGTGCAACTGCAGCCCACTCGGGTTCAATTTTTTCGAGCTCCTGTGGTTGGCTATACTCAAAACATTGCATGTTTGTTGGTATTTCTTAACACCACAGATCATCTTCGACAGGAGATGAGATCTGCAAGCGCACAGAAGATACTGTTGTAGCATTTCACGCAAGAGTATTCCCAAGGGTATCATATTTATCCTAAAAGAAGGTGGTGAAGTAAAGTAAACACTATTCTAATGATCAAGGTATAGGGTACTGAGTAATTATCAGAACAGGGGTAAGATGATAATAGGGGCAGTGTGACACACACCTAAGCATTCTACTCCAAGGGTAAGGTTGTCCTAGTTAGGGTTAAGCTACGAGAAGGGACTTGATGAGTAGGTTTAGGCCCGATCTTCCGAAAGGTATGTCGATTGGGATGGAGAACTCGACGTTGATGATCCGCGGCACTCGAGCGGTTCGAGTACCCCTGCAATCACTACACCACGGCTCCTTTGGTTATCAACCGTGCTGCACACGCTTGACCTCGCCAAGAAGGCTAATCCCTGCAAGTGCAATCGAGAACACGAGCAAGAACGTAGAAGACACGATCGGAAATCGCGAAATTGGGGTCTCACAAACCGTAGAACGGCGATTTTATTGATCTAAGCAAAACCCACCGAATATGACCGGCGGCTGCAGTATTTATAGGCTAGGGTTCGACCAAAACATGATTAGACGCGTCCCTAATGGACTCTTACAGGATACAAGGCCCAAAGGCCCGATTCGGTGGCGCAGCACCGGACAGAAATCTGGACTCGACTTGTTTCGACGATTCCCAATGACTCCGGAAGAATTTTGAGGTGGGACCAGAACCATTGGAAAGTTTATCTTCTCCTCTTTCCGTGCATATGTAGAACGTCGAAAACGGAGTCCGTATGCCTCCTGGGCGTCTGTTTTAAGGTGGACTGCTCCTGGACTCTGAGTTGAACTCGAGTCCGAGTTGTAAACTGTTTCCATCTACTTGTGGACGTCCCAGGTGGTTCTCCACGCTCCCAAGGCCTCCTTCCTTCACTTGTTGATCTTTTCCATTATTCCTAATAACAATTAAATCATCACATAGCAATCTATTCTCAAACTGACATGCAAAAGAAGTTAAGAACGAATTCACCTGCTGATTTAATAACCGTGCCCGTGCTCTTGTGATTGGTCCTTGCAGTTCAATGCGCGTCTTTGCTGTTGTGATGTCCTCATCAGGACTGCTCCCACTGTGCTCTAATTACTCATATGCATAGCCTAATAAAGTACATATGAATATTCTAATGGTGAATATTAGGGCTTAGTGGTCCAATACATCGGGCACAGGTTTACCCCTGGCAACATCAGGATGATTCCCGCCATGAGCCTGCGGCATAACCGAACGTGGGGGATTACAAAGGACGAATAAGGCAGTCACCACCTGCCGCCTACCCCTACAAACCATGGGTCTACAAGACATCCAACGCTACTTAACTATCTAAGCACCACCTTTACATGTTAAGTAAATACCTTAAGAGTTGCATTACAAGATCCATCCTAAGGCAATGACTAACTTAAACATAGTTGAACCAATGTTGGGACCATACACTAACATATTCATATTAACATAATCATATTATTACCTAATTAGACTGTAGTGGTGATATATTATTTTTATGATAACAAGATACGAAAATTATGACTAGATCACAATAACATCTACACCTAGCACATGCATGGACTCCACAACCAAACAAGAAACGCCTCATCCAAGTATATCAACAAATAAAGACTAATAGTAATATTATAAGAAGGCATCAAGTCGGAAAGTAAAGTAAAGTAAACATACGCGAGCCATAACTTTCCCAATTTGGACATGGGACAAGAGGCTCCTCTTTACACCCTAACCTCCACTAAGGAACTAAGAGAACTAGTGTATACAAGAGAGAATCATTGAGTGATGTGCGTACTGAAGTGAAGCCTCTCCCTCCTATTTACACATGAAGTAGAGGCGGTTCTCGCCACCAAAAGCGCGCGAATCAGTCTGCATCGCTATCAGCTCAACACAGGAATTCGACATGTGGAAGTTGATCACGTTTGGCACTAGGAAGAGGTCAACCGACCCCCCTAGTCGGCTGACCTAGTCCTGGAACCAATAACAGTGTGCTTCCTCTAGGTGGCTGATAGGTGGGTGCTCTGAACATTTCTGGGCACTACACCGTTGGATGCCCTCGGATCCTCCTGTAGGTGGGCAATTTGATCCATGTGTTGCCACATGTCGGTATCTGATTGGCTGGGAAGGTATTCTTTAGGATTCCTCCCTTGAATTTACTTCAATTCCGTATAAAATTCCTGCATGCACCATTTCTCCAAATATAAATGGAACTAGGTTATTTCTAACTATGATGTGTGTAAGAAATATTTATTCCCTCACATAATTGAGTTATATTGACCATCGAAATTGGTATATAATGACCATCAACAAACTCTCCCAAGATTACCCTTTGTTCTTCCCGAAGCAAAGATAAAGACTTAGGTTGTTGATCAGGAGTTGCTACAATGCCCTATTTTGCAAAAGTACCAAGGCTACAACAAAATATTCTACCTTGCATTGAATAAATTGGCAATGGTACCCCACCCCTTTTCTTAGTCATTATGGGGCTTATGCCTCATCCTTTTCTTGTGTGGTTGAAAGACAGAACAAATAAGTGAGCATGCATCACCTAATGTATGAGTTCCACTCAAACTTCGAAGAATTTCAAATGATGTTTGGATTTAAGTTTTTAAATGATGCACTCAATCACTCCTATGTGGGAAGTGGTATTTGTATCCTCACCAAGGCAATGCCTTTCTTGTCCTACATCTAAATAAGGCTTGTATCCGGAGCTTGGTAGGGATAAAGAGTAGGCATATTTGCAACACATATATTGCTAAGTCAAAATAGTAAGCCTTCCGAATATCAAAAAAGGCCGACATAGATCAATATAATATCCATTCTGACATGTTTTAATTTAAAGATGGGCTATTCTTGATCTAAAATGACGGGGAAAACAAATCATACTTTTTGATCAAGATTTGTGCAAGTGTGATGGGATATTTGTGTAGTGAAAATATGAAGATAACTCCTTTGTATGCATTCTCCTTTTTTGTGTGGATGAAACATGGCTACTTACTCTTTTTTTTCTCGTGTTCTTGTACATTAGCATGCATTTTCTTTTATTTTTTCTTGTAGCCATGTCTTCTACTCATCTTTTCTTTTCAAATATTTGGAGAGAGTATTATGCATGAAAATTATGGAGCATCTTTTTGATGGTGGAATGGTATGATGGAATTTTGCTAACTTCTAGTGTAGAAGTTTAGCATGTGCCTGCCCAATCTTGATCTGAAAAGCATGGAAAGATTCTCATATAGGTCTATACTAGTTTGACTAAGCTCAATGTGAAAGCAAATAGCATATGCATAATGTCAAATTCATATCATCATATGGCTTCGGTAGGAATTTCTATCAATTGAGCAACTCCCTTTTAAAATTTTACCGAGAAAATAAGTTTCACTTTTGACTAGGTTACAGAAGCTCTTGTCACTATATCGTACCCACAACAACCTAGAATTGGACCTAGCCTTTGCTACCCACAATTTCCAAGTTTAAGGAAAGGATATTCTAAGCTAATAAATGCAATACTTGGAGAATACTAAGTTGTATGCAAGGGACTAGAGAAAATAAAATAGAGCAACTATTCATCATTTCAACTTATGCAAAGTAAAATATTCTTACAACACATGTTTTATTTTATTAACCTAAACTGTATTGCATTATTATTTTTTAGATGCAAAGGTGGTGGAAAGAAAGAAATAAAATAAAGGAATGCAAATGGTGTGTCATACAAGTTACCTCAAGTGGGGGTCCTCCCCCAAGCTTATTCTTGGTAAAGGTCTGGGATTGGGGTTGAAACCCTATTAGTGGAGTTAGGCCATGAGGTTGGCCTAACCTTGTTGCAGCATGGCTTTGGCATTGGAGGGTTGAGTGTCAATGTCGTGTTGCCTCACATGGGTTCCATGAGTGTGGTCAAGGAGAGTGTTGTCGATGTCGTTTATCCACACCTCACGGTCTCCCATACGTCGAGTGTCATCCTTTATTCCTTGGCTAAGATCATAATAACCTCTAGCCATAAAGGAATAAGGTGTACCCATCATGTGTTCGATGTGATCCACCATTTATTGGCTAAGGTCAAAATAACCTTTAGCCACAAAGGAACAACATGCACCCAACGATGGTGGCAACTCCCTTGAGCTTGAATGGGTGCTTAGAATAGTGGGAGCATAGAGATCCCACTTATTCATGGCAGCCCATTGGTTGTTCATGGAAGGTTTCTGATGAGGACATCACAACAGCAAAGACGCGCATTGAACTGCAAGGACCAATCACAAGAGCACGGGCACGGTTATTAAATCAGCAGGTGAATTCGTTCTTAACTTCTTTTGCATGTCAGTTTGAGAATAGATTGCTATGTGATGATTTAATTGTTATTAGGAATAATGGAAAAGATCAACAAGTGAAGGAAGGAGGCCTTGGGAGCGTGGAGAACCACCTGGGACGTCCACAAGTAGATGGAAACAGTTTACAACTCGGACTCGAGTTCAACTCAGAGTCCAGGAGCAGTCCACCTTAAAACAGACGCCCAGGAGGCATACGGACTCCGTTTTCGACGTTCTACATATGCACGGAAAGAGGAGAAGATAAACTTTCCAATGGTTCTGGTCCCACCTCAAAATTCTTCCGGAGTCATTGGGAATCGTCGAAACAAGTCGAGTCCAGATTTCTGTCCGGTGCTGCGCCACCGAATCGGGCCTTTGGGCCTTGTATCCTGTAAGAGTCCATTAGGGACGCGTCTAATCATGTTTTGGTCGAACCCTAGCCTATAAATACTGCAGCCGCCGGTCATATTCGGTGGGTTTTGCTTAGATCAATAAAATCGCCGTTCTACGGTTTGTGAGACCCCAATTTCGCGATTTCCGATCGTGTCTTCTACGTTCTTGCTCGTGTTCTCGATTGCACTTGCAGGGATTAGCCTTCTTGGCGAGGTCAAGCGTGTGCAGCACGGTTGATAACCAAAGGAGCCGTGGTGTAGTGATTGCAGGGGTACTCGAACCGCTCGAGTGCCGCGGATCATCAACGTCGAGTTCTCCATCCCAATCGACATACCTTTCGGAAGATCGGGCCTAAACCTACTCATCAATTGGTATCAGATTTCCAGGTTGCCCGTGAGGTATCTTTGTTTTCCTTCCTTCCATTAGATCGATTTTGTTTCGTACCTAGAGTCCACAAAAAAGCCACAAAAAAATATTAGATCGTTTTTACCGCTTCCCAGACTATAGTGCCTGCAGTTTCGTTTTTCAGTTTGCATTGTTGAGTTTGCATTCGTGTGGTTGAGTCTTGTTGCTGGTTTAGCTTTGTGTTTTTTGATCCTAGTTATCGTGTTTCGTCCTTGTTTCTTGCTATTCGACACCTATTCCACAATCCCTAAATAACAAACCGATCCGCCACGTTCATCGGTTTGCCCTAGCTATTAATCTATGCAAAACCCCAACTTCGCGATTTCAGATCGTGTCTTCTACGTTCTTGCTTGTGTTCTCGGTTGCACTTGCAGGGATTAGCCTTCTTGGCAAGGTCAATCGTGTGAAGCACGGTTGATAACCAACGGAGCGGTGGTGTAGTGATTGCAGGGGCTGTTCGTGTTCTACTCGAGAGCCTCGGATCATCAACGTCGAGATCTCCATCAATCGACTTATCCATTACCTTTCGGAAGATCGGGACAAATTCTCCTATCAGTTTCCATGTCAAACCTCTCGCCTTCTAAAGCTATGATTGGCCCTAAGATTAAATCCCGATAGGTTTCCACCACCCGCAGTTACCTATTGTCCAATAGATGTTGAAATGGTACCTCCAAATCGACTTCTTGTATGCCTACATAAAACATTACTCTTGCAAAGTTCCTCTCTTGGATATAGAGCGATGGTTAGCTCCCTACACTTGTACAACTGAAACTTCAGGTTAGATGACCGAATTCCATTTGAACATCCGGAGAAGAAAGATCAACAAATATTCATCGGCTCCAATTTGGAGTGCATCCATAAACAATTTGTTAATCATTGAAATAAAAGTGGAGGTTTATAAATTAATCATTTTGTATATTTTCTAAAGCTCCTACTCATAACAATGCATGTGATGATATACACCCTATGGACTCGTTCATCTTAAAATTTTCTAACCATCTTTACTTTTTACAAGAGCAAATTTTTATATTTTGGATCATGGCCAACAAGATTCTCAATTTTATGCTCTTGAACATTTTTAGTTTCTTGCCTAGGAATCTAAAATTTAATGATCCATGTATGGATGCGTTTCAAAGCAAACTTATGGACATCACTATTCCTAAGTTGCTACATGCCAATTCAACCATTAAGTTATTTCATAAGCTTTGTTTACTAAACCTAGGCAGCAAATGTCTAAGTCAATTTAAGCAATGCTTATGAAATTTAAGGTACTTGTTTAAATTTACTAAAAGTAAGGTGAAATTCCTTTTTGAAGAATCAAAAAGATAAATGCCAACACTTACTCTTGTGAGGATGCATAAGAATTGAATGATGAGCAGGTGTAAATCTTCAAATGATCCATTTCTCATGTTAAGTGGATTAACACATCGGGAAGGGGTTTACCCCTAGAAACACTAGGATGACTCCCACCAAGAGCCTGTAGCATAGCATATTGTGGAGGATTACAAAGGACAGATAGGGATGTCACCACCTACTGCCCACCTCTTCATTTCGTGGCTCTACAAGACATTCAGCGCTACTTATCTATCCTAGCACCATGCTAGCATATTAAGTAATTACCTTAAGAGCCTAGGCACAAGACATCCAAAGGCAATGAACTAGATCATCGTTGAACCAATGTTAATTCATAGCATAAGTGATTCATCTTAACAAAATCATGTCATAGCTAATTAGACTATAGTGGGGGTTTGTAGTGTTTATGATGATATAATGAGAATGGTATAGCATAATCATAAATACTACTCCTACCACATATATGGAATCCACAATCAAACAAGAAACGCTTCATCCAAGAATATGAACAATAGAAGACTAAAGATAACATCTTTATTAAGAGCAAAGTCACAAATACAAATAGGAATATGAGAGCCATACCTTTCCCAATTAGGAATTGGGAAGAGACTCCTACTTCTTTTCCTACTTGGACTATGGACTAGAGGCTCTCCTCTCTATAGCCTAAACTCCTCTAAACCTATGGAGAATTGTAGATACAATGGAATGAATACTCAAGTGGTGTATGTATGAAGTGAGGGTAGGGGGTCCTATTTATAGCTGGAGAAGGGTCGGTTCCCGCTACCAAAAGCGTGTGAATCAATATTCATCATTATCATGGCACCACAGGGAGTCAACACGTGGAAGTTACCGCATTTGGCGCCAGGACCTAGTCGGCGAACTAGGGGGTCGGCCGACCTGGTCTTGGCTTCTTTTGCGGTGTGCTTCCTCCAGATCAATTGCAAGTGGGTCCCCTTGACTGATATGGATGATAGACCATTTTATGTCCTCCGATACTTTGTTTGTGGGCCATTTGATCCATGTGGTTCCACATGTCATCGCTTGATTAGCTAGGATGGTATTTTATAGGATTTCTCCCCCTCTTTTTCCTCATTTACTGTAATAATTTCGTGCATGCACTATTTCCCCAAGGATAAGTTGAAATAGGTCAAATAGAAAGGTGATGTGTGCAAGAAATGATAATTCCTTTGCATAATTGAGTTATATTGATGGGTGAAATTGGTATATAATAGTCGTCAACAAACTCCCCCAAGATTATCCTTTGCTCGTCCCGAGCAAAGTCAAGACTTTATGTTGATGATCAGGAGTTGCTTCAACATTCTATTTTTTAAAAGTACCATGTGCACAACAAAATACTCTACCTAGTATTGAAAAAATTGGCATGGTATTTCACCCATCTTAGGTCATTATGGGGCTTATGCCATCTCGTATTCATGGGTGGTTGAAAGATAGAACAGCTGACGGAGCACACATACCCTAGAAATCAAGTTCTATTCAAATTCCGGAGAGTTCAATTTAGATTTTAAGTATCTCAATTTGATTCTCTCGGTCTCTCCTTTATGTGTAGTGGAAATATGTCCTCACCAAGGCATTGTACCTTAATGCATCCTACCTCTAAATAAGGCTTGTATGTGTAGCTTGGTAGGGAATGTAGTAGGCATATTTGCAACACATAATATTGCTAAGTCAAAAAAGCAAGCCTTAGGAGAAATCAATTCAAACTATTTGATTCAAGACTTGTGCATGTGTGATGGAATGGAGGTGGATGTGGACATTGAGATGACTCCTTTTTGATTGAACTCTTATTTTGCAAGGATGAAACATGGCTACTTTTCTTTCTCTCTGTTTTTTTTCTCATGCTTTTGAAGTAAGCATGCATTTTTTTCTTTTTTCTTATTCTCGTAGCCATGTCTTCTACTCCCTTTCTATGCAAGACATTTTTTGGAGAGAGTACTAAGCATGAATGATATGGAGTTCTCTTTTTATTGTGGAATAGTAGTATCATGGGAATTTGCTTACTTCTAGTGTAGATGTATAGCATGTGCAAGTGAAGTCTTGAATTCAAAAAGTAATGAATGAAATCTCACATAGGTCTATACTAGTTTGACAAAGATCAATGTGAATACAAATAGCATATGCATAAGGTCTATCAATGTAATATATCATATGGCTTTGGTAGGTATTTCCAATCAAATGAGAGTAACTTAAATCTTTTAGAATTTTCTCCAGAAATCCAAGTTTCACTTTCAAACTAGGAGTAGCAGCCCTATCACTATATCATATCTTAGAACAACTTAGAATGGATTAAGCTTTTGCTACCCACAATTTCCAAATCAAGGTAAAAGCAATTTTAGCCAATGAGAGCAATATGTTGGAGAGTAGTAAGTTGTAAACTAGGGTCTTACGAAAATTAAAATAGAGCAACTATTCATTATTTCATCTATGTGAATTCCAAGTCATTCTTACCGCACATCTTTTATTTTATTTGAAAACAAATCTATACTACTTTTTTTTTATATGCAAGGTGGATGATGGGTGAATGGAAAATAAATATGCAAGGGGTGTGATACAATTTACCTCAAGTGAGGGTCCTCCCCCAAGCTTGTTCTTCACTCACCTCCGTGATGAGGGTTGAACCCTTGATGATGGAAGTATGTTGCGAGATCGGCTTGTTGTTGTTGTAGCGTGGAGTTAAAGTTGGTGAATTGAGCATCCATGTGTTGTTGCCAGTCTTGGGTACCTTGGACATGCTCTTGGAGAGTGTTGTAGATTTCACATGTTCTCACTTCAAGGTCTTCCATACGTCTAGAGAGATCCGTCATTCCTTGGATATAGTCACGATGACTTCTAGCCAAAGAGGAACGACATCTTCTCATAGACGTTGGAGGCAAGCTGTTAGAGCTTGAAGTGGATAGGAGTGGCTCCTACATGGCACCCGGCCATCCATGTTAAGACAAACCTTCGGTCTCATGCGATGGAGGTTGAGTCCATCTGGGTGCATCACCCGTTGGGTTCTCTTCCTCTTTGTACTCATGGACCGTGGAGGTTGTCAGAGGCTGTGCCGCTCTCCTTGTATGGCTTCTAGTTACCCTGCCAGAGACATTACTTCTTTGGCCTTCCTCGATGGGAAGAAGGTCAATGGTTAGACTCCGACATTTGTACAAATGATAATCCGGGTTAGGTAACCGAGTTTCATTGACAAAACCAGGATAATAAAATATCAAAGAGCCATATTGATCATGCTTAAGTGTATGTCCTTGCACTAAATAATCTTCATTAATTAATTCTCTTTCATTTTCAATTTACTCAAATGAAGAATATTCTCGTGCTCGTACCCTAGTAGCAATATGGGTAATCAATGAAGTGCATTCAGTTGGCCTTGTTCTTAGAATGTAATCTAACCATTGTGTCATCATGTCAATAACTAGAGCAACTTTTATCTTTTTAATCATGGCAAATAAAATTTTTAGCTCATCTTCACGCACTACCCTTACATCTCCTCAAGGGAACATTAGTCACATCCACCCATCTATGCATGAAGTGTAATGTAGGATTGTGTAAGTGGCTATTCCTAGGCGCACAACATCTGACCTCATTAGTTAAATCTTGCAAAAAACTTTGTTTGTTAAACTTAGGAAAAGCGTCTAAATCTAGCAAACAACATTTATGGAAGCCTAGGATATCACTTAATTCTCTCCATAGGATGTTGTATTCTTTTTAAAATAATCTAAGAGTAATATCATCAAATCCTTTTTTGAGTGTGCAAAGTAATTGCATGGAGAGAAGGCATAAAACTCTCTCCTCTACGTGAGCAATGTTTTCCCACCTAGTGCACACGAAATGGAAAATAATTCGGAATCCATACCTATTTTGGAGATTAAATTCGGATCATAGGCTTTCGCATGAGAAAACTCACTATCTTAGAGGAGCTTGCGTGCTTGATCTTCAACTTCACTTTTTATGTTGAGGTCGTCGTCGTGAAGAAGTTGGTGTGGGTTGCTTCTCTCACCCATGGGAGTGTCCTCACCTAAACTCCTCCTCCGTGAACTTGGTGTAGCAATGGAAAAGGGGCGTACACTTGAATCTCCACCATGGCTTGAGCTTGCAGCCTCCTTCCTCTTCCCAAAAAACCTATATATTCCTTTCAAGGCCATAACAAACAAGAACACAACAAAGCAAAAACTCGAAAGAGGTGATGTTAGTAAAAGCAAAACCTCTGATGAATTTTCCCTTGAAGAGCTTGAGAGCAAATTGCAAATGCAAACAAAAGCAAATCTTTTTGAGTTGGATTTTGAGCGAGAGTACTTCAATAAAGAGCAAGAAAATCAATGTGAGCAAAGAGTGACTTTGGGAGGTACGAAATGAGGTGAAGTGTTAAGAGAAGTGCTCCTCACGGCTACCATTTATAGTGTACACTCCCCAACAGTAACAAGGGAATTAAATGTAGCCGTTGGAGGAGAGAGAGCCAAAATGACCCTTTCCAAATGTCGGCCGAACAGGGGGGTCCAGCGCACTGACAAGTGGGCCTCTAGTTCTCCCATTTGGCAGGTGGTTTCCCAACGTCTATGAAATTAGCATGTTGGTGAAATACCACTTTTGCAGCTCAGAAAAATTGTTTTTCAAATACAAAATCTTTTTCAAAACCCATATATTTTCGTTTTGAAAAATAAAAAAATGATAGTTGAGAATAGAAGATTCTCAACTTGCTAAGAAAATTCAAATAAGCAGTGGGGAAAATAAAAGTAAATGGGGAAAACCAAATGAAGAGAAAAGAAAAATAAAATAAAAAGGATAACTACCTAGTTAACTCATTGGCTAGGTCTCACCACCGTCCGATGAGATGGACATTCCTCCTTCTTCATTTATTGACATCTGGGCTCGGAGGGAGGAGCTCAGACAGTTTGTCTTGCTTATTCTGCCATTCCTTCTTTGGCAGTTTGGTGGACTTGAGCCTTTGGGGAGGCCCAAATTTCTGAGTCTTCTTCGGGTGTCGGCGTGGACGATAAGACATGTTCTCGACATGGATCAGTTTCCTCATGAATGCAATAAGCAGGTCCACCTTTGGAGGTGTATTTCGAACTCTTGAATGTTTTTAACATTCGGCCCATACTTGATGCGGATCAAGGAGCATTGCTCCAACTTTGGGCGGAAGTTAAACTTCTCCTCCTTGCCATTGATATGTAAGTGGATTTCTCCAGCTCCCACATCTATGCAATCCTTCGCAGTGCTAAGGAGTGGTCGCCCAAGAATGAGCAGCGTATCCTTCTCTACCTCCATGTCGAGCACCACGAAATCCACGGGTCTGAAGCAATTCCGAATTTTCACCAGAACATCTTCAGCGATACCTGCCGGATAATGGACTGAAGAATCAGCTAGTTGGAGCTGCATTGGTGTTGGAGTAAGCTCCATGAAGTTCAGCTGGTCGAAGACCAGCTTGGGCATCACAATCACACTTGCTCCAAGGTCACAAAGGGCCTTGTCGAAGTGGTGATCCCCAATTGAGCATGATATCGTATGACATCCATGGTCCTTCTTTTCCAGAAGCCTATTAAAGATGGCTGCACTATAGTCTTCCGTGAGCTTGACAACCTCAGTGGTGGGCAACGATCGCTTCTTATTCATTATGTCCTTGAGATAGCGAGCATAAGTGGGTACTTGCATCACATCAATCAAGGGCACACTGATGTGGATTTTCTTAATAACCTCAACAAAGCGGTTGAATTGTTCATCCACTGTTGGCTCCCTTTGCCTGTGAGGGAATGAAAATAAGTTGGTGTCTTCAAATTGCTTGGCCATTCTCTCACTAAGTGGTTCACTTATGCAAATTGGTACATCCTCCATTTCTTTTGTAGTTGTCCTCTTCTCTTGTTTGGGATACGGTGGGTCACGAGTGGTCTTGCCACCTCTCGTAGCCACCGCACTCACTTTTTTCGATTGGAGGAACAACTGCAGCAAGTTGAACCAACTGAGTTTCCAACATCATGTTGAAGCTCAATTGATTCTTGAAGGCTAAGGATAGTCCTCCAATCTTGGTATTAATGCTCTCTAGGTTCTTGTCATTAGCCGACAGTTTCTTGGATAGAGAATCATTGATCTTCAGCTGGCTAATGGCACGGTCTCTGAAGTTGGGCTGATTTCAATTATTGCCATTGTTGTTGTACCCTCCTTGAAAGAAAGGGCGTGGTTGGACCCACCCTTGACCTCTAGGATAATAGCCATTGTGGTTTCCATTGTTGGCTAGGTATAAGGAATCCTCACGGGTTTCTGGGCAATCATTACCCAAATGTCCTATGTTGCCACAGACTTCACAAGTGATGTGAGAGTCTAAGGCATAGGCACTGCCACATAACTCACCATTGCCTTGTCCATCAATCTTCGTCATAAGGAGGTCCAATTTGGCAGCGATCATGTCCACCTGCTTGAAGGTGTGCACGCCTCGCTGGCGGGTATGGAGACGCTCGTTGCTCCAATCCATGTTTGACACCATCTTTTCAATCAAATCTTTGGCTTTGGGCACCGTTAATGAGAAGAAGGCACTTCCAGCAGCAGCATCAACATGGTCACGGGCAGAAGGGATCAACCCATTGTAGATGTTTTGGATAATTAGCTAATCATCCATCCCATGGTGGGGACAGGCTAGGATATACTCCTGAAGCCTCTCACAAGCCTCGGGAATAGACTCCTTGGCATCTTGCTGGAAGCTGGAAATTCTTCCATGTAGGGCATTGGTCTTGCCCAACGAGAAAAACATGGCGAGGAATGCTGTACAACTCTTCTCCCAAGTGTCTACAACACTTCGGTTCATGTAGAACCACTATTTTGCTCTCCCGAAAAGAGAGAACGGAAAAAGCATAAGACGAACAGCATCAGGAGCTACATCCTTGATCTTAAAAGTGTTGCAGATCTCAAGGAACTGTTGCAAGTGAGCACTTGCATCCCCATTAGCCTTCCCGCAAAATGGGTTGGATTGCACCATAGTGATTAGGCCAGTCTAGATTTCAAAGTTCACGTCTCTCGTGTCAACAGTGGACCCAACAAGCACATTGTTAGTAGAGGGAGCCGAAAAGTCACAAAGGGTCTTCAGGGCCATTGGCATTTCGATTATTGGTGCCGTTGCGCTGGCTTGCTTTGCTGCTTGAAGCTTCTGAGGAGTAACGACACGAGGTCGCTCTCTCAGAAGGTATTCGGGGTCTTCAACAAAGTTTTTTGGAAAGCGAAAACCAGACATACACTACCCTATTTTCACATAAAATACAAAAACAAGAAGGGTTATTCTACTAAAACCTACCAGGGTCCTATCCTATTCACTCCATCATGCAATACTTCGGCCGCCTTCCCCAACAATGGCGCCAAAAATGCTTCTTGCTATTTTCTACGCACTACTAACAATTCGTTCCTAGCAAGGGTGACATAAATGCTTGTTGATAGGTTTTGAATCACATATATAAATCCGCAAGCGCACAAAATCTATCGATGTAGCATTTCCCCTTTTAGAGTATTCCGAAAGGGTGTCATTTATATTCTCCCAAAGGAAGGCTAGGTGGAAGCAAAGCAATCACCAAATGGAGAGGCTACGTTGGTCTAGGTTAGGTTCTAGCAAGGATGGATAAAAGATAATTGGAGGTAATGTAACACACACGTGAGCATTCTATCCTAAAGGGGTAAATGAGGTAAAGAGGGACTGGGCTAAGAGTTAGGTGGATACTCCTAATGTGCTTCTAATGTACATATACATAGCCTAAGTTAGTGACTAAAGATCATATCAATTACGAATTCTCATGCTAAGTGGATTTACACATCGAGCACAGGTTTACCCCTAGCAACACTAGGATGACTCCCGCCAAAAGCATGTGGCATAGTCGAAGATGGAGGATTACAAAGGATAGATAGGGTTGTCGCCACTTACTGCCTACCTCTTCAATCCGTGGGTCTACAAGACATTCATTGCTACTTATCTATCCTAGCACCATGCTAGCATATTAAGTAATTACCTTAAGAGCCTAGGCACAAGCGATCCTAAGGCAATGAACTAAATCATCGTTGAACCAATGTTAATTCATAGCATAAGTGATTCATATTAACATAAGCATGTCATAGCTAATTAGACTATAGTGGGGGTTTGTAGTATTTATGATGATATAATGAGAATGGTATAGCATAATCGTAAATACTACTCCTACCACATATATGGAATCCACAATCAAACAAGAATTCATCCAAGTATATGAACAATAGGAGACTAAAGATAACATCTTTATTAAGAGTAGAGTCACAAATACAAATAGGAATATTAGAGCCATACCTTTCCCAATTAGGAATAGGGAAGATACTCATTCTACTCCTTTTCCGACTTGGACTATGGACTAGAGGCTCTCCTCTCCACAGCCTAAACTACTTTAGACCTATGGAGAATAGTAGATACAATGGAATCAATACTCAAGTGGTGTGTGGTAAGTGGGGGTAGGGGGTCCTATTTATAGCTGGAGAAGGGTTGGTTCCCGCCACCAAAAGCGCGCGAATCAGCCTTCATCGTTATCAGGACACCATAGGGAATCGACACGTGGAAGTTGACCACGTTTGGTGCCAGGACCTAGTCGGCCGACTAGGGGGGTCGGTCGACCTTGTCTTGGCTTCTTTTGTGGTGTCTTCCTCTAGGTCACTTCCAGGTGGGCCCCCTTGACTGATATGGGTGATACACCGCTGGATGGCCTTGGATACTTCTGTTTGTGGGCCATTTGATCCATGTGGTGTCACATGTCGTCGCTTGATGGGCCATGCTCCCACTCTTTTACCTCATTTCCTGTAATAATTCCTTGTGTGCACTATTTCTCCAAGGACATGTGGAAATAGGTTAAATAGTAAGGTGATGTGTGCAAGAAATGACAATTCCTTCACATAATTGAGTTATACTGACAGGTGAAATTGGTATATAACAACCGTCAACAGGCACTAGAAATGCTTGTTGATATTTCTTAACACGACAAATCATACGCGGTAGGAGTGAGATCCGCAAGTACACGAAAGATACCGTTGTAGCATTTAACCCAAGAGTATTCCCAAGGGTATTGTATTTATCCCAAAGGAAGCCAGTGAAGTAAAGTAAACACTATTCTTATGATCAAACTATAGATTTCTAAGTATTTATCAGAATAGGGGTCAGATGATAATAGGGGTAGTGTGACACACATCTAAGGAATTAACTCTAAGGGTAAGGTTTTCCTAGTGATGGTTAAGCTACGAGAAGGGGTGCTCCTACTGTGCTCTAATTACTCATATACATAGCCTAATAAAGTACACATGAATATGCTAATGGTGAATACTAGGGCTTAGTGGTCCGACATATGGGGCACGAGTTTACCCCGGACAACATCAGGACGATTGCCGCCACGAGCTTGCAGCATAGCCAAACAAGGGTGATTACAAATGACGGATATGGCTGTCACCTGTGAGACCTATGTGTGCTGAATACATTGGCTTGTAGTGAATACATTGGCTTTGATGATTAAAGTTCTGAAATTCTGCTAAAACATCATTTTAGCAAGGTCCGACTCTAGCTCCGAGTTTCTGCAAGGTCCGACAATAGGTCCAACTTGCTTTGGCTAGGTCCGACTTCTTTGTCAAGGTTTGACATGTTTTTGGGTACCTTAGGTGAGCTTTGTCCTTCGCTCCGGCATGTCTTTGATCGCTCCAGCATGTCCTTGTTAAGCTCTAATATGTTTTGCTAGGTCCGACTTATGTTGGTTAGCTCCGACATGTTTTTCTGGCTCCGGCTTTTGGGTTGACTAGTTCTGACAAGCTTTTGGCAAGCTCCGGCGATAGGCTGTACTAGCTTTGGTAAGCTCCGGTGCTAGGTTGTATTAGCTTTGGTAAGCTCCGGCGCTAGGTTGTACTAGTTTTGGTAAGCTCCAGCTCAAGCTCTGGTTAGCTTTGGCTAGGTTCAGAGATTGATCGCAATGTTCCTTCTTATACTGTGAAATGTTTCGAACTTGCTTTACATTGTTGGAAAGTTTGCTTAGTGTTCTTTTGCTATGTTTTTGGTACGTTTTGGTTGATATGGATGATATTGTTTTGCTATGCTTTGCAACATGATTATGTGAGGAGCTCACGTAAGGTGTTGTGTTTGAAACTGACTTGAGTCAAGCCGCGGACTTGGGCTCGTACGGAATGGTTGTTTTTTTATGTGCAGGTGTTGCTTGAGTTCAAGTCAAGGCTGGTGACGGGATCCTTTGGACTAGTCTCAGGGAGGAGATGATGTTCCAACAACCAAATTCAGGAGGAATTGTGGTTGAGCTGGTCAGGAGGTCGCGCAGGATGATTGAATCAAGGGCAGTGCATATGAAGGTTACTGGACGTCGAAGGAAGGTGATTGCACGTATGCATGCGGTGCATGATGTGGAAACATGGTTCCAAAGATGGGATAAGGAAGGAAAGATCTGGTTGGAAGGATCGGATCATATCGGTTGATGACTTTGGCTGCGGCGGAGTCGGTTATGGCTCGGTATGGAAAGTATCGAGTTGGTTATGATAGGATTTCGTGTGGGTCATGAATTTGAGTTGTTTTAGGAATGTGTGATACGTTCCTAAGGTGTTTGGAAGTCTTAATATTGCTTCTATCTGCGTATAGAAGAATCCTAAGCAGTTATGGAAAGTTCCGATTTGTGATCGGAGTAGGATTGGAGTCCTAGTTGAGATTGGGTTGGCCTAAGGGTTGGTTATATAAGCAAGGGAGACCAAAGCTCGTGGTGCACGACTTTGGGGCTGTTCCTCTTGTGTTCTATTGAATAAAATTCGTAGTTGAAAGGAACTTTTGTGCCTTGTTCGTCCGACTTGTTCTAGACAAGTTTTACTCGTCGAGTTTCTGGACAGCACTACCTTTCGTTGGTGGTTTTATCATAACTCGAGTTTTACAGATCCAATTGGTGTGATTATTTTTGTTTTGTCTTTGCAACTTGATTATATATCATCTATAAAAATTTCACGGTCATTGTATTTGTGGTTTCTGATCTACACGAGTTTCTTTGCAGCGTTCCATAACTGTTTTTCTCGGGTAGGACAGATTGACCTTTGTTCGATCTTTCGATCATAACTTGAGTTTCTCTCGACGGATTTGAGTGATTCTTCTTGTGTTTTCTTCGTGACTTGATTCTATCTGATATATATTACTTTTTTCCCGGTTAAACACATTTATATTAGTCTCACACACGATTTCTTTAACAGATCGTTTTTCTGCCAAAGGGGTTGGGATTTAATTGTTTCCGCTGCGTAAGATTGTTTAAATCTACCATTCACCTCTAGTAGCTTTTCACGTGCTCCTTGATCCTAAAGTTGGTATCAGAGCCACGGTGCTCTAATCTCTGTGACTTGCACATGTTTTGACTAACCATCATGGAGAAATACTCCGCCAAACCTTGTGTGTTTGCTGGTATTGATTTTCAGGTTTGGAAGGCACGCATGGAGGCTTTCATCCAGGTGCAAGGCTTCACAATATGGGAGAAGGTGTACAAGCCTTACGAAGTGCTACCTAACGATCAAGTTATGGCTACAAACCTACGGGACGTCGACAACAACAACAAGGCTCGCAACTTGATCATACAAGGACTCACTCAAAGCGACTTTGATCGTGTCGCGCACCTCCGATCAGCATACGATGTTTGGAGAGCTCTCTGTGATTATCATGAAGGATCCAACACAATCAAGGAGGTAAAACAAGATATGTTGAAAAAGGAATATATATGTGTTTCGAGATGCAATCCGGTGAGTCTATCGACGACCTCTTTGCTCGCTTCAGTAAAATTCTCAGCAACTTACGTAGTGTCAATGTTAACTTTTTTGATGCTGAGAATGCTAGGAAACTTCTTAGTACATTAGATATGTCAATTTGGGAGATGAAAGTAACATCTATTCATGAATCAACTGTCATGAGTCATCTTACATTAGATGTGCTTTATTCTAAACTAAAAACTCATGAAATTGACATCTTATCACGTAAGAATCCAAATAAGTCTATTGCATTTGTCACACAACGTGATATGCCTAGCTCCGACAAATCATCATCTTACAATACTCTTGCTTTGTTGTCCTCACTAACCCTGGAGCAGATCAAGGAATTTCCAGAAGAGGAGTTAGCACTCATCTCTACTAGATTCTCAAAAGCATTGCAAAATGTGAGAACTAGAAGGAGAGGATGCTCCGGACCTCAACGATGTTTTGAATGTGGTAAGACAGGATACTTTCATACAGAATGCCCTAACCTTTCAGGTCCTACTACCCGTGAAGAAAAATAGAACAAGGTCAAGACCACCTCTGGAAATCCCAACAAGAAAAAGAAGGGTACCATAGGACGCAAGATGATTAACAGCTTCATCACCGCACTTCAAGAACTCAGTTCAAGTGATGTAGACTTTGAAAGTGATGAAGATGATGACAATCTGGCCAACTTATGCTTCATGGCGGGCAAAACAAGATTAAGATCAAGTCAGGAGGATGCAGAACACAACAGTGACGGCGATGAGGTATGTTCTACCTGCAATGAAATGTGTGATGCTATTTCTCGTGCAACTATTATTGTCAAGAAAAAGGACAAAAATCTTAGGGATAATGCTGCTAAAATTGAATCACTAGAATCTGAAATCAACTGTTTAAAAACTTTGATTCCTAGTGATGATGCATGTCCCTCATGTGACTTAATCTATGAACAATTGTCCACATTAAGAAGTGCACACTCCTCCACTCTAGATAGAATTGATGAAGAAATTGAAAAGAACAAAGAGCTTGCTGCATTTAATGATAAAAACTTAAAAGATGCTTCTTGTTCAACATATGATTTGCATTGTTCTGCATGTGATAATCTAGATAAGAAACTAAAATATGTAGTGAATGAAATTTTCATTCTGAACAATGTTTTACGTTCTCATGAAGTTAAATACTGTTCTAATTGCAAATTAAAAGGAAAAACTTCATGTGGAAACTCACTAGAATTGTCTAAAAAGCTTGATGACATGAATAGGACGCTAGAGCAGTTTTGTGTTGGGAACAAAAATCTAAACTTGCTACTGAGTTCATCTAAATCTTGTAATGATAAAACTGGTTTAGGTTTTGATTCTCATGTTTATTCTAAAACACATCCACCTCCAATTGTAAAATCATTTTGAAGAGGTTTAATAAAAACTGTCCCTAAACAAAAGGATGTGATCTTTGAATCTGCAGGAATGCTTTCTAATTCTGTTTCTAATGCTGGGTGCTCATCTAGACATGATTACAAAATTAAATTTCATTGTACTTATTGTGATAAAGATGTTCATGTCGTAGATTTTTGTTATAGACTAGCTAAACAAATTAAAAAGGATAAAATGTCTGCTAGATCTCATAACTTTCATGCTAAACCTAAAATTAGAAACATGCAACCTGCGTTAACGAGTCATAAATTTGAAAAGGTAGCTTCCGGACCCTCTGGTAAGAGACTTGCAAAGATAGCTTCGGTAGTTCCGATAGCTCCGAAAGCTCCCGGACCTTCTGTTGTTCCCTCTGGAGCTTCAGTTTTTTCTTTCGGACCTTCGGTCTGTGCATCCGAAGCTTTAGCTATTTCTTTCGAAACAAATGTTCACACCTCCGGAGCTACTGGTTTTTTCTCTAAACGAGTAACAACTTCTAAATTAATTGTTAAGAATAGAAAACCTCAACCATTGTCTCATAAACCTGCTGTTTTGTCACAGCTTTCGCGTGTTGTTCCTACTGGACGTCGCATGGCTCAGTACTGGATTCCAAAATGCTTATTGACTAACCCCAGTATTGAGTCAACGACGAACTATCCTTCTGTGTAGTTTTCATGCTTGAGGAAGGAGAACATATGGATTGTGGATTCAGGATGCTCACGCCACATGATCGGTAACAGAGAATGGTTCTCCTCCCTCTCCTTCATGTCACGTGTAGAAAATGTTACTTTTGCCAATAATTCTTCAACTCCTATTATTGCTAAAGGTTCAATTAGAGTAAATGATCATTACACTTTAAAAGATGTGGCACTTGTCAAAAATTTGAAATACAACTTGCTTTCTGTTTCACAATTGCTTGATGAGAATCTGGAAATTATTTTCAATAAAAACTGCTGCAAAGTTGTAGGTTCAAATAGTGATCTTATTTTTAACATGTCTCGGTATGGAAGAGTCTTTAAAGCTGATTTTGATATGTCTTCCTCTAAGCATAGTTGTCTAGTTGCTAATGATTCAAAGGACTTATATTTTTGGCATCGTAGACTTGGTCACGTAGGCTTTGATCACCTAACGCGTGTTAGTGCTCTTGATCGCATACATGGGTTGCCTAAGCTAAAAGGGGGCAAAGAAATTGTGTGCTCTTCTTGTAGACATGCTAAGATGGTTGCAGGTTCACATACCCCTCTCACAATGATCATGACAACTGAACCGGGTCAACTTTTGCATCTTGACACCGTAGGACCTTCACTTGTTCAATCCTTCGGAGGTAAATGGTATGTTCTTGTGATTGTTGATGATTATTATAGATACTCTTGGGTTTACTTTATGGCATCTAAGAATGAAGCTTTTAGTCATTTAGAACGTTATTTCTTAGATTATCAATTGATCACTCATGATCTTTAAAAGCAATTAGAAGTGATAACGGAACTGAATTTAAAAATCAATCTTTTGATCACTTATGTGATGAAAATGGAATAGATCATCAATTTTCTTCACCATATGTACCTCAACAAAACAGTGTTGTAGAAAGAAAGAACAAAACCTTAGTTGAGATGGCTAGGACTATGCTTGATGAATATAAAACTCCTAGGAAATTTTGGGCTGATGTGATTGCAACCGCTTGTTATGTCTCAAATCATATTTTCTTGTGCGCTAAGCTAGGTAAAACACCATATGAGCTCCGGTTTGGACATAGGCCTAGTGTTACGCACTTTCGGGTCTTTGGTTGCAAATGCTTTGTTAAGAAACATGGTAATCTTGATAAATTTGAAACTAGATCCATTGATGCCATGTTTCTTGGTTATCCATCTCACACTAGAGGATACCGTGTGCTTCTACCTGGAACTAAAAAAATTGTAGAGACTTGTGAAGTTTCTTTTGATGAAGCTAGCCCAGGTACTAGCTCCGGTGCTGCAGGACCAGATCCATATCCTCAGGGGGAGGGCATTTTCGAAGAAGAACAAGAGCTGGTGATACTGCCTGATAGTTCCGAAGCTGACATGTGTCCAGCTCCAAACATTGAACAAGCTCTGACGACCACCATTGCTGGTTCAGATCCTCCTCAAGTCACAAGCTCATGGATTTGTGATGAACATGAAGAAGAAGGAGCTTGTGAGACATATGTTCCCCTACGGTTTTACAAAGATCATCCCCCGCAACAGATAATTGGAAGCTTGCACGAACGAGTTACACGGTCCAGGTTTTGCGATCCAAACAGTCATGCTAATTTTGCTTTTGTTGCTTCTTTTGAACCCAAAGATATATCACACGCACTCACAAATGAATCTTGGATTATTGCCATGCAAGTAGAGTTAGAAAATTTTGAAAGAAATAATGTTTGGAAACTCGTACCTCCTCCTCAAGGTCACACTTTAATTGGAACTAAATGGGTATTTAAAAATAAACAAAGTGAGGATGGGGTTGTGGTTAATAATAAGGCTAGGTTGGTTGCTCAAGGTTTCACTCAAGTTGAAGGTCTAGATTTTGATGAAACTTTTGCTCCTGTTGCTAGATTAGAAGCCATAAGAATTTTGTTAGCTTTTGCTGCATCTAAAGGTTTTAAGCTATATCAAATGTATGTTAAAAGTGCTTTTCTTAATTTCTACATAGATGAGGAGGTTTATGTCATACAACCACCGGGTTTTGAAAATTCAGATTTTCCTAATCATATTTACAAATTGTCCAAAGCCTTGTACGGTCTCAAACAAGCCCCTAGAGCATGGTATGATAGGTTAAAAACATTCTTACTTAAAAAGGGGTTTACCATGGGCAAGGTTGATAATACTCTTTTTGTGCTTAAGCATGGAAATGACTCATTATTCGTTCAAGTGTATGTGGATGATATTATCTTTGGTTGTGCTTCTCATGATCTTGGGTCCAAGTTTTCAGCTATGATGAGTTCAGAATTTGAGATGAGTATGATGGGAGAACTCACGTACTTTTTGGGGCTGCAAATCAAGCAAACCAAGGAGGGTACCTTTGTGCATCAAATGAAGTATACGAAAGGCCTCCTAAGGCATTTCAACATGGACAAAAGCAAGCCTCTTCGAACACCAATGGGAACAGCAACAACACTTGAACTTGATGAAGATGGTGAACCCGTGGATCAAAAAGAATATAGAAGCATGATCGGATCACTTTTGTACCTCACGGCATCAAGACCGGACATACAATTCAGCGTATGTCTTTGTGCACGGTTTCAAGCCTCCCCACGTGCTTCAGATCGTCAAGCTGTCAAAAGGATTCTCAGGTACTTACATGGAACTCAAGAATTTGGCATTTTTCTTCCTTCTTCCTCAACCGTTACTTTGAAAGCTTTTTCCGATGATGATTTTGGAGGTTGTAGGATTGATAGGAAAAGTACTTCCGGTGCTTGTCATTTTCTTGGTAACTCACTTGTTGCTTGGTCCTCTAGAAAACAAAATTCAGTTGCACAATCCACCGCCGAATCCGAATATGTAGCTGCTGCTAGCTCTTGTTCACAAATTCTTTGGATTGTTCAAATACTTAAGGACTATGGGGTTGATCTAGATAGTGTTCCACTATTTTGTGATAACACTAGTGCCATTTGCATTGCTAAAAACCCTGTGCAACATTCTAGAACTAAGCACATTGATATTAGGTATCACATTCTCCGTGATAATGTTGGAAAAAGGAAACATTGTGCTTCACCATGTAGATACCGAACAACAATTGGCTGACATTTTTACAAAACCTTTGGATTTCACTCGTTTTTGTTTCATTCGTAGTGAAATAGGGGTTATGCATCCTCATGGCTTAAATTGAGGGGGAGTTTTGAAACATGGGAAGTCTATGTGTGAATCTGAACTTAAAATAGTATGAGAATAGTATTTCATACATATATGACTTTGTGATTCCTTTTACATGCTGAAAGTTCTTACTACATTACTCGTGTTATACATTTTGTAGTTTTTGCCATGTCTAGTAATTGGAATAATTACTTACACTAAATCTGGTCTTGGTCAAACTTTCTTGCTGTTTTGAACTTGTTGCATGCTCACAAGTGCTTTTAATCATAAATAATTAATCAAGTAATCAACTCACATGTTGAGTTTTTATGAACAAATATAAATTGAGAAAAGATCAAGAGAATATGCATGAATCGTACTTCTTCTTTTGAGATGGCTTATCATTGCACTTATATATGAACTTGGAAGAAGTTGTGTATGACTAAAACCATGTCCTTAAGCTTTTGATTGTCAAATGACATAGGCTCGGCTTGGTTGGTTAGAATAAGGAAGATGCGCATATAATCTCTTGCAAATATCATATGATCTAAATTTGTGATTTGAAAAATAATAAAATGCAGCAACAAGTGTCATGCTTTCAGATTTTGAAATAGTTAAGTTTGTGAGATCATGACTTGTTTAAATTGAAAATTACATTTGATCTCTAGCATGGCTTACACTACTTTATGTATCTCATTGATGTGATAGTGTAAGTTACTTGATAGTATGACTTGGATGAGCTTTGTTTTATATGTATAGGTTATAATATGCTCATAATAATTAAAATTTCTCTTTTGAACCTTGCTGAATACACTGTCAAAGGGGGAGAGATAATATGTTGAATTTTTAAAGATAAATATGCAAGGGGGAGAAATTGATTACACACTGCACATATTCACAATTGTTTTGGCACGATTCTTTTCGGGGGGAGAATTTGTTTTTCTTCTCATTTTATTTCTGTTTTACAAAGGAGGAGAAATTGTTTTCAAAACTTTTAATGTGAACAAGCCAATGTTGGGATTCTAAGCGGTGTTGCCAATGCATTCATTAAGGGGGAGATTGTTAGACCTATGTGTGCTGAATACATTGGCTTGTAGTGAATACATTGACTTTGATGATATAAGTTCTGAAATTCTGCTAAAATATCTTTTTAGCAAAGTCCGACTCTAGCTCCAAGTTTCTGCAAGGTCCGACAATAGGTCCTACTTGCTTTGGCTAGGTCCGACTTCTTTGTCAAGGTTCGACATGTTTTTGGGTCGCTCAAGTGAGCTTTGTCTTTAGCTCTGACATGTCTTTGTTAAGCTCCGGCATGTCTTTGTTAAGCTCCGATATGTTTTACTAGGTCTGACTTATGTTGGTTAGCTCCGGCATGTTTTTCTGGCTCCGGCTTTTAGGTTGACTAGTTCCCACTAGATTTTGGCAAGCTCCGGCGATAGGCTGTACTAGCTTTGGTAAGCTCTAGTGCTAGGTTGTATTAGCTTTGGTAAGCTCCGACGCTAGGTTGTACTAGCTTTGGTAAGCTCCGGCTCAAGCTCCGGTTAGCTTTGGCTAGGTTCAGAGCTTGATCGCAATGTTCCTGCTTATACTGTGAAATGTTTCGAACTTGCTTTACATTGTTGGAAAGTTTGCTTAATATTCTTTTGCTAAGTTTTTGGTGCATTTTGGTTGATATGGATGATATCATTTTGCTATGCTTTGCAACATGCTTATGTGAGGAGCTCACGTAAGGTGTTGTGTTCGGAACTGACTTGAGTCAAGTCGCGGACTTGGGCTCGTACAGATTTGAGTGATTCTTCTTGTGTTTTCTTCGTAACTTGATTCTCTCTGATATATATTACTTTTGTCCTGGTGAAACACGTTTAGATTAGTCTCACACACGATTTCTTTAACAGATCATTTTTCTGCCAAAGGAGTTGGGATTTAATTGTTTCCGCCGCATAAGATTGTTTAAATCTACCATTCACCCCCTAGTAGCATTTCACGTGCTCCTTGATTCTAAATCACCACCTGCCGCCTACCCCTACAAACCATAGGTCTACGAGGTATCAAACACTACTTAACTATCTAAGCACCACGCTTACATGTTAAGTAAATACCTTAGTAGTTGCAATACAAGATCCGTCCCAAGTCAATGACTAACCTAAACATCGTTGAACCAATGTTAGGACCAATCACTAACATATTCAAATTAACATAATCATATTATTACCTAATTAGACTATAGTGGTGGTGTATGATGTTTATGATAACAAGATATGAACATTATGAGTAGATCATAATAACATCTACAGCTAGCACCTGTATGGACTCCGCAACAAAACAAGGAACGCTTTGTCCAAGTATATGACTAAATATAGGCTAATAATAATATTATAATAAGGAATAAAGTCACAAAGTAAAGAAAAGATACATGAGCCATACCTTTCCCAATTTGGACATGGGACTAGAGACTCCTCTCTACAGCCTAACCTACACTAAGGAATATGGAGAACTAGCGTATACAAGAGAGAATGCTTGAGTAGTGTGTGTAGTGAAGTGAAGCCTCTCCCCCCTATTTATACACAGAGTAGAGGCGGTTCGCGCCACCAAAAGCGTGCGAGTCAGTCTCCATTGCTATCAGTTCACCGCAGGGAGTCGACACATGGAAGTTGACTGCGTTTGGCGCCAAGAAGAGGTCGGTTGTCCACCTTAGTTAGCTGACTTGGTCCTGGCACCAATCATGATATGCTTCCTCCAGGTGGCTGACAGGTGGGTCCTCTAACCATTTCAGGATGCTACGCTTTTGGATGCCCTTGGATAATCTTGTAGGTGGGCCATTTGATCCATGTGCTGCCACATGTCAGTGTCTTATTGGTTGGAAATGTATTCTTTAAAATTTCTCCCTTGAATTCACATCAATTCTGTATAAAATTCTTGAATGCACCATTTTTCTCCAAGTACAAGTGGAACTAGGTTATTTCTTATTATGATGTGTTTAAAAAATATTTATTTCCTCACATAATTGAGTTATATTGACGTTCCAAATTGGTATAGAACGACCATTAACAAACTCCCCAAAGCTTACCCTTTGTTTGTCCTGAAGCAATGATCAAGACTTAGGTTGTTGATCAGGAGTTGCTACAATGTCCTATTTTGCAAAAGTACCAAGTGCACAACAAAATATTCTACCTTGAGTTGAATAAATTGGCTATGGTACCTCACCCTTTTTGCTGGTCATTATGGGACTTATGCCTCATCCTTTTCTTGGGTGGTTGAAGGATAGAACAGCAAAGTGAGCATGCATCACATAATGTATGAGTTCCACTCAAATTTCCAGGGAATTTCAAATGGTGTTTGAATTTGAGTTCCTCTAATGATGCATTGAATCACTCCTATGTGGGAAGTGGTATTTGTATCCTCACCAAGGCAATGCCTTTCTTGTCCTACATACAAATAAGGCTTGTATGTGGAGCTTGGTAGGGATCACGAGTAGGCATATTTGCAACACATGTATTGCTGATTCAAAAGAGTAAGCCTTAGGAGAAACAATTCATAGTTTTGATCACGATTTGTGCAAGTGTGATGGAATATTTGTGGGGTGGTAATATGAAGATGACTCCTTTGTATGCACTCTCTATTTCTTTTGTGAGGATGAAACATGACTACTTATTTTTCTTGTTTTATCTCATGCTCTTGCACATAAGCATGCATTTTTCTTTTTTTTTTCTTTTTCTTGTAGCCATGTCTTCTACTCCTCTTTTCTTTTCAAATATTTTGAAGAGAGTATTATGCAAGGAAAACATGGAGTATCTTGTTGATGGTGGAATGGTATGATGAAATTTTGCTAACTTCTAGTGTAGAAGTTTAGCATGTGCCCGTGCAATTTTGATCTTAAAAGCATGAAAAGATTATCACGTAGGTCTATACTAGTTTGACTAGGCTCATTGTGAAGGCAAATAGCATATGCATAGGGTTTTTATCAAATTTAATTCATCATATGGCTTTGGTAGGAATTTCTATCAAATGGGGAACTCCCATTTTAAATTTTCTCCGAGAAATCATATTTTACTTTCAACTAGGGTATAGCAGCTCTTATCACTATATCATACCCCACAACAACCTAGAATAGGACTTAGCCTTTGCTGCCCACATATTCAATATTTAAGGTAAAGATATTCTAAGCCAATAAATGCAATACTTGGAAAATACTTAGTTTATGCAAGGGACTAGAGAAAATAAAATAGAGCAACTCTTCATCATTTCAACTTATGCAAACTAAAAATATTCTTACCACACATCTTTTATATTATTAACCTAACCTATACTACGTTATTATATATATTTCTTTAGGTGCAATGTGGTGGAAAGAAAGAAATAAAACAAAGGAATGAAAATAGGGTGTGATACAAGTTACCTCAAGTGAGGGTACTCCCCCAAGCTTGTCCTTGGTGAAGGTCCGCGATAGGGCTTGAGACCCCTAAACGCAGAGGTAGGGAATGAGGTTGGCCTAACCTTGTCACCTAACGGGAAGAATTTATTGGAACACCTTTAAGTACTAACAAAGTTAAGATCTTGCGTCCTCTTTTGGCTTTCCCAAAGAATGGGCTAGCCAAACACTACCGTGTTTTAACACGACGGAGAAAACAAAGCAAGGGTAATTCTGTCTAATAACTACTAGTTTCGTATAACGTAATCATAAGTGATAGCTATCCTTCACTTCGGTGCCTTCCCTGGCAACGGCGCCAGAAATGCTTATTAGTATTTCTTAACACCACATATCGTCTCTGGTAGGAGATGAGATCCACAAGCGCACGGAAGATATCGTTGTAGCATTTCACCCAAGAGTATTCCCAAGGGTATCATATCTATCCAACAGAAAGGTGGTGAAATAAAGTAGACACTATTCCTATGATAAAGGTATAGGGTACTAAGTAATTATCAGAATAGGGTTAAGATGATAATAGAGGTAGTGTGACACACACCTAAGCAATCTACTATAAGGGTATGGTTGTCCTAGTGAGGGTTAAGCTACGAGAAGGGACTGCTCCTACTATGCTCTAATTACTCATATACATATCCTAATAAAGTACACATGAATATGCTAATGGTAAATACTAGGGCTTAGTGGTCCAACATATGGGGCACAGGTTTACCCCTGACAACTTCAGTATCACTCCCGCCACAAGCCTGCATCATAGCTGAACGTGGGAGATTACAATGGACGGATATGGCTGTCACCACCTGTCGCTTTGGACATACCTTTCCCAATTTGTACATGGGATTAGGGACTCCTCTGTGCAGCCTAACCTCAACTTAGGAACTAGGACAACTAATGTATACAAGAGAGAATGCTTGAGTGGTGTGTGTAGTGAAGTGAAGCCTCTCCCCTCCATTTATACACGGAGTAGAGGTGGTTCCCGCCACCAAAAGCACACGAATCAGTCTCCATCGCTATTAGCTCACCGCAGGGAGTTGACACGTGGAAGTTGACCGCGTTTGGCTCCAGGAAGAGGTCGGCCGAGCCTCCCTAGTTGGCCGACCAGGTCCTGGCACCAATTGCAGTGTGCTTCCTTCAAGTGGCTGACAAGTGGGTCCTCTGACCATTTCGGGGCCCTACGCCGTTGGATGCCCTCGGATACTCCTGTAGGTAGGCCATTTGATACATGTGTTGCCACATGTCAGCGTCTGATTGGTAGGGAAGGTATTCTTTAGGATTCCTCTCTTGAATTCACTTCAATTCTGTATAAAATTCCCGCATTCACCATTTTCTCCAAGTACAAGTGGAACTAGGTCATTTCTAATTATGATGTGTGTAAGAAATATTTATCCCCTCACATAATTGAGTTATATTGACCATTGAAATTGGTATATAATGACCATCAACAAACTCTCCCAAGCTTACCCTTTACTCGCCCCGAAGCAAATATAAAGAATTAGACTGTTGATTAGGAGTTGCTACAATGTCCTGTTTTGCAAAAGCACCAAGTGCACAACAAAATATTATACCTTGCATTGAATAAATTGGCTGTGGTACCTCATCCTTTTCCTAGTCATTATGGGGCTTATGCCTCTCGTTTTTCTTGGGTGGTCCGAGGACAGAACAACAAAATGAGCATGCATCACCTAATGTGTGAGTTCCACTCAAACTTCCGAAGATTTTCAAATGGTGTTTGAATTTAAGTTCCTCAAATGATGCACTCAATCACTCCTATGTTGGAAGTGGTATTTGTATCCTCACCAAGGCAATGCCTTTCTTTTCCTACATCTAAATAAGGCTTGTATGTGGAGTTTGGTAGGTATCAGGAGTAAGCATATTTGCAACACATATAGTGCTTAGTCAAAAGAATAAGCCTTAGGAGAAAACAAATCATACTTTTTGATCAATATTTGTGCTAGTTTGATGGAATATTTTTGGAGTAGAAATATGAAGATGAATCCTTTATATGCACTCTCTTTTTTGTGAGGATGAAACATGGTTACTTATTCTCTTTTTTTTTTCTCACGCTCTTGTACATGAGCATGCATTTTTTTTCTTGTAGCCATGTCTTCTACTTCTCTCTTTTTTTTTTTCAAATATTGGGAGAGAGTATTATACATGGATCATCCTTTTGATGGTGGAATGGTATGATAGAGTTTTGCTAACTCCTAGTGTAGAAGTTTAGTATGTGTCCATGCAATCTTGATCTTAAAAGCATTAAAAGATTCTCACATAAGTCTATACTAGTTTGACTAAGCTCAATGTGAAGGCAAATAACATATGCATAAGGTTTATCAAATTCAAATCATCATATGGCTTTGGTAGGAATTTTTATCAAATTGTAGGATCGAAGAGCACGTGAAAAGCTACCAGAGGAAGGTGGGTGAATATTAGATTACAACTTTTTCAGCAAAAGCAACGAAAACCCCTCGACAGAAAATTGATCTATTAAATAAATCATCTGTGCCACTAATCTAAATGTGATCAATTGTGATAAAACTAGTATAGATTGTGGAGAATCAAGTCACGAAGATATAATAATAAGAATCACGAAAATCCGTCGAGAAAAACTCAAGTTACGATCGAAAGATCGAATAAAAGTCAATTTGTTCGATCCGAGAAAAATTAAATCTACAATACTGCAAAGAAACTCGTGTAGATCAGAAACCACAAATCCAATGACCGTGAAATTTTCAAAAATGATAGATAATAACGTTGTGAAGACAACCTAAAAAGAATCACGTTAATTGGATCTGTTAAACTTGAGTTAAGTTAAGAACACCGAAGCAAGGTAGTGCTATGCAGAAACTCGATGACAAAAACTTGTCTGAAACAAGTCGGACAAACAAGGCATAAAAGTTCATTTAAACTACGATCTTTATTCAATATAACACAAGAGGAACATACCAAAATCCATGCACCACGAGCTCTGGCCTCACTTTCTTATATAACCAGCCATGAGGCCAACCCAAACCAAACTAAGACTCGTATCCTACTCAGTTTCCATCAAAACTTCCCATAACTGCTCAAGACTCTTCTATACGCAGATAGAAGCAATCCTAAGAATTCTAAGCACCTTAGGAACATATCCCACGTTCCTAAAAACAACTCAACTTCGTGCTCACCATTAAATCCTTTCATAACCAACTCAAATCTTACCATATTTGAGTCAAACCCGACTCAGCCGCAGCCCAAGTGCATAACCTAGTCGGTTGGACCTTTCTGACCAATTCTTTACGTCCACATATCTTCATCACGCCTTGGAACCATGCAGCCATGTCCATGCACTCTATGCACACGTTCAAACTATGACATACGGTTCCGAAAATGAACCAAGCGTAATGCATATGTGTGCCCAGGATGTTTAACACACATACAAAAGTGATTCACAATTGATAAACAGATATAAACCATGTTTCGAATAATAATACTAAGAATGGTACCTTATTACAAACCAAATAGTCTTGATTACAAGCTCTAATGAAACTGCAGCAGAAAAACTAAACACTAATGACTTGAACTCCACAGGCAGGTTTGACAGTAACACACATGCATAGAACTCCTCAAAGACCTCCTGGTACTCCACCTGGTTGCCAGCGTCTTGGTTTGGTGGGAGAATAGCAAGGGTGAGCGCATGTCGTGCTCAGCAAGTGTGGGAAAGTATGACATGTAGCTTTAACAAAGAACGACAATAAAATGGGCTAATTGCATAAAAGTACATTCAAAACAGTTGAAAATGCAATTATATCATTATTAAGTGTGGTCCTTCCCAAATAATCCCCAATTTCAACTTAAATAACCAATTTCAAGGATAATAATCCATAACCAACTCATAACTGCTCATTTATATCAAATTCATCAAACCATATACCAAAGCCATTTAATAAACCAATACCATCTCCCAATTTAATTCCAACCATTAAACCATATTAAAGTCCAAATTATCATGTGAGGGTCCAGGTTGCTATTGACCGGTAGCACGGCTACCATGATAGTTTTAGACACACTTTGCAGAGGTTGTACCACTTTACCCACAAGTTCGTGATTTCATCACCTTTCGATGACTAAAGAATCTCAATTATCCGTCTCACACTTCCTTAGGTGTGTGACCAAGAGATAACAAAATAGCCTTTACAAAGTGATTACTAGCCTATTTAGACCCCAATGAAGTTTCACGGGTGGGGATGTCTCCAACTGAGTACATCCAACCAAGGGCTCCCTCTTGAGCCATTCGAATCGCAGAGTAGTCTCACCAATCTCTTCAAACCCAATCTGACTACCCCTTCTCTTAGAATTCTTAATGGTCCAAATAGTACATGCAATTCACTAATTAGTCAGCTAAGCCGCACACATACTTGGCCTTGTGGTGACACTGTAAATCCTGGATGGTCGCTCCACAAACCGGTCCTTAGATCTAAAGCAAGCAAAGATGCCAAAACAATCCAACCCAATCCACATTTCCAACTTGCTTAGATCCCTAAGAACCATGTTGCTAAAGGGTCATTACTATCAATTCTCATCTGTGTTCATTGGTTCATAATTAAGAATTTATAGTTGATTCCCAACCCAATTGAGTATAGTGATGCAAAAATGTAAAATACCCTTCCCGACTCTCTACATAGTGTTCAAGCGACAAGGGTGGTCATACAAAACTAGTAAACTCCTACAATTGGGTTTTCCCACCAATTTCGACACAAGCATGCAATTTTGCGAACAAAACCTTTAAAACAGGATCAATATGGTCAAGGACACTTGCCTTGCTCTTGCGCTTGGTTTGGATCGTTTGTAGTTCTGGTTCTGTAGGTCCTCGAAAGCACTCTCAATGGGAATTCCTTCTATCCTGAGCAACAAACATGCAAAACACACAATTTAATCAAATAATGCTCATATAGTACTCAATATGCCATGATATGCATGATTAATGCAACTGTGAGGTAAAACTTGTTAATGAGTTGCTAATAATGTTTACTAACTAGTTACAATAGTTTTTAACAAGTTTGAAAAAGTTTGGAATTGATTCGAGTTGATTTGGAATTAATTCAGCACATTCCAAGTTCAGATACCAGACTAGTCCGTATACAAGGGTCGGACTAGTCCGCCCAGGACAGTACTGCAAAATAGGGTTTTTCTGATCTAAGAGAATTGTGGTTGAATTGACGTAGAAACTTGGATGTACAGGGTATACCATGTGTTTAGAGACCCAAAGATCAAAGTTTTGACATGAGACTTGAATCTTGACAATTAGGGCTTGGTGGGGATGAGTTGATGAAGAACTTGGATGAAGAACGTCAATTTGTTGAAGAATCATTTTAGCTTGATCTTTACCAGCCCTTCCTCAAGATTTCCTTCTCCTTCTTGCTTCTCGACCTTCTCTTGATGACGTGCGCGATCAAGGGCGGCAGCGAGGTTTTTCCAACTTGGTGGAGAGGTGAGGGGGTATCGGGTTGTTTATAGAGGGTGGATGAATAGGGTTTTGGGGTGGATTCCAAGTGATTTTTGGTGGGGGGATGAGTAGGGGCCGAGGTGGGGTCCACATGGGCTCCTCTGAGGTTGGGCACGAAGTTCTTTGGCCCAATTAAAGCAATTACCCAAAAATAAATCGTGGAGAAATAAAAGAAACTGAGTCGAGTTCAGTAGGCCGGACTAGTCCATACGGTGGCCGGACAAGTCCATTTTGGAACATAAACTATTTCCGACAAGTACGGTATATGTGCTCGGACAAGTCCGGGGTTGCAAGATAAAAGGCTTTTGGGTAGAAAACTGGGCCAGATCGGACTAGTCCGTTCAAGATCGGACACGTTCGGAGAAACATCTGAAGCTACATCAGACTAGTCCATGCAATGTGCTGGACAAGTCCGTAGTTCTGAAGAAACTGAATTTTCTTAATCAGAAGAGGATTACCAGACTAGTCCGGGTTTTGGGGCCGGACAAGTCGTTCCCTAACAGATTTAATTCTCTGATTAAGCCTAAATTCATTTAAATCTTGTTTCACTTTATGTTGCTTAATGTTATACATGTATGAGGATGTATGCAATGCATTATGCATGAAAATGAGGGTGTTACAAACCTACCCCCCTTCAAATGAATCTCGCCCTCGAGATTCGACGCAAAAGGAAAGAGATAGGGAAATTACTTTTTGAGATCATCCTCTCGCTCCCAAGTTGCTTCCGATTCAGTATGATGCTTCCGTTGCACTTTGTACCACCGAATCACCTTGTTCCTTGTGACCCCCTCCTTGGTGTCCAAAATTTTGACAGGTTGCTTGGCATAGGTCAAATCTTCCTCAAGCTCCAAGTCTTCCATCCGTACTTGCTCTTTCGGGACCCTCAAGCACTTCTTGAGCTGAGAAACATGAAACACGTCATGAACATCTGAAAGATGTGCTGGCATCTCCAGTTTATAGGCCACTTCTCCCCGTTTGTCCAAATTCTTGAATGGTCCAATATAGGGAGGTGCTAACTTGCCTTTAACATTAAATCGCTTGTGACCTCTCATAGGTGACACTTTGAGGTATACAAAGTATCCCACTTCAAAATATAAGATTCTTCATCTATTATCCACATAACACTTTTGTCTTGACTGGGCAGCTCTCAAATTATCGCGGATGGTCTGAACTTGCTTTTTTGGCCTCTTGGAACACATCAGGTCCAAATACTTGGGTTTCCCCTGTCTCATTCCAAAACAAGAGTGCTCTACACCTTCTCCCATACAAGGCTTCATATGGTGACATCTTCAAGCTTGCTTGATAACTATTGTTGTAGGAAATTTGAGCATATGACAAACTTTTGTCCCAACTTCCGCCATACTTTAGCGCACGAGCTCTTAGAATGTCTTCTAAAATCTGATTTGTCCTCTCAGTCCGTCCATCCATTTGAGGGTGATAGGAAGAACTGAAATTCAATTGAGTTCCCATTGATTCGTGCAGCTTTTGCCAGATCCTCGAAGTAAACTGAGAACCTCTATCGGACACTATTTTTTTGGGCACTCCATGTAAACACACTATTCTTCCCATATACAGTTCTGCCAACTTGGCTCCACTATAAGTAGTCTTGACAGGAATGAAATGAGCCAATTTCGTCAACCGATCCACAAGAACCCATATCGAATCATATCCAACTGAAGTGTGAGGCAAACCAACTATGAAGTCCATACCAACCTCTTCTCACTTCCATTCTGGAATCTTCAAAGGTTGTAATAATCCGGCTGGCCTTTGATGTTCAGCTTTGAATCATTGACGTACACCACACAATGCAACATGTTCTGCTATGTCCCATTTCATACCATCCCACCAGTAGCACGTCGTTAGATCCTTGTACATCTTTGTACAATCGGGACGGATAGAGTAAAGCGAGTCATGTGCCTCCTTTAATATCAACTGCTAGAGTCTCATATCATTAGGCACAACAATCCGTCTTTCAAGCCATAGAGTACCTTGGTCGTCCTCATCAAATCTGAATTCTCTCCCCTCTTCGGTTCTTTCTTTGATTTCCTAGATCTCCTTGTCCTTCATTTGTTCTTCTCGAATTTCTTGTTCCAGGGTTGGGTTCACTTCCATTGCTCCCATGTCATTCACAAATCCAAGATTCAACTGCTCAAATTCCTTGCATAGCTCGGATGACAATTCCTGAACGGTAAGCTGGTGGCTTGCTCCTTTTCAGCTTAAGGCATTAGCCACTACGTTGGCTCTCCCTGGATGATAATTGATTCCCACATCATAGTCCTTAATGAGTTCCAACCATCTTCGTTGCCTCAAATTCAGATCCATCTGAGTGAATATGTACTTGAGACTCTTATGATCCATGTAAATCTCACATTTATTACCAAGAACATAATGTCTCCAAATCTTCAATGCATGCACTACGATTGCGAGTTCGAGATCATGCGTCGGATAGTTCTTCTCATGTTTCTTCAACTGCCTGGATGCATAAGCTACTACTCGACCTTCTTGCGTTAATACACATCCAAGTCCTTGCCTTGAAGCATCATAATAGATGTCAAAGCTCTTGCTCACATCTGGCAATACCAACACAGGTGGTGTGGTTAAACTTTTCTTTAGCTCCTCAAAGATGTCTTGACAATCTTAAGTCCATTTGAAAGGCTTCTCCTTCATTAACAGTTCAGTCATGGGCTTCGCTATCTTCAAAAAGTACTTGATGAACCGACAGTAATATCCAGCTATTCCAAGGAAACTCCTTATTTCCTTAATGTTATGCGATGGTTCCAACTTCAGCACGTCTCTAACCTTTCCTGGATCGACTGACACTCCTCCTCCAGATATGATATGACCAAGAAATGATATCTCCCTCAACCAGAATTGGCACTTGTTGAACTTGGCATACAACTGGTGCTCTCGCAATTTCTGCAAAGTCAACCTTAGATGCTCTTCGTGCTCCTTATCACTTTTCGAGTAGATCATGATGTCATCTATGAACATTACCACAAATTTATCCAAATAATCCATGAAAACCTTATTCATGAGATACATGAAGTATGCAGGTGCATTAGTCAATCCAAATGTCATGACCGTGTACTCAGAAGATCCATACCATGTCGTGAAAGTTGTTTTAGATATGTCTGATGGTCTAATCTTCATTTGGAAATATCCCGACCGAAGATCAATCTTAAAGAATAGTCTGGCTCCCTTCATCTGGTCGAATAGATCTTCAATACAGGGCAACGTGTACTTATTCTTGATCGTCACCTTGTTGAGAGATCGGTAATCTACACACATTCTTTGGGATCCATCCTTCTTATCTACGAAAAGCACTGGGGTTCCACATGGCGATGAACATGGGCGTATATAACCTTCTCTAATTGCTCTTGAATCTGCTTCTTGAGCTCTGCTAATTCCTTAGGAGGCATCCTATATGGCCTCTTTGCTATAGGTGTAGTTCTGAGTATTAAATCAATGACGAACTCGATGTCACAATCAGGCAACATACCTGGCAATTCCTCCGTGAATACATCTGGATACTCTTGAACAATATGAATTCCTCCAACATTACTCCTTCTGCATGATTCACCATTGCTTTCTCGGTCGTCGGCTGAACTGCCTTGAACTCTATACTGATCCCTTCCTCATTTGTCAATTGCACTGTCCGAGTAGCACACTGAATCACTCTGTTGTGCTTCCTTAGCCAATCCATTCCAAGTATGATGTCCAAGCCTTGGGAATTCAGGACTAGAAGGTTGGCAACGAATTCTACCCCCCTTATGGAAATACTTACTTTTGGACATACTATATTTCTCCTCATCATTCCTCCAGGAGATTTAACCAACAAAGTAAACTTCAAGTATGATATGGGCATGCTTATCTTTGAATCATACTTTGATGAGATGAATAAATGCGATGCTCCAGAATTGAATAGTATAGTCGGGGGGTCGGAGTTTGCAAAAAAACATACCAATCACAACATCCTCAGCTTGTTGAGCTTCTTCTGTAGACACATGGTTCACCTTGCCACGAGAGAAGTTCTGCGGTCCCCGGTTGCCTTGAGTTGCTCCTCCATGGGGCCTTGGATTCTGCCTTAGAACATTGTTCATTTGACCCTGACTTGACCTTGGGCATGATTAGCAAAATGTCTTGTCTGACCACAAGCATAGCAAGTCTTCCCTCCAGTGGCGCCAGCAAAATTAGGGCGAGGCTGGTTCTGAGCATAGGCAGGCATATTTGTTCGCAGTGCAGTCTGCATAGGTAAGTGAGGTGCTTGGATAGGCAGGCGTTGCTGCATGGGCTGTTGCGGTCACGGTGGATAAGCAGGACGATATGCAACAGCAGATGGGTTGTAATATGGTGCAGCAGGTGGTGCACAGCGAGGACGGACATTGCTTCCTTGCGGCTATCCCTGATACGGCGTCTTCCTCTTGTGGTCTAGTTCCATCTCCCAAATCTTATCCTTAACCAAAATAGCCTTGTCAACCAGTTTCTGGAAGTTTGCATAGCCAACATTGAGCAACTAAACTTGAATTTCATTGTCAAGGCCTCTCATGAACAGATATTGCTTCTTGCTATCAGTGCTGATGTCTTCTGGAGCATATCGAGATAATTGAGTGAATTTATTGAGGTATTCAATCACACTAATCTTTCCTTGCCTGAGGTTTTCAAATTCTTGCCTTTTTAGTATCATAACTCCCTCTGTCACATAGTGAGAATGGAACTTCTCCTTGAATTTAGCCCAGGTGTTTCTCTCTTGGTTTTCATGGGCATTGCATAAAGATTTCCACTAGTCTACAACAACTCCCATCAACTGGTGTGAGGCAAAAAGACCCTTCTCACTGTCGCTACACTGGACGATAGCAAGTTTCTTCTCAACAGACTTCAACCAGTCATCAGCTTCCATTGGATCTATGGCTTGAGCAAAGTTAGGCGGCCTAGTCCTTATAAAATCCCCCAACCAGTTGTTGTGTGGCGGGGGTGGCGGTGGTGGAGGCATGTGGGGCTGATTGTTGTTGCTAGCTTGCATCTGTCCCATAGTCTGTATCATGGTTTGCATGAGTTGGTTCTGCATACCAATAGTTGCTCAAGGTCGATAGCTCCCTGGGCAGGTCCCTGGTTGTTGTGAGGTGCTTCATTTCTCTCCTACTCACCATTGGCAATCCTCTGGTTGCGAGTCCTCGGCATCTGTTGGTGAAAGAATAGTAGATACGGAAGAATTTAGAATTTGAAAAGGAAATGCCCCAACGATATGCATGAGGTATATGTAACTAAACAACTCCTTTATTAATACTAATAACCCTATTAGAGGATGTGGACAATGATCCCACAACTCTCTACAACGTGCGGATGTGGACAAACGCTAGACGTCTCCACAACACACACCAAGTACACAAGCACCAGCACACACAATCAAACAATCATACAATCAGCACATCGAGTCTAAGCGCTTACTATTTCTACTGAGGGTAAGCCTAACCTACAAATACGTGGTGTGTGGAAAAGACGGTCAGTGTGAGTGTGGGACATAAAGGAAAGGCATGGCAGCAGCGAGAAAGAAGCGGAAAATTTGATTTCAGCGCAGCAACCATAAATTTAGATGAGAGGATGTGTATTTGCTCAAACAGATGCAAAAATGGCAAAAATTGCAGCAGAAGCAAAAACACATTTTCCCACTTTATATAGCTAGTGGAAGGCAAAATAGTGCAAAATAGGCTAATTTTGAATAGGAAAGAAGTCCTAAGTGATTTGTAGTGTCCATTCTACCTAGGCATGCATTCTACAGTCAAACACAGCTCTGATACCAACTTGTGACACCCCGATTCCGAAAATGAACCAAGCGTAATACATATGTGTGCATAGGATGTTTAACACACATACACAAGTGATTCACAATTGATAAATAGATATAAAACATGTTTCAAATAATAATACTAAGAATAGTACCTTATTACAAACCAAATAGTCTCGATTACAAGCTCTAATGAAGTTGCAGCAGAAAAACTAAACACTAATGACTTCAACTCCATAGGCAGGTTTGACGGTAACACACACGCCTAGAACTCCTCAAAGACCTCCTGGTACTCCACCTGGTTGCCTGCGTCTAGGTTTGGTGGGAGAATAGCAAGGGTGAGCACATGTCTTACTCAGCAAGTGTGAGAACGTATGACATGTAGCTTTAACAAAGAACGACAATAAAATGGGCTAATTGCATAAAAGTACATTCAAAACAGTTGAAAAGGCAATTATGTCATTATTAAGTGTGTTCCTTCCCAAATAACCCAAATAATCCTCAATTTCAACTTAAATAACCAATTTCAGCAATAATAATCGATAACCAACTCATAACTGCTCATTTATCTCAAATTCATCAAAACCATATACCAAAGCCATTTAATTAACCAATACCATCTCCCAATTTAATTCTAGCCATTAAACCATATTAAAGTCCAAATTCTAATCATGTGAGGGTCCAGGTTGCTATTGACCGGTAGCACGACTATAATGATAGTTTTAGACACACTCTGCAGAGGTTGTACCACTTTACCCACAAGTTCGTGATTTCATCACCTTTCGATGACTAAGGAATCTCAATTATGTCGTCTCACACTTCCTTAGGTGCATGGACAAGAGATCACAAAATAGCCTTTACAAAGTGATTACTAGCCTATTTAGACCCCACTGAGGTTTCATTGGTGGTGATGTCTCCAACTGAGCACATCCAACCAAGGGCCCCCTCTTGAGCCATTCAGATCCCAGGGTAGTCCCACCAATCTCTACAAACCCAATCTGACTACCCCTCCTGGAGCATTCTTAATGGTTCAAACAACACTAGCAGTTCACTAATTAGTCATCTAAGTCGCACCTATACTTGGCCATGTGGTGGCACTTTAAATCCTGGATGGTCGCTCGACGAACCGGTCATTAGATCTAAAGCAAGCAAAACCGCCAAAATAGTCCAACCCAATCCACATTTCCAACTTGCATACATCCCTAGGCACCATGTTGCTAAAGGGTCATTATTATCAATTCTCATCATTCATATCTTCATTGGTTCATAATTAAGAAATTATAGTTGATTCCCAACCCAATTGAGTATAGCGATGCAAAAATGAGAAATACCCTTCCCGACTCTCTACATAGTGTTCAAGCGACAAGGGTGGTCACACAAAACAAGTAAACACCTACATTTGGGGTTTCCCATCAATTTCGACACAAGCATGCAATTTTGCAAACAAAACCTTTAAAACAGGATCAATATGGTCAAGGACACTTGCCTTGCTCTTGAGCTTGGTTTGGATCAAAAACCTCATAGTTCTAGTTCTGTAGGTCCTCAAAAGCACTCTCAACGGCAATTCCTTCTACCCGGAGCGACAAACATGCAAAACGCACAATTCAATCAAATAATACTCATATAGTACTAAATATGCCATGATATGCATGATTAATGCAACTGTGAGGTAAAACTTTTTAATGAGTTGCTAATAATGTTTAATAACTAGTTACAATAGTTTTTAACAAGTTTGAACAAGTTTGGAATTGATTCAAGTTGATTGGGAGTTAATTCAACACATCCAGATTTAGATACTAAACTAGTCCGTATACAAGGGCCGAACTAGTCTGCCCTGGACAGAACTACAAAATAGGGTTTTTCTGATCTGAGAGAATTGGGGTTGAATTGACGTAGAAACTTGGATGTAGAGGGTATACCACGTGTTTAGAGACCCAAAGATCAAAGTCTTGACGTAAGACTTGAATCTTGACAATTAGGGCTTGGTGGAGATAAGTTGATGAAGAACTTTGATGAAGAACTTCAATTTGTCAAAGAATCATTGTAGCTTGATCTTGATCAGCCCTTCCTCGAGATTTCCTTCTCCTTCTTGCTTCGAGACCTTATCTTGACGACGTGCACGATCAAGGGCAGTAGCGAGGGTTTTTCCAACTTGGTGGAGAGGTAAGGGGGCATTGGGTTGTTTATATAGGGTGGAGGGATAGGGTTTTGGGGTGGATTCCAAGTGATTTTCGGTGGGGGACGAGTAGGGGCCGAGGTGGGGTCCACATGGGCTCCTCTGAGGTTGGGCACGAAGTTCTTCGGCCCAATTAAAGCAATTACCGAAAAACAAATTCTGGAGAAATAAAAGAAACCGAGTCAAGTTCAGTAGGCCGGACTAGTCCATACGGTGGCCGGACAAGTCCGTTTTGGAACAGAAACTATCGAACAAGTTCGATATGTTTGGCCGGACAAGTCCGCGGTTGCAAGATAAAAGGCTTCTGGGTTGAAAATTGTTCCAGATCGAACTAGTCCGTTCAAGATCAGACAAGTCCGAAGAAACATCAGAAGCTAGATCGGACTAGTCTGTGCAATGTGCCGGACAAGTCCGTAGTCCTGAAGAAACTAAATTTTCTGAACCAAATGAGGATTACCGGACTAGGCTGGGTTTTGGGGCCAGACAAGTCAGTTCCCTGAAAGATTTAATTCTCTGATTAAGCCTAAATTCAATTAAATCTTGTTCCACTTTATGTTGCTTAATGTTATACATGTATGAGGATGTATGCAATGCATTTTGCATGAAAATGAGGGTGTTACACAAACATCTTCCAATGATGTCCATGATACCTTTCATATGCATTGTTGTTGATTCAAACATGCTGCACAACCTCCCGATCAACTCAACCACAATTCCTCCCAAACTTGGTTGTTGAACCTCATCTTCTCCCTAAGACTAATTCAATGGATCCCGTCACCAGCCATGTCTTGACCTCAAGCAACACCTGCACATGAATAAGCAACCGATACTTCCAAGCACAAGTCCTTGACTTGACTCACATTAGTTCCGAAACGGCAACACCTTACATTAGCACCTCATATAAGCATGTTGCAAACCATAGCAAAATGATATCAGACATAAACATCAAAACACACCACAAACTTAGTAAGAGAATACTATGAAAGCTTTCAATAAATGTAAATCAAGTTTGAATCATTGCAGGGTAAAAGCAGAACCATTGCAATCTAGCACCGTACATTGCCAAAGCTAACCAGACCTCGAGTCGGAGCATACCAAAGCTAGTAGGACCTAGCGCTGGAGCTTACCAAAGCTAGCAAGACCTAGCGCTGGAGCATGCCAAAGCTAGTCGGACCTAGCACCAGAGCTTACTAGCTAGTCGGACCTAGCGTCGAAGCTTACCAAAACTAGTTGGACTTAGCCACAGCAAGTCGAACCTAACCAAAATAAGTCGGACCTAGCCAAAATAAGTCAGACCTAGACAAAGAACTCAAACCTAGCCAAAGAAGTCGGACCTAGCCAAAACAAGTCGGAACTACATTGGACCTTGCCGGAGCTACCCAAAACAAGCCTGACCTATTGTCGGACCTTGCAGGAGCTCGGACCTACAGTCGTACCTTGTTGAGATAGGTGTTTTGGCAGTATTCAAAACTTCTATCATCATAGTCAATGTATTCAGCACACATAGGTCTCACATAAATGAGGAACTCCCATTTTAATTTTCTCCGAGAAATCAAGTTTCACTTTCAACTAGGGTATTAGCAGCTCTTATCACTATATCATATCCCACAACAACCTAGAGTTGGACTTAGATTTTGCAACCCACAATTTCCAAGTGTATGGCAAGGATATTCTAAGCCAATAAACGCAATACTTGGAGAATACTAAGTTGTATGCAAGGGACTAGAGAAAATAAAATAGAGCAACTATTCATCATTTCAACTTATGCAAAGTAAAATATTTTTACCGCACATCTTTTATTGTATTAAATAGTATCTTATACTACTATATATTTTTAGATGCAAAGGTGGTGGAAACAAAGAAATGAAATAAAGGAATGCAAATAGGGTGTGATACAAGTTACCTCAACTGGGGGTCCTCCCCCAAGCTTGTTCTTGGTTAAGGTCCGCGATAGGGGTTGAGATGCAGCATGGCTTTGACATTGGAGGGTTGTCGAGTGTCAATGTTGTGTTGCCTCCCATCGGTTCCATGAGTTTGGTAGTGGAGAGTGTTGTTGATGATGTTCATCCACACCTCACGATCTCCCATACATCGAGTGTCATCCTTTATTCCTTGGCTAAGGTCATAAAAACCTCTAGCCACAAAGGAATAAGGTGTACCCATCATGTGCTGGGTGTGATCTGTCTTTCCTTGGCTAAGGTCAAAATAACCTTGATCCACAAAGTAACAACATGCACCAAACATGCGTTGAGTGTGATCTATCGTTCCTTAGCTAAGGTTAAAATAACCTTTAGCCACAGAGGAACAATGTGCAACCAACGATGATGGCAACTCCCTTGAGCTTGAATGGGTGCTTAGAATAGTGGGAGCATAGAAATCCCACTTATTCATGGTAGCCCATTGTTTGCTTGTTGGTATTCTTTATGAATACAGAGTTATCCGCAAGCGCACGGAAATACCGCTGTAGCACTTCCCCTTAAGGAGTATTCTCAAGGGTATCAAAACCATTGAACATGTGTGCTAATCTTATGAACTAATTCACAAAGGATACAAAGTTGTTTGGTAGACAAGGAATAGAGAAAAATTTTAAGTATTGATTCTAATTCAAAGAATTTTGTGGTAGTTGCTTTCTTCAGACATGGGTTTACCTCTAGCAAAACTAGAACGACTCCTGCCAAGAGCCAAACGTGGAGGATTCCAAAGTACAGATAGGGTTGTCACCACCTACTGTCTACCTCTTCAATTTGTGGGTCTACGAGATATTCACTGGTGATTTCTTACCTAAGCATCGTGCTTACGTTCTAAATAACTACTCTAGTTGTTTTGAACACAAAGTTACAACTAAAGCCTATAATAAATTAAAGCAATGAACCCACAAGTAACTACATGTGCAAACTACTTTGAATTGGAAATCAAACTTGTATTGAATTCATAAAGGATTACTTTATATGAGTAGCACCTTTGTACGGGTACAAGTGTAGAAGAGGGACTTGACAAGACCGATCCTCGTTCTTCTAATTTCTTCACCAAACTCTCCTTATACTTGGCAGCCTATAGGACTTCTCTAAACTTTAGGAGTGGTATTCTATTCTCAACTTTTGGTGTTTATGTGAAGTGAGGTGAGGGGTGCTATTTATAGGTGACGAAGGGTCGGTTCCGGCCACCAAATGTGTGTGAATCAGTGTTCACCATTATTAGGAAGCCAAGAGAAGTCACCACGTGGAGGAAAACCGAGTTTGGTGCAAAGAAGGGGTCGACCGAACAGTGGGTTTGGCCGACCTGGTCAGTGCCCCATCTCTTGTGTGCTTTCTCCAGGTCACTGATTGGTGGGTCCCCTTCACTGATATGGGTGATACACCATTGGATCTACTCGGATATGACTGTTTGTGGGCCATTTGATCCATGTGATGCACATGGCATCACCTGATTCGCTGGAATCCAGGTTTATGGATTACTCCTTGCATGTATTGGTATTTTTGAGTATTATTTCCCCTTCATACAAATAGACACTAACACTTGTGGAATTGGTTAGTATGTAACCCTACAACTATGTTATGTTTCTCTTTTGTGCACATTATGAGGTAAATTGACGGTCTGAATATGGCACTTAGGGACCGTCAACAAACTCCCCCACATTTAGTCCTTTGCTCGTCCTCAAGTGTACGCGAGAAGAAGAACTAAAGTGTTGTCATAAATTTGTTATAAGTTAGAAAATAAAGATACTTAGATAATTCAACTTGTACCAGTGTGAGACTTTTGCGTGCCAAATACATTGGCTATTTCGATAAAAGTTTTGAATATTGTAAAAATACCCTTTTCATCAAGGTCCGACTCTAGGTCCATGCTCTGACAAGGTCTGACAATAGGCCCGACATGCTTTGGGTAGCTCCGATAAGGTCCGGCAATAGGTCCGACATGCTTTGGGTAGCTCTGACAATGTCTGACAATAGGTCCGACATGCTTTTGGTAGCTCCGACAAGGTCCAACAATAGTTTGGCATGCTTTGGGTAGCTACGACAAGGTCCGACAATAGGCCCGACATGCTTTGGGTAGCTTCGACAAGGTACGTCAATAAGTCCGACTTGTTTTGGGTAGCTCCGGCAAGGTCCGTCAATAAGTCCGACTTGTTTTGGGTAGCTCCGGCAAGGATAGATGTGAGGTCCGACAAACTTTGGCTAGGTCTGATGCAAGGTCCGGTTAGCTTTAGCTAGGTTCAGAGCAAGGTCGAGTTAGCTTTGGTAAGGTTTGGTGCAAGATCACAATGGTTCTGTTTTTCATTTGCAATGTCTTGGACTTGGTTTACACTTATGGAAAGATTTGTTTAGTACTCATTTGCTAAGTTTTTGATGTGTTTTGGTGGTGAAGTCTGATATTATCTTGCTATGTTTGCAACATGCTTATGTGAGGTGCTCACGTAAGGTGTTGTGGTTATCAGACTAATGTGAGTCAACTCAAGTACTTGTGCTCGGAAGAATTGGTTGTTTGTTTATGCGCAGGTGTTGCTTTAGGTCAAGACATGTTTAGTGACGGGATCTATTGAACTAGTCTTAGGGAGAAGATGAGTTCAACAACCATGTTTGGGAGGAATTGTGGTTGAGTTGATCGGGAGGTTGCACAACATGTTTGGGTCAAGAACAATGCATATGAATATATCGTCAACATTGTTGGAAAGTGTTTGCATGTGTGCAAGGAGTGCATGGACGGTGCAACATGGTTCCAAGGAGTGATGAAGAGAAGTGGACGTAAAAAATTAATCAGAAAGGTCCAACCAGCTGGATTGTGGACTCAAGCCGCGGCTGAGTTGGTTTTGACTCAATTATGGAAAGACTTTAGTTGGGTATGATAGGATTTCATGTGGGTCACGAAGTTAAGTTGTTTTAGGAATGTGGGATAGGTTCCTAATGTGTTTGGAAGTCTTAAGATTGCTTCTATCTACGTATAGAAGAATCTTGAGTAGTTATGGAACGTTTCGGTTGAAACTGAGTAGGATTAGAGTCCTAGTTAGGATTGGGTTGGCCTTAGGGCTGGTTATATAAGCAAGGGAGGCCAGATATCATGGGGTGAATACTTTGGGATGTTCCTCTTGTGTTCTATTGAATAAAGATCATAGTTTTAGAGGATCTTTTGTGCCTTGTTCGTCCAACTTGTTTCAGACAAGTTTTTCTCGTCTCGTTTCTACACAGCACTATGTTGCTTTGGTGTTTTTATCATAATTCGAGTTTTATAGATCCAATTAACATGATTCTTTTTGGGTCGTCTTCACTTGATTATCTATCATCTATGTAAATTTCACAGTCATTGGATTTGTGGTTTCTGATCTACACAAGTTTCATTGCAGTGTTGCAAATCTAGATTTTACTAGGGTAGAACAGACTGACCCTTTTCGACCTTTCGATCATAACAAGATTTTTCTCAACGGTTTTCGTGATTCTTGTTTTTGTGTCTTCGTGACTTTATTATCTATAATATATACTACTTTTTTCATGGTTGAACACGTTTAGATTAGTTGCACACACAGTTTCTTAACATATTGATTTTTTGCCGAGGGGTTTTTGTTGCTTCCGCTGAAAAAATTTAAATCTACCATTCACCCCCCTCTAGTAGCTTTTCACATGCTCTTCGATCCTACAATTGGTTTTAGAGCCACGGTGCTCTAATATTTGTGATTTGCACATGTTTTTGACTAATCATCATGGAGAAATACTCCGCAAAACCATATGTGTTTAGTGGCATTGATTTTCAGGTTTGGAAGGCACGTATGGAGGCTTTCATCCAGGCGCAAGGCTTCACAATATGGGAAAAGGTGTACAAGCCTTACGACATGCCGCCAAATGATCAAGTTAAAGCTACAAACCTGAGAGATGTCGACAACAACAACAAGGTTCAAAACTTGAGCATACAAGGATTAACTCAAAGCGACTTCGACCGTGTTGCACACCACCAATCTGTGTACGATGTGTGGAAAGCACTTTGTGACTACCACGAAGGATCCAACACGATCAAAGAGGTAAGACAATACTTGTTCAAGAAAGAATACATGCGCTTCGAGATGCAACCCGGTGAGTCAATCAATGACCTCTTCGCTCGCTTTACTAAAATTCTCAGCAACTTGCATAGTGTCAATGTTAATTTTTCAGATGCCGAGAATGTTAGGCAATTACTAAGTGCATTAGACATGTCAATTTGGGAGATGAAAGTTATATCTATTCGTAAATCTACTGTCATGAGTACACTTACTTTAGATGTTCTATATTCTAAATTGAAAACTCATGAAATCGACATAATCTCAAGAAAGAACCCCAAGAAGTCTCTTGCATTTGTTTCTCAATGTGACATGTCTAGCTCTAGCCAATCTTCATAATGTGGTTCACTTGCTTTGTTGTTCTCTCTAACTCTTGAACAGATTGAAGAATTTCCATAAAAGGAGCTTGCACTCATCCCTACTCGGTTCTCAAAAGCATTGCAAAATGTGAGAACTAGAAGGAGAGGAATTGTCGTTCTCAACGATGCTACGAGTGTGGTAAGACAGGATATTTTTGCATGGATTGCCCTAACCTTTCAGGTCCCACATCTCGTGATGAAAAGCAAACAAGGATGAAGCACTCCTCGGCACAAAAATAAGAAGAAGAAGGGTTTTACAGGTGGCCAATTGGTGAAAAACTTTATCTCCGCACTACAAGAACTTGACTCGAGCGATGTGGACATCGGAAGTGACGAAGATGAAGAGAATTTGGCAAACTTGTGCTTAATCGCGGGCAACTCAAAATCAAGTATGGAGGAGGCAGAACACAAGAGTGACGTTGAAGAGGTATGTTTCACTTGCAAAGAAATGTGTGATGCTATTTCTCGTGCCACTGTTATAGTCAAGAAAAAGGACAAAAAATTTAGGGACAATGCTGTTAAAATTGAATCACTAGAATCTGAAATTAATAATTTAAAATCTTTGATTCTTAGTGATCATTCTTGTTCTTCATGTGAGCTTATATATGAACCATTATCCTCTTTAAGAAGTGCGAACACCTCCACACTTGATAAGCTTGAACATAAAAGTGAAAAGAACAAAAAGCTTGCTGCACTTAATGATAAAAACATGAAAGATGCTAGTTGTTCTACAATTGATTTACATTGTTCTAGTCGTGATGATCTTAACAAGAAGCTACATGATGCTATGAATGAAATTTCTGTTTTGAACAATGCTTTACGTTCTCATGAAGTTAAATATTGTTCTAATTGCAAACTAAAAGGAAAAACTTCATGCTAAAACTGCCTAGACTTGTCTAAGGAACTTGATGACATGAATAGGACACTAGAGAAGTTTTGTAATGGGAATAAGAATCTAAACTTGCTGCTGAATTCTTCCTAGCCTTGCAATGATAAAACTGGTTTAGGTTTTGATTCTCATGCTCATGCTAAGGATCATCCACCTAAAATTGTAAAGTCATTAGGAAATGGTTTGATTCAAACAATTCCTAGACAGAGAGAAGTGATTTTCAAATCTACAGGGGTGCTGTCTCATTCAGTTTCTAATAAACATGATGCTTGCTCATCTTGACATGAACACAAAGTTAAATTTCATTATACCTGCTGTGGTAGAAATGGTCATGTCATAGATTTTTGTTATGGACTAGCTAAACAACAGAAAAAGGAGAGAATACAATATAGATCTCATAACTCTCGTGCAAAATTTGCTGCACATGCTTAATCGAATGTCAGGAACATGCAACCTGCTGTTATGAGTCAAAAACATGCTATGTTCTCCCAAACCTACTATTTTTATTTCTACACATGTAACACCTAATAGGTCAGTAGTTGGGTACAAGAATTCTCAAACTCTGCCTAATCAACTTGCTGTTTTATCTCAGCTTTTGCGTGTTGTTCCTGCTAGACGTCGTGTGACTCAGTACTGGATTCCTAAATGCCTTTTGACTAACCCCAGTATTGATTCATTGATGTATTGTGCTTCTATGTAGGTTACACACTTGAGGAAGGAGAAAATTTGGATTGTGGATTCAGGTTGCTCACGCCACATGACCGGTAACAAAGATTGGTTCTCCTCCCTCTCTTTTGTAGCAAGTGTAGAGAATGTTACTTTTGCCGATAATTCTTCAACTCCTATAATTGCTAAGGGTTCGGTTAGAGTAAATAATCACTACACTTTGAAGGATGTGGCACTTGTTAAAAATTTGAAATACAACTTTCTTTCTATTTCACAATTGCTAGATGAAAATCTAGAAATTATATTCACTAAAAATTGCTGCAAGGTTGTAGATTCAAATAGTGAGCTCATTTTTAACATGTCTAGGTTTGGAAGAGTTTTTAAAGATGATTTTGATATGTCATCCTCTAGGCATAGGTGTGTAGTTGCTAATGATTCAAAAGACTTATATTTTTGGCATCGTAGACTTTGTCACGTGGGCTTTGATCATCTCACGCTTGTTAGTGCTCTTTATCACATACGTGGGCTGCCTAAGCTTAAACGGGACAAATAATTTGTGTGATCTTCTTGTAGACATGCTAAGATGGTTGCAGGTTCACATTCTCCTCTCACAATGACCATGCCAACTGAACCGGGACAACTTTTGCACCTTGACACCGTAGGTCCTTCACGTGTTCAGTCTTTTGGAGGTAAATGCTATGTTCTTGTTATTATTGATGATTATTCTATATACTCTTTAATTTACTTTATGACATCTAAGAATGAAACTTTTAGTCAATTTAGAACTTTATTTCTTGGATTATCAATTGGCCACTCAATATCTTTAAAAGCAATTAGAAGTGATAACAGAACCGGATTTCAAAATCAATCGTTTGATCACGTTTGTGGTGAAAATGGAATAGAACATCAATTTTTTTCACCATATGTACCTCAACAAAACGGTGTTGTAGAGAGAAAGAACAGAACCTTAATTGACATGGGTAGGACTATACTTGATGAATATCAAACAGCTTGGAAATTTTGGGCTCATGCAATTGCAACTGCTTGTTATGTCTCAAATCGTGTTTTCTTGCGTGCTATGTTAGGAAAAACACCATATGAGCTTCCGTTTGGACATGGTCCTAGTGTTACACACTTCCGGGTCTTTGGTTGCAATTGCTATGTTAAGAAACAAGGTAATCTTGATAAATTTGAACCTAGATCCGTTGATGGCATGTTAGGCTACAGTGTGCTTTTACCCGACACAAACAAAATTATGGAGACTTGTGAGGTTTCTATTGATGAAGCTAGCTCAGGTACTAGCGCTAGTATTGCAGGTCGAGATCTATATCCACGGGGGGAGAGTATTTTCATTGAAGAAGATGAAGAAGTGGTGCTGCTGCCCGAAAATCCAGAAGCAAATAATATTGATCATGCTACTGATTTTGCACCAGAACAAGTACCAACAACTACAGCAGCTGGTACAGATCGTTCTCAAGCCACAAATCTGTGATGAACACGAAGAAGAAGAATCTTGTGAAGTGTCTACTCCCCTCCGCGTCCTCAAAAGTCATCCTCCACAACAAATTATTAGAAGCTTGCACGAACGAGTTACACGGTCCAGGTTTTGCGATCCAAACTCTCATGCTCATTCTGCTTTTGTTGCTTCTTTTGAACCCAAAGATATATCACATGAACTTACTAATGAATCTTGGATTATTGCAATGCCAGAAGAGTTAGAAAATTTTGAAAGAAATAATGTTTGAAAACTTGTACCTCCACCTCAAGGTCACACTCTAATTGGAACTAAATGGTTGTTTAAAAAATAAACAAAGTGAGGACGGGGTTGTGGTTAGGAATAAGACTAGGTTGGTTGCTCAAGGTTTCACACAAGTTGAAGGTCTAGATTTTGATGAATCTTTTGCTCCTATTGCTTGATTAGAAGCCGTAAGAATTTTGTTAGCTTTTGCTGCATCTAAAGGTTTCAAGTTATATCAAATGGATGTTAATAGTGATTTTATTAATGGCTACATAGATGAGGAGGTTTATGCCAAGCAACCGCCTGGTTTTGAAAATCCAAAATTTCCTAATCATGTTTACAATCTGTCCAAAGCCTTCTACGGTCTCAAACAAGCCCCTAGAGCATGGTATGATAGGTTTAAAACATTCTTACTTGCAAAGGGGTTTACCATGGGCATGGTTGATAAAACTCTTTTGTGTGCTTAAGCATGGCAATGACTCACTATTCGTTCAGGTGTATGTGGATGATATTATCTTTGGTGGTGCTTCTCATGATCTTGTGTCCAAGTTTTCAGCTATGTTGAGTTTAGATTTTGAGGTGAGTATGATGAGAGAACTCACATACTTTTTAGGGCTGCAAATCAAGCAAACCAAGGAGGGTACTTTTGTGAATCAAACGAAGTATCAAAGAGACCTTCTTAAACGCTTCAACATGGACAAAAGAAAGCCTCTTCGGACACCAATGGGAACAACGACAACACTTGAACTTGATGAAGATGGTGACCAGATAATAAAAAAGAATATAGAAGTATGATAGGATTACTTTTGTACCTCACATCATCGAGATCATATATACAATTCAGCGTATGTCTTTGTGCATGATTTCAAGCTTCCCAGATGCTTCACATCGTCAAGCCGTCAAAAGGATTCTCAAGTACTTACATGGAACTCAAGATTTTTGCATTTTTCTTCCTTCTTCCTCAACTGTTACTTTGAAAGGTTTTTCGGATGCTGATTTTGGGGGTTGTAGGATTGTTAGGAAAAGTACTTCGGGTGCTTGTCATTTTCTTGGTAATTAACTTGTTGCTTGGTCCTCTAGAAAACAAAATTCAATTGCACAATCAACGGCAACATCAGAATATGTAGCTGCTGCTAGCGCTTGCTCACAAATTCTTTGAATTGTTCAAACACTTAAGGACTATGGGGTTTATTTAGATAGTGTTCCACTGTTTTGTGATAACACTAGTGCCATTTGCATTGCTAAAAACCCCGTGCAACATTATAGAACTAAGAACATTGACATTAGGTATCACTTTCTCCGTGGTAATGTTGAAAAGGAAACATTGTGCTTCACCATGTTGATACCAAACAAAAATTTGCTGAAATTTTTACAAATCCTTTGAATGTCTCTCGTTTTTTGTTACATTCGTAGTGAAATAGGGGTTATGCATCCTCATGGCTTAAATTTTTGGGGAGTTTGAATCTTTGGAAGGCCAAGTGTGAATCTGAATTTGAAATAATATGAGCATAGTATCTCATACATATATGACTTTGAGATTCCTTTTACATGCTGAAAGTTCTTACTACATTACTCATGTTATATATTTTGTAGTTTTTGCCATGACTAGTAATTGGAATAATTATTTACACTAAATCTGGTCAAGATCGAACCTTCTTGCTATTTTGAACTTGTTGCATGCTCACAAGTGCTTTTAATAATGAAAAATTAATCAATCAACTATCCAAATGTTGAGCTTTTATGATCAAATAGAAAAGTGAAGAAAAGATTAAGACAATATGCATGCATCTCACTTCTTCTTTTGAGATGGCTTATCATTGCACTTAATTCTGAACTTGGAAGAAGTTGTGTATGATTAAAACTATGTCCTTAAGCTTCTGATTATCAAATGACATAAGCTTGGCTTGGTTTGTTAGAATAAGGCTAATGAGGCATATAATATCTTGCAAATGTATATGATCAAAGATTGTGCTTTAAAAGAAAATAAAAATGCAGCAACAAGTCATGCTTCCAGGTTATGAAATAGTTAAGTTTGTGAGATCATGACTTGCTTAAATTGAAAATTCACTTGATCTCTAGCATGGCTTACACTACTTTATGTATCTCATTGAAGTGATAGTGTAAGTTACTTGATAGTATGACTTGAATGAGCTTTGTTTTATATGTATATGTTATAATATGCTCATAACAATTGACATTTCTCTTTTGAACCTTGCTGAATACATTGTCGAAGGGGGGAGATATGGGTAGAGGAGAATTTTTTTCATTTGATTTTCAAAAAAGGAGAGAAAATTGTTTTCAAAACTTTTCATATGAATGAGCCAATGATCGCATTCTAAGTGGTGTTACCAATGCATTCATCAAGGGGGAGATTGTGAGACCTTTGTGTCCTGAATACATTGGCTATTTCGATAAAAGTTTTGAATATTGCCAAAACACCCTTTTCATCAAGGTTCGACTCTAGGTCCGAGCTCCGACAAAGTCTGACAATAGGTCTGACATGCTTCGGGTAGGTCCGACAATAGTTCCGACATGCTTTGGGTAGCTCCGACAAGGTCCGACATTAGGTACAGCATGCTTTGGGTAGCTCCGACAAGGTCCGACAATAGGTCTAGCATGCTTTGGGTAGCTCCGACAAGGTCCGGCAATAGGTTCGACATGATTTGGGTAGCTCCGGCAAGGTCCATCAATAAGTATGACTTGTTTTGGGTAGCTCCGACAAGGTTCGATGTGAGATCTGACAAACTTTGGCTAGGTCCAGCGCAAGGTCCGGTTAGTTTTAGCTAGGTCCGGAGAAAGGTCCGGTTAGCTTTGGTAAGGTTCAGTGCAAGATCGCAATGGTTTTGTTTTTCATTTGCAATGTCTTGAACTTGCTTTGCACTTATGGGAAGATTTGCTTAGTATTCATTTGCTAAGTTTTTGATGTGTTTTGGTGGTTAAGGATGATATTATCTTGCTATTTTCGTAACATGCTTATGTGAGGTGCTCACATAAGATGTTGTGGTTATCGGACTAATGTGAGTCAAGTCGAGGACTTGTGCTCGGAAGAATTGGTTTTTGTTCATGTGCAGGTGTTGCTTGAGGTCAAGACATGGCTAGTGGCGGGATCCATTGAACTGGTCTTAGGGAGAAGATGAGGTTTAACAACCAAGTCCGGGAGAAATTGTCGTTCAGTTGATTGGGAGGTTGCACAGCATGTTCATGTCAAGAACAATGCATATGAAGGTATCATGGACAATTTTGGAAAGTGTTTGCACGTGTGCAAAGAGTGCATGGACGGTGCAACATGGTTCCAAGGCATGATGAAGAGAAGTGGACGTAAAGAGTTGGTCGGAAAGGTCTAATCGGCTGGATTATAGACTCAGGCTGCAGCTAAGTTGGTTTTGACTCAAATATGGAATGATTTGAGTTGGGTATGATAGGATTTCGTGTGGGTCACAAAATTAAGTTATTTTAAGAATGTTGGTTATATAAGCAAGGGAGGCCAGAGCTTGTGGGGACAAGACATTAGGTTGTTCCTCTTGTGTTCTATTGAATAAAGATCGTAGTTTCATAGGAGCTTTTGTGCCTTGTTCGTCCGACTTGTTTCAGACAAGTTTTTCTCATCGAGTTTCTGCACATCACTATGTTGCATTTATGTTTTTATCATAAGTTTAGTTTTACAGATCCAATTAACGTGATTCATTTTGGGTTTTCTTCACAGATTTATGATCTACACGAGTTTCTTTGCAGTGTTGAAAATTTGGTTTTGACTCAGGTAGAACAGATTGATCCTTGTTCGATCTTTAGATCATAACTTGAGTTTCTCTCGATGGTTTTCTGTGATTCTTATTATCATGTATTCATGACTTTATTCTATATAATATCTACTACTTTTGTCATGGTTGAACATGCTTAGATCAGTTGTACACACGATTTCTTAACAGATTGATTTTCTACCGAGGGGTTTTTGTTGCTTCCGATGAAAAGATTTCAATCTACCATTCACCCCCCCTCTGGTAGTTTTTACGTGCTCTTTGATCCTACAACCTGAATTCATGAATTTCTTTTGAATGTGGCTACCACATCAATCTTGAGTGTTTGAAGAGTGGAATGGCTGGAATGTAGTTCTGCACGATCTCCTCCTGCTGAAATCATTTGATAAATTGCTTTATTTGGAAATCCAAGGAAGCATTTGCCTTTATCTCTCATTTGGAATCTCTCAATCTCTCAAAATGTTTGAATCCTCGCCTTGACATGTTGTGCCTATTTTGTCCCTATACTAAGTATGGCTATATCTGGGGCTTGATAGGGATAAATGTGGCACACATTTGCAATTCATATATCACTTAGTCAAAAACTTGATCCTATGAGAGACTTATACAACAAACAATTTGACAAAGAAAATTCTTGTGCACATTATGGAATGGATAAATGATAACTTTCATGATTTTCTTTCTTTAAGGATGAAACATGGCTACTTATTCTCTTTTTTTTTTAGCATACCTCCTCTTTTGAAGAGTAGATTCTTTTTTTTGTAGCCATGTCTTCTTCTCCTTTTTATTTTGACAGAGAGATTTTAATAACCATAATGCATGTAGTTTCTTTTTGGATGCATGAATGGTGCATGCAAATTTTCAATGCGAGAAATTTTGCATGAATGGAGTGCACAAGAAATTCTAAATCAAAAATTTCATGCATGTCACTCAATTGGGTCACGAGTTTGACAAAGTTTAATAGAAAACAAATTAGCATATGCATGTGGTTTTTAATGAATGTATCATATGGCCTAGGTTGGTATTTAAATTTCTAATGAGGAAGTTAGGAAAAGTTCAAGACTCCAAATTTTTGCAAATATCAAAATAAATTTGAAGCAAAGAGATATCCCCTAAAGTAACTCATTTACCATATCACACTAGTCAAATAATTAAATGATGTGTTTTATGCAGCTTTAATTGTGGGAACCATAAACAAGGCAATAAATTGAAACATAAAGTATTCAAATTTTTAGCTCAAGCAAATTTTGACTACCAAGTTTTAATTTCAAATGTTGAGATGAATCATTTTAACTATTCAATATAGAACAGGAAATCAACTCAAACAGCAGGGTAGCCCTTAAATTTGAAGATAGGAGATTCAAACCAAATTTGCGGAGCAAAACGGAGCCGGTGGGGCCCACACCAGGTCGGCCGACTAGGAGGTTCTGCCGACCCCCTTTTGGCCTCTATGTTGCTCTGTTTTGACATGTCATGTTGTATGTCCGGTTGCGACGTGTTTTGGGATGCAACGCAAATTTTGTATGTCAAAATTTCTCGATTTGGGATGCCTCCCCCACACTTGTTCGAGGAATTCTTTATTCAACAAACATAAACTAAAGGGGGAACTTTAGCAGTGTTAGATGAACCAGAAACTTCACTTTATTGAATTCAAAAGTTGGGGATGCTTACATTATTCATTTCAAATTTGAAATAAAATTAAACCAAAACTAGTAAGCATCCTGTGCTGCCGGGACCACTAAACTATGGTGCCTGGTAGATGTCGGGCTCCTCGACTACATTGCATAAGCGTCGCAGCTTGGTGCTCATGCCACAGCGAACACCGTTAATATCCTCTTGAGGGAGATGAGTTCATCCTTTAGATCCACCCTCCTGATGCGCCCTTCAGCCACTAAGTTAGACGACTTCTTGTTTTCCAAACGGAGATAAGCCAGCTCCTTAGAAAGTTGTGGCACTTTAGGGGCACGAGGAGATTTCCTGCCACTGTCCTCAAACTGACCAGGTGGTCCTTTGATGACAGGTGGTGAGAGATGTCGCCTAATCTTGGAGAGCGACAATCCTGTCAACTCCTCCGTCACCAGATTATCCACGCAATTAAATAGGCCTTTTGCATAGCCTCTGTCAGGTTTGCGCACTCCATGGATAATTAGGCGGTCTCCCGTGTGTTCTGGCGAGGAATGAGTAGGTTACTAGTAGTGTTGACTCACTACGTCACCCTTCGTTGTCTTCAGTGTGACCAAGTACTCCTCATCGGGCAGCAATGTAGGGAGAGACTCATCTTTCCCATGGAAAAGATGTGTCTTGACTGGTTTAAGACCTGCCATAGTCTGGCGACATGTAGGTGTCGTCGACTTCATTGGTGTTCTCCGTGGGGAGAGCTACTGAGCAGTACCGCGAGGCGTGGTGCTGCGCCCGTGCGACATTGTTGTTTGCGGGGTCATAGCAAGTGGTGCTACGTCCAGTGCCATGACAGATTCAATAGCCAGCGTGGCAGAGTCATTGGCCGGCGTGAGTTCCCTACTCAAGTTAAATGTAGAACTTGTAGAGGCATGCGGGACAATTTCCTTGTTGACCATGACTTTGATAAGCGAGGAGAATCTGCACGAGAAAACAGAATTCGAATGACGCGAAGGAGGAGTTGGCTGACCAGGGTACGGTTCAGCCTACCCCCTCAGCTCCATTCGGGCCAAGTTTTTATCGATCAATCAAATGGTACTCATATATGGATATTTGGATGGGCCCATTAGTTGGACGCGGAGAATTTAAACATAATTTGAAGAAACATTGTGAAAATCAATAAGATTTACTACTCTATTGGGAATCTAGAAATATTTTGAGTCGGTGTCCATTCACTTTGAATAGCTGACCATCATCACCTTGGAGTGTGATTGCTCCATGGAATGAGGTCTCTACTATAGTGGAGGATCCTTCCCGTTTACTTATAAGCCTCCCATGTCAAAAGAGTTTAAATCTAGTGTTAAAGAGGAAAACTTTAACTCCAGCTTGACCTATTTTGGCATAATACTTTTATGGTCCCATCTTTTGGTTCTTTCCTTGTAAATTTTGGCACTATATACACTTTATCTCTCCACTCTTCCAACTCAGAAATATGTTTCAATTGATGTTTTCAAGCTTCAAGAAGATCCATGTTCCACCACTTGATGGCCAATAGGCTCTATGTCCCAATTCTACGGGAAGATGACAAGTCTTCCCATAGACAAGTTGGAACGGAGACATGCTGATAGGTGTTTCGTAGGAAGTACGGTATGCCCACAATGCGTCGGGTAGCGTATGCTTCCATCCTGTTCCCATTTCTAAGATAGTCTTTTGTAGAATATTCTTAATTTGCTTATTAGATGTTTCTGCTTAACCACTTGTTTGTGGGTGGTATAGGGTAGCAATATTATGTTCAAGACCAAGCTCCCTCATTAAGTTCCAGAAAGTCTTATCTATAAAATGAGACCCTCCATCACTTATGACCATACAGGGAGTGCCAAAGAGTGGGAAAATGATCTCATGGAACATTTTCCTAGCCTGCATGGAATCAGCATTCTTGCATGGCAAAGCTTGTACCCATTTTGACACATAACCTAAGGCCACGAGAATATACTCATAGTGATAGGACTTTGGGAAAGGTCCCATGAAGTCAATACCCCACACATCAAATAATTCCACTTGGAGATTATATGTTAGGGGCATCGCATTGCGAGCAAAGATTCCTTCATGCTTTTGGCATTTCCAACATCTGCGAATGAACTCCTTGGTGTCTTCATACATCAGAGGCCAATGGAATCCACTTTGCAAGATCTTTGCCTGAGTACGGTAAGCAGCGTAGTGACCACGATAGGGGCTAGCATGGCATTTCTCAATAATCTTGGTGCCTTCGATTGATAAGATGCACCTTCTAAGAAGGCTATCAACACAAACTCGATAGAGATATGGGTCATCTCAAAGGTGTGTATGACTCTCATAAATGAGTTTCTTTTTGTTTTTCCCCAGGTGGTGCATATCCCGTGACCATGAAGTTCATGATATCCGCATACCAAGGGTGAGAGTTAGTCACCTTGAGCAGCATATCATCTCGTAGGAAGTCATTGATAGGGATGTCCATGGTTTGCATGACTTCCATACGTGACAAATGATCTGTAATGGAATTCTCTACTCCTTTCTTATCCTTGATTTCTAAGTCAAATTCTTGAAGTAGAAGAATCCACTGGATTAGCCTTGGGTTAGCATCCTTTTTGGTGAGCAAGTACATCAGGGCAGCATGGTCTGTATAGACTATGACCTTGACTCCAACCAAATAGGATCTAAACTTATCAATAGCAAAAACTACAGGTAAGAGATCTTTTCTAGTGGCATAATTGAGTTGAGCTCCTGTCAGAGTTTCACTAGCGTAGGCTATTGCATGATGCTTTTTATCTTTGGTTTGGCTTAAGACTGCACCAACAGCAAAATCACTAGCATCACACATGATTTCGAATGGCAGCATCCAATCAGGAGGTTGGATGATTGGAGCTGAGAGGAGTGCCTTTTTGAGTATATTAAATGATTTAAGGCATTCATCATCAAAATCAAAGGGAGCTTCCTTAGCTAATAGGTTAGTGAGGGGTCTAGCGATTTTGGAGAAATCCTTGATAAATAGCCGATAGAACCATGCATGACCTAAAAAGCTACAAATTCCCTTCACATTGCTGGGAGGTGGAAGATTTTCAATAACTTTAATCTTTGCTTTGTCCACCTCTATTCCTCTCTTAGACACCAAGTGTCCAAGAACGATACCTTCATGGACCATGAAATGACACTTTTCCCAATTAAGCAATAGGTCCTTCTCTTGGCATCTTTGTAAGACCTTGTCTAAGTTTTCTAGACAATGATCAAAAGTTTTTCCATTGACATAAAAATCATCCATGAAAACTTCCATGATCTCCTCAATCGTCATGAAAAAGATAGGCGTCATGCATCTTTTAAAAGAGGCAGGAGCATTACACAGTTCGAAAGACATTAATCGATAGGCATAAGTCTCGTAGCGACATGTGAATGTGGTATTACTCTGATCGTCGGGATGGATTATGATTTGATGATATCTCGAATACCCATCAAGGACACAAAAGTAGGATTGTTTTGCCAACCGCTCTAACATCTCAACGATGAAGGGCAGTGGAAAATGATTTTTCCCTGCAGTCTTGTTAAGTTTTCAGTAATCAATGCACATCCCCCAACCCGTGATGCTTCATTAAGGAATTAATTCATTCCTCTCATTTTGAACGACTGGCATACCTCCTGTCGGTACCCTAGAAACCGTACACCCCTTGAGGTTGTAAAGATCTCAAAGGAAAATCATCTACTTGGTTTGAAGACCCTCAAAGGCCCACATGTCAGACATAACCGGACCCGCTTCTCCAACGTGGTTAATCCCTGGGTCGCCACGTGTACTACGAAACCGGAGCTACCGCCCACAAGGGGGAAGCTCCGGGCCATGTACCGAAATGGCACCTCCGGACTTAACCCCAGACCGAGAGGAGCTCCGGACCTGACACGTGTCAGGTAGCTCCGGAGCTACCTATTTCCCACAGTATGCACCGGAGCTACCACGTGTCCAACCGTTGGATCTTCAGCCCTTAACCTCTGGAAGACCTCGCAACGACTCTGGATCTTCAAAGGGGAATCAAGGACTTCAAGACCCGATTAAGTGTCATTAATGCCATATTAATGACACTTAAACGGATGATCTTAACACCAGTAACGGTGCTATCAAAGCCCGTTATAGGGTCATTAAGAGCAATTAAATGTGTTAAATAAGTGTAAATACTAGTAACCGCCGGGGCCACATGTCGGGCCAGGCAAACTTGTAACGGCCTGCCCTTGTACTATAAAAGGACAGGCCGAGGACACGTTCAACAGGCTAGACACACACGCCATTAATGCTCAACACAAGCTCATACAGCTAATACAACACCAACACACCCGTGGAGTAGGGTATTATGCTCAGGCGGCCCAAACCACGTAAATTCTTGTGTCTCCTGTGTCATTTCATACTCACCTTCTTGAATCTCCGCGCGCCCATACCAAACATCAAACTCCCCTATCACTTTAGCCGTGTAGGGAGATCTGCCCGTTCCAAACCGCCGACAGTTGGCGCGACAGGTAGGGGGAGCCTGAGATTTTGAGAATGGTGAATTCAACTGCTGGATCATCCAACGGTCAACCTGCTGCTCAGGCTGTTGGGGGCAATCCCTCCAATAGGCAGCCACCAACAGGAGCCTCAGCACCAGCAGAAGTCACACTTCCACCACCACCGTCTCCTCCAGCAAATCGTGTTGGACAACGTGATGGTGCGCCAGCGTCAATTACTGCGTCGGCAAATCATGACAACCCGGAACACGCGCTGCATGCAGCGCGTGCTCTTCTCCAATGCCCACCACCTCCGGACGCATCCCAGGATGCCCTGGAACAGTGGAGGGCCGATGTGGAGCATTTGGTTGCAGCAGCAGCCGAACGTCTCAGCAACCAGGGTCCTCCTCCTTCAGGACGAGCCCCATCGCAGCGGCGGACTTTGTCTGGAAGACTTGGTCCGCACGTCTCCAATAGCAGGAGACGTGCTGCATCACAACAAGTGACGTCATTGCCCTCCGGGGCACGACGTACTCACACGGTATCCAGGCTTTCGACTCATGACCTCCGGGCGGAGCTTGATCGCCGATACCGCCAGCAGGATGGCCGAGTCCATATTGAGCGTGCCCGTGAAAGACGGAAAGCTCAGGACCTTTCTACTCCTGAAGGAGTAGGAGGAGGCTGTTCAGCCCTGGCCATGCACCTGCGCATGGTTAGATGGCCACAGAAGTTCCGGCCTCACCTGCCAGAAAAATTCGACGGGGCTGTCAATCCTGCCGAATTTCTTCAGATCTACTCCACTGCAATCTTGGCAGCAGGAGGAAACGAGGCCGTGATGGCCAATTATTTTCCAGTGGCCTTAACTGGGACTGCCAGGTCCTGGTTTATGAGCCTTCCGCCCAACTCTATCAACAGTTGGGAGGAGCTGTGCTGACAGTTCACCGCCAACTTCAGGAGTTCATACACCCGACCAGGCACTGAACTAGACCTTTTTGCGGTCGTGCAAAAAGGGGGATAATCCTTGCGGTCATTCATCCAGAGGTTCTCTCAGGTACGAAACACTATCCCTTCTATCTCTAGTGCCTCTGTCATTGTGGCATTCAGACAGGGCGTACGGAACAAGAAGATGTTGGAGAAACTGGCGATCAAGGACATCACCAGTGTCACGGAACTCTTCAGCTTGGCTGACAAATGTGCCAGAGCTGCAGAGGGCCATGAGATGCACTCCAAACCAACCTCGGAGGGTCACAAGAAATCCTCCAAAGAAGAAGTCGTTACCTCCGGAAGCGGCAAAAAGAAAAAGAAGACCAATGGCAAGAAGAAGCCTTCGACCGGCACATCCAACGTTGCAGCTGCTGCAACTCCGGGTGGCCGGGGGCCACGCCCCGAGAAGCAACCTCGACCGTCTTCTGAAGACGGTGGCAAACCTAAAGTGTGGTGTCCCATTCATAAAACAGGCAGCCACAGTTTGGAATACTGCTGGGAGGTCCGAAACCTTGCCGAGCGCTACAACAAGCGGCGGGAAGAATCTCCTTTCTGACAGAGGGAAGGAAAGCAAAAAGTCGACGAAGCTCCGGCCGAAGAGGAGTTGGGGTTTCAGGATCCCAAAAAGGTCCTGAAGGCCGTCTACACCTTCGTCGACGATGATTCTGATGTCTCTAACAACGAGCGTCAGAAGACCATGAACACCATTTTTGGTGGATCATGGGATATCACCTCCCGTCGCGTCATCAAGACTATGCGTCTGGATATGGCCGCTGTAGCTCCTACGGTCAGGCCGGAACCTCATCGGAAGTGGATGGATACAGCCATCACTTTTGATGCTTCGGATTGTCCTCGGAGCATGTCGGAGCAGGTCAGTTACCTTTGATGGTATCTCCTACCATCAATAACATCCAGCTCCACCATGTCATGGTAGACGGAGGTTCGGGGCTTAACCTCATCAGCTTCGAAGCTTTCACTAAGCTTCAGCTCCGACCTTCGGATCTCCACCCCTCTCGACCTTTCTCCGGAGTAGGTCCGGGGGCCATCACCCCACTCGGAGCTATTACTCTCCCTGTTACCTTCGGGACACGGGAGAAGTACCGCACCAAGAATTTGGTCTTCAACGTCGCTCAGATCAACTTACCCTTCAATGCCATCTTGGGTAGACCTGCCTTGTATAAATTCATGGCAGCTGCTCATTATGGTTATCTGGTGTTGAAGATGTCAACGCCAGTAGGCATTCTCCGGATCCGCGGAGATCGCACTGCCAGAGTAACTGCACTGGAAGAACTCCATGCGCTCACCACGGCGCAAGAGGAGGACTCCACGCAGGAGCAAGCTCCAAAACCCCCGAGCGCCAACGAGGCTCGACTTCTGCACCTCGAGTGCAGCCAAGCGGCGACACCGACATTCCCGTCAAAGTCATCCAAATTGGTTCCGATGCCACTCAGACCACCCGTATATCGGGAGGATTGAACGACAAATAGGAACTCGCGCTCATCACTTTCCTCCGGGCTAACATCGACGTGTTTGCCTGGCAACTGTCACAAATGCCTGGGATCCCCAGGGAACTGATTGAGCACAATCTAAAGATCTACCCCGATGCCCAGCCTGTGCATCAGAAGCCTCAGAAGCAATCCGTAGAGCGACAGAACTTCATCCGACAAGAAGTGAAGAAGTTACTCGAAGCCGGATTCATCCGAGAAGTCTTCCATCCAAAATGGCTGGCAAACCCAGTCGTTGTGCTCAAGGCCGGCGGGAAGCTTCGGATGTGCATCGACTACACCACACTAAATAAGGCATGTCCAAAAGATCCATTCCCACTACCTAGAATAGATCAGATAGTGGATTCCACCTCCGGGTGTGAATTACTGTGTTTCCTAGATGCATATTCCGGATATCATCAAATCAGGATGTCTAGGGAAGATGAAGATCATACTTCATTCATCACAGTAGATGGATTGTATTGTTACACGGCCATGCCCTTTGGTCTCAAGAATGCAGCTTCAACTTTTGTACGAGCTATGTACAAAACTTTTGAAGAACTTATTAGAGACATAGTGGAAGTGTACGTCGATGACATCGTGGTCAAGGTCAGGAACAAGGAGTCACTCCTTGATACCTTGCAAGATGTCTTCGACAAGCTGCGGACCACCCGTACAAAGCTAAACCCAGACAAGTGTGTCTTCGGGGTTAGTTCCGGAAAACTTCTTGGTTTCCTGGTAAGTCACCGGGGCATAGAAGCTAATCCGGCGAAGATTAAGGCTATTGAAGACATGCGGCCACCAACCCGCATCAAAGACGTCCAAAAGTTGACTGGATGTCTAGCAGCCCTCAGCCGGTTCATTTCAAGACTGGCGGAACGGGCACTCCCCTTCCTCAAGCTATTGAGGATGTCCGGGCCATTTCAATGGTCCGAAGAAGCAGAGAAGGCATTCCAGGAACTGAAACAGTTCCTCACCACTCTAACGATTCTGGTAGCTCCGACCCCTGGTGAGCCTTTGTTGCTTTATATTTCAGCTACTGACGAAGTCGTCAGTATGGTTCTGGTTGCGGGGAGACCAGAATTACCCCACACTCAGGAATCCAGATCCCTTCGGGAAGGTCCGGAGGTTCCTGAAAGCGAGTCTGGGTCCCAGCTCCCAGACCCGAATCCACAAGAAGCCGCTTCAGGAGACCTAGACCCCTCCGGGAGGGTCCAGGTCATTTCTGAAGAAGCTCCGGGTTCCTCCAGCCAGAACCCGGAGGTCCCTGAAGAAAATACAGACTCCTCCGAGAGGATCCGGGTCAGTGAAGAGGAAGCTTCGGACCCCTCCGAGAGGGTCCGGACCATTCAGCACCCAGTGTACTTCATTAGTGAAGTACTACATGATGCCAAGACTCGATACCTAGAGGTGCAAAAGCTGCTCTATGCAGTTCTTATTGCCTCCAGGAAGCATCGCCATTACTTCCAAGCTCACAAAGTCTCAGTGGTGACCTCTTACCCACTTCGAGCAATTTTGCATAATGCCAATTCAACTGGGAATATTGCAAAATGGGCAGCGGAATTGGCTGAATTTGATCTTGAATTTATTTCAAGGCAAGCAGTCAAGAGTCAAGCATTGGCAGATTTTGTGGTAGAATGGACTCCCTCTCCATCAAACCCTGGGGGCCCCAATGAGCAGAAGACGGAGCATCAAGCACCAACCTTCACCGAGCCTCACTGGACCCTCTACTTCGACGGCTCCATGCAGAAACAGGGAGCCAGAACTGGAATCCTTCTCCTTGCACCAACTGGGGAGAAGGTGAAATACATGGTACACCTTGATTTCAAGGCAACCAACAACATGGCAGAGTATGAAGCACTTATCTACGGACTAAAGGTGGCACTGTCATATGGTGTCAAGCAATTGTTGGTCAAGGGAGATTCACAGCTCATCATTAAGCAGGTGAAGGGTGAATGCTCCTGCAATAATCTCCAGCTAGCTGCTTACCTCCTTGAAGTCCAGAGGCTTCAGAAGGATTTCGAAGTCCTAGATCTCCAACATGTTCAGCGTGCCCATAGCGCTGAAGCTGACGAACTCTCGACCAAAGCGTCAACCAGAGCTCCGGCTCTTTGTCCGGAGGTTGTCAAAGCCAACAGCTCAGCCTGCCGAACTGAGCGAAGGGGGCAAGATCAACATCCCGAAGCTGACGGTCCCGATGGCCCTGTTACCATGGCTGCCATCAAGGGTCATAGGTGCCGCCGGAAGCTCCGAGCAACCCAGCGCGCAAGACTCAAATTCTCAAGTTAGTTCCGATGCATGGATCTCAGAGATCCGAAACTACTTGAAAGACAACATCCTTCCTGATGATGATGTATCCGCTGACCGGGTAGTCAGATTGGCTAAAAGATACACGTTGGTAGAAGGGGATCTCTACCGGCGCGGTCCCAACGACATCCTAATGTGGTGCATCACAAGGGAAGAAGGCTGCGAGCTCCTCGTAGAAATCCATGGAGGCGAGTGTGGGAACCACGCGTCTTCCTGCACGCTGGTTGGTAAAGCCTTTCGGCATGGCTTCTACTGGCCTACAGCACTCCAGGATGCAACTGAGCTGGTGAAGAAATGCAAAGCATGTCAATTTCATGCAAAGCAAATTCACACTCCGGCTCAGCCCTTACAAATGATACCTCCTACATGGCCTTTCGCTGTGTGGGGGATGGACATCTTGGGACCTTTCCCAAGAGCCGTCGGAGGTTACAAGTTCCTGTACGTCGCCATTGACAAGTTCACCAAGTGGTCGGAAGCAACTCCAGTTGTGACAATCAACAAACAATCTGCTATCAACTTTTTACAGTCCATTGTATGCAGATTTGGAGTCCCAAACAAAATCATCACTGATAATGGGACCCAATTCACAAGCTCCGCATTCCAAGGATATTGCGAAGACCTCGGCATACAGGTTTGCTACGCCTCCGTAGCTCATGCAGCCAGCAATGGACAAGCCGAGAGAGCAAATGCTGAAATCCTTAAAGGACATAAAACACACACTTATGAGCGCTTGAAAAAACATGGAGCAAACTGGATCGATGAGCTTCCGCCCACTTTATGGGCCAACAAGACATCCCAAAACCGGTCAACTGGAGAGACACCCTTCTTTCTGGTGTACGGATCTGAAGCAATCCTTCCTCCGGAAATCACCTTGGGTTCACTCCGGGTCCGGACCTTCGACGAAGCCACGCAGGATCAGCTCCGGCGTGAAGACCTAGACCTCCTTGAGGAGGGAAGGTGCCAAGCAGCTGTTCGGAATGCCCGATATCGTCAAGCCCTACGGCGTTATCATCAGCGGCATGTACACAACCGACAGCTCGAGGAAGGCGACCTGGTGCTACGGAGAATACAATCCAGAGAAGGGTTAAACAAAATCTCCCCCGGCTGGGAGGGACCCTTCCGAGTGATTAAAGTATCCCGTCCTGGAAGCGTTCGCTTGGCTACCGAGGATGGGACACCTCTCCCAAATCCTTGGAACATCGAGCACCTCCGTAAGTTCTATACTTAATACCACGGAGGTGAGTCTTGAGTAACTTGAGATGTATGTTATAGAGTCATTGTACAGAGTCGGGTAGTTCCTCTGGGAGAGCAGTCGGACCTTTCCTGAAATGTCTGCAAAGTTCATGCAACACTTGTCACAGTCTCCGAACTAAAAGTGTAGCTAACTACCCTGGGTCAAACGAGAAATGAAACACGCTTAGCCTGGTTCCGTACCCTAAGAGTGTACTTGTTTCCCCCGTACCCCGGACCTATAATGAAAGACATTTTCATGTGAAATAGACTCCACGTGCATTTATTTTGTACAGGCTCAACATTTTTATTTTTCTCTTTCTTGTCTATAACAAAGACGTGCAATTCTTAAGAAATTTTAGTTCGACCGGTTTATATACGATTCGAGTTGTATTGTCAATTCTTTTGGATTCAAATATTGTTCATGGCCAACTCGCCTGAAAGCCGCCAAGCCAATCTATGTCTGGAGTGTGCTAACGACTTAGCCTGGTCAAGCACCCTAAGTACGCCACTCTACCTACACCCCGGCAGGCCGAAGTAAGGCGGGTCCATGGACAGTTGGATCTAGAAGAAAAGACAACACATTCGGTTGTATTTAAAATCGTGTTTAACTTAAAGTCTTCTTAAGAATCGTAAGCCGCGACGAAATTATAGACAAGAAATGAATTTTACTATTTTTCTTGGCTTAAGTGTGCAGGAAAAATAAAATCTACGTTGATGGAGAAAAGTCGGAGCTAACTAAGCTCCGACTCCCCTAGGGGGGCCAGCCGTCGACGCTGAATAAAAGATGGTGAGAAGACCCCGTAAATGGAGTCTGCTGCCAACAAACTGAGTGTTGGCAAAGGTCACTGCTGGAGCTACTAAGCTCCGACACCCCGGAGGATTAACTATCGATGCTCTACGCGTTGATAGAGACTATTGCCGGAGCTACTAAGCTCCAGCGATAGACAATGTCGGAGCTTCTAAGCTCCAACAACCTCAGGGGGCCTTCACTATCAAAGACTTCAAACCTAAATTCTACAAGTTCGGAGCAAAAGAGTCTTCAACAAAACGCAATATCCTCTTGGTACATGTTCACAATCAAATTGTGTACATCTACCAGGGCGCCAAGTGAAGATAAAAGTGTTGAAGACAAAAAGTGAAATTCACAAAAATTTGGGGATTTCATTTATCTGGAGACAAGGGATTACATCTGGAGACAAGGGATTACAAAATTGAGGAAGAACAAGATAAAATACAAGTGAGAACTATAGAGATGGTCCTAGACCCTATGGAAGAATTGGGCGACCTTCTGGGCAACCTCTGATACGCTGGCTCGGGTAGCTTCGCCTTCTCCTTCGACGGGACCTTCAAGCACCGGGTCCAGAGGAAATTGGGAGTTCCGACTGGTGTAGCACGTCAACACATACTCCGCAACGTTCTTCGCCAGGGATTGCCCCTCAACCTCTAGTTGGTTCGCGATGACATCGCCCACGTTGGAGAGCTTGCTACCTGCTGCGCTCAACGCCTGCAGCGCTAGGTCCGGCTCCGGCTCCGGATCATCTGGGCGCACAGGGCTGAAACACATCGGTGTCAGTGCATCGTTGGCCTTGCTCAAGAACTCTCAAATCTGTAGGGAGTCCTCATCCCTTAAGCTCTTCATCTCTTCCAGGGATCTTCTGGCTGCCACCAGTTCAGAATTCTCACGGGCAAGGCGCTCAACTTCTTTGGCGTTTTGCTGAATCTTTTCAGCAACTCGCCTTTCGAGTTTTCCGAGCTCCTCCTCCCGGAGGTGGATCTTGTTCTGGCGGTCAACCAGGTCCTTCTCTCTACCCCTCACTTTCTTCTCTCTGGCAGTAAGGGCACACTCTTGTTCATATAGTTCCTGCCCTCGCACCCAGACCTTCTCCTCTTCCTCTTGGCAGCGCTCTTCCAATTTCTTGGCACGCTCCTCGAGGCCCTTGTCAGCCAGAGCCACCTTCTCGGTGAGCTCCTCCTCCCTCCTCAAGACGTCATCTCGCAGCTCTAAGAGTTTCTGCTCTTCATCTTCGAGCCGTTTCTCCCTCTCTTCATGTGCCTCTCGGCGCTTGATGAGTGCAGTGTTAATGGCCTCAAGCTGCTCGTGGCGTGCATCAGCCGCATTATTGGCTGCTTTGGCCTGATCGTAGATCTCTCGGGATTGAGCGTCGAGTGCACGAGTCATACTCTCCCTGTCATCCAGTAACTTGCCCCAGTACTCCAGGTGGATCTTCTCCCGCTTAATCCATTCTTTGTCATCCGCTAGCCTCGACTTTGCCAGCTTGGTCTCGAAGTAGAGCCGGTTACGCCACCGCCTAAGGGTTTGGCGCTCCTCTTCAAGAGCCTTGCTGTCATGGAAGAAGGCCAGTTGGACTTGACGCACACTGGAACATGCGTTGTCAATGGATAGCGACAACGGGATGGGTTCCGGACCTGCTGGGGTCTCCTCCGCTGGTTCCAGCGGGTCTTCAGATACAAAAATTGGGTCCCACTCTACAAGAGTGGTCCCCTGAGTCTCCATGGCACTAGGGCCGTCCTCCGGGATGACCTCAGTCGCCATCGAGGAAGGCCCTAGCGCCAGGTCTTCGTTCACCTCCTCAGACAGGGGGCCAGCGACTTCGCTTGGGCACTCCGACTCGGCCGCAGGTACCTCCGACGTCGTCACTTCCGGAGCAGGAGCTGCTGCTGGCTCCGGCGTTGGCACCTCTTCCGATGGGAGCTCGAGCTCCGTCACCTCTTCAACAACCGGCTCAGAAGCCGGAAGATCTTCAACATCGTCTGGCCCTGTGGCCGGAGCTCCAACAATGACCAGCTCAGTGGCCGGTGCTTCGGAAGTAGCCGACCCAACTGCCGGAACTACCTCAGTTTCCGGCGCGTGCGCCGGAGCTTCAATCACCTCCAGCTCAACCGTCGGGGCTTCAACAATTTCCGGCTCAGAGGCCGGGATTACTGCTTCCTCCGGCTCAACAGTCGGAGCTTCCATCATCTCAGCACCAGGACCCGGAGCTTCAACCTCCGGGACAGGTGCCGCTGGCACATCTTCACTCCCGAGGTCCGACGCTACCACGGGAACTTCTGGGGATGAGTCGAGGTCCATGACCACGACAGCCGGCGCCGGAACTGTTGCAGCTTCAGCCACCACTTGGGGCGGCACCAGGACAGGAGCAGAAGCTCCCACCCTCATGGCCTCAGACACTGTGGCTGAGGGTGGAGCCTCACTCCCCTTCTTGGGGACGCTGCAGATGATGAATTAAGAAAATTAAAAAACAGTTGTTACAATTAAAACAATTATCCAAGGTAGAAATAAAAAATTACCTTGGGAGGCTTCCGCACTAGCTTGCGCAGAACCTTTTTCTCGGGCGTTCTGGGCTGGTCATAGCCGGCATGGAAGCTCCGGAAGGGCCCCCAGAACTTCTCGAGGCCACGGGCGTTTCCCGAGTTGAGGCTCTCCTCGATCGGGAAGAACCCCCGGACCTGGAGGCCTCCACCGGCCCAGGTGCTGGAGTCGCGCGCCCGGAGCTAACACCCCGGGAAGACCCCCCTGCGGGAACAGACGTGCTCCGGGAGGACCCCACTGCGGGAACGGTCGCGTTCCGGGAGTACCCCATTACGGGAACAGTCGCCACGGTTGTAGAAGACCTTCCCCTCCTGGGAGAAGGAGCCAAGGCGGAAGTAGCGGGCCTGACGGACCTTCCGTCGACATGCTGCAGCTTCCTCTTCCGACTCTCGGGTTCATCCGCCAGCTCCTTGCCCTTGCCGACGACCTCGACCCTCGGCTTTGGGGCAGGGACAGAGCCATCTTCGGGCATTCTGGGGATCGCCACCCGGGTGGTTGATCTCCTCTCGACGACACCAAGGTTGTCAAGCACGGGCATCTTCCGCCGGAGCTCCCTGCTGAACTCCACTTCTACGTTCAGAGGAAGAAAAGCAGACGGCAGAGTCAAGTCATCGCCGTGGACGTTAATGCCGTGCTGGAACTTCTTGAGGTGGAACTCCAAGGTTTTCCCCACCATGTTGGACTTCAACCCGGTCTCAACCCGGTCGTCGTCCATCACGCTGTTGAGGGCCCAAGCGAGTTTCTCCCTCCTCTTCAGCGGCGCCCACCTGTTGACCAAGAAATTGCAAAATACCGCTTGAGGAGTCAATCCTCCCTCCATGCATTGGCGGATCCTGGTCAAAGCAGGGTTGAAAGCTTCCGCCAGCACCGGAGCTTCACTCCAGATCGTCGTGTCGATGCCGGGAAGACCATCGGGCAGCTCCAACCTCTCGTGCTCCTCCACCCTGACGACTATCCAGTCTTTCTTCCATTCATCCCACTTCCCAGAGGGAAATGACCGGAGGTACTTGAATGGGCACTTCTTGCGCTTCACGAAGTAGTAGAAGCCAAGGTACTCATTGTTCCAGCCAGTGGTGTGGACGGTGAAAAAAGGTCCCGAAGAGTTCAATGCAGGGGGGGATGCCCACCCACATCTCACAGAAGTGGACGAAGATAGACACGAGGAGAATGGAGTGAGGGCCAAGGTGGTATAACTGCAGACCATAGAAGTCTAGCAGCATCAAGAAAAATGAAGAAAAAGGTGGGATCAACCCCACCATGGCGTACGAGGAGAAGTACATCATTTCGTTGGCGTGCTCCTTCTCGAATGGGAGCTCTCCACCGGCACAGACCGAGCGGTTGAAGAAGTCCGAGGACCACCCTATGAGGGCCCGGACCTTCTTCAAATCACCGTCGGTCTTCAAGCAACTCTCGCGGAGACCCAACTCCATCGCGGCACAGCTAGGCAAGAGAAGAAAAGCAAAACACAAGTTGGGAGTTTGATCGCAAGAACAGATGAGAGGTGTAAAGAACTCCCAACGGTGCGCACTTTCCTTCTAAAGTAAGCCCTCACGACGTTGGATGGAAACCGCAAGGAAGTCGAAGGTACCACCCAAAAATTCCACCCAGCCGATGACTAGCGGGCTCGGGACCACCCCGACGATCAAGTCGAGGTTCTTACCTAGGTGAACGGTTGTCATCAAGAGGCGGGAAGCCCAAAGGCGGCGGCCTGAAAAGGCGCGCGGAACCGATACGGTTTTTGTATAGGGAACCGGCGACCTTCAATTGCGTGAGATCCGCACGCCAAAGATCTCATCTGCTGCACGCGGGATGCGCCACGCAGCGAGGATTTAACTCTAAGTCCTTGCCAACGGCACCTTCAAAGACCCTTGAAGACTCAGTTCAAAAGTCGCAAGGGTGGACCCACCTCCAGTGGAATGACTTCACCCCAGTGGTCTTCCCCGGAGGTAGGTCTAGGGGGCCACTGTCGGTACCCTAGAAACCGTACACCCCTTGAGGTTGTAAAGATCTCAAAGGAAAATCATCTACTTGGTTTGAAGACCCTCAAAGGCCCACATGTCAGACATAACCGGACCCTTCTCCAACGTGGTTAATCCCTGGGTCGCCACGTGTACTACCAAACCGGAGCTACCGCCCACAAGGGGGAAGCTCCGGGCCATGTACCGAAATGGCACCTCCGGACTTAACCCCAGACCGAGAGGAGCTCCGGACCCGACACGTGTCAGGTAGCTCCGGAGCTACCTGTTTCCCACAGTATGCACCGGAGCTACCACGTGTCCAACCGTCGGATCTTCAGCCCTTAACCTCCGGAAGACCTCGCAACGACTCCGGATCTTCAAAGGGGAATCAAGGACTTCAAGACCCGATTAAGTGTCATTAATGACATATTAATGACACTTAAATGGACGATCTTAACACCAGTAACGGTGCTGTCAAAGCCCGTTACAGGGTCATTAAGAGCAATTAAATGTGTTAAATAAGTGTCAATACTAGTAACTGCCGGGGCCACATGTCGGGCCAGGCAAACTTGTAATGGCCTGCCCTTGTACTATAAAAGGACAGGCTGACGACACGTTCAACAGGCTAGACACACACGCCATTAACGCTCAACACAAGCTCATACACCTAATACAACACCAACACACCCGTGGAGTAGGGTATTACGCTCAGGCGGCCCAAACCACGTAAATTCTTGTGTCTCCTGTGTCATTTCATTCTCACCTTCTTTAACCTCCGCGCGCCCATACCGAACATCAAACTCCCCTATCACTTTAGCCGTGTAGGGAGATCTGCCGGTTCCAAACCGCCGACACCTCCCTTTTTGGACACTACTTGAACCGGACTTACCCATTCACTATGAGGAACAGGGTAGATAATCTCGACATGCAAAAGTTTCAAGACTTATTTCTTGACAACTTCCCACATTGCATTATTCAATCGCCTTTGAGATCCCCTTGAGGGGATGCTCTCTGGGTCAATAGGAATGTGATGGGTGCAAAACGCTAGACTAATCCCCTTGAGATCCTATAGTGAATAGCCAAAAACAGCTCTATGCTTTTCTAGCATGGCTATGAGTTTAAGTGAGTCATCATCTGAAAGATTGTCACTTAGGATGATAGGGGCTTCCAAATCGCCATTTAGAAAGGCATAACGTACGTCTGGAGGTAAAAATTTGAGCTCAATAGGAGGTTTTGGAGTGGACTCTTCTTTTGGCAATTCAATTGCCTCTTGAAATTCATCCTCCTCTTGGATGAAATCTTCATCTCCTTCAATTTCAGGGGATTCTAAGAGCTGAAGAGTCCTCACCTCCTCTATTGGCTCATCCTGGATGGGAGGTTCTGCAGATGTGTTCTTGGAATGCAGAATAGTAACAGAGAACTTTCTCCCTTCAAGGTTGACATTGAGGTTTCCTTCCAAGGGAATTTCCATGAGAAATTTCTCAATGGGTATCCCAATCATAATATCAAAATCTTAGATTTCGAACACATGGAAGTACAGGAGAGCCCCAAAATCTTTGTGTCTTAGAGACACCTGTTGCAAAACCCTGCATCCTTCAAGGATGGTTTTGAAAGAATCTCGGAATGATTTTCGTGATGGTGCCAATGGCACATCGCCCAAAATGGTGAGAGCACAATAATCTAAAATGAGATCTGCTCCAACAATGGTGTTGTATAGGACCCTCTTTGGTGTCCCTCTAATGAAACATAGAATGGTTGCCAAAGGTGAGGTCATCCGAAGAATTTCGGTTGACATCTCATCTGAAGAATAGAGGTTAACTCATTGACCGTTTATTGGATGAACACTCCATCAGCTGGGTCAGGTGGAGTTAGTGGCAATGATGGTTTCCTATGGCAACAGTACATCAAGGTATTTCCGTAATCTTCAAAAATCTTTTCCTTGAAGTAAAAGGGAAACTCCGAAGGTTGATTTTTTTTTCCTTCGTAGTTTCTAGTACGGGAGAGGATTCTTCTGGCAAGGCTTGGGATAAGTAAGAAATGGGTTCATCCTTGTTTATGGGATTATCCTCAGCTCTTGACACGACTTCCTCTTGAGGAGGCTCCTTAAGACCCATAATGAAGGAAGAATTTTCTAGAATCCGATCTAGAATATCCTCGCCTTCTTCCGACATCTTATGGGGGAAGGATTTGTTGGTTGTGGGACACATGCCAGCTCCGGAGCCCTCAGTGGGAGCAAGGGCCTGGAGCCGGAGGACGCGTGACAGCTCCAGAGCCCTCCTCGGTTGGTGCGTGGGCCCGGAGCTAGAGGATGCGTGGCAGCTCCGGAGCCCTCCCTGGTAGAAGCAAGGCCCCGGTGCTGGAGGACGCGTGGCAGCTGCGGAGCCCTCCTTGATGGGAGCAAGGACCCAGAGCCGTAGGACGCGTGGCAGCTCCGGAGCCCTCCTTGGTGGGAGCAAAGGCCCGGAACCGGAGGACACGTAGCAGCTCCAGAGCCCTCCTCGGTGCGAGCAAGGGCCCGAAGTCGGAGGACGCGAGACAGCCTCAGAGTTTGTCTCAACGGGGAGGCCAGGTCCAGAGCTTCTTCTAGCTTGTATGCGAGGTACCGAATCTGCAAGGTATTGACAATGTGCCTTCAGATCTTCTGTTGATTGATTTTTATCTTTCCATCTAAGTGTTTGAGTTTGATGGAGTGTTAGAGATATATTGAAATATATTGTATTCTCCTCTTGTACTAGGGGTCTTCCACATATTTGTAATCTTCGAGTATTTTACATATTTAGACATTTGCAATCATAATAATACAAGCACAATATTCGTATAACCAGACAACTAGAACGATGCACTCCAGCACATCCGGATCAAACCTCTGCAGCTTGTTGAAGCTGGAACACGAATGTGTGTGACGAGTTCAGCTCTAGGATCACCAAATTCTCACGAAGAATACTCGCACTCTGTTGTGGTTATACACACATGCAGATAATGAAAGCAGAGTTATGTGTTGTGGAGAGGCACTACGGCTCTCCCATTATTCTCCTCTTTATACGAAAGAAACAGATTACACGCCTGTGGACGTCAGATGCCGGTTTTCACGCTGTCCCTGCTGATGCCCATCACGCCCCAGTCTTTTGGCGCCGTATGCAACAGTCAGCAGGCGAGCGCGTCGTGGCTAAGACCAGACTATACCAGGAGTTTGGAATGAACAAAACAGATATTGTTGCAAAGCAAATATGCAGCAAATGCAACCCCATACTAATGCAACTAGATTGTTTTAACACAGCGCTGGTGCTGTAATTGACTCCAGGGGGCTCGAGCCCCTACTGCCCGTAAGGCTATCGAGCCCCCTCAAGTTGTCCGCAGAGACGTAACATACTGGATAAGTGTAAATTTAGAGGATTTAGAGAAAGATATTGGTTAAGTAGAAAGAGAATGGTGTATAGAATATGCTTTTAAATAAAATGAGTGCGGATAGCTTAACCCTTACTAAAATTTTTTAAAAAGAAATCTGAGAACGAGAGAGAAGGTGAAGAGGAAGAATAAGAAGGGAGAAGGGAATGAAAGATTATGTTGAAGAGTACATCTCCCGTAGGAGCCGCGGGTTTTTATTTATAGCCAGCAAAGGATTACAATCTGAGTTACAATCAAACTCCAAACAAACTCTAGCTTCTATATCTATAATATATGGACTTGGTTATAGACAATGTTATGGATACCGTATTCTACAGGGCATACGTATTTCCTTATTCTAACAGCTCCCCTCAATCATAACTTAATCAAGTTAAGATTGTTTTGGAATTTTTCTTGCAGCAGCAAAGACAATGCTTTGGTGAATCCGTTTGCAACTCGATCATTTGTAGATATATGTCGAACTTCAACTTTTTTGCTAACCACCTTTTCACGAACAAAGTGGTAATCAATCTCGACATGCTTAACCCTCCCATGGAATATAGGATTAGCTGTTAGGTAAGTTGCACCTAAATTATCACACCACAGACACGGTGTCCCATCTTCTTTGATTCCCAATTCTTTGAGCAGATATTGTAGCCACATTACCTCAGTAGTAGTGTTAGCCATAGACTTATATTCTTCTTCTGTTGAAGATTGAGAGACTGTGGGTAGCTTTTTAACACTCCACAAAATTAAGTTGGGCCCAAGAAATATGGCGAAACCACCAGTAGAAAGTCGGTCATCAAGACATCCTGCCCAATCAGCGTATGAGAAGACACTAATCTTTGTTGAACATGATTTTTGAAACACCAATCCAAGATTGACAGTTTTCTGAACAAATCGCAATATTATTTTCACTGCTGACCAGTGCTCGATTGTAGGAGCATGAAGAAACTGAGGAACTTTATTAACCGCAAAGGAGAAATCTGGTCTAGTAATAGTTAAATACTGTAAAGCCCCGACTACCTTTCTGTAGTTCGTGCTATCCTTGTCGTCAAGGGATTTACCACTGTATATAGATAACTTACTTGTTGTAGCCATTGGAGTTGAAACTGGTTTGCAGTTTTCCATATTACCCGCTTTAGAATATCTTTTGTGTATTTCTCTTGCGATAGAACCAGCCCTTCTTTGATTTCCTTGACTTCTATTCCAAGAAAGTATTGAAAGTCTCCAAGGTCTTAGAACAAAAGTATTTTGCAATTTGGAGAGCAGATCACTTACTATCTGCTTTGACGAGCTTACCAGGACGATATCATCAACATAAATTAGCATCAGGGCACAAGTGCCTTGATTTTGATAAATAAACAAAGAATGATCAACCTTTGAGGAAATGAAACCAAGCTCCTGCAATCTTGCACTCAGTCTAGAATACCATGCCCTAGGTGCTTGTTTCGAACCATATATAGCTTTGTTCAGTTTACAAATATGTGTAGGCATTTTCTTGTCTTCATACCCGGGAGGTGGCTTCATATAAACTTCCTCTTCTAGGATGCTATGTAAGAATGCATTCTGCACATCTAGCCGTCTTAAGCACCAATTGTTCGAAACTGCAATAGAGGGTACAAGTCTTATAGTTGCAACTTTAACTACTGGACTAAATGTGTCCTCGTAGTCTATCCCATACTTTTGCTTGAACCCTTTTGCCACAAGCCGAGCTTTATACCTGTCTATAGATCCATATGCCTTTTTCTTTACTTTATAGACTCATTTACAATCAACAATGTTCTCTCCCTCCTTGCTCGGCACAATAGTCCAGGTATGATTATTCTCTAGGGCTTCAAACTCAATATTCATAGCATGGTTCAAATCAGAATGATCAAGTGCTTCCTGTAAATATTGTGGCTCCCCAATTGATAAAAAACAAGAATATCAAATAGTTCCATCGGTGTACACCTTAGGAACCAAAATACCTGATTGTGATGGTTCTGGGGCGGGATGGTGTTCGTTAAGCAACAGCCAATCCATCTACATTGGATCCCCCTGATCGATCTTCCTCGGATCGAACACCGTGCACAAGCACAGGTGAAGGTGCGGGCACATTTATATTGTCGGTAACACCGGTTTCCGCCCCTCTCCGCCTGAGACACGTGATCACTCATCTGTCGAGCGAGAATTTGCTGCAACGGGCATTGGATCAAGCATCGGATTAGCATTGATTTCAAGGAAAACCTCTGTCACAGAGTCTTCTTCCAATACGCTATGTACACAACCATTTTCTGCACCATCGCTATCATCCAGAGCTATTTCATTTTCTCGCAGGTTCTCTAGCTTCAGTCTTCTCCTGATTTCTTCCCCAGAATAAATTTCAAAGATAGGAGAGCTTGCATACAGATCTTGTGGCAGAAGAAGAATTTCTTTCCTTAGTCTTGCACCTGCATTTTCATGGAGATTTGCAAAGGGAAAAACTTGTTCATTGAAAACCACATCTCGAGATATATATAGTCTCCATGTTTTTGGGTCAAGACATTTGTATCCCTTGTGCATTTGACTATTGCCAAGAAACACACATTGTGCAGATATGAAGGCAAGATTTCTTATATTGTATGGTCCAACATTCGGCCAACAGGCGCACCCGAAGATCGTGAGATTAGAATAATCCAGCTTCTTTACAAGGAGGAGATCAGCTCATGTTTCCATTTGTATCACCTTTGAAGGAAGTATATTGATGAGAAATACCGATGTCAAGAAAGCTTCATCCCAATATTTCAATGGCATTGAAGCATTTGCCAATAAAGCAAGTCCAACTTCCACAATATGTCGATGCTTGCTCTTGGGTGCCCCGTTTTGCTAATGTGCATGTGGACACGAAACATTATGATCAATTCCTATCTTATTGAAGAAGGAATTTCATTTTTCATATTCTCGATCCCAGTCTATATGCATAGCCAAAATCTTTTGATTAAATTGCCTCTCTTCCCGATTCTGAAAATTCAAAAATACTTGGAATACATCCCATCTGTTTTTGAGAAGATATATTCAAGTGTATTTGCTGAAATCATCGATAAAGCTTACGTAATATTCATTCATATTGAGAGACATTGGAGCTGGACCCCACACATCAGAATGAATCAACTCAAGAGGTTTAGATGATACACTGCTTGACTTTGTATATGGTAATCGATGGCTCTTTGCCCTTTTACAAGCATCACACACCACACTATTCCTATATTTATCACAAACAGGAAGATTATTATTCTTTAACACAAAATCGACTATAGAAAACGATGGGTGACCTAGGCGACTATGCCATGACTCAATAGTGGACTTGGCCGAAATTAATCCATGCTTATTAGCAGTTCCTGTCGTAGTCTTGATAGGGTAGAGATCTCTTTCACACCTTCCTTTACAAATTGCTTTCTTCGAAGCTTGAACCATGATAACAAAATGCCAAGGGTGATATTCAATAAATAAATTGTTATTCTTTGTAAGCTTGTGAACTGAGCAAAGATTAATCTTGGAGCTAGGAACATGTAAGACATTATCCAAATGCAATGGTCCTTTCTTAGAGTGAATTGAAGTATTCCCAATATGACAGATATTCATACCTTTACCAATGGCAGTATTGATTTGTTTCTGGCCTTGGTACTTGTCATGTGTGGTTAACTTGTCCAATTCACCAGTGATATGGTCTATAGCACCCATATCGGTGTACCAATTAGTATCAACCCCGTACGAAGGTGTGGTGGCTCCCGCAAATTTTCCTTCTTTCTTTTAACTATCATCATAACGATGACAACATTCAATAGCCTGATGATTTGGTTTACCGCAGATTTGACATATCATCTTCTGTCCTTGACTCTTATTTTGATTTGGCCTAATGTAGGCTCCTCTGCGGTTTGCTCCTTGACCACAACCAGACGGGTTCCTTCCTCCTCTGCCTGGATTTCTTCCACGCCCTCGACCCCTCATGGCCGAGTTAGCCGAGGACATATTGTAAGATTCTTCATTATTCAACATATCCTGTCGTTATTAAAAACTGAGTGCTTGGGCATAAAGCTCATTAACAGAGATCTGATCAACTCTTGCCATAACAAAAGATAGGAGTATAATCCGAGTCTTGTCCATTCAAGCTGTAAGAGATAATCTCTTCTTCATCGAGGATCTTCCCTGTTGAAGCCAATTCATCTGTAAATCTTTTCATCTTTGAAAAATATTGTGGCATCGTCAACGTACCTTTTTTGTGTTAGTAAGTGCAAATCTTAGATTTGCTACTTTAGCCCGAGATTGAGATGCAAAAGATTCTTGCAAGGCCTTCTAAGCGTTGGCTGCTGTTTCTTTGGTAGCAACATGCGCCAATACTTCTTTGGAGAGGCTGTTAAATAAATACGCTAGTACTTTCTGGTCATGTGTGATCCAAGTCGCAAACTCGGGATTTGCCACAATTTCTATCTTGCTGTCTTCTTTCTTCACAAAAATTGTTTCTGGCGGCGGCCTAAACTTCTCGTCCAAGTAGTGCATGAGCTGAGCACCCCTCAGTACAGGTAGGAATTGCTCCTTCCATAACAAATTGTTCTCTCTGGTACGTTTTTCCGTGACAGGAGGGCAAAGCGCCAGCAGGATTGTCGTCTAGGAAGAACTCGCCGTATTCATGTTGCTAGATGCAGGTAGAAGAGATGGCTTTGGTTACCATGAAAGATTATGTTGAATCGTACATCTCCCGTAGGAGCCACGGGTTTTTATTTATATCCAGCAAAGGATTACAATCTGAGTTACAAACAACCTCCAAACAAACTCTATTTTCGATATCTATAATATATGTACTTGGTTATAGACAATGTTATGGATACCGGATTCTACAAGGGATACCTAATTCCTTATTCTAACAGGGAATAACCAAACCAACCCATCCAGGGCCTCCGTAATTAAGGCCTCTACCAACGTAAGTTACTTACTTACATCGCTTTTCCCTTAATTACGTCGGTTACTGGCCGATGAACCAGTTTGGACATAATAAAGGTAACTTCTGTCGGACGCCGACGTGAGTTAGTAACTTACGTCAGTGTCCTGTAATCGACATAAGTAAGTTACCGGGATGGGCCGCGGGCTGGGCCGGAGCACTTACGTCGGCCTTGTCTTGGCCGGCGGAAGTTACTTGCCTAACTTACGTCCATATCGCCGGACCGACGTAAGTTAACGTAATATAACTTACGTCGGCTATGACCATACCGACATAATTTGATGGTTAACTTACGTCGGTTTAGCCACACTGATGAAAGTTAACCTGGGCTACCTTTCGTCGGTATTGCCAAAGCTGACGTAAGTTACGTTTCTGGTTTCTTTTTAAAAAAAATAGAAACTGACTACCTCGCGTGATGGCGAGAACACAGAACAGCAAGACAGAAATAGATATATGTAAACTGACAGAAAAACTGTTTCAAAATAGTTTCAAAACATCAGCAACAACACAATTTCACACCAGACTACGCACTAGCTCCTCCACTACCTCCGGGATTTTCTCGGCGCGTTTCTGAACACTGTAGAAGAAACATAGTGAATTGACAACACGAATCAACATAAATTCACTTTTGCCTAGCTCATTCCTTAGTTGAGCCGAACTAGAATGCCCAAACCGAAACTGAACTTTAATTAGAATGCCCAAACTGAAACTGAAATAGTTAGGTAGTGCTTTGAATTGGTTAGACCTGATTGCTAAAAAAGGAAGGCCGAACTGATTGCTAATAGATTGAAACTGAAACTAATAAACTGAAACTGAAACTAAAGGGAGGCCGAACGGATTGCTAATAAACTAAAACTGAAATGCCCAAACAACCGAAGCTTAACTGAATGCTAATAAAGGGAGGCGGTCAATGAATGGAGATGGCCTACAAATGAAGATCGGAGAGGCTATATATATCACTCATCAGAGAGGCTGCTTCTTACTCCATCTCTATTTCACTCTCTCCCACTCTATGTTCTACCTCCTTATCTACGTATGTAAAATGCTGAAATGAATACGACAATATTAAAGAAAGAGTTTATCACCTGCTTCGGGGTCTCCTGCGGCGGAAGCGTAGAAATCTAAATATCCTGACCACTGTTTCGAGCAAGAGTCTTCCATTGCAAAATATTAGAAGATATATGTTATTGAAATGCTATGAAAACTAACTATTGTACTTTAAATTACTTACCGCCACTGCTGCTTGCATTGGGCCATCAATAAGGTCGTTCTGTGCTGCTCCTCCCTTGCCTCCGCCCTCGACCTCTCTAGCTCTGCCTGGGTCTGCGCTAACGTCTCCTTCAAGGCGAGGAGCTCCAACTGGGTCTGTGAGAGACGACCACTTGAGGACCCAATGGACGAGGCCTGCGTCGATGAAGCGCCTCTCAAAGGTCCCACCGACCTAGAGTCGACAACTCCATATAAAATGGCAAACCTGCAAAAGAATGAAAACAATAAGTAGAAGAAGATAAATTGAAAAAGAAATGAAACAAATGACCAACTCACCATCCATGGGCCTTCCCGCCTCCGCTCACGTACACGGCTTGGAGGTCGATCGACATGTTTTCCCAATCATAATCTGCTCCATGTATCCTCGTGATATCCTGCGCGTACTTTGCCTACAAAACAAAGAAATCTTGTAAGCATATCAATAATATTATTAGTTATAATGAAATTGATGAATTTCAAAAACTTACTAGTCGGTCGACTGCGACCTTACTACACTGCCTTGGCTGAGAAGGGTCACTTTCCTTGTGACCTCTCTTCCAAACCTGGGTCGGGGTCGGCTCCTGACCCATCTCTCACTCATGTATAGCCGTGTTAGTGAGATAAATATATTAAAAACACATAAATAATTTGAAAAAGTACTTACCATGCGTTTAGCCAAACGCAAGTAGCTGTCGCTGCCAAAGTTGTGCTTGCCCTCGGACCCCATGTGGCATTGTCTAGCCTTTGTGGACTTACCGATGAAAGCTTTGCTAGCCCAGTGCCGACAGAAATATAAGTACGCTTTGGTTTTACTCGGTAACCAAGAAATACTAACGTGCACATATTTCATTTTCATCAATGCAGTTAACATACATAGATATTGTAAATATTTAATAATATTAAAAAATTACTTCCGCGTACTGCTCCTCTACCAAGTACGCATCGGAGTCGTTCCTAAATGGACCCCTTTGCTGCTCCTGCTCTCGAGGGTGCCTCTTGTAGTATGCATTGACAGTCTGAATATGGGTGTTCCACAACACCGCCGTCGTGAGTTTCCGAGCGTTGTAATGGAACACGCGTCTCGCGTGGTCCTGCATGCCCGGTTCCTCTACTTGGTACCTCAGGTTTAATTAAACAAACATTTAAGTGATATGCATTAACAATTCAAACGAGTTGAAAAAATGAAACAGTTAAACTTACTACAAAATCATACCACACGGCTCTCTGAACCGTGTCGTGGACCGGGTGACATACACGAGCGTAGTCATCCCACGACAGGGCAGGGAAACTGTAAATGACACCGGGGTAGTGCAACTTAGCACCCAGGACACTGTTAACATGCCTGTGGTGCTTACCAACATCTGCAAAATATATTAAATCATTAAGTAACAGAAAACAACATCTAATATTTAATATACTATATATAGTTTTTTACCTGTCTCTGACAGGACAGATCGTGATCCGCTGAGAAGTAACCGGAGGAAGAGCCGCAAAGTGGGTCCTCCTCGTCCGTCGCCTTTGCTGTGGCGCCGCTGCGTCCTATGACCCTGAAGGCTCTGCGGAACCACCAGAGTCCAAAGGAAGGCTTGCGGTAGCCGACTGCAAAGGGAGGCTAGCGCTAGCAGGCTCCCGTAGCGGCCCCCTAGCCTCGGACTCCGGAGACTATGAGTCAGACTTCACAAAAGAAAAATATTGTCAAAAAATAATTATTAACAAGTGCAATTTATAAAATAACTTGATTGTAAACTAAAATTTACCCCTGTCCTTGAAAGCACACGTGAGCTAAGGGTGGAGCGTGCGCCAGAAAGAGGGAACGTCAGCTCGAAGGTAACGAGGTCCCTGAGCAAGGTTCTCGTGGCGGCTCAAACCCGCTCACTGGCTTCCCCTTCCTCTTCCCCTTCGACGACATCCTGTTATAAGGAATAAATGATTAATATGCTTAGATAATATACAAAATTAATGTTAAGTTAGTGAATAAAACGTTATTTCATAAATTTCAAAATTCATCAACATCACAATCATGCACCCTACTCCTTAAACCAGCCCATCGATCTTGTTCTTCCGAATATTGTTTTCATTTCCGCAAATCAGAAGGTTCGACTAAGTCATCGATTTCTTTAGTTTCCGATTTTGATTTTGTTTCCGCTTTCGTGCCAGTCTTAATATCTTGAGCGTCTCCAACTAAGTCATCGAGTCCTACACCGGGCTCGACTGAGAAGGAGTCTGGCAACTCTTCCTATAGGTAGACCTCATCAGCCTCAACTTCCTCATGGTAATCATCATCTTCTGGAGTGTATAACCGGTCACGAGGATTCACCTTATGTATCACCCACCAAGCTTTCAATTTATTGCATGGATGAGGTAGATAGTACACTTGCTCTACTTGGTGTGCAATAACTAATGAATCGAATCCTTTCAACCATTCCTTGTGTTTTACTTCGACCATGTCAAATTCATTTACTCGAATTCCACGAATGGAATCAAACCATTCGTAGTCAAAGAATACTACTCGAATTGTCTTGTTTCTGACATAAGTGAATTCAAGGATTTTTTAATAATCCCATAGTAATGAGTTTCATGTTCTTGCGAATCGATTGCCCTCATCACAACTCCAGTATTACATGTTGCCACGAGAGAATGAAGAGATTCAAATTGAGTTGTACAGAATCAAAAGTCGTTGACGTCGTATCGACCATAGCTTCTAATGTTAACCACTCCATAGGATAGTTGTCGCAAATCTTCATGAACGTTGGCTTCTTTTTGCACTGTCCAAGATATGAAGTTATTAGAAAATGTAAGCATTATTAAGTTATAATAATACGTTGTTAATAATGATAAGTTAGAGAGAAAATGTTACATGATCTCGAAACTAGGAAACAAAATTAGATCCCCTGTTTATTCCTTCCCGTCGAATCTGTTCTATCTGTTTGCTCGTGGGTTGATGTCTATGTCTCCAATTTTGCTTATCGAACATACTGCACGAATAGAGAACCTTTTAGAATAGATGTGTTGCAAAAGATGTTGAAAAGCATAAGTGTAGGAGAAACACTTACTTAAAATATTCACCCATTTTATCCATATTAGCGTACATGTAGAAGAAAGCAACACACCTTTCTTTTTTGCTAACATCGTAGGAAGTGTAACTACCAACAGTAGTGCCTCTTGTTGCAAAAATGGAGAGATTGCTACAAGAAGGTTGCTCATCCATATTGTACCACATTGACGAAGTATTAACATTGTGTTCCTCTACAAAGTAAACACTTGAGAAGTATCCTACTTCCTTAAGAGTAAAAGGTTCGGCGATGCAACCTTCAACTCTTGCCCTGTTACCAACCATTGGTTTCAGATATCTGAGTGGTCTTTCAATATGATACATTCGCCTATATTGCATGGGACCGCCAACTTTTGCTTCAAATGGAAGATGAATTAAGAGATGTTTCATTGGATTGCAGAACACTGGAGGAAAAAAATTTCCATCTTACACAAAAGTACAAGAATCTCCTTCTCCAACTTAGTCATCATCTCTGGCGTGATTTCATTAGCACAGAATTGCCTATAGAAGTGGCTAAGATCGGCTAACACCTTCCACACCGCATCGTCAAAGTAGCCTCCAAACATAACAGGCAGAAGTCTTTCCATGATTATGTGATAATCATGACTCTTCAACCCAATGAGCTCTCCCGTTTTCACATTCACGGCTCCTCTCTGACTAGCTACATAACCATCTGGGAATTTCAACCTTTGCAACCATTCGGGAACTTCTTTCTTTTCTTTAGGTCGAAGACAGAAAGGAGCGCGTAGTTTACCACCATTTTCGGAGAGCTCAAGAGTTTGACAGTTACAAAGCTCGGCGAGATCCTTTCGAGTCTTTAAATTGTATTTTGTTTTTCCCGTCATGTCCATGCATGTGATTATGATACTGTCGGTACCCGACATACTGCGTACCCTCGCGCACAAGCTAGAGCCACCTAAGTACCCCGCCTCCCAGCAGAGGTGGGGTCCAAGGGTGCCACGTGATCAAGAGATCCGGACTCACCAGACTCAGATGGGTGGTCCAGGGTACCCGCAGGAAACCCCGAAGGAGAAGCCAAAGCACCCCCTTTGGAGGCAAGCCCCAGGTAACCACGTGTCTAGCATGTTAGGACCCCTCCTCCCCGCGAGGGCTTCGGGGCTGCCGCGTAGACTAAGGCATCAGACGGGCCACCTCCCATATGGGCGGGCTTCGGCGCTGCCACGTGTCCTGCAAGACGGGAGCTAATCGCCTCCGGGAGGGTGGGCTCCTAAGATGTCATGTAGTCTAGCCACTTGCCCTGGATGGACGGATGTTGAAGTTAGGAGAGCGGTACGCATTGTCCCTGTCAAGTCTTGAATATACGCGGCTTCCCCAGACACAGGGCGTGGCACACACCTAATGTCAGGCACCGCTATAACCAATCGTATCACGGTAAAGATGCCACAGGCCTATCCCACTCTACCAAGTGGGTAGCTTACCGCGACAGAGACAATTGGATGGGACATCCCCTGCAAATTTCAGCAACGGCACGTGGGCTACTGACGGCGCAGGCGGCAAGACGGCGGGTCTTCAAGCCCACGATCGGACCATGCTTACGTAAGAAGCCTTAGATCGTTAGGATAAGATCACCTCGCGACCACCTGTCGGGCCCCAGGACCCCACTTGTCACGCATCCGGCCTTGTTTATAAAAGGTCGGACTACCACCGATAAAAAGATCCCCACATCGAACATCACATAGACATACCAGCAATACTACTCACCGTGGATTAGGGTGTTACGCTCCTTGTGGCCCAAACCACGTAAAAACCACCGTCTCATACTCTCATCTGCTAGAACAATTAATTAAGGCCTAAGCCCCACCGAACAATGAACCTCCACGGGCTGCTCCTTAGCAGATTTGTGGGAAGTGTCGCACTAACACTTCGACTTTTGGCGCGCCAGGTAGGGGATTTTTCCCTAAAAAAAGTGGTAGCGCTTTCACCACCATGGTGTTCATCAAGCCCGTGAAAGGCGGTTTACGCGGCCGCCATCCGATGACCAGATCCTTCGTTAGAGTGGTGCTCTCTGGTCCATCACGTCCTGGTGCAGGTATAGCTGGCCAGGACGACACGTCAGGACACATCCCGGCTCAGTCGGCCCTGTCGGCGCCACTGACTGCAAGCCCGGAGAGTGCCCTGGCAGCTGCCAGGGCCCTTCTCCACCACCCATCGTCGTTGAACGCTTCCGAGGGATCGGCTCAGCAGAGGTTCCAACACATCGACCATCTTGTCGTCACAGCCATCAACTCCCCCAACATGGGAAGGCGCCTCGTGTCTCTATCACGAACGCCGACCATCGACCGTCGCACCGCCAACTCCCACTCCTCCAGGCCTACGAGCGTTGACCGGCTCCCCGTGGAGGACCTCAGGGCTGAGCTTGACTGTCGTCAAGCTCACATGGATGATCGAGTCATCATGGAGCGACAGCAAGAGAGGCAGCGCAACCTCGACGCCGAATATGACCCTCAATGTCCTGTTCATGAGGCGTCCTCCGTCCAGGGTGCACCACAAGTAAACCCTCCGCCACTTGACCAGGAGTATAATGGCTCAACAACCCCCTGCAGTACTCGATGCAGCAGGACGTGCATCAATAGTACTTGGTGTAGTCGGTACCATTGCAGCAACGGATGGCACAACCAGTGCCACAACCGCAGGTTCCACAGGCGTTGCATGTCGTGCAATAGAGCCCCTTGGGGTATGCTACCCCGTATGTCTCTCCAACGAAACCCATCGGAGGCTGCACAGCATTGGCTCTGCACCTCCGCATCGCGACGTGGCCATGTGAGTTCCGACCACATATGTCTGAGAGGTTAGACGAAAGCATCAAAACCCAGCTGAGTTCCTGCAGATCTACACCACGACGCTCCTTGCCGCAGGAGCGGATGAGGCCATCCTGGCGAACTACTTCCCAGACACCCTGACTGGATCAGCAGCTCGTGGCTAATGAACCTGCCTGAGGGCTCTATAACCTCTTGGGATGAGCTGTGCTGACAGTTCACTGCGAACTTCGGCAGTTCCTACACTCGCCCCGGCACCAATCTCAACCTCCACGCCGTGCGACAACAACCCTGGGAGACGCTGAGGCCATTCATCCAGCGTTTCTCCTAGGTACGCAACTCCATCCCCAACATCCCGAATGCCTCTGTCATAGATGCATTCCACCAGGGTGTGTGTTACCGCAAGATGCTCTAGAAGTTAGCCATGCACAACGTGCAAGATGACTCCAAGCTCTTCTCCATTGTCGAACGGTGTGCCAGGGCAGCAGAACACTGTGACTGGCACACTCAACCCATTTAGGGCGGGCGGTGCTGGCCAGATCAGAGAAGGAGCCACTACCCTAGGTAGCGGCAAAAAGAAGAACAAGAACCGGGGTGGCGGCAAGAACAAGCCGCTTCATGGGTCCCCCATCGCGGTAGAAGCCACAACTGGAGGTGGCAAACCCCCGTGCCCAGATAAGCGCCCACGTCATCCACCTACCACAGATGAAGGCGTCGAGTCCTACCCGGTGCACAAAACTCACAACCACACCGCGAGCGAGTGTTGGGAGATAAAGAGATGCACCGAACGCTACCAAGAGCAGGCGCAACAGCGCCCAGACGGTGCACCCTTCCGCCAGTAGGACGGCAAGCAGAAGGTCGACCCCGTGGTCGAAAATGACAAGGAGATGGCGTACTAGACGCAGGAGCGGGCCGTCAAAGTGGTCCACCAAGATGAGGACTTCGACGCCAGCATTGACCACGAGGGTCGCAAGACCCTCCACGTCATATTCGGACGGTCTTGGGATCCTGCCTCTCGAAATTTGGTCAAGACCCTTCGTCGTGCAGTGGCTTCAATAGCCCCTGCCCCCAGTCCGGCGCGGCACCATCAGTGGAAGGAGATGTCGATCAGCTTCGATGCCTCCGACTGCCCAATGAACATGGCCAGGGTAGGAGTTCTACCTCTCTTGGTCGCCCCCACCATTTCCAACGTCAAGCTCCACTACATCTTCATAGATGGCAGGGCCAGCCTCAACCTCCTCAGTCGTGCAGCCTTCGAGCAGCTGCAGATCCCGGTGTCCAAGCTCACCCCCTCGAGCCCATTCTCGCGGGTGGGACCGGGAGGCATCATCCCATACGACAACATCCATCTCCAGGTGACCTTCGGGACACCCGACAATTACAGGACGGAGAGCATCCTCTTCGACATCATTGATGTCAGCCTCCCCATCAACATTATCATCAGCAAGCCAGCCCTGTACCAATTCATGGCCATAGCCCATTACGGCTACCTCGTCCTGAAGATGTCAACCCCCTCCGGCATTCTACAGATCCGCAGAGACCGCACCACCGCGGTGTTAGCCTTGGAGCAGCTCCAAGCCTTCTCAGCAACCAGACACCAACCCTGTGCGACGCTTGATCAAGTTAGCCTCCGCTGAGCTCAAGTCAGCACAGAGCACCCGCTTCACCCCGACTGCAGTTCTTCGGCAGCACCGACATCTCCATCAAAGCTACCGAGCATAGTCCCAGCACTGCTAAGACCACTCGCAGGACGGGCGACAGGGGCAGGAAGTAGGGACGCTCGCTCATCGCCCCTCTGGTAGCTGTTGACAGCAAGGTTGGACCACAACCATCACAACTATCTTAGAGCCTTGGGCACCCCTATTATAAATATTAAGTTTAGTAGGACAGTGTAAAGGTTTTTGTAGGACCTAGGAGCAGCACTAAGGACAACCAGGCACCAAGAAGGCCAGGTCCAGAGTGTGCAGTCAGCTTAGCTTGGTTCTGAACCCTAAGCCTGTACACCCTGCCGCCCTCATCATCTAGAAGCAAGTTGTTGCCCTCTTTTGTAAAATCTTGAATCCCCCTATGAACTCCGATAAAAAAGAATCATTGTTTTACATAAAGACTTCTCAAAACATGTTCATTTAATTACAAATTAATTTTATGAACATGCTATGCTATACTTGTTTATTTTGTATTACCTTTATATGCATGGTTGTGCACTCTGTAACTCACACATGCAGGAGTAATGCAGTCCTGATACAGGTGGGCCTACTTGAGGTACATGTAGTGTGTGAGGGGTTCTTGTGGCTTCTCTCATCGTTACGACCCTGTGACGCCAGCAGGTTTCCCAGGAAAGGCATGTGCCGATCAGGAGGTCCAGGGGGTGTAAACTGCTTAGCCTAGTCCCGTACCCTAAGCATGCACACCCTGCCTTCCAGCGCTATGGCCAAGTACTGAAGCTAGAAAGCTCACACCCTAAGGACAGTGGGTGCCGGACCCCAGAGCGCCAACACACCGAATTACCAAGCCCCGTGCGTCAGTCAGGACAGTAACACATGATAGAGCTGAGCGAGAGGAATAGGTAAACCAACGAGCAAACTAGTCCACCCTATTTTTACCATATGTACAGGACAACCGGCCCCACCACCTCACAAGGGGCCTGCCATCGACGTCGCAGCACATCAACAATAGCAACAAGCGTGGACAAATAAGTAAGCTCTCCTGCCTCACTTTTGTTTCTAACAGAGTTCTCTTGCGATAGCCTGTAAACCAGGGGGCCTATAGTCAATGTATCTACGAAGACGGTGGACGACGCCAGAGCATCTAGCTACGGCACACCCAAAGTGGCATGCTGTCGACGTCTTCACGACGATGGTGGGCGACGCTGGAGCATACAGCTCTGGCACCTCCCATGGGGGCTGCCGTCGACGTTTCAATGAAGATGGTGGGCCACGCCTGAGCACCCAGCTCCGGCACCTCCCAAGGGGCCTGCCGTCGATGTATCTACGAAGATGTTGGATGACGCAAGAGCATCCAGCTCTGGCACACCTCAACGGTAGCACCAAGCCTGAATAAGTAAGTAGACTCTCCTGCCCCGCTCTTGTTGCTAACAGGGTTCTCTTGCGATAGCCTGTAAACCAGGGGCCTGTCGTCAATGTATCTATGAAGATGGTGGACAACGTTGGAGCATCCACCACCAGCACACCCCAAGGAGCCTGCCGTCGACGTCTTCACAACGATGGTGGGCGACGCTGGAGCATACAGCTCTGGCACCTCCCATGGAGACTGCCTTCGACGTCTCAACGATGATGGTGGGGGACGCCGGAGGACGCAGCTCCATCATCTCCCAAGGGGCCTACCGTCGATGTATCTACGAAGATGGTGGACGATGCCGGAGCATCCAGCTCCAGCAAACCTCGCAAGGGGCCTGCCGTCGACGTCCCAACACATCAACGACAGCACCAAGTGCGGATAAGTGAATAAACTCTCCTGCCCCTCTCTTGTTGCTAACACAGTTCTCTTGCGATAGCCTGTACACCATTATCCTGCCATCAACGACTTAATGACGATGGTGGACGACGCCAGAGCATCCAGCTTCGGCACCCCCAAGGGGCCTGCCGTTGATGTCTCAACCACGATGGTGGGTGACGCTGGAGCGCCCAGCTAGGAACCTCCCAAGGGGCCTGCCGTTGATGTATCTACGAAGATGGTGGACAACGCCCGAGCATCTAGCTCCGGCACATCCCAAGGAGCCTGACTTTGATGTCCCAGCACGTCAACAATAGCACCAAGCCCGGATAAGTGAGTAAACTCTCTTGCCCCGCTCTTGTTGCTAACAAGGTTCTCTTGCAATGGCATGTGCACCAGGGCTTTCTGTTGACGACTCGACGATGATAGTGGACGACGTCGGAGCATCCAGCTCCAGCACCGGCCAAGGGGCCTGCCAACGACATCTCAACAATGATGGTGGGCGACGCCAAAGCACCCAGCTCCGGCGCACCCCAAGGGGCCTCCCATCGACGTATATACGAAGATGGTGGATGACGCCGGAGCATCCATCTCCGACGCACCCCAAGGGGCCTGCTGTCAATGTCTTCACGATGATGGTAGGCGATGTCGGAGCATATAGCTCCAGCACCTCCCATGGGGGCTGTCGTCAACATTTCTACGAAGATGTTGGACGACGCCGGAGCACCCAGCTTCGGCACCTCACAAGGGGACTGCTGTTGATGTCTCAAAGATGATGGTGGGCGAGGCTGGAGCACCCAGCTCCAGCACCTTGCAAGGGGCCTGCCGTTGACGTCCCAGCACGTCAACAACACCACCAAGCGCGGATAAGTGAGTAAACTTTCTTGCCCTGCTCTTGTTGCTAACAGGGTTCTCTTGCGCTAGCCTGTCCAGCAGGGGTCTGCCATCGATGACTCAATAACAATGGTGGACGACGACAGATCATCCAGCTCCGTCACAACCCAAGGGCCTATCGTCATCGTATCTTCAAAGATGGTGGGCGACGCAGAAGCACCCAGCTCTAGCACCACCCAAGGGGCCTGTCGTCGACGTCTCAAAGACGATGGTCGGCGATGCCGAAGCACCCAACTCTAGGACGTCGCAAGGGGCCTGCTGTTAACGTCCTAGCAGGTCAATGACAGCACCAAGTGCAGATAAGTGAGTAAACTCCCCTGCCCCACTCTTATTGCTAACAGGGTTCTCTTGCGATAGCCTATACACCAGAGGCCTGCCGCCGACGACTCAACGGCGATGGACGATGCTGGAGCATCCAGCTCCGGCACCTGAATGTGTCCTAGAGGGGGGGGGGGGGTGAATAGGCCTTTTTGAAATTTGTCGGAACCTACAACACTTAACAACCAGATCAAAACCAGAGATGTTGGACTACTCCGGTAAAGTGCGGACTAGTCTGGTGTGTACCGACTAGGTTAATTAAGTTTGATAGATTAATTTGATTCTACAATGTATGCAGCAGAAATATACTTGTGATTTAGGTGTTGCACGATTATGGACTAGGATATATCACAATTCAATCTTATGGTTAATGATTCAACTTAAAGTAAGCAATATTGATTCAAACCCTAGATTGTTGTGATGAATAAGAACGATGAACACAAAGCAAGAACACAAACAATTTATCCCGCGGTTCGGCTCCCATAGAGGCAACCTACATCCACGTTGAGGAGTCCACAAAAGGACCGGGTCTTCTCCAACCCTACCCTCGTCGGATCACCACGAAGACCAATCCTCTTCTCTTATCACAAAGGGTAAATAACCAAATTCAAGGGGCCTTCTCACACGTTGAGGGCTCCCCTAGATTACAATGACAAATCCACCAAGAACACACTCAAAAGATTACAATGAAAATCACAGGAGTGTGTTAGAGAATCAAACCAAGAGCTCAAGTGTGATGAATCGTGTCTCTCCAATGTTCCAAAGTGTATCCTCAAGGGATTCATATTTTTGGCTTTAGATTTCGTGGAGAGATGTGTTTTTGAGACTATTGGGAGGTGTGATGGTGCTAGGGTTCGAGAGTGATTAAAGTTGGGCCGTGCACCTCTATTTATATGGGGTTTCTAAGAGTGACCGTTAGGGTTTAGAAAGATCGGACTAGTCTGTGGTGGACACCGGACTATCGGACTAGTCCGGCTAGGAGCGGACTTGTCCGATTTTGCTTACGGAAATATTCGGACTAGTCCGATAGACATCGGACTTGTCCAAATAGTGCAACCCTATGTGGTTATGAGGACAAGTCCGCACTTGGAGGACTTGTCCGATTTAGGTCAGAGAGTTTTTCGGACTAGTCCGTGCTAATATTGGACTTGTCCGATTGACATCAGAAAGATATCGGACTAGTCCGGTGTGTTATCGGACTTGTCCGATTTTGTGTGATTTGTGAAGTGTTTTGAGGACTAGTCCGCACAGGGAAGGACAAATCCGATTCTAGTCAGAGAGATATCAGACTAGTGCGATGGATATCGTACTTGTCTGATCTTGTGCAGAAAGGATATCGGACTAGTCCGGTGTCAGTCATACTAGTCTGGTCCTATATAAATTTGTGCAATGTGTGTGTTATTGGTGATTGAGCTCTTGGGTGTTTTTCCATAACACACTCCACACACAATGATCTACTACACTTGTTCCTTGAGCTCTTCTACACATATCTCCTCATTCTCCCTTCTTTTTGGCGCTTTGCTTATTTTCAACTTAAAACCTGTGCTCATCTCAACAAAGTTGTCAGGATCTCATTTGCTTGTCATAAATCATCCAAAACCCACAAGGGATTCCTAGATGCACTTTCAATCTCCCCCTTTTTGGTGATTGATGACAACCAATTGAGATTTCACAAGATATGAAAAAAAATGAGCTTTTCATAAAGTATGCATACATGTGTTCAAAACACATTAAGCAATGAATATATGATCCATATGTGCACTCTTTATGATGGGATGCAAAACTAAATGAGTATGAGCAATAATTGTGATGATAATGAGTTAATTGACATGGAAGTACCAACAATAAGCATAGAAGACAATGTTAAACCAAAAACACAGATTTCATCAATAAGAGCATAACAAGTTCATAGCATAACACATATTAAGCAGTTTTACAACCCACACAAAAAGCACAAAGGAAGCTCTCTCGTCGCATCATACAGCTAAGACCTTAGATCTAAGACTTCCCCTCAATCTCTCCCCCTTTGGCATCAAGACACCAAAAATAAGGAGATGAGGGACCTAAAGTCCTCATGCCTCGCTGTCGGTCCTCTCATCGTCTTCATCTTCGTCTTTGGGCTGATGAGGAGGAGGAGGAGGTGCAGAGCCACTCGAGCCCCCAATGCCAAAGTAGGCAAGCTTAGAGGGGGTCAAGGGCCTGAGCTCGGCGAAGTCGGAATCAGAATCTTCAGAGATTACCGAAGACCCAATGGGCTCAATCTCCAGTTTCAGGCATATCTGCTTCACATTGGCCTTAACATACTTCATGTCTTCTTTCCTCCTCTTGTTGAGCTTGTGGGCCTTCACCTCGACCTTTCTGCAAGAAGCAAAGATGGCAGCCAAGTATTTGAAGATGCCACTTGCAGATCCGTTTTGAGGAGCTGCCCTAGTGGCAGGGGCAGCCGTGACATCTTCACTTGTTCTTGATGGAGCCTCAGGACTGGAGGCCGGAGAAGGAGCAGCCTGTATGCTTTGCTTCTGAGGCATATGAGGCCTCAAAGGGAGATGTTCCACATCTTTAACAAATTCAATCCCAGTTACCTTGTCAATCACAAACATCAGACATGGAGCATATCCACATGACCTGTTGGGTGTGCAAGAAATGTTCACCATGTCATTCCAAATGTTGTCAGCCACATCAAACTGACGATCCTTGCTTATCACTCTCATTAGGGTCCGGAGATAGCTCTGCACACTCCCAGCATCTCCATCCTTGGGAGCAATAGTCTTCCTCAATACTCTGTTCAACACCACAAAGAAAGGCTTCATGTTCTTCATGGAGGGAGGGTTGAACTTTGAGTTGGGCTCATAAAGGAATTTCATCCTGTCCTTCTCAATGACACCTATGTTGTGGATGATCAAGCTGTCATGTCTTGAGGTGTCAAGGTGAAGCAGGTTTGCAAAATCTTCATGAGTGATATTGTACTTGGATCCGTAAGTCATCCAAGTAACACTCTCTTCATCTTCACTTGACAAATGGCACATAGGAAATAATTGCATGATGACCTCATCATTCTAGTTGTTCCTAAAAGCAAAAAGATCCTTCAGGCCATGCCTCTCAACTGCACCCACCACTTCAATAAACGGGGAGCAGCCCTTCTTCTCAAAATGCGCTCAATCGATCCATTGGTTGCGCACTACCGGTGTCTTCATGGAGAGGTACACAGACTTGTAGAAATCTGCATGGAAATTGCACCAAAATCTTCCGTCGGCAGCTTGTTTCGGACGGCCATACCAATCAATACTTCTGAATTTTGCAGCCGAGTCGCTGCCCTTCCCATTGAACTTCTCTTCGGTGGGGTCCCTGACCCCTTCCCTTGGAGCATGCAGCCTCAAGGGGCCAATCGGGATAGTTGCTATTCCCTTGCCCTTGGCTTGGCGAGGGCCACTAGCTGTAGCTGCCTTGGACGCTGGCTTCTTTGCCAGCACCTTCCGACAAGCCTGAGGAGGAGATGGAGCTAGTTCAGAAAGACGCTCTTGGCGTTTCTTGCCAAGGCTTGTCGAGGGCTGAGGTGCGACCTCATGGTCCATCTCGGCCTCAAAATTGGAAATCTCGTTGTTTGATCTCGACATGTCCTGAGAATGAATTGTGAAAGGTATGAATGAGAATTGATGACTCAAGGCATTGGTGAGAAAGAGAAACAAGGAATTGCATTGAGAAATTGAAAGGTTAGGTTTTGAGTTCAGAAAAATCGGACAAGTACGGTCTACACGCACGGACTAGTTCAGGGTGATCGGACTTGTCCGTGCATGGACCGGACTAGTCCGGTATTCATTCTCAAAAACCTAATCAACTAGACAAATGGTGATTCCTAATGCACAACTAGCTTAGCATAAACGTAATACATCAAGGAGGCATGTATATAGTGAGGAATGCTAGGCTATTCGATCAACAATGAAGAAATAGAGATTTCTAGGGTTTGGGGGAAAATTACCGAAGAAATCTCTTGAGTCTTGAAGAGAGAGGTGTTGAAGGACAGACAAGTCCGAGAACTTCAATCTTCGAGAGAGGACGCTTGATTTGCACCCAAATGTAGAGCTTTTTGGTGGAGGGGATGCAAAAGCACCTTGGGAGCTCAAGTTTGGAGAGAGAACACGTGAGGCGAGTTGTGAGGGTGAGGAAATTAGGGTTTGGCGGCGGCTAGGGTTAAGGACACAAAAAATCTGACAAGTCCGGAAATGACCGGACTAGTCCGAACTTTTCCAGAGGCTATATCGGACTAGTCCGTGGTCTTCCAGACTAGTCCGGCCTAACCGGCGCTCTGCGGACAAGTCTACAAGGGCGGACTAGTCCGGGTAACCACGGACTAGTCCGTGGTCACCAAGCAAGAACTTCTTAGACTATTCATATATATTTGAAGGTACATATTTATAAAATAGGGAGGGAAATCAAATAAAATAATCTTGATGAATATGATCAGTAAGCATACAACAGTCAAGCAATGACCATAATTCACCAAGATCTAGTAATTGATATAGTTTTTTGGGGAAAAATGAGAGAGATGATTTTCACAATCCAATCAACATATTTTGAAGAAATCATACAGGTATGCAAAATTTCAAGACACATTCCGAGCATCAAGGATGTTTAGTTCATTTCGAAGCTTGCAAAAGCATTTTTCATCAAGTTGCTTGGTGAATATGTCGGCCAATTGTTTTTCATTGTTGACATGGGAGATGGCTATATCTCCTTTCATGGAGTGGTCTCTCAAAAAGTAATGCCGGATGTCTATGTGTTTGGTTCTAGAGTGCTCAACTGGATTATGGGCAATTTTAATGGCACTCTCATTGTCACAAAGGAGTGGAATACGGTTCATATTGTAACCGTAATCCCTTAGAGTTTGCCGCATCCAAAGGAGTTGTGCACAACAACTCCCGGCTGCAGCATACTCCGCTTCGGCTGTGGATAAGGCAATGGAGTTTTGTTTCTTGGAGGACCAAGAAACTAGGGACCTACCTAGGAATTGGCATGTACTGGAGGTACTTTTTCTATCTACTTTGCATCCGGCATAATCTGCATTGGAGTAACCAATGAGATTGAATTTGGAGCCTTTTGGATACCAAAGACCAAGATTCAGTGTATGAACTAAATATCTCAAGATCCTTTTCACGGTTGTCAAGTGACACTCCTTAGGATTGGCTTGAAATCTTGCACACAAACATACACTCAACATAATATCTGGCCTAGATGCACATAAATAGAGTAGAGAACCAATCATTGAGGGATATACCTTTTTTGTCGACGCTAGGTCCATCTTCATTGAGATCCAAGTGGCCATTTGTTGCCAAGGGAGTCTTTATAGGCTTCGCCTTGTCCATTCCAAACTTCTTGAGTATGTCTTGTGTGTACTTGGTTTGTCTTATGGACGTCCCTTCCTTTTGTGGCCGCACTTGGAATCCCAAGAAGTACTTTAGCTCTCCCATCATGGACATCTCAAACCTATTTGTCATGATTTTACTAAATTCCTCACAAAAAGATGGGTTAGTTGGACCAAAGATTATATCATCAACATAGATTTGACAAACAAAAAGATCATGCCAAAATTCTTTGTAAACAGTGTATAATCTACTTTGCCAATCTTAAAGCCATTTTCAATTAAGAAATCTCTAAGACACTCATACCAAGCTCTAGGAGCTTGATTGAGGCCGTAGAGAGCCTTACGCAATTTAAATACATGGTCGGGGAACTCTTCGTCTTCAAACCCGAGGGGGGGGGGGTTGCTCCACATACACCTCCTCCTTGATTGGTCCGTTGAGGAATGCACTTTTCACATCCATTTGATAGAGCTTGAAATCATAGTGAGTAGCATATGCAAGTAATATTCTAATAGATTCAAGTCTAGCTACAGGAGCAAAGGTCTCATCGAAATCCAAACCTTCGAATTGTGAATACCCTTTGGCCACAAGTCGTGCCTTGTTCCTTGTCACCACCCTGTGTTCATCTTGTTTGTTGCGGAAGACCCATTTGGTGCCGACGATGTTGGATTTGGGTCTTTCGACTAGTTCCCACACCTCATTTCTCTTGAAATTGTTGAGTTCTTCTTGCATGGACACTACCCAATCTGGATCCTTCAATGCATCCTCAACCTTGCGTGGTTCCAAAAAGGACACAAACGAGTAATGCTCACAAAAATTAGCTATTCGAGATCTAGTAGTTACTCCCTTTTGGATGTCGCCAATGATGTTGTCGATTGGGTGATTCCTTTGGACTCATTGGTGTACTCTTGGGTGTGGTACTTGCTGTCTCGAATCTTCATGATCATCTTCTTCTCCCCCTAAATGATTGCCTTTGTTGACTTGTTGATCATCTTCACTTTCTTGAGGTTGATCTTGTATGGAAGCTCCCCCTTGATCATTGATCTCCTCTTGTGGTTCGTTTTCCTCATGGATATGTAGAGGTGGCTCTTGTGGTCGAACTTCGCCTAACGCCATTCTTCTCAATGCTTGGCAAGGAGATTCTTCTTTATCTAGCACACATGGATCAACTTGTTCCTTTTGGGAGCCATTAGTTTCATCGAACACTATGTCACGTGCTACTTCAACAAGTCTGGAAGTCTTGTTGAAAACACGATAGGCGTAAGTGTTCGAATCATAACCAAGCAAGAAATCTTTATCGGACTTCGAAGCAAACTTTGAAGTCCTAGGCTTCTTGTTCAAGATATAACATGGAGAACCGAAAACTCGAAAATATGAAATATTAGGATTGTTACCAGTAAGTAGCTCATAGGATGTATTCTTGAGTAGTCGATGAAGATAAGGTCAATTTATGGCATGGCAAGCGGTGTTAATCGCTTCCTCCAAAAACCGATTCGAGGTCTTGTACTCATCGAGCATTGTTCTCGCCATATCTATGAGTGTTCGGTTCTTTCTTTTGGCAACTCTGTTTTGTTGAGGGGAGTACAGAGCTGAAAACTCATGCTTTATGCCTTCTTCATCAAGGTACTCCTCCACTTGTGTGTTCTTAAACTCCGTGCCGTTGTCGCTTCAAATGTTCTTGATTGTTAATGAGAATTCATTTTGAGCTCGCTTGAAGAACATCTTTAGTATTCCTTGTGTTTCGGTACCGAGCTCCTTTCCTTGACTATTGTCTCTGAAGTAGATGCCCTCACTTGGATCCTCATTTACTTCATATTCAATGAACATTCTTCTTTCTCCGGTCATATGGTTGGTGCAGCCACTGTCTAGCACCCATTTAGATCCACCGGAGGAATAGGCCTGCAAAAACAATTTATGCCTTAGTTTTAGGTACCCAAGCTTGCTTCGGTCCTCTTAGGTTAGTCACAGGGGATTTGGGCACCCACATATGAGATTTGGTGTTCTCATGGTGTGGCCCAACATAATGAGCATAAACCTTTCCATAATTACTTCTCATTAATACATAAGATGCATCGAAAGTTCTGAATAGTAACTTTTGTTGGTTACACACAAGACTAGTATGGGAGGCCGGACTTGTCCGGAGTACCGGACTTGTCCGAACCCTGACCGGACTAGTCCGGCGGTCATGCGTGTTGTACTCATTAATTTTTTATTTTCCAGTTTGGAAGACTCCTTCCTTTACAAAGACATTGCTATCCCTGTTATTCTTATGGCTTCTAGCTTGTTGCTTTTCACCATAAGAGTAAACAATGCCATATTTGACATTTGGAGGTCTTGTGACCAAGTATGCACTACATGCATATTTGATTTTCTCCTTGTCAAATATGCCATTTTGTGCAGGATGCTTGTCCTTGGTGGAGGGTGACTTGTCTTTCAAACTGTTGTCAAGTTTACCACATGTACAAGTAGAAGCAACTTCGGTTTTGATTGGTTGAGAAGGTGAACTTGAAGAGGATGAAGGGTCACCTTGCTTGAGTGACTCAACTTGCACTTCAAGGATCTTGTTAACCTTGATTAGGTTAGCAAGTTCTTCCTTGATTGCAGCACTTGAGTCGTTTAACTCTAGGCAAGCTTCCTTGCTTGAAGCTAACTCAAGCTCTAGTGATTTGCTTCGCTCCTTTTCAAATTCGAGAAGTTTGTCAAGTTCGACATATTCCTCCTTTCGGGAGATAATCATGTCCTCTTGACCATGTATCAACCTCTTCTTCTCAACAAGTTGGTCAAGTAAAAATTTCATTTTTGTGGCAGTTTTCCTATCTAATCCAATAAGCATATCCTCATTATCACTTTTGATTTCATCATCGCTAGAATAGGAATGCACGGAAGGGGGTTTGGTGTTTACCTTGCATTTACCTTCCTTTGCCATGAGGCAAGTGCCATTTCCCTTCCATGCGCCGAGTGTAGGGAAGAGAGTAGACTTCTTTGATGTCTTCTCGATGGCTATGCTAGCCATCTCTTTTCTCTTCGGATGATGAGGGCTTACCATTTGAGTCCCACTCGTTCCCTATGTGCGCTTGTTTGGCTTGTTTCTTCTTCTTGAAGAATTGATTGGGTTGAGGCTTGGCTTCTTTGGTCTTCTTCTTGTTCTCTTCATATGGGCAATCAACTATAAAATGGCTATACTCACCACAATTATAGCATGCCCGCCTCAACTTTGGCTTTATTCTTTCCTTGTACATTCCTTCGCTTGATTTAGTACCTTGTCTCTTCTTCATTATTCTCTTGAATTTCTTATTAATAGTATCATGTCTTCTTCATCTTGTTCACTGCTCTCATCATAACCGTCTTCTTCTAGTTGAGCTTCTCGAGCTTCTTTATATAGGGGCTTGAAGGTGGACTTCAAAGCAACCCCTTTCTTCTTTGCCGAGGTGAGGTCGACAATTTCTTCGACATGCTTTGCCTGTTTTTCCATCATCTTGAAATTGATGATTTTTCCAAGTAATTCATCCGGAGTCATTTTCTTGTATCCGGGGCTTTCTCTAATCATTGAGCATAGGGTGACGTTGCGAGGCATGAAAGCTCTAAGGATGAGCTTCACCACCTCGTGGTCATTCCACTTCTTGCTTCAGTATGATCGAACCTTGTTGACGAGTGTCTTTAATCGTTGTACATATCTTGAGGTGACTCATCTTCTTCGATTGCGAATCTTCCCAATTCGCCCTCGATCATTTCAATATTCGCTTCATGCACATGACGATCACCTTCATGTGCAGTTTGTAATGTGTCCCATATCTCCTTTGCAATCTCGAGTCCATCCACCTTGGTGAACCCGACTGAGCGAAGAGGTAATGACTGCCGCGGCTTGAGCGTTTCGATGAATTGCCTGCTCTTGGCTTGGGGTGAGCTCTTCGTCGTCGTCCGGGATATCTATCCCTGTGCACACAATATGGCATAAACTTGGATTGAGAGAGATTAGATTCATTTTCATATTCTGCCTCCACATTGAGTAATCACTTCCATCAAAGTGTGGGGCTTTTCCTAGAGGGATAGATAAATAATGATTATTGTTGGGATTAAGATGATCATAGTTGAAAGGATATCGGGAGTAGTCGGTGTGAGTACTCCCCTTCTTCTTCTCTTCAATATTTACTTTCCCTTTGGAAAGTGTCTTCTTTCTTAGGAGCGCCTTTAGTTCCAGCGTCTCCTCATCGTCGTCCTCGAAGAATTGAATGGCTTCGAGGAGCTTTTCAACTTTCTAATTCTTGTTATCATCAACCTTCTCTTGGTTGTTGCTCTTGTGTACGTCCTTCATGTCCGACATGATCTTCTTCGAGCGATTAGTCTCGTTCTTGAAGAACCTGCTCTGATACCAATTGAATGTGGCCTAGAGGGGGGGTGAATAGGCCTTTTCGAAATTTGTCGGAACCTGCAACACTTAACAACCAGATCAAAACCAGAGATGTTGGACTAGTCCAGTAAAGTGCGGACTAGTCCGGTGTGTACCGACTAGGTTAATTAAGTTTGATAGATTAATTTGATTCTACGATGTATGCATCGGAAATATACTTGTGATTTAGGTGTTGCACGATTATGGACTAGGATATATCACAATTCAATCTTATGCTTAATGATTCAATGTAAAGTAAGCAATATTGATTCAAACCCTAGATTGTTGTGATGAATAAGAACGATGAACACAAAGCAAGAACACAAAAGGACCGGGTCTTCTCCAACCCTACCCTCGTCGGATCACCACGAAGACCAATCCTCTTCTCTTATCACAAAGGGTAAATAACCAAATTCAAGGGGCCTTCTCACACGTTGAGGGCTCCCCTAGATTACAATGACAAATCCACCAATAACACACTCAAAAGATTACAATGAAAATCACAGGAGTGTGTTAGAGAATCAAACCAAGAGCTCATGTCTGATAAATCGTGTCTCTCCAATGTTCCAAAGTGTATCCTCAAGAGATTGATCTTTTTGGCTTTAGATTTCGTGGAGATATGTGTTTTTGAGGCTCTTGGGAGGTGTGACGGTGCTAGGGTTCGAGAGTGATTAAAGTTGGGTCGTGCACCTCTATTTATATGGGGTTTCTAAAAGTGACCGTTAAGGTTTAGAAAGATCGTACTAGTCCGTGGTGGACACCGGACTAGTCCAGTGTGCTGTGTGTAGCAAAACCTAAGTGTCCCGATCCCAAAATATTGGACTAGTCCGGCTAGGAGCGGACTTGTCTGATTTCGCTTCTGGAAATCTTCGGACTAGTCCGATAGACAACGGACTTGTCCAGACAGTGAAACCCTAAGTGGTTATGAGGACAAATCCGCACTTGGAGGACTTGTCCGATTTAGGTCAGAGAATTTTTCGGACTAGTTCGTGCTAATATCAGACATGTCCGATTGACATTAGAGAGATATCTGACTAGTCTGGTGTGTGATCGGACTTGTCTGATTTTGTGTGACTTGTGAAGTGTTTTGAGGACTAGTCTGCACTGGGGAGGACTAGTCCGATTCTAGTCAGAGAGATATCAGACTAGTCCGATGGATATCGGACTTGTTCGATCTTGTGCAGAAAGGATATCGGACTAGTCTGGTGTCAGTCGGACTAGTTCGGTCCTGTATAAATTTGTGCAATGTGTGTGTTTATTTGTGATTGAGCTCTTGGGGTGTGTTTTCTTAACCCACTCCACACACAATGATCTACTACACTTGTTCCTTGAGCTCTTCTCCTCATTGCTCCTCATTCTCCCTTCTTTTTGGCACTTTGCTTATTTTCAACTTAAAACCTGTGCTCATCTCAACAAAGTTGTCAGGATCTCATTTGCTTGTCATAAATCATCCAAAACCCACAAAGGATTCCTAGATGCACTTTCAGCACCACCCAAGGGGGTCTGTTATCGATGTCTCAGTGAGGATGGAGGGCGACGCTGGAGCACCCAGATCTGGCACCTCCCAAGGGGCCTGCCGTCAACGTATCTACGAAGATGGTGGATGATGTTGGAGCATCAAGCTCCGGCACATCCCAAGAGGTCTGACGTCGACATCCCAGCACGTCAACGATAGCACCAAGCGCGGATAAGTGAGTAAACTCTCCTGCCCCGCTCTTGTTGCTAACAGGTTTCTCTTGCAATAGCCTATACACCAGGGGCCTGCCATCGACGACTCAACAATGATGGTGGGCAACGCCATAGCATCCAGCTCCAGCACCCCCAAGGGGCCTGCCGTCGATGTGTCAGCGATGATGGTGGGCGACGCCAGAGCACCCAACTCCGGCACCTCCCAAGGGGCCTCCCGTCAACATATCTACAAAGATGGTGGACAACGTCGGAGCATCCAGCACCAGCACACCCCAAGGGGCCTACCGTCGACGTCTTCATGACGATGTTAGGCAACACTGGAGCATATTGCTCCGACATCTCCCCTGGGGGCTGCCGTCGACATTTCTACGAAGATGGTGGGCGACACCAGAGAACCCACCTCCGGCACCTCCCAAGGGTCCTGCCGTCAACATCTCAAAGACGATGGTTGGCGACGCAAGAGCACCTAGCTTTGCACCTATCAAGGGGCCTCTCGTCGATGTCCCAACACGTCAACTATAGCACCAAGCGCGGATAAGTGAGTAAACTCTCGTGCCCCACTCTTGTTGCTAACAGGGTTCACTTGCTATAGCCAATACACCAGGGGCCTGCTGTCGATGACTCAACGACGATTGTGGACGATGTCGGAGCATCCAGCTCTGGCATCGCCCAAGGGGCCTGCCGTCGACGTATCTACGAAGATGGTGGACGACGCCGGAGCATCCAGCTCCAGCACCCCCAAGGGGCCTGCCGTCGACGTATCAACGATGATGGTGGGGGACGCTGGAGGACGCAGCTCCGGGACCTCCCAAGGGGCCTACCATCGTTGTATCTACGAAGATGGTGGATGACACCGAAGCATCTAGCTCTAGCGAACCTTGCAAGGGGCCTGCCACCGACATCCCAGCACATCAACGACAACACCAAGCACGGATAAGTGAGTAAACTCTCATGCCCTACTCTTGTTGCTAATAGTGTTCTCTTGCCATACCATGTAACAAGTAGTCTGCTGTCGACGATGGTGGATGATGCCTGAGCATCCAGCTTCAGCACCCCCCCCCCCCAAGGGGCCTGCCGTCGACGTCTCAACGATGATGGTGGGCGACGCTGGAGCACCCAGCTACGGCACCTCTCAAGGAGCCTGCCGTTGACGTATCTACAAAGATGGTGGACAACGCCGGAGCATCCAGCTCTGGCACATCCCAAGGAGCCTGACGTCGATGTCCCAGCACATCAACGACAGCACCAAGCATGAATAAGTGAGTAAACCCTCCTGCCCCGCTCTTGTTGCTAATAGGGTTCTCTTGCGATAGCATGTACACCAGGGGTCTGCCGTCGACGACTCAATGATGATAGTGGACGACGTTGGAGCATCTAGCTCCAGCACACCCCAAGGGGCCTGCCATCAACATCTCAACGACGATGGTCGGCAACGCCGGAGCACCCAGCTCTGGCACATCCCAAGGGGCCTCTAGTCGACGTATCTATGGAGATGGTGGACGACGCCGGAGCATCCTGCTCTAGCACATCCCAAGGGGCCTGCCGTCGATGTCTTCATGACGATGGTAGGCGACGCCAGAGCATATAGCTCTGGCACTTCCCATGGGGGCTGCCGTCAACATTTCTAAAAAGATGGTGGGCGACGCCGGAGCACCGAGCTTCGACACCTCCCAAGGGGCATGTCGTCAACGTCTCAAAGACGATGGTGGGTGACGCTGGAGCACCCAGCTCTGGCACCTCGCAAGGGGCATGCCGTTGATGTCCCAACACGTCAACGATAGCACTAAGCGCGGATAAGTGAGTAAACTCTCTTGCCCCACTCTTGTTGCTAACAGGGTTCTCTTGCAATAGCATGTACACCAGGGGCCTGCCGTCGATGACTCAACGACGATGGTGGACGATGTCGGAGCATCGAACTCTAGCACCCCCCAAGGGGCCTGCCGTCGACGTCTCAACAACGATGGTGGGCGACGCCGGAGCACCCAGCTCCAGCACCTCCCAAGGGGCCTTCCATTGACGTATCTACGAAGATGGTGGACAGCGCCGGAGCATCCAACTCTGGCACATCCCAAGGAGCCTAACATCGACATCCTAGCACATTAATGACAGCACCAAGCGCGGATATGTGAGTAAAGTCTCATGCCCTTCTCTTGTTGCTAATAGGGTTCTCTTGCGATAGCCTGTACACTAGGGGCCTACTGTCGATGAGTCAACGACGTTGGTTGGCGGCGCCAGAGCATCCAGCTCCGCCACCTCCCAAGGGGCCTACCGTCGACGTATCTATGAAGATGGTGGATGTTGCCGGAGCATCCAGCTGCGACACATCCCAAGGGGTCTGATGCCGACATCTTCTCGATGACAGTGGGCGACGCAGGAGCATTCAGCTCTGGCACCTCCCAAGGGGCCCGCCATCGATGTCTCCAAGATGGTGGTGATCGATGCCAGAGCATCCAGCTCTGGCACCTGGTGGCGCTCCGACACTACAATTCCCCTGCTTCGCTGAGGGCATGATGAAGACATCCTGCAATCAAATGGTAGATGTGCCCAACCAACTAACCACATATACCAAGGGGCCTCTAAGGGGGTTACATAGGAAGGAAGTCAATGAACAACACCTCGGCCATATCAATTTTGCAGCTGTTAGTCCTCAAAAGCTAACGGGCTCGACAAAGGTTCTGCAAACCCTTATGCAACTAAGGACTCAGAGCAACAGTTCAGAAGCACAAAGACAAGCCAAGAAGTCAAACACAAATTCATATTCATTAAGGAATATTTACAAGGGGGCGAGCCCCAGGTACAAAGACGAGCTACCAGCCTCAGCCCCGGCTAAATTGTGCTATGACATGTTTGGCGGCCTCCTTATCCTCTGCCACCGATGTTGCCTCGCGCTCCTCGACGGGGCCTTCAAAAAATGGCTCCCAATGCAGATCAGGATACCGGCTCCGGTAGCACACAAAGACATGGGACGCCACCGTCTCTGCCGGTGCTCTTCCCTCGGCTTCTAGATGCTGAATCAGCTGACGGTCGCGCAGATCGAGCTTTGGGGCGCGAAACCCAGCTCCATGCTCCCGGGCTTGGACGGTGAGATCATGCAGGAGGAGTTCCTAACGCGCAACCAAGTGTTGCGCCTGATCCCGCACCAAGTTGCTCTCTCAGATCTCAAGGTTTTCGAGGCGCGACTGCAGCCTGTCCCGATCAGCCTCAACCCGGGCCACCGTTGCATGCGCCACCACCTCTTCTTCGACGACAGCAGCCTCCCTCCAAGTAACAGCAGCTTCTTGGCAACTCAGGGCCTCTCAACCATTTTCAAGAGCGCGCAGACGAGCGTCAGCTGCGTTGTTGGCTACCTTGGCGTTGGCCAGAATCTTCTAGGACAGGGCATTTGTGGCCCTCATCAAGCGGTGCCTCTGCTCCTTCTCCTTGCTCTCCTTCTGGTACTTCGCCTTCGCCTCAACAATCCTGGACCTCAGAAGATCCTCCCAGCCTCGGAGGCGCTTTCCCTCGGCATGCAACTGCTCCCACTGCGCGGCAAGAGCCTTCTGCGCCCGGCGGAGGTTGAATTGCACCTGAAGGATGCTGGACTTCATCATGTCCATGATGTCAGAGAGGCGCTTCGGCTATGCTGAATTCAAGGAAGGTCGTCCGGTAATCATCTCAGGGACCTCTTCCTCCCGTATCGGTGAAGGTGAGGCCACCAGTACCGGGGATCTTGCCCACGAAGACTGAGCAGAAGTTGTGGTGCCACCCGAAGCAGCAGCGCCACCATCGCTCAAGAAGCTGCCTACCACATCAGCAGCAGCGGAGGCCAGGCCTTCAGCACCTGGAGTGGACTCCGACATTGCCTCTGTCGCGACGACCGGAGGTGCCTCTGCCACGATGGCCGGAGGTGCCTCTGACGCGACGGCTGGAGGTGCCTCCAGCGCGACAGCTGGAGGTGCCTCTGGCACGCCAGCTGGAGATGCAGTCGGAGATGCTTCACTACCCGCGTCGAGCACAGATGCCGGAGCATCACTCCCTAGGACAAGCCAGCACAGCTGTAGCCTCCTCGGACGCCTTCGAAGTTCTTATGGGCACTACCCCCGGCAGTAAGGGCCTCACGACAGCTGACGTAGTCCTGCAAATCAAGATCAAGCCTTGAATAATCAACAAATGCAGGCAAGATAACAGAGCAAGCTTTGGCAAGAATGCCTTACGGACATCCCGAAAGCTCCAGCGAGCCTCCACTTTCGCCGGCCCTAACGCTGCGGGCCATGACATTGGCGTAAGACGAGGTCACCCCAGTTGGGCCTTCGCCAAAACCACCAGCAACGCCGCCACCCTGCACCAGTATGCCTCCGCCAAATCCGACGGAGCCACTCCCGGAGCCTCCTCCCGAGATGCTAACGATGTCGGCTCGAGGCCTTTTTGCCTGAGGCTCTGTAGGCGTGACACTGGCAGAGCCTCCTGTGACACCCTGGACCGCACTGGCGATGGGGATGCTGGATGATGTGCTGACCGTTGACAATGGTTGGGCCGCCTCTTGACGGACCGAGCCTCCCCCTGAAGAACCGCCAACGCCCAATACTGATGAGGGCACGCCAGGGGACGTTGACTTGGAGCGAAGGCCACCTGCGGCGGCGCCCTCGGTGGCGACCGAGGGCGTTTCTCTTTCATGACCTCGACCACAAGGGCCTTCCCCTTGTCTTTGTCGCGGACCGGTGCCTTCCCCTTACCTGCGTCAGGGACCGGCGCCTTGCCTTTCCCTCCAACAGTGGGTGCCTTCTCCACCCTGGAAGCTTCAGAGCCTGAAGAAGGTGCAGACTCCTCCAAAGAGTCGACGATAGCCAGGCCCTAGCTCTCATCACCAACATGCCGCAGTGCAAGGCCGATTGTGTCCAGGTTGGACAAACCTTCGTCTGAAGGTCCCGATCCATGCGAAGCGGTGGGCAAGCCCACGGAAGGCTAATGACGTCTGGCGACAGCAGTCGTCGCACGCTTTGGACATCACATCAAACACTTCCTGTTGGGTCGTCCCTGTGTTGCGACCCCTCAGCCACCTGGTGCCATCTTGGAGCCTGAAATAGAGCCATGCAGGGCGGCAATGATACTTGAGAGGCGTCAGACGGCGACGAACAAAGTCGGCCATCACCGCCAGCTCTGATAGGCCGTGGTCCGCCAGGAATTGTGTAACACCACCATTTTCATGCATCATGCATTGCATAAGTTCATATACATATTTAACATTAACCAACATAAAAAGAAACAAGTATAAAATGAATTAGGAGTAAAACTGCACTCAAGAATTCTAGGAAGTGCAGACTAGTCCGTTTTTGGTGCGGACTAGTCCGATTTCTCTCTGACCTCCATCGTACATGTCTGTTTTTGTGCGAACTATTCTGGTTTTTGCCTCTGTAAAGTTTTGGACTTGTCCTGTCCATAGCGTACTAGTCCGATATCCCAATTTCTTGGAAATTTTGCTACGTCCCTAGACTTGTTTGGACTAGTACGGTATTCTAGCAGACTTGTCTGTTTTCCCTCTGACTAAAGTCGGACTTGTCTGGTTTTGGCCAGACTTGTTTGATTTTCCTCTTATCAAGTTCGAACTTGTCCGATATAGTCCAGACTTGTCCATTTTCGGCATAATCTATCTTTGGACTAGTCCAGCAATTTTTGGACTTGTCCAGTAAATCGCGAGTCTGAATTGATCTTTTATTTCACGACTTGTTTTTGGGATTTACCTTAAGTGGTCCTAAGGACGTCGTGTCTAACTATTTTTGGATCCCATGTGGGAGCCCACACCCGCCTCCACCCTCCCCAAACTCGAATCTATTGAAACCCTAGCCTCCACCCCTTATATAAACAACACCACCCCTTGACTTTACATCCTTTTGCCTCAATTGAAAGACCACAAAACCCTAGCTCGTGGGTAGCCACTATCAAGGAGGGAGAAGGAGACCCCGAGCAAGAAGAAGAAAGGAGGAAACGAAGGAGGATCAAGATCTCCATCAACTTTTTGTTCTTCATCAACAATTCACCTTCAAGTTCTTCATCAACCCTAGATCATCAAGATCCAAGTGTTGCCTCCAAAACCCTTGATTCATTGGAGTTCTAAACATCTGGTATACCTTCTACTTCCTTTTTCTCACACGAATACAACCTCGTTTCTTAAAATTCATGTCGATCTAGAAAACCCTAGTTCGTTGTTCCCGCGACGGGCGGACTAGTCCGGTCCCAAGCGGACTTGTCCGATTTTGCGATTTGTTTCTTGCTGAATTAAATCTAAATTGATTCGAATAAATTCCAAACCTGTTCAAACTTGTTAAAAGCTATTAGAACAGTTAGTAAACATCAAAAACAACTCTTTAAGTAGTTTTGGTTTGCATTTGCATTAATCATGCATGTTGTGACATATTGAGTAGTATATGTGCACTTATTGATTGTAATTCTTGTCTTGTATGTTCGTTGTGCGGATTAGGCGGATTTGCGCTAGAGAGTGCCGCGAAGGACCTCCAGCACCTAGAATTTGAAGTCTTTGATCCAAACCAAGCCCAAGAGCAAGGCAAGTGTCCTTGAACATATTCATCCTGTTTCGACAATAAATTCTTTGATTTCAAAATTGCATGCTTGTGTCAATTTGATGGGAACTCCTATGATAGGAAGTTTACTAGCATTGTTTAACCATCCTTGACACCTGGAATTTATGGTAGAGAGTCGGGAAGGGCTTTTTACCATTGCTTCGCTTAACTAACTGGGATGGGAGAACAACTATACCATTTAATTATGCATTAATGAGATTATGGTTAATATGAACTAGCTAATATGACATGGTAATGGGTGATATAAGCAAGCATGGTATGTGGATGGGTTGGAAGTTATGGTGGTTTTGCTTGCTTAGATCTAAGGACTGGTTCGTGGAGCGACCATCTAGGATTTACAGTGCCACCACGAGGCCAAGTATGGGTGCGGCATTGCTGATTAACTAGTGTATTGCTAGTATTGAGCAGATCATTTGGCGCACTGGAGAAGGGGAGTCGGATTGGGTTTGGATATGGTTGGTGGGACTCCCTGGGATCCGAATGGCACAAGAGGGGGCCTTTGGTTGAAGATGTGCTTAGTTGGAGACATCGCCACTGGTGAAACCTTAGTGAGTCCGTACATGCTAGTAGTCCCTTTGTAAAGGCTATTTTGTGATCTCTTGGTCACACACCTAAGGAAGTGTGAGACGGCATAATTGAGATTCCATAGTCACCGCAAGGTGATGAAATCACAAACACGTGGGTAAACCATCTGAAATCACAAACACATGAGCAACCTAGACCCGCACATGATTATAGAGAAACTTGGGATTTCAGATGGTTTGGTTATTGTTTGGTACTGGTTATGGTTGATAATATGGATATGGTTAATGGTATGGTGAAAACTAGTATAGCGGTGATGGATATGTAATATGGACTTATACTATTGTAATCATTGTGGCATACGATGGGTTTACTTCACATACATATAATATACTGCTTTTCAAATGTTTTAATGTAATTTTTTAGCACTTAGCCTTTATTATATTCGTCATTCGAATCAGCTACATGTCATACTTTTCCAAACTTGCTGAGTACGACATGTACTCACCCTTGCAATACCCCCCCCCCAACAGTTGCAGGTCAGGATTGAGAGTATAACGGTGAAAATGCGGAGTTCTAGGCCGTGTCTGCCGTTAGCTTTGCCTGTGGTGTTGATTGGAGTTGCGCTACCCTATTTGCTTAGTTTGATTTATTTAGTTCATTTCCACTGCATTAGTTCAAACTTGTCATTAATATTCATTAAAGCTTGTACTTGAGGATATGCGGAATTGTGTAATAAAAGTGGTTAATTAATTTTGTTTTGTGGTAATTTTCTGTATATCCTTTTGTGATTGCACTCGTGTATGTGTGTTGAACGTCTTGGGCACACATATGCATTCACTTGTTTCATTTTTGGAACCGAGTGTCACAAATTAGTATCAGAGCCACAAGTTGACCGTAGGACGCAGCCTAGATAGAATGGACATGTTAGAGCACATAGGAACACTTAGGAAGCGATGTGTTTTTGCCTGGTGTGCTACTTGCTTTGTATTGTTGCTTGTGTGCTTAGTAGAGGATTTTGGGATGCTTTAACATTGCTATGTCCACATAGGCTAGTATAGCTAGTTGTTTAGTTTCATGTCCCTTGATGAATATAGATGGGGACGTTTTCTAAATTCTTCTCTCTTGCTTTCTTCAGATGGTGATGACTCGTAATCAGAGGGATGGCAATGATGAGGAGGAGAATAATGGAGCACCTTAGAACAATAATGGAGAAGGACCTGCTCAGGGAGCTATCAACCTTGAGCAGCTATTGGCTATGCAGAACCACCTCATGTAGACCATGATACAAACCATGTGACAATTGTAGGCTGGTACCATCAACAATCAGCCCAACATGCCTCCACCGCCACCCCCACCTCCTCAAAACCGGTTGGGGGAGTTCATGAGGACTAGACCACCGACCTTTGCTCAAGTTGCTGACCATGTGGACGTCGATGATTGGCTCAAGTCTGTGGAGAAGACGATCGCTACAGTCCAATGCAGTGGTCGGGAGAATGTGCTATTTGCATCTCATCAACTTGTTGGAGTAGCTGCCGATTGGTGGGATTCGCTATGCAATACTCATGAGAACCAAGAGAGAATTACTTGGGCTGAGTTCAAGGAGAGCTTCCATTCTCATTATGTGCCCGAGGGTGTTATGATTTTGAAGAGGCAAGAATTTGAGAACCTGAGGCAAGGAAGATCGAGTGTGGGTCAATATCTCAACAAATTCACTCAACTCTCAAGGTATGGGCCCGAGGATGTGAGCCGGGATAGCCGAAAACAATACTTGTTCATGAGAGGCTTGAACAATGAAATCCAAGTACAATTGCTGAACTGTGATTATGCTAACTTCCAGAAGCTTGTCGTCAAAGCAATTGTTGTTGAGAACAACGTCCATGAGATGGAGGAAGACACCAAGAGAAAGGCACCATATCAAGGACAACAACAAAGAAGTAATGTGTGCCCTCGCTTTGCACCACTCAATGTGCCATATTACAGCTCTTCTGCTCATGTATAGCACCCTAGTTATGCACCACGCCCAGCTGAGTTTGTGCAGCAATTACCATGCCATGCAAGCACCTAGGCCTCTAGTGCCTTTTGCACCTCGTGCCAACTTTCCTGGTGCCAATGTGCAGAATCAAGTCTGTCCAAATTTTGCAGTTAGGAAGTGCTATACTTGTGAAGAAGCAGGACGCTCTGCACATCAATGTCCAAAGTCAGGCCTCAGTCAAGGAAACAATGCCCCAAGACAAAACCCAAGACCCAATGAAGTACAACCACAAGGGAACCATGGAAAGAAAAATTTTGCTCGTGGTAACGTGAACCATGTCTCTACAGAGGATGCTCAACAAGCAGATGACGTGGTGATTGGTATGTTTCTCGCAAACTCCAATCGGGTGACTATGTTATTTGATTTTGGAGCACCACATTCAATCATTGGATCAAAATATGTTGCCAAGTATAGTTTGCCTATATCTCATATGAAGTTTACTCTATTGGTTAAGTCTCCTGGAGGAGAGATGAGGACAAATATAGTATGTCCAAAAGTAAGCCTTATAACAAGGGGGTAGACTTCTTTGCCAACCTCATCGTTTTGGATTCCGAAGGATTGGACATTATACTCAGTATGGACTGGTTGAGGAAGCACAATGGAGTCAATGAATGTGCCACGAAGACGGTGAAGTTGACCAATGAGGAAGGGATAACCAAAGAGTATGAAGCATCTCAACACGCACCGAAGCAATTGGAGCTGAACCATATGGACGGTGCCGCAATTGAGGAGATTCCGGTGGTGTCGGAATTTTTGGATGTGTTACCGGATGAGTTTCCAGGTATGCCGCATAACAGGGACATTGAGTTTGTTATTGATTTAATACCTGGAACTGCACCTATAGCTAAGAGGCCATATAGGATGCCTCCTAAGGAGTTAGCGGAGCTCAAGAAGCAGATTCAAGACCAACTAGAGAAGGGTTTTATTCGCCCAAGCTCTTCACTTTGGGGAGCGCCTGTTCTTTTTGTGGATAAGAAGGATGGGTCACAAAGGATGTGTGTAGATTACCGAGCTCTCAATAAGGTGACCATCAAGAACAAGTATACCTTGCCATGTATAGAAGACTTCTTTGATCAGATGAAGGGTGTTTGTGTCTACTCCAAGATTGATTTGAGGTCAGGATACATTCAAATGAAGATTAGACCATCGGACATACCCAAGACATCTTTTCTTACATGGTATGGATCTTATGAGTACATCATGATGTCTTTTTGTTTGACCAATGCACCTGCATACTTCACGTACCTCATGAATAAGGTCTTCATGGAGTACTTGATAAGTTTGTAGTGGTGTTCATTGATGACATTATGATCTACTCGAAGGATGAGAAGGAACATGAGAAACATTTGAGGCTCAAATTGCAGAAATTGAGGGAGCATCAATTTTATGCCAAGATCAGCAAGTGCCAGTTTTGGATGAAAGAGGTTTCGTTTTTAGGCCATATCATCTCGGGAGGAGGAGTATTGATTGACCCCGGAAAGGTGAGGGACGTGTTGAAATGGGTGCCACCGCAAAATGTAAAGGAAATCCGGAGTTTTCTCGGAATGGCTGGATATTACTGTCGATTCATCAAGGACTTTTCCAAAATAGCCAAGCCAATGACGGAGTTGCTAATGGAGGGGAAAGCTTTCCAATGGACTCAAGCTTGTCAAGAAAGTTTTTGAGGAGTGGAAGAAAAGGTTAACAACAGCCCCAGTTTTGGTTTTGCCGGATTTAAGCAACAACTTCGATATTTATTGTGATGCATCAACACAAGGACTTGGATGTGTGCTCATGCAGGAGGGTCAAGTGGTAGCCTATGCATCAAGGCAATTGAAGAAACATGAGCAGAATTATCCAACACATGATTTGGAACTTGCAGCTGTGGTACACACATTAAAAATTTGGAGAAACTATATCCTTGGACATAGGTGTGAAATTTATACAGATCATAAAAGTCTTAAGTATATTTTCACACAAACGTATCTGAATTTAAGGAAACGGATATGGTTGGATCTTATCAAGGACTATGATGTGGGAATCAATTATCACCCAGGAAAGGCTAATGTAGTGGCCGATGCTTTGAGTCGGAAAGGAGTAAGTCACCAACTCACATTGGAGCAAGAAATTCGAGAGGGTCAGACAAAGGATGGGGAAATCCAAGAGATCATGGAAAGCACCCAAGAGGGAAGAGAATTCTGGTTTGATGAGGATGACCATGGTACCTTATGGCTTGGAAAGAGGATCGTCGTGTCTAGTGTGGAGCATATTTGGGATACAATACTAAAGGAGGCACATGACTCGCCATACTCAATTCATCCCAGTTGTACGAAGATGTACAAGGACTTGAAGATGTGTTATTGGTGTGATAGCATGAAAAAGGACATAGTTGAATACGTAGTGTTGTGTGATGTGTACCAACGAGTCAAGGCGAAACATCAAAGACCAGCTAGACTATTAATGCCATTGAAGATTCCAGAATGGAAGTCGAAAGAAATTGGTATGGACTTTATAGTTGGTTTACCGCGTACCCAGTCCAGTTATGATTGCATATGGGTGATCGTGGATCGGTTAACTAAGTCAGCTCACTTTATTCCCGTCAAGACCACCTTTAATGGAGAGAAATTGGCCGAACTGTATATGGGAAGAATAGTATGTTTGCATGGAGTTCCAAAGAAGATAGTGTCAGATAGAGGTTCTCAATTTACCTCCAGGTTTTGGCAAAAGCTGCATGAAGCATTGGGTACAAGGTTGAATTTTAGTTTAGCATATCACCCTCAAACGGATGGACAAACTTAGAGGACCAATCAGATTTTAGAGGATATGTTAAGAGCTTATGCCTTGAAGCATGGAAGAAGTTGGGACAAGAGCTTGCCACATGCGGAATTCTCATATAACAACAGTTATCAAGCAAGCTTGAAAATGTCACCCTATGAAGCACTTTATGGGAGGAAGTGTAGGACACCTTTATTCTGAAATGAGACAGGAGAAACTCAAGTATTTGGTCCAGATGTGTTGCTAGAAGCTGAAAAGAAAGTTTAGATTATTTGATAAAACTTGAGGGTTGCCCAATCAAGGCAAAAAGGATATCCGGACAATAGGCGGAGAAGCTTAGCCTTCGAAGTAGGAGATTTTGTTTACCTCAAGGTGTCACCAATGAGAGATCATAAGAGGTTTAATATCAGAGGAAAGTTAGCACCTCACTACATTGGGCCATTCAAGATTTTGGAGAAAAGAGGAGAAGTAGCATATAAGTTGGAGATGCCAGCTCATCATTCTAACGTTCATGATGTCTTTCATGTTTCCCAGCTCAAGAAGTATTTAAGGGTACCGGAACAACAAGTGTCAATGGAAGAATTGGAACTAGAGGCAGATTTGACTTATGTCGAGCAACCGGTTAAAATCTTAGAAACCAAGGAGAGGGTCACAAGGAACAAGACTATTAGATGGTGTAAAGTTCAATGGAAGCATCATACGGAATCGGAATCAAGTTGGGAGCTGGAGGATGATCTCAAGAAGGAATTTCACTATCTCTTCTCTTCTGCGTCGAATCTCGAGGGCGAGATTCATTTTAAGGGGGGTAGGTTTGTAACACCCCCATTTTCATGACTCATGCATTGCATAAGTTCATATACATGTTTAACACTAATCCACATAAAAAGGAACAAGTCTAAAATAAATTAGGAGTAAAACCGCACTCAAAATTCTGTGAAGTGCGGAGTAGTCCATTTTTGGAGCGGACTAGTCCGATTTCTCTCTGACCTGCATTGGACATGTCTGTTTTTATGCGGGCTATTCCGGTTTTTGCCTCTGTACAGTTTCGGAATTGTTTGGTCCATAGCGGACTAATCCGGTATTTCAATTCCTTAGAAATTTTGTTAAGTCCATGGACTTGTCTGGTATTCTAGCGGACATGTCCGTTTTCCCTCTGACTAAAGTCGGACTTGTCCGGTTTTGGCTAAACTTGTTTGATTTTCCTGTGATCATGTTTGGACTTGTCCATTTTTGCCTCTGTCAATCTTTGGACTAGTCCGACCCTTTTCGGATTTGTCCGGTAAATCGCGATTCCGAATTGATCTTTTGTTTCAAGACTTGTTTTTGGGATTTACCTTAAGTGGTCCTAAGACGCCGTGTCTAACTATTTTTGGAGCCCATGTGGGACCCCGCACCGGCCTCCACCCTCCCCAAACTTGAATCTATTGAAACCCTAGCCTCCACCCCTTATATAAACAACCCCACCCATTGACGTTACATCCTTTTGCCTCAATTGAAGGACCACAAAACCCTAGCTCGTGGGTAGCCGCCATCAAGGAGGGAGAAGGAGATCTCAATCAAGAAGAAGAAGGGGAGGAAACGAAAGATGATCAATATCCCAATCAAGTTTTCATTCTTCATCAACAATTCACCTTCAAGTTCTTCATCAACCCTAGATCATCAAGATTCAAGTGTTGCCTCCAAAACCCTTGATTCATTGGAGTTCTAAACACCTGGTATACCTTCTACTTCTTGTTTCTCACGCGAATTCAATCATGTTTCTTACAATTCATGTCGATCTAGAAAACCCTAGTTCGCTGTTCTTGTGATGGGCGGACTAATCCGGTCCCAAGCGGACTAGTCCGAATTTGTGATATGTTTCCTGCTAAATTAAATCTAAATTGTTTCGAATCAATTCCAAACCTGTTCAAAGTTGTAAAAAGCTATTGGGACTAGTTAGTAAACATCATTAACAACTCTTTAACTAGTTTTGCTTTGCATTTGCATTAATCATGCATTTCATGACATATTAAGTAATATATGTGCACTTATTGATTGTAGTTCTTGTCTTGTATGTTCGTTGTGCGAATTAGATGGATTTGCACTAGAGAGTGCTGCGGAGGACCTCCAGCACCAAGAATTCAAAGCCTTTGATCTAAACCAAGCCCAGGAGCAAGGAAATTGTCCTTGAACATATTGATCCTGTTTTGACAATAAATGCTTTGATTTCAAAACTGCATGCTTGTGTCAATTTGATGGGAACTCCTATGATAGGAAGTTTACTAGCTTTGTTTAGCCATCTTTGGTACCTGGAATTCATGGTAGAGAGTCGGGAAGGGCTTTTATCTTTGCTTCGCTTAACTAGTTGGGATGGGAGAACAACTATACTATTTAATTATGAATTAATGAGATTATGGTTAATATGAAGTGGCTATTATGACATGGTAATGGGTGATCTAAGCAAGCATGGTATGTGGATGGGTTGGAAGTTATGGTGGTTTCGCTTGCATTAGATCTAAGGACCGATTCGCAGAGCGACCATCCAGGATTTACAGTGCCACCACGAGGCCAAGTATGGGTGCAACGCAGCTGATTAATTATGGTATTGCTAGTATTGAGCGGATCATTTTGCGCACCGGGGAAGGGGAGTCAGATTGGGTTTGGATATGGTTCGCGGGACTCCCTGGGATCCAATTGGCAGAAGAGGGGGCCCTTGATTGAAGATGGGCTCAATTGGAGACATTGCCACCTGTGAAACCTCAGTGGGTCTGCACATGCTAGTGGTCCCTTTGTAAAGGCTATTTTGCGATCTCTTGGCCACACACCTAAGGAAGTGTGAGACGGCATAATTGAGATTCCATAGTCATCGCAAGGTGATGAAATCACAAACACGTGGGTAAAGCAGTACAACCTATGTAGAGTGTGTCTAAAACTATCATCGTAGTCGTGCTCCCGGTCATGAGCAACCTGGACCCTCACATGATTAGAGAGAAACTTGGGATCTGGGATGGTTTGGTTATGGTTGATAATATGGATATGGTTAATGGTATGGTGAAAACTGGTATAATGGTGATGGATATGGAATATGGACTTATACTGTGGTAATCATTGTTGCATACGATGGGTTTACTTCACATACATATAATATACTGCTTTCAAATGTTTTAATGTACTTTTCAGCACTTAGCCTTTATTATATTCGTCATTTGAATCAGCTACATGTCATACTTTCCACACTTGCTGAGTATGACATGTACTCACCCTTAATCCCCCCCCAACAGTTGCAGGTAAGGATTGGGAGTATAACATTGAAAATGCGGTGTTCTAGGCCGTGTCTACCGTTAGCTTTGCCTGTTTGTTGATTGGAGCTGCGCTACCCTATTTGCTTAGTTTGCTCTATTTAGTTCATTTCTGCTGCATTAGTTCAAACTTGTCATTAATATTCATTAGATCTTGTACTTGAGGATATTTGGAATTGTGTAATAAAAGTGGTTAATTAATTTTGTTTTGTGGTAATTTTCTGTATATCCATTTTTGATTGCACTCGTGTATGTGTGTTGAATGTCCTGGGCACACATATGTGTTCACTTGGTTCATTTTCGGAACCAGGTGTCACAAATCGTATCCTCTCCATTTCTGGTGTGTACACTGCCTCCAGCTCCGGGCGTTCCTGCCAGGCCGCCTTCCTAACCGTCGGCCAGCCGGTGGGCAGGACAATGCGATTGTGGGTGTCGGTGCGTACGACCACCCAGTCGCTCCTCCAGCTGGGACACTTCACCGAGAAAAGCGGAGCCATGTACTTGTAAGGTTTGTTGGCCCGATGCTGGAAGCAGAAGCCACCGATGAAGTTGGCTTTGTTCTTCTTCCCAGTCCGCCTCAGCATGAAGAACTATCGGAACACCACCACGCACGGGTACACTCTGACGAACATCTCGCAGAAATGCGAGAACTTTGCTGCCACCATCAGGGAGTTCGGCGATGAGTGATGAAGCTGGAGCCCAAGGACTTTCTGGTGTGTCACCAGGAAGGAAGAAACAGGAGGGACAAACCCAGATTATGGATACGTCTGGAAGAAGACGATCTCCTTCTCCCCCAACTCCAGTGGCAAGGAGCCAGGATGGATCAGATCCCGTCGCTCCTTGTCCTCCAGCCAAAAAGTCACCTCACGGGTGAGACATCCTCCTTACGAGAAGGAGGCAGGGCTAAGTCTATTGGAGCAGGGGTCGTGAACCTCAAGGGTGGGTAAACAATCAAGGAGGAAGTCGAAGGCTCGAATGCTTAGGGTGTGCGAAAGGAAGGAATGTCCATTGCCCACAAAAGTAACGTTTTAAAGCACCCTAGTGGCGTTTGGGTGCACCGTGCAAATTTGAGCGGGCTTCGAATCCGCATCTCGTGCCATGGTGTCCATGACAAACAAGCCATTGGGGCCCCCGTCAGAAAAACCGGCCCGAGCAGTTCTCCACCAAAGAAGGCAACCCGGCGGTTCCCATAAGGACGGAAGTGAAAGCAGCAGAAGTGTGGCAGGTGCCTTGGGAAACATCGCGATAATGTCGCAGCAAGCAAAGATCCTGACGCCACGACTCCTCGACCAGAGAGGGACTTGTGGTGACAACAGCAGAGGCACGCACAGCTTCAGGTGATCAAGACAATATTAAAAGGCCGCACGGGAAAGCAAGATAGGTCTCCACCCTCGGGCTCGTCGCCACCCCCCACCGTGGACCCAGGGGCCACTTTTGGTACCTAGCATACCGTGTACCCTCGTGCACAAGCTAGAGCCACCAAAGTACCTCGCCTTCCAGCAGAGGCGGGGTCCAAGGGCGCCACGTGACCAAGAGACCCGGACCCACTAGCCTCAGATGGGTGGTCCAGGGTACCCGCAAGAAACCCCGAAGGTGAAGCTAAAGCACCCCCTTTGGAGGCAAGCCCCCAGGTAACCACATGTCCAGCAAGTAAGGACCCCTCCTCCCCGCGAGATTGGGCTCCGAAGCTGCCGCGTGGACCAAGGCATCAGACAGGCCACCTCCCGTACGGGCAGGCTTTGGTGCTGCTACATGTCCCAAAAGGCAGGAGATAACCACCTCCGGGAGGGTGGGCTCCCAAGCTGCCACGCGAACCGCAGGATGGGACCTGACCTCCTCCATGGAGGTAAGCGCCCGAGCTGCCATGTGGACCGCAGGATGGGACCTGAACTCTTCCACGGAGGTGAGCGCCCGAGCTGCCATGTGGTCCGCAAGGCGGGACCTGACCTCCTACGTAGAGGTGAGCTCCTGAGCTATCACGTAGCACAACCACTTGCCCTGGACAAATGGACGTGGGAGTTAAGAGAGCGGTACGCATTGTCCCTGTCAAGGCTTGAAGATACGCGACTTCAATAGACACATGGCGCGACACACGCCTAATGTCACGTACTTCTACCACCAATCACATCGCTATGAAGACGATGCAGGCCTATCCCACTCTGCCAAGTGGATAACCTATGGCAACAGAGACAGTTGGACGGCACATCCCCCGCAAATGTCAGCAACTGTGCATGTGCTACTGATAACGCAAGTGGCAAGACAGCGGGTCTTCAAGTCCATGGTTTGAGCAAGCTTACGGAAGAAGCCTTAGATCTTTAAGATAAGATCACCCCGGGACCACCTGCAGGGCCCCGGGACCCCACTTGTAAGGCGTCTGGCCTTGTCTATAAAAGGTCGGACCGCCACCGATACAAATATCCCCACATCAAACATCACACACACATACCAGCAATACCACTCACCGTGGAGTAGGGTGGTATGCTCCTTGTGGCCCGAACCACGTAAAAACCACCATCTCATACTCTCATCCACTAGAACACTTGATTGAGGCATAAGCCCCGCTGAATAAAGAACCTCCGCGGGCTGCTCCTTAGCAGACCCGGTGGAAGTGTCGCACTAACACTTCGACAATTCGGCCACGTTACGCTCTTGATGCATGACATCAATGTTGTGCCTTAGAATCAACGACTTCACATACGGTAGCTCCCAAAGTTCACATATGTGAGTCCAATAGTGTCTGTCTTCGTAACTTTCAAAATATCCACAACGACCTTTATCTAGCACCAATTTGTCCAACATATCAGATATTTTTGAATCGTTAAGACATTTTGGTGGTCCTTTAGTGACAACGGTGTTCTTTCTGAAGACATTCCTCTATTGTATAAATAAGTGATTCGTAGACATCCAACGTCTATGACAATCGAAGTAAGATATCTTGCCTCCATGGGTAAGTCGAAAGCAATCGGTATCCAAGGCACATATCGAACACATCAACCGGCCATGAGTGCATCATCCAGAAAACATGTTGTATGCCGGAAAATCATGGACGGACCACAAATAAGCAATTTGAAGGTTGAATTTCTGCTTCGTGTAACAGTCGTAAGCTTCAACTCATGTCCACAACATTTTAAACTGTTCAATCAACGGTTTGAACATCATGTTGAGACGTGACCCAGGATGATCCGGCCTAGGTACAATGAGGCTAAGAAACATGAACTCATTCTTCTTGCAAAAAGCTGGTGGAAGATTGTTCAGGGTGACAAAGACGGGCCAACAGGAGTATGGTGTGGCGTTTTTGCTGAACGGCGTGAACCCATCTGTCGCCAACCCGATGCGAACATTTCTCGATTCACAACTGAATTCTTGGTCGAACTGGTCCAGCGCCTTCCATGCCTCACCATCGGACGGGTGCGTCAAGACTCCATTGTTCTAGCGCTCACCTTCTTTGTGCCATCTCATTTGTTTGACCATTTTTTTATAGTAACGACCGCTTCAACCTCAGTATCATGGGTAAGTAACGAAGCTTCTTACTTGCGACTTCCAACATCACAGTATCACCATCGTTATTAACAACTTCGACAAACCTTGGTTGACCACATTTTAAATATTTGTTCTCATTGGCATACTCTCTCCATAAAAGCATGCAGTTTTCCAGACACACATCAATCTTCTCGTAGTTCATACCGAGACCAGAAAGAATTTTCTTTGACTTATACATATCTTTAGGCACTTTCATGGGATCTGGAAGGGCATCGTCGAACAAATTGATGAGCTTGTTGTAACAGTTATTAGAAAAGAAGAACTTAGACTTAATTGCCATAAGTCTAGTCACAAAATTGAGGATTGTCATTTTAGTGTGTCCATGCAGTGGTTGTTGGGAATCTTTGAGAAGTTTAAGGAACTCTTTAACCTCTGCTATTTGAGGATCCTGCATAAGCTCTGGTCAAGAAAGTGCATCCAAGAATCCCTTGTGGATTTTGGATGATTTATGACAAGCAAATGAGATCCTAACCTATTTGTTGAGATGATCACAGGTTTTAATAGCGAAATAAGCAAAGTGCCAAAAAGAAGGAAGAATGAGGAGCAAAGTGGAAATGAGATCAAGGAAGAAGAATAGTAGATCATTGTGTATGGAGTGTGTTAAGGAAACACACCCCAAGATCTCAATCACTATTAAACACACACATTGCACAAAGTTACACAGAACCGGACTAGTCCGAATGTCACCGGACTAGTCCGATATCCTCTCTGCACAAAATCGGACAAGTCCGATATCCATCGGACTAGTCCGATATCTCTCTGACTAGAATCTGACTAGTCCTCCCCAGTGCGGACTAGTCCTCAAAACACTTCACAAGTAACACAAAATCGGACAAGTCCGATCACCACCGGACTAGTCCGATATTCATTCTGATCCAAATCGGACAAGTCCGATATTAGCACGGACTAGTCCGAAAAACCCTGTGACCTAAATCGGACAAGTACTCCAAGTGCGGACATGTCACCCAATTCACTTAGGGTTTCACATGTCCAGACAAGTCCGATAACTATCAGACTAGTCTGAAGATTTCCAGAAGCAAAATCGGACAAGCCCGCTCCTAGCCGGACTAGTCCCATATTTCGGGACACTTAGGGTTTGCTACACACAGCACACCGGACTAGTCCGGTGTCCACCACGGACTAGTCCGATATTTCTAAACCCTAATGGTCACTTTTAGAAACCCCATATAAATAGAGGTGCATGGCCCAACTTTAAACTCTCTCGAACCCTAGTGCCGTCGCACCTCCCAAGAGCCTCCAAAAACACATCTCTCCACGAAATTAAGTGCAACAAAGATCAATCCTTTGAGGATACACTCTAGATCATTGAAGAGACACGTTCAACACTCATTGAGCTCTTGGTTTGATTCTCTAACACACTCCTGTGATTTCATTGTAATCATTTGAGTGTGTTCTTGGTGGTATTTTGTGTTGTAATCCAGGGGAGCCCTCAACGTGTAAGAAGGCCCCTTTGAATTCAGTTATTCACCCCTTTGTGATAAGTGGAAGAGGATTGGCCTTCGTGGCGATCCGATGAGGGTAGGGTTGGAGAAGACCTGGTCCTTTTGTGGACTCCTCAACGTGGACGTAGGTTGCCTTTGTGGGAGCTGAACCACAGGATAAATCCTTGTGTCTTGCTTTGTGTTCATCGTTCTTATTCATCACTACAATCTAGGATTTCAATCATTATTGCTTGCTCTACTTTGAATCATTAAATATAAGGTTGAATTGTGATATACACTAGTCCATAACCTTGCAACACTTCATTTGACTGTATACTTCCGCTGCATACATCGAAGAATCAAATTAACCGATCAAACTTAGTCAACCTAGTCGGTACACACCGGACTAGTCCGCACTTTACCGGACTAGTCCGATATTTCTGGTTTTGAACTGGTTGTTAAGTGATGTAGGTTCCGACATATTTCAAAAAGGCATATTCACCCCCCTCTAGGCCACATTCAATTGATATCAGAGCAGGTTCTTCAAGAAAGAGTCTAATCGCTCGAAGAAGATCATGTCGGACATGAAGGACATCCACAAGAGTAACAACCAAGAAAAGGTTGATGATGAAAAGAACCTCAAGGTGGAGAAGCTCCTCTAAGCCATTCAAGACTTCGAGGACGACGATGAGGAGACGCTAGAACTAAAGGTGTTCTTAAGAAAGAAGACACTTTCCAAAGGGAAAGTGAGGATTGAAGAAAAGAAGGGGAGTAGTCACACCGACTACTCCTGATATCCTTTTATCTATGATCGTCTAAATTCCAACAATAATCATTACTTGTCTATCCCACTTGGAAAAGCCCCACACTTCGATGGTAGTGATTACTCAATGTGGAGGCAAAGTATTAAAATGCATCTAATTTCCATCAATCCAAGTTTATGGCATATTGTATGCACAGGGATAGATATCCGGAACAACGACGAAGAGCTCACACCAAGCCAAGAGCAAACAATTCACCGAAATGCTCAAGCCGCGGCCGTAATTACCTCTTCGCTCCGTTGGGACGAGTTCACCAAGGTGGATGGACTCAAGATTGCTAAGTATATATTGGACACACTGCAAACTGCACATGAAGGTGACCGTCATGTGCGTGAAGCAAAGATCGAAATGATCGAAGGCGAATTAGGAAGATTCGCAATTGAAGAATACGAGTCACCCCAAGACATGTACAACCGATTAAAGACACTCGTCCACAAGGTCAGATCATACGGAAGTAAGAAGTGGAATGACCACGAGGTGGTAAAGCTCATCCTTAGAGCTTTCATGCCTCGCAACGTCACCCTATGCTCCATGATCAGATAAAGCTCTGGATATAAAAAGATGACTCCAGATGAACTGCTTGGAAAGATCATCAACTTCGAGATGATGGAGAAACAAGCAAACCATGTCAAGGAGATTGCCGACCTCACCTCGGCAAAGAAGAAAGGGGTTGCTTTGAAGACCACCCTCAAGCCCCTATCTAAAGAAGCTAGAGAAGCACAACTAGAAGAAGACAGTGACGACGAGAGCAGTGAATTAGACGAAGAAGACATGATATTGTTCATGAATAAATTCAAGTGAATAATGAAGAAAAGAGAAGGCACTAAATCAAGTGAAGGGAAGTACAAGGAAAGAACAAAGTCAAAGTTGAGGCGGGCATGCTATAATTGTGGTGAGTATAGACATTTATATTTGATTGCCCATATGAAGAGAACAAGAAAAAGACCAAAGAAGTCAAGCCTCAACCCAAGAAATTCTTCAAGAAGATGAAACAAGCTGAACAAGCGCACATAGTAAAAGAGTGGGACTCAAATGATGAGTCCTCATCATTCGAAGAAGAAGAGATGGCTAGCATAGCCATCGAGAAGACATCCAAGAAGTCTACTCTCTTCCCTACACTCGGCGCATGAAAGGGAGATGGCACTTGCCTTATGGCAAAGGAAGGTAAACGCAAGGTAAACACCAAACCCCCTTCCGTGCATTCCTATTCTAGTGATGATGAAATCAATAGTGATAATGAGGATATTCTTATTGGAATAGATAGGAATACAGCCACAAAAATGAAAGTTTTGCTTGATCAACTTGTTGAGAAGGAGAGGTTAATACATCGTCAAGAGGACATGTTCACTCCCAAAGGGAGGAATATGTCGAACTTGACAAGCTTCTAGAACTTGAAAAGGAATGAAGCAAATCACTAGAGCTTGAGTTAGCTTCAAGCAATGAAACTTGCTTGGAGTTAACCAACTCAACTGCAACAATCAAGAACCAACTTGCTGACCTGATCAAGGTTAACAAGATCCTTGAAGTGCAAGTTGAGTCACTCAAGCATGGTGAACCTTCATCCTCTTCAAGTTCACTTTCTCAACCCACTAAAACTGAGGTTGCTTATGCTTGTACATGTAATAGAGTTAACACCAGTTTGAAGGACAAGCCAACCTCTACAAAGGATAAACATTCTGCCCAAAGTGGCATATTTGACAAGGAGAAGATCAAATATGCACGTAGTGCATACTTGGTCAAAAGACCTCCAAATGTCAAATATGGCATTGGTTACTCTTATGGTGAAAAGCAACATGCTAGAAGCCATAAGAATAACAAGGAAAGGATTACCTTTGTAAAGGGAAGACCCTCTCAAACTGGAACGTCAAAGATTAAAACATTAATCACACATGAACATCGGACTAGTCTAGTCGGTGTCCGGACAAGTCTGGTCCTCCGGACAAGTCCGGCCTCCTACACTAGTCTTGTACATAAACAACAACAGTTATTGTTTAGAACCTTCGATGCCTCGTATGTCTTAATGAGAAATGATTTTGGCCAAGTTTATGCTTATTATGTCGGGCCACACCATGAGAACACCAAGTCTCATGTGTGGGTTCCCAAATGTCTTGTAACTAACCTCCAAGGACCCAAGCAAGCTTGGGTACCTAAAACCAAAGCATAATTTGTTTTTGCAGGCTTATTCCTCCGGTAGATCTAAATGGGTGTTAGACAGTGGCTGCACCAACCATATGACCGGAGAAAGAAGAATGTTTGTGGAATATGAAGAGAATGAGGATCCAAACAAGGGCATCTATTTTGGAGATAATAGCCAAGGGAAGGTGCTCGGTACCGGTAAAATTGCAATATCTTCTAAGCACAAACTTTCTCATGTATTACATGTTGAATCCATATATTATAACCTGATGTCCATATCTCAATTATGTGACAAAGGTTATAATTGCTTGTTCACTAACGAGGGTGTGACTGTCTCTAAGAGGAGTGATGGTTCCATTGCATTCAAGGGTATGTTGGAGGGAAAGCTTTACATTGTTGACTTAAACAAGGATAAAACCGAACTTGATACATGCTTGATTGCAAAGACCAACATGGGTTGGATGTGGCATAGACGGCTAGCGCATGTTGGTATGAGGAACCTTCAAAAACTCCTCAAGGGTGATCACATCCGAGGTTTAAAGGATGTTGTGTTTGAGAAAGACAGGCTTTGTAGCTCGTGCCAAGCCGGGAAGCAAGTTGGAGCACCTCACCCCACCAAGAACGTCATGACTACAACAAGACCGCTCGAGCTACTTCACATGGACTTATTTGGTCCAATTGCTTACATAAGCATCAGCGGTACCAAATATGGTTTAGTAGTTGTTGATGACTTTTCTCGCTTCACTTGGGTTTTCTTTTTGCATGATAAGTCAGAAACACAAGGAATACCCAAGAAGTTCTTCAAGCGAGCTCAAAACTAATTCTCATTGACAATCAAGAACATTCGAAGCGACAATGGCACGGAGTTCAAGAACACACAAGTGGAGGAGTACCTTGATGAAGAAGGCATAAAGCACGAGTTTTCAGCTCCGTACTCCCCTCAACAAAATGGAGTTGCCGAAAGAAAGAACCAAACCCTCATAGAGATGGCAAGAACAATGCTCGATGAGTACAAGACCTCGGATCGATTTTGGGCAGAGGCAATTAACACCGCTTGCCACGTCACAAATTGACTTTATCTTCATCGACTACTCAAGAAGACATTCTATGAGCTACTCACTGGTAACAAGCCCAATATTTCATATTTTTGAGTTTTCGGTTCTCCATGTTATATCTTGAACAAGAAGCCTAGGACTTCAAAGTTCGCTTCGAAGTCCGATGAAGGTTTCTTGCTTGGTTATGATTTGAACACTTACGCCTATCATGTCTTCAACAAGACCTCCGTACTTGTTGAAGTAGCACATAACGTAGTGTTTGATGAAACTAATGGCTCCCAAAAGGAGCAAGTTGATCCATGTGTACTAGGTAAAGAATAAGCTCCTTGTCAAGCATTGAAAAGAATGGCCTTAGGTGATGTTCGACCACAGGAGTCACCTCTACACGTGTATGAAGAAGATGAACCACAAGAGGAGGTCAACGATCAAGGGGGAGCTTCCACACAAGATCAACCACAACAATACAAAGATAATCAACGAGGACAACCATTTAGGGAGAGAAGAAGATGATCATGAAGATACAACGCCTCAAGTGCCACACCCAAGACTACACCAATGCGTCCAAAGGGATCACCAAATCGATAATATCATCAGTGACATCCAAAAGGGAGTAACCACTAGATCTCGCATAGCTAACTTTTGTGAGCATTATTCGTTTGTATCCTTTTTGGAACCGCGCAGCGTTGAGGATGCATTGAAGGATCCGGACTGGGTGGTGGCCATGCAAGAAGAATTGAACAACTTCAAGCGAAACGAGGTGTGGGAACTCATGGCAAGAGCCAATGCGAACATCGTCGGCACCAAGTGGGTCTTCCGCAACAAACAAGATGAACACGGGGTGGTGACAAGGAACAAGGCACGACTTGTGGCCAAAGGGTATTCACAAGTTGAAGGTTTGGATTTCGATGAGACCTTTGCTCCCGTAGCGAGACTTCAATCCATTAGAATATTACTTGCATATGCTACTCACCATGATTTCAAGATGTATCAAATGGATGTGAAAAGTGCCTTCCTCAACGGACCAATCAAGGAGGAGGTGTATGTGGAGCAACCCCCCGGGTTTGAAGACGAAGAGTTCCCCGACCACGTATTTAAACTGCGTATGGCTCTCTACGATCTCAAACAAGCTCCTAGAGCTTGGTATGAGTGTCTTAGAGATTTCTTAATTGAAAATGGCTTTAAGATTGGCAAAGTAGATTATACACTTCTTACAAAGAATTTTGACAATGATCTTTTTATTTGTCAAATTTACGTTGATGAAATAATCTTTGGGTCAACTAATCAATCTTTTTGTGAGGAATTTAGTAAAATCATGACAGATAGGTTTGAAATGTCAATGATGGGAGAACTAAAGTACTTCTTGGGATTCTAAGTGCAGCAACAAAAGGAAGGGACGTTCATTAGCCAAACCAAGTACACGCAAGACATACTCAAGAAGTTTGGTATGGACAAGGCGAAGCCTATAAAGACTCCCATGGCAACAAATGGCCACTTGGATCTCAATGAAGATGGACCTAGCGTCGACCAAAAGGTATATCGCTCCATGGATCTCTAATCTAATTATGTGCATCTAGGCCAGACATTATGTTGAGTGTATGTTTGTGTGCAAGGTTTCAAGCCAATCCTAAGGAGTGTCATTTGACAGCCGTGAAAAGGATCTTGAGATATTTAGTTCATACACCCAACCTAGGTCTTTGGTACCCAAAAGGCTCAAAATTCGATCTCATTGGTTACTCCGATGCAGATTATGTCGGATGCAAAGTAGATAGAAAGAGTACCTCTGGTACATGCCAATTCCTAGGGAGATCCTTAGTTTCTTGGTCCTCCAAGAAACAAAATTCAATTGCCTTATCCACAGTTGAAGCCGAGTATGTTGCAGCCAGGAGTTGTTGTGCACAACTCTTTTGGATGCGACAAACTCTAAGGGATTACGATTACAATATGAATCGTATTCTACTCCTTTGTGACAATGAGAGTGCCATTAAAATTGCCCACAATCCCGTTGAGCACTCTAGAACCAAACACATAGACATAAGGCATCACTTCTTGAGAGACCACTCCAAGAAAGGATATATAGCCATTTCACATGTCAATACCCAAAAGCAATTGGCCGACATATTCACCAAGCCACTTGATGAAAAACTTTTGTGAACTCCAAAATGAACTAAATATCCTTGATGCTCGGAGTGTGGCTTGAAATGTTGCATACCTGTATGAATTCTTCAAAATATGTTGATTGGATTGTGAAAATCATCTCTCTCAATTTTCTTTCGAAAACTATGTTAATTATTAGATCTTGGTGAATTATGATTATTGCTTGATTGTTGTATGCTTACTGATCATATTCATCAAGATTATTTGATTTGTTTTGCCTCCCTATTTTCTAAATATGTACCTTCAAATATATATGAATGGGCTAAGAAATTCTTGCGTAGTGACCACGGACTAGTCTGTGGTTACCCAGACTAGTCCGCCCATGCAGACTAGTCCGCAGAGTGTCGGTTAGGCCGGACTAGTCCGGTAGATAACGGACTAGTCCGATATAGCCTCTGGAAAAGTTCGGACTAGTCCGGTCGTCTCCGGACTTGTCCTATTTTTCGTGTCCTTAACCCTAGCCGCCGCTAAACCCTAATCCCCTCATCCTCACTCTTGCCTCACGCGTTCTCTCTCTCACACTCAAGCTCCCAAGGCGATTCCTTGATTTCTCCATCGGAACTTTGCAAGTTTGGGTGGAATTTGATCGTCATCGCATCGGGATTGAAGTTCTCGGACAAGTCCGGCCTTCAGCACCCTCATCTCCAAGTTCCAATCGATTTCTTCGATAATTTTCACTCAAACCCTAGAAATTCCAAATTTCTTCATTGTTGATCAAATAGCCTAGCATATTCCACTATATACATGCCTCCTTGATGTATTACGTTTATGCTAAGCTAGTTCTGCATTAGGAATAAACATTTGTCCAGTCGCTTAGGTTTTTGAGGATGAATACTGGACTAGTCCGGTCCATGCACGTACAAGTCCGGTCCCCCGAACTAGTCCGTGCATGTACACCGGACAAGTCTGATTTTTCTGAACTCAAAACCTAACTTTTCAATTCCTCAATGCAATTCCTTGCTATCCATTTCACACCTAGGCCTTGTATCATTCGTTCTCATTCATGCCTCACTCAACTCATTCTTAGGGTATATCGAGCTCAAACAATAAAGTTTCCGACTTTGAGGCCGTGATGGACCACGAGGTGGCACCTCGGACCTCGACGAATCTTGGCAAGAAGCGCCAAGAGAGACCTTCCGAGCCAACTCCTTCTCCTCCACAGGCTCGGAGGAAAGTGCTAACGAAGAAGCCGGCCTCCAAGGTGCCAGCTTCTAGGGCTACCACCGGTGGTGGCCCTAGCACAACAAGTGCCCGCCTAGCCAAAGGCAAGGGCAAAGGGATAGCAACGGGTCCATTTGGCCCGTTGAAGCTGCATGCTCCGAGGGAAGGGGTCCGGGACCCCACTGAAGAGAAGTTCAACGAGAAAGGCGGTGATTCGGCAGTAAAGTTTAGAAACATTGATTGGTATGGCCGACCAAAGCAAGCTGCCGATGGAAGATTTTGGTGCAACTTCCATGCAGATTTCTACAAATCTGTGTATCTCCCAATGAAGACACTGGTTGTGCGCAGTCAATGGATTGATTGGGCACACTTTGAGAAGAAGGGTTGCTCCCCGTTCACTAAAGTGGTGGAAGCTATTGAGAGGCATTGCCTGAAGGGTCTCTTTGCCTTCAGGAACAACTGGAATGATGAGGTCATAGCACAATTCTTTGCAACATGCCATTTCTCAAGTGAAGATGAGGAAAGTGTTACTTGGATGACTCATGGATCCAAGTACAGTATCACTCAAGAAGATTTTGCGAGTCTGCTTCATCATGACACCTCCGGATGTGACAGATTAATCATCCATAACATAGGTGTCATTGAGAAGGATAAGATGACGTTCCTATATGAGCCAAACTCCAAGTTCAACCCCCCATCCACAAAGAACATGAAGCAATTTTGTGTGGTGCTCAATAGAGTCTTGAGGAAGACCATCGCTCCCAAGGATGGAGATGCCGGGAGTGTGCAGGGTTATATCCAGACATTGATGAGAGTGATAAGCAAGGACCGCCAGTTTGATGTGGCGGACTACATCTGGAATGACATGGTCAACATATCTTGCACACCCAACTGGTCTTGTGGGTATGCCCCATATCTGATGTTTATGATCGAGAAGGTCACCGCGATTGAATTCGTCAAGGATGTGGAGCATCTACCCTTGAGGCCTCAGATGCCTTAGAAGCCAAGTGTCCAGGCTGCTCCCTCGTTGGCCTCCAGTCTTGAGGCCCCGGCAAGAAGAAATGAAGATGCAAGGGATGCCCCTGCTACTAGGGCAGCTCCTCAAAGGGGATCAGCCAGTGGGATCTTCAAATACCTGGCTGCCATTTTTGGTTCCTGCAAAAAGGCCGAAGTGAAGGCCCATAAGATCAACAAGAGAAGAAAGGAAGATATAAAGTATGTGAAGGCAAATGTGAAGCAAATTTGCCAGAAACTAGAGATCAAACCCATTGGGTCTCCAGTAATCTCTGAAGATTCAGACTCAGACTTCACCGAGCTCGGGCCCTTGACCCCCTCCGAGCTTGCCTACTTTGGCATTGAGGGCTCGAGTGGCTCCGCACCTCCTCCTCCTCCTCATCATCAGGCTGAAGATGAAGATGATGAAGATGACGAAGATGACGATGAGAGGACTGGCAGCAAAGAGTGAAGACCTTAGGACCCTCCTCTCCTTCTTTTTGGTGTCTTGATGCCAAAGGGGGGAGATTGAGGCGGAGTCTTAGCCTTAGTTGTAGGATGCGAGGAGAGAGCTCTCTTGTATGCTTTTTGACTATTTTGTGGGTTGTAAAGCTTTAACTATGTTCTTAAGTTAATTATGGTTCTGTGATGCAATGTTATGATCTTTTGAGAAGCAATTATTGAGTTATGTGATTTTGCTCCTAGAATGTCATATATGCTTGCTTTTGGTTAAATAATGTCAATTATGTCATTCTCACTGTTTAAATGTACTTAGTTATGCATCCCACCATAAATAATGCACATATGGATTGTTTTCATTGCCTGATGTATTTTAGATCCATATGTGAATGCTTTATGAAAATCTCAATTTTTGTCATATTTTGTGAAATCTCAATTGGTTGTCATCAAACACCAAAAAGGGAGAGATTGAAAGTGCATCTAGGAATCCCTTGTGGGTTTTGGATGATTTATGATAAGCAAATGAGATCATAACGTATTTGTTGAGATGAGCACGGGTTTTAATAGCAAAATAAGCAAAGTGCCAAAAAGAAGAAAGAATGAGGATCAAAGTGGAAATGAGCTCAAGGAAGCAGAATAGTATATCATTGTGTATGGAGTGTGTTAAGGAAACAAACCAAGAGCTCAATCACTATTAAACACACACATTGCACAAAGTTACACAGAACCGAACTAGTCCGAATGTCACTGGACTAGTCCGATATCCTCTCTGCACAAAATTGGACAAGTCCGATATCCATCGGACTAGTCCGATATCTCTATGACTAGAATCGTACTAGTCCTCCCCAGTGTGGACTAGTCCTTAAAACACTTCACAAGTCACACAAAATCGGACAAGTCCGATCACCACTGGACTAGTCCGATATTTATTCTGATCCAAATCGGACAAGTCCGATATTAGCACGGACTAGTCCGAAAAACCCTCTGACCTAAATCGGACAAGTCCTCCAAGTGCGGACTTGTCACCCAATTCACATAGGGTTTCACATGTCCGGACAAGTACGATAACTATCGGACTAGTCTGAAGATTTTCAGAAGCGAAATCGGACAAGTCCGCTCCTAGCCGGACTAGTCCGATATTTCGGGACGCTTAGGGTTTGCTACACACAGCACACCGTACTAGTCCGGTGTCCACCACGGACTAGTCCGGTATTCCTAAACCCTAACGGCCACTTTTAGAAACCCCATATAAATAGAGGTGCACGGCACAACTTTAAACTCTCTCGAACCCTAGCGCTCTCACACCTCCCATGAGCCTCCAAAAACACATCTCTCCACGAAATTAAGTGCAACAAAGATCAATCCTTTGAGGATACACTCTAGATCATTGGAGAGACACGTTCAACACTCATTGAGCTCTTGGTTTTATTCTCTAACACACTCCTGTGATTTCATTGTAATCTTTTGAGTGTGTTCTTGGTGGTATTTTGTGTTGTAATCTAGGGGAGCCCTCAACGTGTGAGAAGACACCTTTGAATTCGGTTATTCACCCCTCTGTGATGAGTGGAAGAGGATTGGCCTTCGTGGCGATCCGACAAGGGTAGGGTTGGAGAAGACCCGGTCCTTTTGCGGACTCCTCAACGTGGACGTAGGTTGCCTTTGTGGGAGCCGAACCACGGGACAAATCCTTGTGTCTTGCTTTGTGTTCATCGTTCTTATTCAATACTACAATCTAGGGTTTCAATCATTATTGCTTGCTTTACGTTGAATCATTAAATATATGGTTTAATTGTGATATACACTAGTCCATAACCTTGCAACACTTCATTTGATTGTATACTTCCGCTGCATACATCGAAGAATCAAATTAATCGATCAAACATAATCAACCTAGTCGGTACACACCGGACTAGTCTGCACTTTATCGGACTAGTCCGAAATCTCTGGTTTTGAACTAGTTGTTAAGTGTTGCAGGTTCCGACAAATTTCAAAAAGGCCTATTCACCCGCCCTCTAGGACACATTCAGGTCATATAGCTTCCAACATCTCATCCATCATGTCAACTTCCGTGGCATCATCATTCTCCGCTTCCATTTCTTCTACAGCTTGAGAAGTTGTCTCGCTGTGGAAGTTGCACAACTCATAATGTGACACGTATCCAGTTTGACACAAGTGCATCGTAAGTTTCACTTTGTCCAAAAAAATTATGTTCCGGCATTTCATACATGGGCACCATGCCTTATTGCTGTTTGACAACGAAAAGGCTCGTTCAACAAAAGCTTATGTCTTGGCGTACCACTCATCTGACCACCAGTTCTGCTCTTCCAACTAGTATACATCCAACTATGGTCTTTGCCCATGTTTGACTTTGCAGTTTAAAGCCGGAAAAATTATTGTTAGTTTTTTGTTAATTTATGCACAACAAAAAATACCGCCTTTCTCAGTTCACCGCCGGCGCGAGCTTCCTCCACGTGCCACCCGCCGCCTCGAGCTCCTCCACCGACACGTGCTCCCCTCAGCGCGAACTCTTCCGCATGTTGCATTCCACCCCAAGCTGTGCCGCCGCCCCGATCTCCTCTGCTCACCCCTACACATGACCCACCTCTCTTATCTTCCTCACACAACGCTGCCACCACCTCCTCTCTGAATGTAGCCTAGAGGGGGGTGAATAGGCTTTTTGAATCTTTGTCGATCCATGAAACACTTAACATATTGCTCAAATACAGGGAAGGTCGGGCTAGTCCGGTATGGTGCGGACTAGTCCGGTGTACATGGATTAGAAAGATCAAGATTGATCATTAATTTCACCTCTTGTACTCTATGCAGCGGAAAGCAATTGAAACTTGGATGTATTACAGTAATGAAACAATGTATTGCAAATATGAACTTTAATTACGATATTTCAAGGTGAGTTACAAAAGTTTAAGTAAACCCTAGAATATAATGAACAATAAAACAAAGGTGTGTGAGACAAGATTTTATCCTGGGGTTCGATTCCACGGAGGAAATCTATGTCCCCGTTGAGGAGACCACGGAGGACCGGATCTTAACTAAACCTTCCCTCATTGAATCACCACGAAGGCCGATTCTCAACCACTAATCACAGGGGTAAATAACTTGTTCAAGGGTCCTTCTCACAAGTTGAGGGCTCCCCAAGAATTACAGTGATGAACACCACCAAACACACTCAAAAGATATACAATAAAACAATTAGAGTTGCGAGAGATCAAACCAAAGAGCTTAAGATCGTGTGGAACAATTCTCTCCTTTTTCCAATCCCTAATCCTCAAAGATTTGATCCTTTTAGGTTTAGAATGAGTGGAGAGATGTTTTTGGGCTCTTGGGAGGTGTGACGGCGCAGGGAGTCGAGAGGTTTAGTTATGTGGCCGTACACCTCTATTTATACTAGGGTTTCCAAAATTTATCGTTAGAGTTTGCAATGTCTGGACTAGTCTGTGGTGGACACTGGACTAGTCTGGTGTGCATGTGTGCGAGAAACCCTAAGTGTTGATGCATACCGGACTAGTCTGTTAAGGTGCGGGCTAGTCCGATCTGGGCACAGAAACTTTTCGGACTAGTTCGATAGATATCGGGCTAGTCCGGTCAGGTGAACACTGTGTAGGACTAAGGACAAGTCCGCACATCGAGGGACTTGTGCGATTTTAGTCAGAGAGTTTTCGGACTAGTCCGGTGGATATCGGACTTGTCCGGTGTAGTGAAAAACCATAGGGCTAAGGACAAGTCCGAACATGGAGGACTTGTCCGATTTTAGATAGAGGATTATTGGACTAGTCTGGTTGATATCGGACTAGTCCAGTGCTGTGTAAATGTGGAGTGCTGCGGACAAGTCGGCACTGTGGAGACATGTCCGTTTTTAGTCAGATAGATATTGGACTAGTCGTGTGTATATCGGACTAGTTCGCACATGTTGATTTCTGTGCAGTAAGTGTAATCTCTTTCACTTGAGCTCTTGGAGTGTGTTTCTTCAACACATCCTACAAAATAAGTATTCTTTTCTTGTCTTGAGCTCCTTTTCTTTTAGATCCTAATTCTCCTTTCTTTCTGAGATTTCCTTCTAATCTCTTTAAAACCTGCGCTCATCTCAACAATTTTGTTAGGATCTCATTTGTTTGTCATTAATCAACCAAAACCCACAAGGGATGCCTAGATGCATTTTCAATCTCCCCCTTTTTGGTGATTGATGACAACCAATTGAGATTACACAAATATGATGAAAAATTAGATTTTCATAAAGTGTGCACATATGACATTTGAGAACAATAGTAAAAGTTGAATTAACATTCATATGCGCACTCTTTATGGTGGGGTGCAAAACTATGTGTGTGTGAGCAATAATCTTGATGTGAATAAGATAAAAGCATAATCATAACATCAAGATAATCCAGCATGTATGTCAATTTCAGAGCATAAAACATACATCATATTAAAACATAACCATAACTTCATAATACATGTCCAAAGGTATAATGAGAACATAATATAAGTCTTACAAAACCCACTTCTTAAAAATAGGACACAAAAGAAGGACCTACGACCTAGAACTCCCCCTCAATCTGACCCCCTTTGGCATCAAGGCACCAAAAAGAAGGAGAAGAGGGATCTACTCAACGTTGTCGGCTCACTCTGCACTATCGGTCCTTTCATCATCTACATCTTCAGCCTGACGAGGAGGAGGAGAGGAACCAATTGTCATGCCCCTAAGGTCAAAGTAGGCAAGCTCGAGGTTGGTAAGAGATGGAAGCTCCGAGAAGTCAAAAGTGGAGTCCTGTGAGATAACTGGAGACCCAATAAGCTCAATCTCCAATTTTTTACAAATGGCTTTGACATTGTTCTTCATGTATCGCATCTCCTTTCTTGCTTTGTTCATCTTGTGTATCTTCACCTCTGCCTTGCGGCAAGAGCCAAAGATAGCAGCCAAATACTTCATGATCCCACTAGGGGACTGTGTGTACCCTGCAGACGGGGTACACTCGAACACAGGATGAAAACACTGAGGCACGTCCAGAGCCGCCATGTGTCCTATAGGCGCCAAGGCCTTTGCCTCCCACAAGATCGAGATGCGGCGCTGCCACGTAAGCCTTGAAGATGGGACTTGGCCCCTCCGGTAAGATGGGCTCCCGAGACGTCACGTGTAGGGACGGGACCTCACCCAACCTTGGAGGAGTGCCCCCAGAACAGCCACGTGGCTCTGGGCGCAGGGACCAGCACCCCCCAAGGGAAAAGGCCCCAGGATGCCACGCCCTTATGAGCCCCGGAGCTGCAACGCGTCACGGAGAACCAGGTCTAACCTCCCCAGCGGAGATCAGCCCCGACGCTGCCATGTGTCCCGCGGCTCGCCTCAGACTGTACCATACAGAGGCAAGGGACAGAGCGCCCTGCTCAAGTCAAGCATTGAAGACGCGCACCCACCTCCGGCGCACAACGTGGAGCACTCCAGTGGTCAGAGACAACTATGACCAATCGCGACGTAGTGAAGGCGTCGCAGGTCTATCCCACTCTGCCAAGTGGGTAGCTTGCAGCAACAAGACAGATCGACGGGACACCTTCTGCCAGCATTAGCAGCTGCGTATGGGCTACTGACAAGAGAGGAGGCAATATGGCAAGTCTTCACTACCACGATCAAGCAATATTATGGAAGAAGTCATAGATCTTTAGGATAAGATTGCCCCGGGACCACCTATCGAGCCCCAGGACCCCACTTGTAAGGCATTCATCCTTGTCTATAAAAGGATCGGAGCAAAGGACCCCCACATCGAACATCACACACATACACATTCCAGCAATACCACTCACCGTGGAGTAGGGTGTCACGCTCCTTGCGGCCCGAACCACGTAAAAACCATTGTCTCATACATCCATCCGCTAGAACACTTGATTGAGGCCTAAGCCTCGCCGAACAAATAACCTCCGCGGGCTGCTCCTTAGCAGATCTGGGGGAAGTGTCGCTCTAACACTTTGACATTTTGCGCGCCAGGTAGGGGCTTTTTCCCTCAAAAAAAGTGTTAGTGCTTTCACCAATCATGGTGTTTATCAAGCATGCAAGTAGCGGCAAGATCGAGTCGCAAGAGGTCCACCAGCGTGTTGACAAAGATGTGGATATGGAGTTCCAAAGGCCGGAATGCGCCGTGAAAACAGTCTGCAAGAGGTCCCATTCGACGTCGCAAAAGTTAGCCTCCCCTACCATGCCATTATCAGAAGGCCAGCCCTGTACCAGTTTATGGTTGTAGCCCATTATGGCTACCTCATCCACAAGATGCCGACATCCTCCAGCGTCCTCTAGATCTGCGGAGATCGTGCTGTTGTGGTGACGGCTTTGGAGAAGCTCCGAATGCTAGCAATGGCCCCAACACCTATCCTGAGCAATGCTGGGCTGAGTAAGCCTTCGCCGGATCCACGCGCACACAGTCACGCCGCTGCACCATGAGTGCAGCCCTCCGACGATGACGACGTGCCCATTAAGATAATCTAGATTGACCCTGATGCTGCTCAGACCACACGTCTCGCGGGGAGTCTGGACAGCGAGCAGGAATTGACACTACTTTGTTTGGCTTATGAACGTCCCTTTCTTTTGTTGCTTCACATGGAATCCCAAAAAGTATCTCAGCTCTACCATCATGAACATATCAAATCTATCTGTTATAATCTTAATAAATTCTTAACAAACAGATTTGTTAGTTAAACCAAATATGATATCATCAACATAGATTTTGCAAACAAAGAGATTATCGTCAAAGTGTTTAGTAAACAAAGAGTAATCATATTTACCAACTTTGAAGCCATTTTCAACCAAAAAATCTCTGAGACACTCATACCAAGCCATAGGAGCTTGTTTGAGGCCATAGAGAGCCTTACGCAGTTTGTACACATGGTTTGGGTACTCTTGATCTTCAAAATCGGGTGTTTGCTCCACGTACACCTCCTCCTTGATCGGTCCATTGAGGAAGGCGCTTTTCACGTCCATTTGGTAATGCTTGAAATCATGTTGAGTAGCATATGCAAGTAATATACGAATCAATTCAAGACGAACTATGGGAGCTAAAGTCTCGTCAAAATCGAAACCTTGGACTTGTGAACACCCTTTGGCCACAAGTCGTGCCTTGTTCCTTGTTACCACTCCATGTTCATCTTGTTTGTTGTGGAAGACCCATTTAGTGCCGACGATGTTGGACTTGGGTCTTTCAACAAGCTCCCACACATCATTCCTTTTGATTGTTCAATTCTTCTTGCATCGCCATCACCCAATCCGGATCTTTTAATGCATCTTCAACCTTGTATGGTTCCAAAGAGGATACAAAAGAATAGTGTTCACAAAAGTTAGCTATGCGAGATCGAGTCATTACTCCCTTTTGGATGTCACCGATTATGTTGCCGACGTGGTGATCTCTTTGGATGCTTTGGTGTACTATTGGATATGGCACTTGTGGTCTTGAATCTTCATAATTATCATCTTCTTCTCCCCTTGGGTAGTTGCCATCATTGATGTTTTGATCACCTTGATCTTCTTGAGGTTGATATTTTGAGGAAGCTCTCCCTTGACTGTTTTCCTCCGTTTGTGGTTCATCTTCTTCATTTGGATTTAGAGGTGGTTCTTTTGGTCGAATATCGCCTAGCGCCATTCTTCTCAATGCTTGACATGGAGCTTCTTCTTGATCTATCACACACTAATCAACTTGCTCTACTTGAGAGCCATTAGTTTCATCGAACACTACGTCACGTGCTACATCAACAAGTCCAGAGGCTTTGTTGAAGACACGATAAGTGTAGGAGTTTGAATCATAACCAAGTAAGAAACCTTCATCTTACTTTGTAGCGAACTTCGAGGCCCTAGGCTTCTTGTTGATAATATAGCATTTTGATCCAAAAACTCGAAAGTATAAAATGTTTGGTTTGTTACCGGTGAGTAGTTCATATGAGGTTTTCTTGATTAGACGATGAAGATAGAGTTCATTTATGGCGTGACAAGCGGTGTTAAACTCTTCAGCCCAAAACCTATCCGAAGTCTTGTATTCATCGAGCATTGTCCTCGCCATCTCAATGAGTGTTCAGTTCTTCCTTTCGGCTACTCCGTTTTGTTGAGGAGAGTATGGTGCTGAAAATGCGTGCTTTATTCCTTCTTCATCTAGATACTTCTCAACTTGAGTATTCTTGAACTCCATTCCATTATCATTTCATATGTTCTTGATCTTCAGTGAGAATTCATTTTGGGCACGATTGATGAACTTCTTGAGGGTTCCTTGAGTTTATGTCTTATCATGCAAGAAGAAAACCCACGTGAAGCATGAAAAATCATCAACAATGACTAAACCGTATTTATTACCGCTAATGCTTATGTAAGAAATTGGACCGAATAGATCCATGTGTGATGAGGACATCACAACAGCGGAGATGCATATTGAACTGCAAGGACCAATCACAAGAGCACGAGCACGATTATTAAATCAGCAGGTGAATTCGTTCCTAACTTCTTTTGCATGCGAGTTTGAGAATAGATTGCTATGTGATGATTTAATTGTTATTAGGAATAATGGAGAAGATCAACAAGTGAAGGAAGGAGGCCTTGGGAGCGTGGAGAACCAGCTGGGACGTCCACAAGTTGATGGAAACAGTTTACAACTCGGACTCGAGTTCAACTCGGAGTCCAGGAGCAGTCCACGTTAAAACAGACGCCCAGGAGGCATACGGACTCCGTTTTTGACGTTCTACATATGCACGGAAAGAGGAGAAGATAAAATTTCCAATGGTTCTGGTCCCACCTCGAAATTCCTCCGGAGTTATTGGGAGTCGTCGAAACAATTCGAGTCGCTGCCCGGTGCTGCACCACCGAATCGGGCCTTTGGGCCTTGTATCAAGTAAGAGTCCATTAGGGACGCGTCTAATCGTGTTTTGGTCGAACCCTAGCCTATAAATACTGCAGCCACCGGTCATATTCAGTGGGTTTAAATTAAATCAATAATATCGCCGTTCTACGGTTTGTGAGACCCCAAATTTGCGATTTTGGATTGTGTCTTCTACGTTCTTGCTCGTGTTCTCGGTTGCACTTGCAGGGATTAGCCTTCTTGGCGAGGTCAAGCGTGTGCAGCACGGTTGATAACCAACGGAGCTGTAGTGTAGTGATTTCAGGGGTACTCGTACCACTCGAGTGCCGCGGATCATCAACGTCGAGTTCTCCACCCCAATCGACATACCTTTCGGAAGATCGGGCCTAAACCTACTCATCAATTGGTATCCGATTTCCAGGTTGCCCGTGAGGTATCTTTGTTTTTCCTTACATTAGATTGATTTTGTTTCGTACCTAGAGTCCACAGAAAAGCCACACAAAAAATTAGATCGTTTTTACCGCTTCCCAGACTATAGTGCCTACAGTTTCGTTTTTCAGTTTGCATTGTTGAGTTTGCATTCGTATGGTTGAGTCTTGTTGCTGGTTTAGCTTTGTGTTTTGGGTCCTAGTTATCATGTTTCGTCCTTGTTTTCTTGCTGTTCGACACCTATTCCACAATCCCTAAATAACAAACCGATCCACCACGTTCATCGGTTTGCCCTAGGTAGCCGCCTTGCGTGAACTCCCGCATCGCCAGCCCTAGATTAGGTGACAAACCTTTGTGCCACTCATCCTTGAATCATCACACACCACCCCATTAGTTTCTGTGCAAATTCCCGATCGTTTTCATATCCGATTGCGAGTTCTGTTCTCAAACCGAGTTGGAATCAACATCCAAAAAAACGTAACTCGGACAGCCTACCTTAAAACGGCCTTTCGCATACGAACTCAAAATCGGGCATTTTTTTTTCAAATTCATCTACGCGAAATTTCGCATCCGATTTTCCGCCGCGTAGCCGCATTCGGCAAATTAGATTGCCCAAATTCCCCTCGGAAGATAGGCTATCCGGCCTCCGAAGATTCAGCACGAATTTTAAACAATCTTCTTGACTTTCTGCCGCATATTACATCCAATTGAGCTGAAAATTTGTGTGCTTCCTATATTTGTGCTCCTGAGTAAAGAAAAAATATCAAAAAAATATTACAAAAAAGAAAAAAAATAATGAAGAGCACGCATATTAAAGCAATTGGCCTATACCACTTGGTGCTGTTTTGTTGGTTATATCATTCTGTCTTTCTTTTGTCTTGATACTTCCTTGTGTTGTGCTAGGCTCTAGGGCACTCGGTTGACCAACAACAGTTTCCTACATTGAATACTTATTCAACTTTGTTTAGCTGTTAACGATTTTCTGCTTATTAGCCACCATATTGTGCCATCCAAGCTCCACCTTTCTCTTGAGCATAACAGGTAACTTTGCAATCATCCCACGCTTCATTGGTTCATCTCACCGTCCACACCACCTGCTGTGTCGGTAAGAACACTTGTAAGAGCGTGGTAAGACACTTGAGCGAGAGAGATTGTTTTCTTCCACCTGCCACATTGTCACTATAGTTGATTGGGATAACATATTTTTTGTTGTCTTTTGTTTCCTACTAACAATGGCAGGAGAAGACAATAATGACGAATGTGTTCAACATGCTGAGTTACGTGATATGATGAAGACCATGACGGATATGTTCGCCAAATACAACGCAACAACGGAGGAGTCATTGGCGAACTTGACTCGCCAACTGGATGACCTTGCTCTTCGGATGAATACTTTTGAGGCTCGGTTGCCTCTCGCTGGAAGACAAGAATACAATGCTTATGATGAACTGGAAGATCACAATAATCAGCCAAGACTGCCACTTTATCGTCGAGGTATGGGAGGTAATAATCATAACAATTATAATCGCCCTTCTGATGATCCTTTTGCTAAAGTGAAATTTACTATACCCTCTTTTTCTGGTGCTTATGATGTTGAGGCTTATCTTGATTGGGAGATGACAGTAGAGCAAAAATTTAATTCTCATCTTGTTCCTGAACAACATAGAGTTCGTCAAGCCACTAGTGAGTTTAAGGACTTTGCTATCATATGGTGGAATGAACTTGTTAAAACTAGAACTGATCCTCCAACATTGATAGATTAAAGGAAGCTATGCGTGTTCGATTTGTTCCTCCATCTTTTTAGCGGGACCTTCGAAAAAAATTGCAGCGTTTAGACCAAGGTAACATGTCCGTAGAGGAGTATTATCAAGAGTTACAAAAGGGTATGCTGCGTTGTGGGGTAGTAGAGGACATGGATGATAAAATAGCTCGTTTTTATGGGGGGTTGAGGCGTGAAATTCAGGACATTGTTGATTACAAGGAATATGATACTGTTAACAGATTGTTTCAGCTTGCTATGTTGGAAGAAAAAGAATGGTAGGGCCGACAAATACAGCAACAACGCACGAGGAGCAACTTCACGCCCCGTGCAGCAACTACACCACCCAATGGCGGCCAACGAACTATACCTGCTGCTCCACCTTCTCGCGTGTCGGAAGGCAGCAAGGCGACATCATTCAAGCCTTCATCGTCCACTCCTTCTACGGGTCGTACTTCCGACATTAAGTGTCACCGCTGCCAGGGACTTGGTCATATGATGAGAGATTGCCCGATCAAATGAGCATACATAGCACGCGACGATGGCGGGTATGATAGTACTTCGGATGTTGAAGATGAATATTCTCTTGCTACTGACTTTATAGATCCAAATGACGAACACACCGAAGAAGAGGTACTTGGTACAGCGGCGACGGAGAACTGTAGGAGCATCATTGTGCAGCGTGCCTTGAGCTCCAATGTGGAGACCGATGACAAGCTACAACGACACAACCTCTTCCACATGTTTCTCGTCGTCAAGGACTGCCGTGTACACACTATAATTGATGGAGGTAGCAGCAATAACATGGTAAACACGGACGTTGTCAAGAAACTCGGTTTGACAACAAGAGCACACCCTCATCCGTACCACATTCAATGGTTCAACAACAGCGGTAAGGTTCGGGTAACACAAACAGCGAGATTACATTTTTCAATTGGTTCATACCATGATTTTGCTGATTTTGATGTTGTTCCTATGGATGCTAGTTCTCTTTTATTGGGTCGTCCTTGGGAATTTGATACAGATTCTATTCATCACGGTAGAACCAATAAATATACTCTCATGTATAAGGGAAAGAAAATCACTTTGCTCCCCATGACTCCTGCTGAAATTGTGCATTTTGAGAAGGGTAAAATTCATGAGGGCAAAGCAACAAAATTATAATCTAAAAAACAGCAAGTTATTAAGTTAAAATCACCATCGTTGCTCGCAACTAAATCTGAACTTGCTGATTTATTCGATGCTAAGGGGATGTGCTATGCTTTAGTTTGCAAAGAAGCCATGTTTTCACTTCATGAATTGTCTATTGCATTGCCCCCTGCTGTTGCTAACCTTTTGCAGGAGTTTGAGGATGTGTTTCCCTCCGAGATACCCCCTGGTTTACCACCGATGAGAGGCATTGAACACAAGATTGATTTGATTCCAGGAGCAAGTTTGCCAAATCGTGCAGCATACAGGGCGAATCCACAAGAAACTATGGAAATTCAGCGACAAGTCCAAGATCTTTTGGACCGCGGGTACATTCGTGAAAGCCTTAGCCCTTGTTCCGTTCCTGTTCTATTGGTTCCTAAGAAAGATGGTAGTTGGCGCATGTGTGTTGATTTTCGAGCGATTAATAACATCACCATTCAATATTGTTATCCTATTCCTCGATTAGATGACATGCTTGATGAATTGAGTGGTGCTATCATCTTCACAAAAATTGCCTTGCGTAGTGGTTACCACCAAATTAGAATGGCACTAGGAGATGAATGGAAAACTGCATTTAAAACCAAGTTTGAACTTTATGAGTGGTTAGTCATGCCTTTGGTTTAACTAATGCACCCAGCACCTTTATGCGATTAATGAATGAGGTTTTACGTGCTTTCATTGGACAATTTGTGGTGGTTTACTTCGATGATATCCTCATTTACATATGATGAACATCTTGATCATTTACGTGCTGTTTTTACTGTTTTGAGAGATGCACATTTGTTTGGTAACCTCGAAAAGTGCGTCTTTTGTACCAATCGAGTCTCGTTTCTTGGCTATGTCGTTTCCTCGCAGGGAATTCAGATGGACGAGGCAAAAATTGAAGCAATCACCAGCTGGCCAGCCCCAACAACCGTCACACAGGTTCGTAGTTTTCTTGGTCTTGCAGGTTTTTGTCAGCGCTTTGTGCGGGATTTCAGCACCATTGCAACACCTCTACATGAGCTAACAAAGAAGGGAGTGCCATTTCAATGGGGAGAACAGCAGCAACACACTTTTGATGCTCTCAAATCGAAGCTTACACAAGCACCGTTGCTACAACTTCCTGATTTTGACAAGACCTTTGAGCTAGAATGCGATGTAAGCGGCATTGGTATTGGAGGCGTTCTCATACAAGGAGGTAAACCCATTGCTTTCTCTAGTGAAAAACTTCATGGTCCTTCTCTGAATTATTCTACTTATGATAAGGAATTGTATGCCTTAGTGCGTGTATTACAAACTTGGTAACATTATCTTTGGTCTAAGGAGTTTGTCATACATTCCGATCATGAATCATTGAAGTATCTTAAGTGTCAAACCAATCTGAATAAACGACATGTTAAATGGATTGAGTTCATAGAGTCGTTTCCATACATCATTAAGCATAAGAAAGGGAAGGAAAATATCATTGCCGATGCATTATCTAGGCGTAATACCATGCTGTCCCAACTTGATCATAAATTTTTTGGTTTGGAAACAATAAAATCATTATATCCTACTGATTTGGACTTCAAAGATGCTTTTGAAAATTGTAGAGAAGGAAGAACATGGAATAAATATGTGATGCGAGAGGGTCTCCTCTATCGTGCTAACAAGTTATGCGTTCCAGCTAGCTCCGTTCGTCTATTACTTTTGCAGGAAGCACATGGAGGAGGTTTGATGGGACATTTTGGAGTGAAGAAAACTGAAGACGTGCTGTCCACACACTTTTTTTGGCCAAAGATGAGGCGTGATGTCGAGCGCTACGTGTCACGATGCACTACTTGCAACAAAGCTAAGTCTCGCCTTAACCCACATGGTCTTTATATGCCTCTTCCTGTTCCTAGTGCACCTTGGGAGGATATTTCTATGGACTTTGTTTTGGGATTGCCTAGGACTAAGAGGGGGAGGGATAGTATTTTTGTAGTTGTTGATCGTTTTTCCAAAATGGCACACTTTATACCTTGTCAGAAGAATGATAATGCCTCACATATTGCTGATTTATTTATGACGGAAATTGTTCGTCTACATGGTGTGCCAAATACCATTGTTTCTGATCGTGTGCAAAAATTTTAAGTCATTTTTGGAGAACTTTGTGGTATAAATTGGGAACCAAGTTGCTGTTTTCAACTACATGTCACCCACAAACGGATGGACAGATCGAGGTAGTTAATCGTACTTTATCCACTATGTTGCAAACTGTCTTGAAAACAAATTTGAAGTTGTGGGAGGAGTGTTTACCACATATAGAATTTGCTTACAACAGATCCGTTCACTCCACGACAAAGGTAAGTCCATTCCAGGTAGTGTATGGTTTCAATCCCCGTGCTCCTATTGATTTACTACCTTTGCCTCCTTCTGAAACTATAAATTTGGATGCTACACAACGATCTGAATTCATTCTTAAGATGCATGAAACTACAAAGAAAAATATTGAAATGATGAATGAGAAGTATATGATTGCAGGTAGTAAAGGTAGAAAAGAAGTAAAACTTGAACCGGGTGATTTGGTGTGGTTACATTTGAGAAAAGAGTGATTTCCCGACTTGAGAAAATCTAAACGTATGCCACGAGCTGCTGGTCCTTTTAAGATCGTTGAAAATATTAATGATAATGCATATAAGCTTGAATTGCCTCCCGATTTTGGGGTTAGTCCTACATTTAACATTTCAGATCTGAGACCGTACTTGGGAGAAGAAGATGAACTTGAGTCGAGGACGACTCCAATTCAAGAGGGGGAGGATGATGAGGACATCACAACAGCGGAGACGCACATTGAGCTACAAGGACCAATCACAAGAGCACGAGCACGGTTATTAAATCAGCAGGTGAATTCATTCCTAACTTCTTTTGCATGTGAGTTTGAGAGTAGATTGCTATGTGATGATTTAATTGTTATTAGGAATAATGGAGAAGATCAACAAGTGAAGGAAGGAGGCCTTGGGAGCATGGAGAACCAGCTGGGACGTCCACAAGTTGATGGAAACAGTTTACAACTCGTACTCGAGTTCAACTCGGAGTCCAGGAGAAGTCCACCTTAAAACAGACGCCCAGGAGGCATACGTACTCCGTTTTTGACGTTCTACATATGCACGGAAGGAGGAGAAGATAAACTTTCCAATGGTTCTGGTCCCACCTCGAAATTCATCCGGAGTCATTGGGAATCGTCGAAACAAGTCGAGTCGCTGTCCGGTGCTGCGCCACCGAATCGGGCCTTTGGGCCTTGTATCCCGTAAGAGTCCATTAGGGACGCGTCTAATCGTGTTTATGTCGAACCCTAGCCTATAAATACTGCAGCCGCCGGTCATATTCGGTGGGTTTTGCTTAGATCAATAATATCGCCGTTCTACGGTTTGTGAGACCCCCTTCGCGATTTCAGATCGTGTCTTCTACGTTCTTGCTCGTGTTCTCTGTTGCACTTGCTGTGATTAGCCTTCTTGGCGAGGTCAAGCGTGTGCAGCATGGTTGATAACCAAAGGAGCCGTGGTGTAGTGATTGCAGGGGTACTCGTACCGCTCGAGTGCCGCGGATCATCAACGTCGAGTTCTCCACCCCAATCGACATACCTTTCGGAAGATCGGGCCTAAACCTACTCATCAATGTGGAGGAGCTCAAGCGGTCTTGTTGTAGTCATGACATTCTTCGCGGGATGTGGTGCTCCTACTTGCTTCCCGGCTTGGCACGCACTACATGGCATGTCTTTCTAAAAAACAAATCCTTTAAACCTCGGATGATCACCTTTAAGGAGTTTTTGAAGGTTTCTCATACGAATATGTGCTAGCCGTATATGCCACAGCCAATCCATGTTCGTCTTTGCAATCAAGCATGTGTCATGTTCGGCTTTATCTTTGTTGAAGTCAACTAGATAAAGTTTTCCCTTTTGCACACCCTTGAATGCAACTGAGTTATCACTCCTTCAAGAGACGGTCACACCCTCATTAGTGAATAAACAATTATAACCCTTGTCACAAAATTGAGATATGGACAAAAAGTTATAATCCAAGGAGTCAACATGTAAAACATGAGAAAGAGTGTGTTGTGATGAAATTGCAATTTTATCGGTACTAAGCACCCTTCCTTGACTATTATCACCAAAATAAATGCCTTCGCTTGGGTCTTCATTTTCTTCATGTTCTACGAATATTCTTCTTTCTCCAGTCATGTGATTGGTGCATCCACTATCTAGCACCCATTTCGCTACACCAGATGAATAGGCCTGCAAAAAATAATTATGCCTTGGTCTTAGGTACCCAAGCTTGCTTGGGTCATTTGAGGTTAGTCACAAGTGATTTTGGCACCCACACACGAGACTTGGTGTTCTGGCCCAACATATTTCGCATGAACTTTTCCATAAGCAATTTACTTAAGTATATATGAAGCATCAAAGGTTCTAAAAAAACTTGTTGTTGATATGAGTTTACAATGTTCATTTTATCAAAGTTACTATGTTTTACAACTTGAGAAGAAGTTCCTTTGGTAAAAGCAATGCGATCCTTGTTATTCTTGTGGCTTCTAGCATTTTTCTTTTTACCATAAGAATACCCAATTCCATATTTAACATTTGGAGGTCTTGTGACCAAGTATGCAGTACGTGCATACTTGACTTTCTCCTTGTCAAATATGCCACTTTGGGAGGGATGCTTTTTTTTGTCAATTTGTAATTTTCTTCCAAGTTGATATCATTTTTAGCACAAGTGCAAGTAAAAACAGTTTCGGACTTGATGTGTTGAGAAGGTGTGCTTGAAAAGGATGAAGACCCACTTTAATTGACTGACTCAATCTGTGTTTCAAGGATCTTGTTAGCTTTGGTTAAGTTAGCAACTTCTTCCCTGATGGACACATGTGAGTCTTTTAACTTCAAGCAAGCTTCCTTGCTTGAAGCCAACTTAAGTTCTAGTGATTCACTTTGCTCCATTTCAAGTTCAAGGAGATTTTAAATCTTAAGATATTTCTCCTTTTGGAGAATGATCATATCTTCTTGGCGATTGACTAGCTCCTCCTTATCAACAATCTTATCCATTAAAAATTTCATTTTTGCAGGTGTTTTTCTATCTAAACCACTAAGCATGTTTTCTTCATCACTATAATTATCAATATCACTATCATAATAAAGTGAGGAGGGACGTTTAGTTTTGACCTTTCTTTTTCCTTCCTTGGCCATTAGACACGTGTGATCGGCGTCCTTCCTTGCGCCCATGGTTGGGAAGAGAGTGGATTTCTTGGTAGGCTTCTTGATGGCTATGGTGGCCATCTCCTCTTCTTCTTCGGATGAGGATTCATCATTGGAGTCCCACTCCTTCCCTAGATGCACTTGGCCATATTGCTTCTTCTTCTTGAACATTTTCCTTGGTTGAGGCTTGTTGTCTTTAGTCTTCCTCTTATTTTCTTCATGTGGACAATCTACTATGAAATGGTCATATTCTCTGTAGTTCTAGCATGCCCGTCTCATCTTGGGTCTTTGCTTGTCCCTTTGTCTTCCTTCGTTTGAGCTATTACCCTTTCTTCTTCTCATCATCTTCTTGAACTTCTTCATGAGAAAGACCATGTCTTCATCATTGATGTCACTGCTATCATCATCACTATCATCTTCTTCAATAGCTTCCCGAGCTTCTTTTCATGCGGGTTTACAAGTTGACCTCAAAACAACTCCTTTCTTCTTTGTCGAGGTAAGGTCAGAAAGTTCCTTCACGTGCTTGGCTTTCTTCTCCATCATTTCAAAGTTGATAATCTTGCCAAGAAGTTCGTCCGGGGTCATTTTCTGATACCCGGGGCTTTCTCTAATCACAGAGCAAAGAGTCATGTTGCGATGTATGAATGCTCTAAGAATCAACTTCACAACCTCATGATCATTCCACTTCTTGCTGCCATAAGCTCGTACTTTGTTGATAATTTTCTTGAGTCTATTGTACATGTCTTGAGGCGATTCACCATCTTCTATAGCGAATCTTTCCAATTCAGCTTCGATCATCTCTATCTTTGCTTCGCGTACATGACGATCACCTTCATGTGCAGTTTGTAGAGTGTCCCATATCTCTTTGGCAATTTCGAGTCCATCCACCTTGGTGAACTTTTCTTGGCTCAATGATAAAGTGACCACAGCTGCAGCTTGAGCATTCTGATGAATTTCTTGTTCTTGACTTGGTGTCAACTCTTCATTATTGTCCAGAATATTTATCCCTGTACAAACTATATGCCACAAACTTGGGTTAAGAGATATAAGTTTCATATCTTGTCTCCACATTGAATAGTCATTTCCATCAAAGTAAGGTGCATTGCCTAAAGGTATTGATAGGTAATGACTATTATTAGAATTTAAATGTTCATAGTCAAAAGGATATCGGGAGTAGTCAGTGTGACTACTCTCCTTCATCTTCTCATATTGAGTCTTCTTCTTTCCTTTTGGAGATAGTGCCTTCTTCTGGAGAAGAGCCTTGAGTTGAAGCATCTCATCATCATCGTCCTCACAGTCTTGAATGGCATCAATGAGCTTCTCTAGCTTTTGGGTCTTTTCATCATCACCCTTCTCGTTGTTGAAGTTCTTGTGTACATCCTTGATGTCTGACATCGTCTCTTCGAGTGGTGAGTCTCTTTTGAAGAGTTTGGCTCTGATACTAATTGAATGTAGCCTAGAGGGGGGTGAATAGACTTTTTTAACCTTTGTCAATCCTTGAAACACAACGGTGCAGACTAGTCCGGTGTACGTGGATTAGAAAGATCAAGATTGATCGTTAATTTCACCTCTAGTACTCTATACAGCAGAAAGAAATTGACAAATTGCATGTATTACAGTAATGAAACAATGTATTTCAAAGATCAACTTTAATTACGATATTTCAATGTGAGTTACACAAGTTTAAGCAAACCCTAGAATATGATGAACTATAAAACAAAGGTATGTGAGACAAGATTTTATCACAAGGTTCGATTCCACGGACGAAATCTATGTCCCCGTTGAGGAGTCCACGGAGGACCGGGTCTTCACTAACCCTTCCCTCGTTGAATCACCACGGAGGCCGATTCTCAACCACTAATCACAGGGGTAAATAACTTATTCAAGGGGCCTTCTCACATGTTGATGGCTTCCCAAGAATTACAGTGATGAACACCACCAAACACACTCAAAAGATATACAACAAAACAATTAGAGTGTGCAAGAGATCAAACCCAAGAGCTTGTGAAACAATTCTATCCTTTGTCCAATCTCTAATCCTCAAAGATTTTATCCTTTTAGGTTTAGAATGAGTGGAGAGATGTATTTTTGGGCTCTTGGGAGGTCTGATGGGGCAGGGAGTCGGGAGGTTTAGTTGTGTGACCGTACACCTCTATGTATATTAGGGTTTCCAAAAGTTACTGTTAGGGTTTGCATTGTTTGGACTAGTCCTTGGTGCAGTGTGCGTGTGTGCGAGAAACCCTATGTGTTGATGGATACCGAACTAGTCCGTTAAGGTGCGGACTAGTCCGATCTGGGCACAGAAACTTTTCGGGCTAGTCCGGTAGATATCAGACTAGTCAGGTGAGGTGAACATCATGTAGGACTAAGGACAAGTCCGCACACGGAGGGACTTGTCCGATTTTAGTCAGAGAGTTTTTGGACTAGTTCGGTGGATATCGGACTTGTCTGGTAAAGTGAAAAACTATAGGGCTAAAACAAAGTTCGGACTTGTCCGATTTCAATCAAAGGATTATCAGACTAGTCCGATTGATATCGGACTAGTCCGGTCCTGTGTAAATGCGGAGTGCTGCGGAAAAGTCTGCACTGTGGAGACTTGTCCACTTTTAGTCAAGGAGATATCGAATTAGTCTGGTGTATATCGGACTATTCCGCACATGTTAATTTCGATGCAGTAAGTGTAATCTCTTTCACTTGAGCTCTTGGAGTGTGTTTCTCCCACACACTTCTTACAAAATAAGTATTATGTTCATGTCTTGAGATCCTTTTCTTCTAGATCCTCATTCTCCTTTCTTTTTCAGATTTCCTTCTAATCTCTTTAAAACCTACGGTCATCTTAACAATTTTGTTACTATCTCATTTGTTTGTCATTAATCAACAAAAACCTAAAAGGGATGCCTAGATGCACTTTCACTCTCTCTCTCTCTCTCTCTCCTAGAGCCACCGGCGACGCCGCGCCACCCGACAGCCGGCCGCCCCCGACGCCGCCCTCCTCATCGCGCAATTAACCACTTAAGCATAATTAGATAAACCAATTAAATAAACCAGTTAAGCATAATTAAGCAAAATTTAAGCAATATAATCATAATTAAGCATAATTAAATAAACCACTTAAGAAAATTAAGCATTATTAAATAAACCACTTCAGCTTAATTAAGCAAATTAAGCATAATTAAATAAACCACTTAAGCATAATCAAGAAAATTAACCACTTAAGCATTGAATAAACAATTAAGCAATCTCAGCATAATTTAAACAATTAAATTCAATTTCAATTTAAAAATTGAATTTGATTTTAATTTAAACTGAAATTTGAAATTCAATTGGGTTGGGGGGGGGGGGGGGCTCGGGGAGCTGAGGGTGAGGGTCAGGGTGGGGGTGGGGGGGAGAGGCACTACAGGAAAAGCGATCATTTGCGACGGCTGATTTTATTTGCGACGGCCAGCTGTCGCAAATAGCTTAAATTGCGACGGCCCGCCTCTGGCCGTCGCAAATAAGATGGCCGTCGCGAATAAGAGCTTATTTGCGACGGCTTTGGGACCGGCCGTCGCAAATAAGCGGTTATTTGCGACGGCCAACCCTAAAGCCGTCGCAAATAAATGAGCCGTCGCAAATAAACCCTTATTTGCGACGGCCGGTCAGACGGCCGTCGCAAACAGGCTTTAATTGCGACGGCCGCAAGTTGAGGCCATCGCAATTAAAGAAGCCGTCACAAATAAGGGCTTATATCGGGTCGCTCCGGCCCCGACTCTTCATTCACCTCAAAACACCCTACCGCCGCCGCGCAGCGCCCCCGCCGCCGCGCCCCCGCCGCCGCGCAGCGCCCCCGCCGCCGCGCCCCCGCCGCCGCGCCCCCACCGCCGCGCAGCGCCCCCGCCGCCGCGCAGCGCCCCGCCGCCGCGCCCCCGGCTCCGCCGCCGGCCCGCCGCCCTCGGCCCCGCCTCCGCACCCGCCTCCGCGCCCGCCGCCCTCGGCCCCCACCGGCGGCTCGCCTCCGCGCCCCAACCGCCGCCTACCTCCGCCCCCGGCCCGCCGCGCCACCGGCGTCGCCGCCGCCGGCCCGGACCGCTGCGCCCCCGACTGGACCGCCGCGCCCCCGGCCCCCGACGCCTCCACTGCGCTCCCGACAGGTAAGAAACTGTCTCAGCATTCCTGTGAACCAAAAACACGTTGTACATATTACAGCACGCAGTTAGTTCGCATAAAATTACCGGCTCTAATAACAAAAAACGGGTGCTCGGTTCGTAGTCTAGTCTCAAAGTAGTGCTATTTTGTCCATATAGCACTAGTGCGGCGCATAACTCATGTAAAGCAGTTTTGGCGCGGAAAATTTACAGGACAACTACCCCCTTTTATAGAAGGTGGGTGTAGTAGAGGTCCCAGCTCTATAAAATCCAGTAAAGCTGTATAATTGTTTTCTGTTATTACATCATTGCAAAAAAGGAGTACGCAAACAAAAGCGTAATTTGGAGCTCAAAAGTTAGAAACCAACTAACATTTATAAGTTCAAATTTTCTTTTTCTGAGAACAAGGCACCGTTTTGGTCAATCCCAAGGTTCACAAGTTGGATGACTAATAGCGATTAGTCATCCTTATCGCCCCTGGCCAGTCGACTAAATGCAGCGACCCAATTAGCAATTAGCTATACGTATATATGTTTTCAGAATTTCGGGGCCCTTACTTTGGCTGGGCCCTAGGCGGCCGCCCCTCCCGCCTAGGGTCAGAGCCGGCCCCTGAGCCGTCGCAATTTAACTGGCCGTCGCAAATAATTGCCTTCATATGGATTGTTCAATCTTTGAATGATTGTTGATCGAATGAGTAGAAATTGTTGCTCGATCTTGATGTTAATTATGCTTAGTTGTTAATGATGTTGGTTATGCAAATTTGTTGATAATGTTATTGATTATGTAGATGTTAAGCATGCTTATGTTTTGCTTTAGTATTCTTAATGTTTATGTTCATTGCTGCTTATCGTTATTGAATTAAGTTATTAAATGTTCAAATTTTGATTAATTGTTATGTTTCTTTTAGCATGTTCAATATTCTTTATATATATAAATATATAAATATAAATATAAATATATTTATATATATATATATAAGCGGGTTAAAACGATAATGTATCAGAAGAAATATCAAAAGAGAGAGGAGATATTCTACGCCATATCGCCTGCGGCGAGCATGACAGCGGAGGAGAGGCCGGCAGCGGAGGACGGCCCTGACTATGAAACTTTCAACTCTGACCCACTTTTCTCCTCACTCTCGTTCTCTTTCCTCATTCGTAAATGATTTATAAATGAACATGAGCAACGTAACCTATAGCAATTGATTACCCGTTTCGGATCGGCACGTCTCACATGCCATTGGCATGTGAGACGTGCAGGTTCGGAATTGTCCCTTTTTGGACAGCCTCGGAGTGACCGAGGGGGCGTGGCTTGTGACGAGACGTGGGTCCGGATTTGGATGAGATTTCGGTGGCGTAACCCTGTTGTTCTCTGCTGCACCATTTTTGGGCGTGCAGTGGAGAACAGCGGGGTTATGCTGCTGAATTTTCGTTCGAATCCGGATCACGCGTCTCGTCATGAGCACGCTCCGCTCGGTCACTCTTGGGTGGGTTTAGGATCTATCTGCCTAGGTTGTAGGGCCGTGACATAACACAACAATACATTAACGACAATTTCTTTCGCATTAAACTGCAGAGTCAAAAATGGGTGAAGACCGCAGTTGGATGTATACTGGCTGGAAGAGCAGAAATGGTGGTCACTCCGATGAGTGGTTTATCAAGTTAGATCAATTTTTGGATCGAGCATTTTCGTTGTCAACGGAAGATATGGTGCGGTGCCCATGTACAAAATGCCGAAACACTAATTTTTTGAGAAGATTGGAGCTTTCGTTTCACTTATGTTGAAACGGTTTCACTCCACAATATGAAGTGTGGACCTTCCACGGCGAGACTAATTCTCGAGTCATAGCCGAAGTGGATGAGGATGATGATATAACAGAGGTTGATAGGATGGATGAGATGTTAGAAGCTCTTGAAGTGGAGGATCCTCTTACAAATGAGGCAGAGAAGTTCTTCGAGGAGCTGAAGAAATCACAAGAGCCGTTGCATGAACACACGGCTGTGACCGTACTTGCTTTCTTGACCAGATTTATGGCAATTAAGTCCAAGTACTTTTTTTCCATCAACTGCTACAATGATCTCATGAAATTGATCTGTGATATCCTTCCACAACCACACAAAGCGCCACCAGATATGTATCAGTCAAAGATCAAGATATCTGGTCTCGGTATGAAGTATGAGAAAATTGATGTGTGCCCAGACAACTGCATGCTATTCTGGAAAGAGCACGCCAATGAGAAGATGTGCTTGAAATGTGGTAAATCGAGGTATGTCGAAGTTGTTAATGACGATGGCGATAATGTGATGATAGATGTCGCACATAAGCAGCTTCGTTACTTGCCTGTGACACCTCGGTTGAAGCGGATGTTTCTTTCAAAAAGAACCGCAAGACACATGAGATGGCACAAAGAAGGTAAACGTGAGAACAAAGAATTCTTGACGCATCCGTCCGACGGTGATGCATGGAAGGCGCTAGACCGTTTCGATCCAGACTTTTCTCGTGATGCGAGGAATGTTCGCATCGGATTAGCGACAGACGGATTCTCACCGTTCAGTACGAATGCCGCGCCATACTCATGTTGGCCTGTCTTTGTCATTCCGTACAACCTGCCACCTGCTTTTTGTACGAGGAACGAGTTCATGTTTCTCAGCCTCATTGTACCTGGACCTGATCATCCCGGGTCACGTCTCAACGTGATGTTAAAACCGCTGATCGAAGAATTGAAAGTCTTATGGACAGGAGTCGAAGCGTACGACAGTTACAAGAAGCAGAAATTCAACCTTCGAGCTGCTTATTTGTGGTCCGTCCATGATTTGCCGGCATACGGCATGTTTTCCGGATGGAGCACTCACGGTCGTCTGACGTGTCCGATATGTGCTTCAGACACGGATTGCTTTCGACTAACTCATGGAGGCAAAATATCTTACTTCGATTGTCACAGACGTTGGCTGCCCTCGAATCATATATTTAGGCAGCAGAGGCATGTCTTTCGAAAGAACACTGTTGTCACTAAAGGACCACCGAAGCGTCTCAACGGGTCAGAAATTTCTGATATGTTGGACAAACTGGTGCCTGATGAAGGTCGTCCTGGATATTTCGTAGGTTATGGAGAGGAACACAATTGGACTCACATATGTGGACTTTGGGAGCTACCATATGTGAAGTCGTTGATTCTAATGCACAACATTGATGTCATGCATCAGGAGCGTAATATGAGCGAAAGTATCATAAGCACTTGCATGGATATGCCTGGCAAAACGAAAGACAATTATAAAGCTAGACTAGATTTGGCAGACATTTGTCACCGTCCAACTCTTGAAATCTCTGAAAGTGATGGAAAGCCACGTGCTTCTTTCTGTCTTCGATCGAAAGAAAAGAAAGAAGTTATGAAATGGATGAAAACTTTGAAATTCCCAGATGGTTACGCAGCTAGCCTGAAACGAGCCGTAAATGTTAACACAGGAAACCTCATTGGGTTGAAGAGTCATGATTATCACATTATAATGGAAAGACTCCTACCTGTTATGTTCCGAGGCTATCTAGATGATGCGGTGTGGAAGGTTTTAGCCGAGCTCAGCTATTTCTATAGACAGCTTTGTGCTAAAGAAATCAAGATCGGGATGATGGATAAGTTAGAGAAGGAGATACCCATACTTTTATGTAAGATGGAAAAAAATTTTCCACCAGGTTTCTTCAATCCAATGCAACATCTGCTTATCCATCTTCCATTCGAAGCTAAAGTTGGCGGTCCTGTGCAATATAGGTGGATGTATCACATTGAAAGAGCGCTACGATATCTGAAACCAATGGTTGGCAACAGGGCAAGGGTGGAAGGGTGCATCGCTGAAGCATATGCTCTTAAAGAAGTTGGATACTTTTCAAGTGTCTACTTTGCGGAAGAAAACAATATCAATACTTCAGCTATGCGGTACAATGTGGACGAAACACCCCCTCTAAGCGACCTTTCCATTTTTCAAACGAGAGGCACCACCGTTGGTAGCTACACGACCTACGTGCTATCCGAACAGGAAAGGACTGTTGCTTTACTCTACATGTACGCAAATATAGAAGGCATGCAGGAATACTTCGAGTAAGTGTTTCTCCTATGTTTATGCTAATCTACATATTTTGCTACACATGTACTCTAAAAGATGTTTTTTCATGTTCAGCGAGTTCCACAGACAATATTGGCCACATAGGCATCAACCTACGGCCAAACAAGTAGAAGCGATGCGAAAGGAAGGAATAAATGGGGGACAGAGTTTTCTATCTTGGTTTCGAGAATATGTAATATTCTCTCGTCTTCTATGTATTATAAATTACTATTATTAAAGAAGTATTATATAATATTCTCTCGTCTTTTATAACAGTGTCGGACTCACAGTGTCCATGAAGATTTGCGGCAGCTATCTTATGGATTGGTGAATGTTAGAAGCTATGGTCGATATGACGTAAATGGCTTCCGATTCCATACAACTCATTTTGAAGCTCATCGTCCTCTTGCGGCAACATCAAATTCCGGTGTTGTGACGAGAGCAATGGACACTCAAGGGAATTTAACCGATTATTATGGTATCATTAATAAAATCCTTGAATTTACTTTTACCGGAAATAAGACCCTTCGAGTTGTCTTCTTTGACTGTGACTGGTTTGATCGTACTCATGGAACTCGAGAAAACCAATTTGGAATGGTGGAAGTGAAACATAAGGACCGACTACGGGGTTACGATACATTTGTTCTTGCGCATCAAGTTGAACAAGTGTATTATCTACCTTATCCATGCACGAAGCTCAGTGCTTGGTGGGTGGTATATAAGGTGAATCCTCGTGAGCGGCTATATACTCCTGGGGATGATGGTTACCATGATAGCGAAGACGTTGAAGAAGTGTACCAAGAAGAAGAGTTGCCAGACACTTTTATCGTCGAGCTTGGTGCAGGACTCGATCAATTAGTTGGAGATGTTGAAGACGTTGAAGATGTAGAGGCAGATGATACGCGAAAACGAAAATTAGAACAGGCCACGATGGAAGATTGTTGGGCTGGTTTAAGGAGTAGGGCACAGACACATGACAATGATGTTGATGAATTTTGAAAGTGACTACAAGTAATGTTTTCTTGAAGATAGTAACATGAATTTTATATATTTTATTTGCATATTTACTAATTATCTAATTACAATAGGATGGCGTCAAAGAAGGGTAAGAAGGTGCCGCCGACGAGGGGGTTCTACCCCTCTAGACCTGAGGACGCTTTCGTTGGTGCCTCGTCGACTGGCAGCAGACGCTCTCAGCTGCTGGGGCACGTTCAGACCAGCTCTAGAGCTTCGTCACAGGTAAATGTCACTCGTTTTTGACAAATTCTTTAAATTCAAATTCACATTAAACTTACTTATGAATCATTTGAATGTTGTAGTCCTCACCGGCTGACTCAGAGGCTGCGGCGCCTTCGGTGAGCCAGCCTTCGGCGAGGCAGCCCTCGGCCAGCCAGCACTCGGCGAGGCAGCCCTCGGCGAGTCAGCCCTCGGCCAGCCAGCTCCCGGCTGGCGATGACTTTGTTCCTGAGGCCTTTGACTCGGCTGGTGAGGAGCCGTCTGGGTCACCTGACGTGGTGCCCCAGCAGACGCGGAGGACGAGGAGGACTCACTTTGTCAGTCCTCCCGCGGTCCCTTCACAGAGGATCGTGATTCGTCCAGTCGGAGACAGGTAATAAAAATTATAATTTTCAATTTTAGTTTCTTTTGATTACTTAAGTAATGAATGAATGAATAAATATCTTACAAGAGTTGGGACGACTTGTCTTTCACCGGTGAGAAACACCAGAGACCAGTGAACGGTGTCCTCGGGTCCATAGTGCGTTTGCACTATCCCGGGGTCATCGACGGAGTGCCTGCTCTTTCGTGGGAGGACTACGCACGCGTCCATCACCAGGAGCACGGCAACCTTCAGGAGGCCGTATGGGCCGATTTTATGGTAAGTATGTAAAAAAGTTTCTAAGTTACAACTATTAAACTCTTTTAGTGCACATCTCTTCAATATATTCTTTATCGCAGGCAAGATATACTTTAGAGGACCCGGACGACCATCGCATGTTTGAGGATGCGAGGCGAGTGTTTCACTTCAACGCTGCCAAGGCGCTTCGACAAGCTTTGTCGAACGCCCGTGTTCATATTATTAATGAGCACTTGAAGGCGAACCAGCAGCACGTGTTACACTTCCGGCAAGAGAGCGAGAGGCACCTGACGGAGGAGGAGTACGCGCAGGTACGTGGAGTGTAGTAAGTATTTTTTTCTGATAATGTCCTCGATGGTACTTTTAACGACTTTCAACTATGTGCAGGGCCACGTGAGCTGGTTGCAGGGTCGGAACGATGCATTTCGGGCCCTTTGTCGCTACTGGGCTAGCGACGAGTTTAAAGCTAAGTCCGGGAAGGCTCGAGACTGCAGAGGGGTGGAGGGGAAGAGCAGACACGGGCAAGATAACCACTTGCGTTTAGCTAAACGCATGGTAAGTGTGTGTAACTTATGTTTATATATTAATAATATATTGTTCGTACTAACATGTATTGACAGGAGCGCGAGACGGGGGTGCTGCCCACCCCTGCTGAGGTTTGGAAGAGAGGTCACAGGGACCCTTCTCAGCCGACGGGGTGCAGTCAGGCTGCAGCCGAGCGGTTGGTAAGTTTAGAAACCATTCATATTACATATAACTATATAGATTGTTGAACTTACACGATTTTATTGTTTTGCAGGCTAAGTACGGGGAGGAGGCTAGGAAGATACACGGCGAGGATTTCGATTGGGAACGTCAACCGATCGATCCTCAAGCCGCGTATGCAACCGGTGGTGGAAAAGCACACGGAAGGTGAGTTTGCAAGTCATTTTATCGTTTTCAATTCAAAGTATTCAAGATATTTTAATTTCATATTACTGACTCTCTTTTTTATAGGCTCGCCATATTCGACGGAGTTGTCGACTCGAGGGCGGGTAGACCTGCAAGAGGCAGCTCCACGCAGGCTTCGGGTACGGGAGGTCGCCGCTCGCAGAGGGACATTGAGATGCAGTCCCTCCGAGAAACTGTAGAAGAAAATGAAAGGCGACATGAGGAGGAAAGGAGGGCGATGGAGGCCACGATCCAAACCCAGGCAGCAGCGTTGGCGCAGATGCGGGAAGCAATGGAGGTAACAATCTAAAAATTAAAATTCTCATTAATTCAGCTTAAATGACTTACTAATAGGTAGCATTTAATGTTTGCAATGACAGGCCATCGCTCGGGCGCAGGGTCTGGGAATCCAGCTACCGGTACTACCACCGGTCCTCCCAGGCGATCCTTCTTCAGCGGGTCAGGTAAGTCTCTATGTAATCCTTCTTCTCCAGCGTAATAAGATTGAGATAGATGAAAGAGAGAGATAGTTAGATAGAAGAAAATGATTGAGATAGAAGAAAGAAAGAGATAGAAGAAAGGGAGACAGAAGAAAGAGTGAAAGATAGATAGAGTAGGATGGGAATGAAGAGAGAGTAAGATGTAGATGGAGATAGAGAGGGGAAGATAGAGGGAGGGAGATGTAGATGGAGATAGAGGGAGGAAGATAGAGGGAAAAGGATAGCAATAGAGAGATAGAGTGAGCAAGAAAGATAGAGTGAGAGACAAATAGAGAAATAAAAAGAGAGAGGAAGAGAGGGTGATCTAGATGAAGATAGAGGGAGAGGGAGGGAGAGAGATGTTGATGCATATATTCTAACTCTAAGTTTTATTAATTGCAGGGATCCGCGACGGCTGCACAAACGCCGTCGCCTTCGCTACCGCCGCCTGGATTGAGGCGCGACGACGACGACTTCGACTTCGGAGGTGGCTTCGGAGGTTAGATGGGCGAGTGAGCCCTTTTATTTACTTTGTTGATGACGATGTGAGATGTATCGGAATTTTAGTTTGTGATTGTGATGATGTTTGTGTATGCTGTGTATATATTGTGTATGCTGTGTATATTGTGTTTGTTGTGAATCTGGCCATCGAGCCGGTTAGAGTTTTCTGTTTCTAAAAAAAATAAAAAACCTTATTTGCGACGGCTTTTTATACAGTACCGTCGCAAATAAGAGTATTAGCCGTCGCAATTAAGCCACAGTTATTTGCGACGGCCTGGCTGTCGCAAATAAGCCTTAATTGCGACGGCCAGGCCGTCGCAAATAGAGTCGTGGGTCCCGGAGGAGGACACGTGGGCCCTGCCCTCTGCACTTATTTGCGACGGCATTGCCGTCGCAAATAGTGGCCCTTAATTGCGACGGCTGTACCGTCGCAAATAAGCTTTAATTGCGACGGCCCAGCCATCGCAAATAAGGTCCCGGGGCCCACCAGCCCGCAGCAACAACTTGCGACGGCCTCTCCTAGCCGTCGCAAATAAGGTTATTTGCGACGGTGGCCGTCGCAAATAAGATTATTTGCGACGACATATTTGCGACGGACGTAGGCCGTCGCAAATAAAGAAAGCCGTCGCAAATAGCTTATTTGCGACGGCATCCGGCTTATTTGCGACGGCTTCGGCCGTCGCAAATCGTCGGGATTCCTGTAGTGAGGGTGAGGGTACTGGCTGGAGCGACTGAAGGTGGAGGTGGTGGTGGGTGGGGGGGAGGCTCGGGGAGGGGGAGGGGAAGGGGGGGCTGCAGGCCGACATGGAGGGGGGATGGAGGAGGCGGCGTCGAGGTGGTGAGGGGGGTGGGGTGCTAAGGGAGAGCACAAAGAGACCGGCGTGGAGGGGGGAGGAAGAGAGGTAGAGCGAAGGGAGAAGGCAGAGGTCTTACCTGGCGAGTCGGTGAGCAGGCGGTGACACTCCGGCTCGTGCGGCCCGGGTGGGGCGGCGCCGCGGAGGTGGGGCGCGGCCGGGGCGGCGCTGTGGGGCGCGGCCGGGGCGCTGGCGGCGGCGTCGCGCGGCGCGGGCGGCTGCATTGGGAAAGCGAGAAGCGGTAGGGAAAAGAACGAGGCGCGCGTGCACGCGGTTAGGTTAAATTTAGAACTTACGTTGGCGACTGTTATTTATGTCGGCCGACGTGTCCGATGTAAGTAAGTGTGAACTTCCGTCGGCCAGGTTACTTACGTCGGCTTCAGGCCACGGCCGACGTTAGTATCCTTTTGTTGTCGTCGGTTGTTTTACTTACGTTGGCTGAGGGACTGAAGCCGACCTAATTTAGGCAACTTCCGTCGATCACCAGGGCCCGACGTAGTTTAGCCAACTTACGTCAGCTGACACTGGTAAATTGTTCTGACCAACGTAATTGTTCGCGTTTTCCGAAGTTGTTTTGGAGCTCCAACTTCCTCTACCTCCGTGGTCGAGGGCTCAAGGCATATATATACGGCCCGTGACGTACAGATCAGGACCATCGCCAATGGTGACAGGCTGCTCGTGTATGCTTCGACATCGAGCTCTCTTCATCTCTAATCGCGTGCAGAGATGCTTTCTGTTAATCTTGGTCAACATTTTTATCTATGGTCTCGCTTAAGTAAACTACAGTGACAGCTTCACTCGAGTATGTTGAGATGAAGAGAGATCGATGGCGAAGAGGAATCACAACACAGCACAGTACTCCATTCATTTCAGAAAGCTTGTTGCTTTTTTGTTCATTTTTAATCTTCAAAACGAAAGCTTTTTAACATGGAGGGAATAACTCCAAAAACTTGCGTTCACATACTGACACCTCTCAAATGCATGCCTGAAATAAAATTCTGAAACGGACACCATCATTTTGGAGACGATGCTGTAACCGAGCGACACATATTCTATTTGTTATTCACAAAGGAAAAAAAAAACGGATCCAAGGTATCAGTTACAACTCCCAACTGGTCCAACACCAGGCAACAATAATACTCGCTACTAAAAAATCTTTCAAGTAAGCAGAAATCATGATCAATTTGTCCAGAAGAAGAAAAATAGTATTATGTTTTAACCTTGATAATGTGTTCAACTGGACGGCCACATTATTTGAACAATTTAAAACAAATAACTTTGATGCATCATCTCTTTGCAAGATGCTTGAGCCTATAGATGTGTCACTGTGTTCTCACTGGTGTGCTGAAGGCGGCAATAAGCTCCTAGCAAGATCTGAAAAAAGATATAAAGAAAAAAATGTTTACGGCTATGCAAATATATTTAAAATTGTGAGATATTCTCTATGAGATATCGATAGTGATTGTCACGCATGATTTGAATTCCAAGCACGAGTCTCCGTTTGCCCATGAGAACTGGATCAGAATTAATATTTTCTAACCTACTCATGCTACGCTGAACTAATATTGGAGACGAGTTAAACATTATGTACGTAAAGACTAAATAAATATATATAAAAAACACAATTCCAAACGAGATGACCTATAGGATGGACATATGGCTAGTACCTGGAGTTTAGTGCCTCACGTACGGGACAACGCCGAAGAAGTGTGTTCTTTCATGGACCTTCCTGACTATGCCGGACTCTAGAGCAACAGCATAGATACCATCACTCCCGCATATGAAGATGGTATTAGCACCCCCCGCAAAGCCAAACACATGGAAACTGGTTGTGGGGTAGCCGAGATCAATGGAAAGCATCATGTCTAGCTCAACGATCCTGCCCGGCTTCCATGCCCAAAAGCTGTCTCGGCGGAGGCAAATTGACCATAGGTAGAGGTTATAGCCCTCGACACCAGCTACCCCAAGCCCGCCGTCCTCCACCGTCATGAGGACCATGTTTTACTACAAGAATCGAGCAAAACAAGTGTCGTCTACAGTAAAATCATTGGAGTCGTCGATTTTAAGGCGACTAAAGTCGTCTGGATTTTGGAACCAATGGCTCAGTTGGCCAACGACCATTTTACAAACGTCGGTTGCGCTTGGCAAACCGATGATCATAAATATACCTGTCAGTTTCACCAACGTAGCCGACGGCCATAAGCTGGGCCCGGCGGGCTCCAAATTCGGCTCTCCCTTCGAAACATTATACTCGTCAGCCACGGTCAGCAGACTGACGGCCTTAAAGTAAAGATGTCCGCGGAGCCGAGGGCTATAACATGGGGCCCACTCACATGTAATAAACTCGTCGGGGATGTAACGAGGCCGACGGCTATAACGCCACGTAAGCTAAACACCTCCCTCGTAAACCCTATCCCATATCCCGCGCGCGTCGCTGCTCTCCCTGCGCCGCCGCTCCCCGCGCCACCTCGTCTGCACCGCCGCTCCCCGACCCGCGCGCCTCCGCCGCCGCTACCCAGTCTGCGCGTGCCTCTGCCACCGTTCTTCGGTCGGCGCACCTCCACGCCACTCTCCTAGCCCGCACGCACCTCCGCCAGCGACCCCAACCAACGGCCGCTGCTCCCCTCCGCCGCCTCCTCGCTCGCGCTCGCCTGCGCCGCCGATCCCCGGCCCGTGCACCTCCGCTGCCGCTCGCTCCTCCACCGCCCCTTTCGGAAACAAGGTTTTGAACTTGTAAAATTGCTATATATTGTGTATGTTTCAATGCATTAGTGTGACACTAGCTTTGCGGATTGACTAGTCTATGCATTGCTATATCATTGTTTATGCAATTTTACATTGTGTGATATCCATATATGTGTATATGTGAACTTGATTATCATATATATGTTCATTAGGGTTCAATTATGTTTATTTGAATTTTTTAGTGTTTATGTACTATATGTATATATAAATGGGTTTTGTGCCAAATAGAACCGGCACAACCCACTTAAGTCCCGACAAGACCCATTTAGTTGGAAGTTAAAGTATGCGTGTAAACGGGCACAAAGGCGAATGACAATGGTGTGAATGATGTATGACTCGCAACATACGTATGACGGCTATAACCATATAACCATCCCCTTTTTACTTGAGGACCTGCACCGGATAGGGGGTGTAGTGTAAAATTTGCGGCGTTATGCTATTGAAATTTTAAGACCTATCCTCGACAATAGATGTAGGGTCGTAACATTAAACAAACTATGAAGTAACCATATATGTTCATTAATAATATTTATTTGATATGGTTTTCAAATTGGCGATGACCGTAAGCGATGTATGATGGATGAGTTCAACTGGTGCGCACACTAATGAATGGGGTCATATGGCAAATGCTTTCCTGAGCCATGCATTTGCTAGTGATGCTCGTGTTGCAAAGTGTCTTTGTATCAAGTGTCAGAATCGTCGACGTCTGGATAAGTTTGAAGTGTAGTTGCATCTTTGCATGCACAGATTATGTCTGACTATCTGGTGTGGCGCGAGCATGGGGAGATAGAGCATGATGATGAGTCGAACGGTAATGGGGATGAAGATCGGATGGATGAGATGATAGCAAACATTGGTAAAGAGTACGAGGGTCGGTCACAGCCGGAGGAGGTGAAGGAGTTTTACGAGCTTCTTGCCATCGAAGATCGAAAAGTGTATGAGGGCACCAATGTGACCGTTTTGCAAAAGGTCACATGACTTATGTCGATGAAGTCCAAGTACAATTTTGCAAACAATTGCTACAATGGTATCATTAAGCTTATCATTGATCTCCTTTCGTCATTTCATTAGATGCCGCCAAAACTATATCAATCTAAGAAAATGTTGGCTGCTTTGGGCATGAATTATGAGAAGATTGATGCGTGCGAGAATAATTGCATGTTATTTTGGAAGGAACACAAGAACGATACTCATTGTATGCATTGTAAGAATTCTAGATATGTGGACGTCCTGAGTGATGATGGAGAACGAATAACTACAAAAGTATCGATCAGACAACTTCAGTACATGCCAATCACGTCAAGTCTTAAACAATTGTTTCCGTCCAAGGAAACATCAAAGCACATGAGATAACATTCTGAAAAGATATGTGAGAATGATGACAAAGACATTATGACACATCTTTCGGATGTCTCGACTTCGCAAGCTTTAGACCATTTCGATCCAGAGTTTGCAAGAGATCCGAGAAATGTTCGTGTTGGGTTGTCAACAAATGGTTTCACTCCATTCAGCACCAGTAACGGCCCATACTCTTGTTGGCCTATTTTTATCATGCCCTACAATCTCCCTCCCAACATGTGCATGAAGAAATGATACATATTCCTTGCGACGGTCATTCGTGGTCCTAAACTTCCAGACTATAAAATCAATGTGTTTATGCAACCTGTTGATTGAAGAGTTGAAAGAGTTGTGGCAAGGTGTAAAAGCATATGAGAGTCATATGAAATGTGAATTCGACTTACATGGCCCATATCTATGGTCAATTCATGATTTGTTGGAATATAACATTTGGGCTTGTTGGTGTGTCTATAGACAAGTGTGTGTCCCATATGTACGTGTGACACTGATGCCATAAGGCTAAAGTATGACAAAAAAGTCAACTTCTTTGATTCTCATCGACAATTCCTTCCTTCAAATCATCCTTTCAGGGGGGATACACAATCATTTTGGAGAGGCATAAGAGTTACAAAAGGAGCATCTCGTCGATTGACAAGCGAACAAAAAATGGCATGGCGTGCAAAGTTAAAATAGTACGAAGAAGATGGTTTCAAATGGTATGTTACAAAACACAACTGGACTCATATTTCTTTTCTTTGGGAGCAACCATATTCAAAGGAATTGCTTCTACCACACAACATTGATTCAATCCACCAGAAGCATAATGTCGCTGAAAATATCATAAGCATGTGTTTTGATTTTACCGGTCAAACTAAAGATAATTTGAATGCGAGAAAAGATTTAGCTGATCTTTGTGATCGTCCTGAGTTTGAGATTAGAACAAATGCAAGTAGAAATGAAATTAGGACACGAGCTCCTTACTATGTCAAGCCAGAAAAAAGAAAGCAAATACTTAGTTGGTTAAAAGCATTGAAGTTTTCGGACCACTATGCTTCTAACATAAAACGATGTGTTGATCGCAGCAGTGGTAAACTGAATGGACTGAAGAGTCACAATTACCATATTATGACGGAAAGACTTTTACCGGTAATGGTTTGTGGCTACTTCAAACCTGACTTGTGGAAGCTATTTGTTGAACTTAGCTATTTTTATAGGCAGATATGTGCTAAGGAAGTGTTGGCGAAGATAATGCGGAGTGGGAGAAAGAAATCACCGTGCTTTTATGTAAGATGGAAAAAATCTTTCCGTCTGGATTTATGAATGTTCTGCAACTTTTACTGGTGCATTTGCCGTATGAAGCGTTAACAGAAAGACCTGCACAATTCAGGTGGATGTATAGTCAAGAAAGAGAACTGAAAAAACTTAGAGCTACAGTGCGCAATAAGGTAGGAGTTAAGGGGTGTATTGCATAGGCATTTACAGCTAAAGAGATTACAAACTTCTCTAGTAAATATTTCGCACGTGCCAACAATGTGAATGCATCTACGACACAATATCATGATGCAGAAGAGTGGCCTATTACCGCAGCGGTATGATTACTAAATAATTAGCTCTAATGAAAATGTAGCTTAATTTGAACAATACTTAGCGACTTATTCAATTACATAGTTGGTAATACCTTTAAGTCAACTACACATGTGAGTTGGGCATTTGTGAATTTTAGAAAGATTGAGACATATGAATTGTAAGTATTAATGCAAAGTTAACTTTTATTTTTTTCTCATAGGGTTCCGGTCATGTAATGCCTCATGGTTGCGATGATTTCCTCGATTTGAACGTCGGAGGTGCAAGTGGTGGAGCTTCGAACAATGAAATGGAAGCGGATTAATCTTCAAAATGGTCCCTTGGAGTAACTTGGATATGTGAACTCGTTGTTATATTGAAGTTAGTTGTTGTATGACTATGTAAACTTATTGTTTTACTGTGTTTTGCTTATGACTATGGCATGTATGCAATGTGTTTGCATTGTCGTCTTATTTTCTGATTATATGCTGCTGTGTGGACTTGTGTTGTTAAAATGCTGAATATATGCTGCTGATGGAATGTGGCCTGTATGGCCGGAGGCTTCCCACCGAGGGAGGGAGAAAAGGCAGCCGCGGTTTTAAAAAATGCCAGTATAATTGCATATGGACAAGGCTTACGTAAGGCTGTCAGTGTCGACCGAGCAAATGGTAATAACTGCCATATGGCCGTCAGTTTCTCTCCCAGACCGATGGCTATATGGCCCCCAAAGCGCACACGTGTCCTCCTTATGGCCGTCGGTACGCTCGGGGGACGATGCTTTTAAACACATTAAAGACGTCGAGAACCGAGGGACGACGCCTTTATGGCGTTATGGCCATTGGTTTCACAAGGCCGACAGTCATAGTTTGTTTTCAAACTAAAGTCGTCGGGTTCTGGTGCCCAACGGCTTTATGTTTCTAAAGTCGTCGAGACCAACAGCTATAAAACCTTAAGAGCGTCAAGCAAGAGTCGACACCTATGGCCGTTGGTAGGCCGACATTCTTAGAGTATAGTCGTAGGTTACAGTACCTTACCGACGGCTATAGGGCCGATATTTCTTTGCCCGATTCCTGTAGTGTTTCCACAATGCAATCATTCCATGGCATGGTTATCACAGATAGGGAGCAGCTGGAGATGTCAAAGCTTAGGATTCTATGGACATCTTCGATGGAAAAATGGCACTACTACAAAAAAACATTATTTCAGACAGCTACAAACATATTATCAAATGCGGTTTCGAAATTGCTTCTCACAAAGCGTCTATGATAACTGGTCATTTTCACAGACGGCTGCCTGTGAAAATTTGTTATCACGGACAGTTCCGTACAATCATGAACCGCCTATGATAATGCATTTTCACAGATAGTTCCCTACAGAGAACAACCTACCAAAATTAATCATCACAGGCGGTTCTTTACTTATACCGAATCGACCGTGAAAATGCCTTATCATAGACGATTCTTGACAACCACGAACTGCCAGTGATAAAGCCTTTTAACAGGCGGTATTTTACAATCATGAATCGACTGTGAAAATTCGTTATAACACAAAGTTCTTGACAACCACGAACCGCCTGTGATAAAGCCTTTTCACAGGCGGTTCTTTACAATCATGAACCGACTGTGATAAGACATTATAACAGATGGTTCTTTACATACCCCGAACCGCCTGTGAAAATCGTCGATTTTCACAGGCGGTTCTTTCTTACCGACCACATGTGATTCAAATACAGCTCAAATTCAAATACATATTCACAGACAACACAAATAATATATTTTCACAAGCAACATTCACAAAACAATCACAATATATAAGTCAACTCATATACAAACAATCCAAGTACAAGTACACATATTTTACAATTTTCACTAAAAAGTTCTTGGATCATAGTTGCAATATTCTGGCACATCGGCGTGTGGACTTTTGTAATCGGGGAACAGCTCTCTTTGGAGAATAATTTCATGGCGCATGAAAACAAACATTTAACTCAAAATATCATCGACTCCTTTGTTTGGCATATCTCTAGCAACTGGTCAATCTTCGTTCAGGCTGCTTGGCAGAAGAAAGATATGTTCCTATTTGGAATACAGTCCTGTTAGCAGGTCGCTCAATGCCAAGTTGTTTCCAGTAATACATCCAAGTGATGTCATATAAAGAATATCATATAAGATTTGCCAACCTATATACTTGTGTACATAAAGGAATAAAAAACTCGTACTTTTTAAAATTCCCTGAAATCTTTATATTTCTCTGCTGGGAAATCGGATGAGTCCATGACAGTCGCTGAACCCAGTTTTGGCTTGATGAAGATACAAACATAGTGATTACTACACATGTGCGAACACACATGTGAAGTTAATGATCAACAATAATTGCTATTTCAATGTCGTGTTTCGAACTTACTCGAAGTGGTACGGAGCCTTTATGAGGTCCCTTCCAGCTCCGACAAAGTTATACATAGCTCGTTCTATGTAGGTTGCCACTACCATTTTTTTATTAATCAACTATTGGTTTTTCTTTTAAATTCTTATCTATCATTTTCCTATATTCATTTGAATATTGATGCTTTATCATGTCAAAAATTAGACTTAGCAATCCTTATCGGGTCAAGGATACCTAATTTGCCATTCACTTTGTAATCATCCATGTATTGCATTCTAAAGAATAAGTGTGGAATCATTATAGTCTCATATCATGAATGCATGTAGTAAGAAAAATAAGTATGAAAGATTAGATACTTAAACGTACTAGATGAGTAGAATGTTGATTTCGAGCATTTTTCAATAGAACAGGCCCTGCGGTTCTTTAGAGAAAATTGAGCTACGATCGTTTGCGACTCCACTCCAAGATGCTTTTTTAGGCACACGAAATATAATAGTGTTAATGTCATATTTGCTGCACAGCATGTACCACTCGTGCATTCCACTAATCGGGAGTTCCTGTTTGCTAAGTTGTACCTTTATCATGAACGGCTTCCTGTTTTCAAATTTAGGAGGAACGTCTTCCTTCTTGTATATTGGGATCCCTTTTTTACTGACACGGGACTTTCGAGAATGAACATAGTCGTCTTCTTCTCACGTCTTTATTATTTTCTATGTTTAGCACCTATGAAGCATGAGATGTCGAAATTATTTTTTTCATGCCTTCCAGAAACTTTGACGCTGCTTCTGAAGGTTTCTTATCATTGTATGACCTAACTTGCAGTTGAACTGTCAGAGGAACATTTTATAAAAGTTGGACATTTGCCTTAACTCTTTCAGCATGTGTTGACGGCTACTAACGTCACAGATCATCTCTTGAAAGAGACTAGGTCCACAAGCGCACAAAAACTATCGTGTAGCATTTCACCCAAGAGTATTCCCAAGGGTATTGTATTTATCCCAAAGGAATGCAATAGGGTAAAGTAAACAATACTCATATGGTCAAGCTATGGGATACTAATCAATTATCAAGACAGGGGTAAGTTGACAATAGGGGTAGTGTGACACACACCTAAGCAATCTATTCTAAAGGGGTAAATGGGTCCTAATAGAGATTAGAATAAGAGTTGGGGAGTTACTCCTACAATGCTTCTAATATACATATACATAGCCTAGGTTAGGTACTAAAGAGCATGTCAATGGTGAATACTTATACTAAGTTGTTCAACACATCGGGAACGGGTTTACCCCTAGCAATACTAGGACGACTCCCGCCAAGAGCTTGTGGCATAGCGGAACGTGGAGGATTACAAAGGACAGATAGGACTGTCACCACTTACTGCCTACCTCTTCAATCTGTGGGTCTAGAAGACATCCAAAGTTACTTAACTATCCTAGCACCATGCTAGCATGTTAAGTAAATACCTTAAGAATCATGACACCTTAAGGCAATGACTAACATAAACATCGTTGAACCAATGTTGCGACATAGCATAAGTTATTCATATTAACATGATCATATCACAACTAATTACACTATAGTGGGGGTTGGTAGTGTTTATGATGATAGATTAAGAGTGATATGGCATAATAATAAAGACTACTACCACATACATGTAATCCACAATCAAACAAGAAACGCTTCATCCAAGTATATGAATAAAATAAGACTAAAGATAATATCTTTATTATACATAAAGTCACAAATATAAGAAAATATACATGATACATACCTTTCCCAACTTGGACATGGGACTAGAGGCTCTCCTCCCTATAGCCTAACTCCTATAAGGACTAAGAGAACTAGTGTATACAACAGAATGATGCTCAAGTGGTGTGTGTTGAAGTGAGGGGTGAGGGGTCCTATTTATAGCTTGGAAAAGGGTCGGTTCCCGCCACCAAAAGCACGTGAATCAGTCACCACTGACTTCTTGAAGTCAGGAGGAGCGAACACGTGTCGTTTGACCGTGTTTGATGCAAGGAACGGGTCGGTCGACCTGATGGTTCGACCGACCTGGTCCTGGCTCCAAACCACCAATTCTTCATCCAGGTGACTGACATGTGGGTCCCATTCCATGATATGGGTGCTACACCGTTGGATGGCCTCAAATACTTCTGTTTGTGGGCCATTTGATCCATGTGGTGCCACCTGTCGACACTTGATTGGCTGGGATTATATTTTATAGGATCCATTAGGATCTATTGCCACGATTCACTAGTTTGTGGCATTAGGATTTATCACCACGAATATGTTGCCACAATTCAATAGTTCATGGCATTAGCATCTATCGCCACGGAACACGATCGTTGCATTAGGATATGTTGCTACGATTCAATATTTCGTTGCATTAGGATCTATCGACACGAATGTGTTGCCAAGATTAACTAGTTTGTGGCATTATCATCTATCACCACGGAACACGGTCGTTGTATTAGGATATGTTGCCATGATTCACTAGTTCATGGTGTTAGCATCTATTGCCACAGAACACGATCGTTGCATTAGGATTTGTTGCCATGATTCACTAGTTCGTGGCGTTAGCATCTATCGCCACGGAACACAATCGTTGCATTAGGAACTTTTGCCATACTTCACCAGTTCGTGGCGATAGGATCTATTGCCACGAAACACAATCGTTGCATTAGGATCTGTTGCCATGAAATACCAGTTCGTGGTGTTAGGATCTATCGCCATGGAACATAATTATTGCACTAGGACCTTTTGCCACGATTCACCAGTTTGTGGCGTTAGGATCTATCGCCACGAAACACAAACGTTGCATTAGGAACTTTTGCCACGATTCACCAGTTCGTGGCATTAGGATATATCGCCACGAAACATAAACGTTGCATTAGAATCTTTTGCCACGATTTACCAGTTCGTGGCGATAGGATCTATCGTTGTATTAGGATCTGTTGCCACGAATTATCAGTTCGTGGCGTTAGGATTTATGCCACGGAACAGAATCATTGCATTAGGAACTTTTGCCACAATTCACCAGTTCGTGGCGTTAGGATCTATCGCCACGAAACATCATCGTTGCATTATGAACTTTTGCCACGCTTCACCAGTTCGTGGCATTAGGATCTATCGCCACAGAACAGAATCGTTGCATTAGGATTTGTTGCCACGGTTCACCAGTTCGTGGCGTTAGGATCTATCGCCATGAAAACACAATCGTTGCATTCAGAAATTTTGCCACAATTCACCAGTTCATGGCGATAGGATCTATCGCCACGGAACACAATGGTTGCATTACGAACTTTTGCCACGTTTCACCAGTCCGTGGCGTTAGGATCTATTGTCACGGAACATAATCGTTGCATTAGGAAATTTTGCCACGATTCACCACTATTCAATATCGTCTTGCTTCTAAGCTTGCTGCTAAATAGAATAGCGGCTCCTATCTTTTCAAAAAAAATCAAATAGTTCACGTACAACTAGCTCACATAGTACTTATATAAAAAAATCATCATCTTCGCTGTCCTCCCCCAATATTGGAGGTACAATACCATCATTGATATATGTATCATCGTCGGCGGCGGCGGCAGCGTCATCTCTTCATTTTCTGATGGAACTCTATGTGTCTCAAACTGATCACATGTTCTCATTTGAAGAGCAGAAGCATCACCGGTTGCTCTCTCAATGTCATCCCTATCCCATGCGGTCCTATCCTCATTTATATTAGTAAGTCATCGATCATCAAATGTCTCAGCCTCCATCGTCTTAGTGACATTATTTTCACTGTCTCCAGGGGGCATGGCAAAAGGTTTCGTGGCTTCGTTTTAACAATTGTAGCCCATTTAGGTTGTTTCACACTTCGAACGTCAAAAACTTGTTCTGCTGGGGTGGCTAGAATGTAAGGCTCATACTGAAATTGAGAAAGTGTAGTGTCAACATCATTCATTCCGTATCGATCCATTTTGTAGCCTCTGCTTTGGCTCTGACCGGAACGAGGCCGATCAAACCAGTCACATTCAAATAACAGAACCTCTTGATTTTTTTCAAAATCAATAGAAATCATTTTCTTGATTACTCTATACCACTCATGATCACCATCCCGAACAACAACACCACTATTTTGTGTCCGTAAATCTTGTTCCACCACTGCTGTTCAAAAGAAGAAGCCATTTATGAATGATCGACTAAAAAAACCATCTCGACGATCATATCCTCTAGATAATGCATACAATTAATCAGTTACTTTGCCTTCTTTGTGTAATGTCATAATCTGTACATATTAGTATGAAAGGGGTCATTGATAAACCAACTTCAGAATACATATCTGTTCAATATTTCATCAAAGTAAAAACTTGCATGTACTTACTCGTTTCTGAAACTTATAAACAAACTCATCTCTATGGCGTTTTTCAACATCACGAGAATAAATCTTTATCAGCTCTTCAAAATGTTGTACTTACTCGTTTCTGAAACTTATAAACAAACTCATCTCTATGGCGTTTTTCAACATCACGAGAATAAATCTTTTTCAGCTCTTCAAAATGCTCACTGAAAAGGGTACAAAATTAAATTAGCCATCTACAATAAGCATGATCCAATATAGAATAGAACATCTAAGTTATACGTACTTGATCCATGGAGCGACCTCTTCAACATTAGAAATAATATAATGTCTGATGTTATGTAGTTCCATCATAGTAAGTTGGCCCCATTTAAACCCTTTTTTAGAATTATCAACTTCTGTAAATATATTAGACTCGAGATAAAGTTCATTCCTAGCTGCAGCTTCATGACGTTCTGGCCTATTAAGCTTGGTCCTGACGTTATCTAAAACCTGACTACAAAAAGTTATACACTCTTCCATAATATATCCCTCAGCTATAGAACCCTCCAAGTGAGCTCTGTTACGTACATACCTCTTCAATGTACCAAGATACCTCTCAATTAGATACATCCATCTGTAAGAAATAGGTCCACCCAAGTGAGCTTCTTCGGCAAGATGGATTGGAAGATGTACCATGATATCAAAGAAAGCGGGAGGAAGCAACGTCTCAAGCTTACAATTTGTCTCAGGAAATTGTTTAATCCTCTTATCCGAATCCGGTTCTGCCAATTCTTTAGAAAAAATAACAGAAAAGAATCTGCTAAACTCAATTAAAGGTGCAACAACATTTTCAGGCAATATGTCACGTATTGCAATAGGAAGGAGCTTCTGAAATATAATATGGCAGTCATGAGTTTTTAGACCTGATACTTTACGTGTTATTATGTCCACACATCTCTTGATGTTTGAGGCATAACCATCGGGCATCTTAACATCCGCCAAAAACATGCACAAGGTGGTCTTCTGATCTTTTTGCAAAGTATATGATGCCGATGGACAATCATACTTCCCTTTCATACCCACCAGATGTTGCTTTGGTCGTATACCCATTTCATGCATATCAAGACGAGCTTGTAGACTATCTTTTGTTTTACCATCCACATTAAGCAATGTCTCCAATATGCTATCACAAATGTTTTTCTCAATGTGCATGACATCCAAGTTATGCCTTATTAGCAATGGCTTCTAATATGGGAGCTGAAAAAATATACTTTTCTTCTTGCAACTATGCCACCTATCTTCCTCAGTGCGTTTTCTCTTATTATTCGTCTGTCCAAAACTCACTTGGTCAAAAGTCTCGTATTGTTGGAGTACTTCGTGACCAGAGATTGATGTTGGAGCCTCTCTATTCTCTATCTTGTTGTTAAAAGAAGCTTTGTCTCGATGCCACCTGTGATCCTGAGGTAGGAAACGACGATGACCCATGTAGCAATACTTTCATTCATGTTTCAACCACAAGGTATCGGTGTTTACATGGCAGTATGGACATGCTAGCCTACCTTTTGTGCTCCATCCACATAGCATTGCATATGCTGGAAAATCATTTATTGTCCACAATATAGAAGCTCGCATGAGAAATGCCTCTTTCTTTGAACTGTCGTATGTTTCAACACCATCAAACCATAATTTCAGTAGCTCATCAATCAAAGACTGCAGATACACATCAATGTTGTTTACAGGTGACTTTGGCCCAAGAATTATCATTGACATTAACCAATAAGGCTGCTTCATACACAACAAAGGTGGGAGATTATAAGGGATTAGAATCACAAGCCATGTACTGTAAGAAACATTCATTACTCGAAAAGGATTGAAATCATAAAATGCTAGCCCAAGTCTTATGTTGCGAGGATCAGATGAGAAATTTGGGTGAATGCTATCAAAATGCTTCCATACTTTCAAATCTGTAGGATGGCGTAATATTCCATCATCAATACGTTCTTTTTTATGCCAGCACATGTTTGATGCCGTTGATTCTGCCATATAAAACCTTTGAAGATGGGGAATAAGAGGGAAGTATTGTAGAATCTTGCGTGCTACAATCTTCTTGGCTTTTCCACAAGGTAAAGCTTCTCTTGCATCCCCAAAAGTACTATTTTTCCATCTTAATTCACCACATTTTGGGAATCGATCCAGCAAAGAATAGTCCTTCCGGAATAACACACAGTCATTGACACATGCATTGATCTTTTTGTAGCTCAGCCCGAGGTCACGAACAACCTTCTGAACTTTACCAAGTGTATTAGGAATGCAATGGCCCTCTGGAAGCACATATGAGAATAGTTCAAGGATCAACTTACACGCTTTTTTGCTCAAACCAGTTAAACACTTTATCTAGTACAACCTGACAATGAAGGATAATTGGGTCACCTTCTCACAAACTGGATACAAGTCCTTTTTGGCATCATTTAATAAGTCATAGAATGCCTTTGCACACCCAGTTGGCTCCTGCTAGTTTATAGCATTTTCTGGATCATCAACATCTGTTGAAGTACCACCATGATCAGTGCCTCTAAGTAGACTGGACAACATATTTTCCATAGCAGCATCATCAGAAATTATCTCCTCATTATTTGTTGATTGCTCAACAATATTTTTCTCAACTCGTTTTTCTCCATGGTGTACCCAACAAGTATAATCAAATGACATCCCATTACGAAGCAAGTGAAGACGAACTTCCTTGCGTGTCCCGAGGAAAATATTACGACATTTCATGTAAGGACAAGGCTTAGTTTCTTCTTCACGAGTGCCCTGGAATGCTAAATTTAAAAATGACTTCATTCCATCCTGCCACTCCTTCGTACGCCTGTCTTTTCCCATCCATGTCTTATCTTCTGACATTGCTTCCTACAGTTCAATCAGCGTATCTGTAAGAGGATAGAACTACAATAACATTATGTGAGCAATTGTACCTAGCGATGTTGCTCCTCCACGTGCGGTGGGCGGCGGATGACCATCCATGCCGGTGGACAATGGATGCTTTTCCAAGAGCGTGGCGGCCGGTGGATGTTCCTCTAAGAGCGTGGTGGTCGGCGGATGATCATCCAAGAGCTTGGCGGCCGGCAGATGCTCCTCCAAGAGCGTGGTGGCCGACGGATGCTCCTCCAAGAGCGTGTCGACCGGCGGATGCTCCTCCAGGAATATTTCGTGGAATCGGGAGAGGGGCCATTGTGGATCAAAGGGTCCGGCGAGGAGGCAGCCAGGACAAAGCGTACGTGAAGCTATCAGAGTAGGCCCAACACTGTGGTTGGCCGCTTGTTATTCGTAGGCTGAAACTGCACTGAGTCACTTTATATTTCTGGGCCGAAACTATGCTGGGACGCTTTGTGTTCGTCCCCATGACTGTTCCAAATAAGTTAATGTAGCAATGGGGGTGGTATTCCAATCAAAATAAAGCATACACGACTGTTCCTATCCTTGCAAAAATAACATCGCGACTATTCTGATTTTTGCAGGAAAACAACATGACAAAACGTGAAAATAAAAAACATGAAAAAACCAAGAATAGAAGAACAGCATCACGATTTGGATTAATCTGCGTCAATCGATTTCCTGTTTTACAGTTTCGTTCTCCAGGCTCTTTCACCTTAAATCTCGTATGTAGTACCTATTTTTTTCTAACATTTTTCTCTTCCTTTCTTTTCTTTTCTTTTCTGGAGTTCATTGTCTCCACTTTTCTTTTTTTTTCTGGAGTTCATTGTCTCCACTATAGAGGCCCCCGATGTGGCGGGTCACACAATTTGATTCACGCACGAAGTGGGTTAAAGGGGAAAATTTAGCGTCGTTAAAGAGATGTTTTTTGATAAAAGGAGAAAATTTTAATTTGACACGCAAAGGGCTCAGCGTATGCGGGGAAAAATTATGCTTATAAAAAACCGCATCTGGCAATTATGCTTATAAAAAACTGCGGTTTTCATCCATCTCGGTTATTGCAACGGATCGACGTGTCCCATCGGCTTCACTGGCAGTTTTTTAATTTGACACGGAAGGGGCCCAGGACTTATATAAAAAACATCCGCCCCATACACGACTCATACACGTCCCGTTCGAACTCGACCGAGCGAGCGGACGATGTCGAACAGAGCATGGCCGAGTCTTGTACGACATCCTTTTTCAATCGGATGTGTAACGACAATAGCGTGCGTTGCTTTATATTCTCGTTGCAACGAGCTGAACCTTCCAAGGTGGGACAAATCATTCACAGCTTATCAAAATTGCTCGCATGAATTCGTTACGGACAACGTGCGCGGGGGCAGACTTAGGAAATATGCCAGGTGATCAGTGCACAACCTGGGCCCAGGTGGTGCATAGATTGCAAGTGACGAGGATACGATTCCTGGAATTAATCCTAGCGTTAATCCTGGCATTATCCCTCTCATGTCTGGCCACCATACGACCTCGTTTGGGTAGGAGTGGATCCACTTCAATCTAAGTGGATTGGAGAGTGTCCGGCCATCATACGACCTTGCGTCATGAAGATTTTTGAATTTGATATACTCCTCTTTTTTAATTCTTATTGTTATGACCACAAGTTGGATTGTCTTAACCAAACACCATGTACAACAACAACGACTCAGCGGAATCGGGAACTGGCCAATTAAAATGGAAGTCAGCAGTCTCACGGTTCATGGATCGAAACGCGAGCCATCCTTTTTCTTCTTCCTTTTTTCTATGCATAACCGTGAGACTGCTGGGCCCAGTAGTGTTCAACGTACCATTCCAGGCAACAAACTAATCTACAGAACTAGCTGTTACATAATCCCCAATAAACACAAAGAAAACTAATCGGCACATCTAGTCCGCAACATTTCCGTTCAAGCAGTGGTAATAACTTCTGGCCGCGTATAATAGTGGTAATGATTACACCGCATATAGGGGCATTGGGCTAGTGGTACGTTGGGGCCAGTGGTATAGATGGTGCCACAATTAAGGAACGTTGATTGAAGACACGAAGGAAGTACGTGGCGCCATCTGATAACGATATGCACTTGCTCTCCGATGCATACCGTATCCAGAAATTTTTTCTCCCACAACATGAGTAGTGTTAGCTAGAGGTGACAACCTATGGAACCACCGTGTATAGGAGTAGTGGTAATGATGACACCGCGTATAGGGGCATATGGCTCGTGGTAAAACTTCCAGCCTATTCCTGTTCTCGCAAAAATAACATCGCGACTGTTTAGATTTTGGCAGGAAAACAACATGACAAAACGTGAAAATAAAAAACATCAAAAAAACAAGAACAGAAGCACATCATCATGACTTGGATTAATCTGCGTGAATCGATTTCCTGTTTTACAGTTTCGTTCTCCAGGCTCTTTCACCTTAAATCTCGTACGTAGCACCTATTTTTTTCTAACATTTTTCTCTTCCTTTCTTTTCTTTTCTTTTCTAAAGTTCATTGTCTCCACTTTTCTTTTCTTTTCTGGAGTTCATTGTGTCCACTCAAGAGGCCCCCGATGTGGAGGGTCACACAATTCGATTCACGCACAAAGTGGGTTAAAGGGGAAAATTTGGCGTCGTTAAAGGAGATGGTTTTTGATAAAATGAGAAATTTTTTATTTCACACGGAAAGGGCCCAGGGCTTATGTAAAAAACATCCGCCCCATACACGCTGAGACAATTGCAATTTTCCCATTGCCAACAGTGGGCTTTGCCAAAATCCCACCCTCAACGTGTCAATTGTCAAAATCCCATTATAATAGTCTCCATTTTGCTCCTTTCCCATTGAGATAGGATTTTACCCTTTGATAGGGTATTTGACAGTAAAACTGATGGAAAAAGACATTTATACCCTTTATTTTCATACTTGTTCAAAAAACATATAAAAATCACAAAAAAATATTTAAAATTCGCAAAATTATATAATAATTCAAAAATTGTTTTAAATTTAATAAAACAGTAAAATAAATTTCAGAAAATATTTAAATTTTGGAAATTAGGAAAAAACGTTAAAATAAGTAAAAAATATAAAAAATTTGGAAAATTTAGAGTAAAAAAGGGGAAAATTTAGGAAAAAATTTAAGGTAATTTTAAAAAATAGAGCATAGAAGAGTCAAAATATTCTGAAACTTACAAAATTATGCTTACAAAAAACCGCGGTTTGCATCCCTCTCGGTTATCGCAATGGCTCGACGTGTCCCATCGCCTTTACTGGCAATTTATTAATTTGACATGGAAAGGGCCCAGGGCTTATATAAAAAACATCCGCCCCATACACGCCTCCTCCATGTTCCGTTCGACTCGACCGGGCAAGCGGACGATGTCGAACGGAACGCGGCCGAGTCTTGTACGACATCTTTTTTCAATCTGATGTGTAACGACAATAGTGTGTGTTGCCTTATATTCTCGTTGCGACGAGCTCAACTTTCTGAGGCAGGACAAATTGTTCACACCTTGTCAAAATCGCTCGCACGAATTCGTTACGGACACCGCGCTCTGGGGCGGACGTAGGGAATATGCCAAGTGACAAGTGCACAACCTGGGCCCAGGTGGTGCATAGATTTCAAGTGACGAGGATACGATTCTTGGAATTAATCCTAGTGTTATCCCTGTCATGGCTGGCCATCATACGACCTCATTTGGGTAGGAGAGGATTGGTGAGTGTCCGACCATCATATGACCTGGCGTAATGAAGATTTTCTTAATCTGATATACTCCACTTTTTTAAGTATTATTGTTATGATCACAGGTTGCATTGTCTCAACCAAACACCACGTACAACAACAATGACTCAACGGAATCGGGAACTGGTCAATTAAAATGGAAGTCAGCAGTCTCACGGTTCATGCATCAAAACGCGCACCATACTTTTTCTTCTTCCTTTTTTCTATCCATAACCGTGAAACTGCTGAGTTCCATCTTCACCGGCACATGTACGGTTCGGGTGTGTGGGTGTACATTAACCCCCGTCGTGTGTCCCCGGTGGTGGTTGGAAGACCCCTGCAGGTATGTTCTGATTCCTGTCCTCCAACTCCATCTAGGTTTCCGATGACACTTGTGGTTCACCACCAGACAAACCAGCAAAGCCTCGGTGATGAGCGGCATGCAAGTTTCTTGATGAAAAACTGACTATAGGGGCCGATGATGGGCGGCATGCAAGTTTTTTGTTTAAAATTTTACTGCGGGGGCTGCAGTCAGTTTTTCATCCAAAAAGTTGCATGCCGCTCAACACCAAGGCTTTGTTGGTTCGTTTGGTGGTGAACCGCCTTCGTCATCAGAAATCTAGATGGAGTTGGAGGACATGAATCAGAGCATACCTGCATGGCTCTTCCCAACCACCACTGGGGACAGACGATAGGGGGTTAAGGTACACCGACACACTTGTACCGTATGTGTACCTAGCCATCCGTGTACTAGTTTCCTGCGAACCTCCGGTTGGCTACATAGATGGTATACTCCCTCCTTCCCATAACATTGTCGTTTGGACAAGATTTTTAGTTCAAAATGAACTAAAAATCTTTTCCAAAACGACAGTTATTGTGGAATGGAGGAGTACCTTTTTATCCTCAAACCCTCGAGGGAACATCCTTCCTGTGAAACATGCATGGCCAAGGGCCGCCCCCGCAGTCAGTTTCTCATCAAGAAACTTGCATGCCGCTCATCACCAAGGCTTTGCTGGTTTTGGACTCGACGTCATGGCACAAGAAAGCGGAAGGATGCAGGAAAAGATTACCGGTATTGAGACTATTCTTTATGGAAAATGTTTGTTGTGTATTCATTAGGGAACACAGATACACTTTATATAGGCTAGCTAGTGTAGTGTGAAACCAAAACTAAACCCTTTCGCACTACACAGATTCAAAGGCTAGCGTTAATGACTAAACGTAGGCCAATGCGGTCAAACAATGATTGTTACATGTGTGCGTGCTTATCCTTTATACAGTCTGGTGGTGAACCGCCTGCGTCGTCAGAAGCCTAGATGGAGTTGGAGGACAGGAATCGGAGCATACCTGCCTAGACCAGGATCGCCTAATGTAGCGACATTTTACTGCATACGTGCAGTAAAGACTGCATCCACCGTTTGTTTTGATCCAACGGCTGTACTTGCCAGCTATCCAACTAAGGGGATATAATGATGCATACTTCAAACATCTAAATATAACAAACTTCTATAACAAATTAACATGATTAAAAACACATTAACTATCGAGGACATTAGGGAGGGTTCCGATGCTTTCATTTGTAAACTTGACAAGAAGTCAAGAGATTTTATTTTAATTGCCTCTTGTTTGCATTAGCATGAAGTACAATTTTTTTTTTGCCTAGATCATGAATTGTTGTATAGATCGACCACAATAATTAATGAGAAAATACCATATTTAAAAAGACTCCTAAAAAGAGGATGCAGTAAAATTCACTACGTCAGGCGATCCTGGTCTGTCTGCAAGGGTCTTCCCAACAACCACCGGTGACGCACGACGGGGGTTAAGGTGCACCGACACACCGGCCCGGACTGTACGTGTACCCCGCCAGCCGCGTAGCTTCATTTTTATATTTTATTCCCTAGGCTTAAAAGTTTGCTCTTCCTCTCTGTTTGCTCTGTTTGCTCTTCCCTAGGCTTAAAAGTTGTATATTGTACAATATTTTCACATATGAAATATGACATAGGATATATCACTTGATGGTTTTGCAAACAAAATGGAGGAGAAATATGTATACCCCATGCAAATACATAAGTCCACCCCAAATAATTAGCTAGTTATTTTTTAAGATGATAAAAAATTATTTTCTTTTTCTATGTGAGGTGGCCTGGGTAGATGATGTACATGGCATCATAACTTATGTGGCATGCCAATGTGGATGTTTAACTCAGACTAAGGATGAAAATGAAATGGTTTTTTGAAGTTGATGGACTAAATAATTGACCCATTTGAAAGTTCAAGGACCAAACTTAGTTTTGATTGAAAGTTTTTGGATGAAGTTGAGTATTTCCAGCTTGATGAGCTCAAGCTCCAAAAGTTCGAGTGTGTTCATTTGTTGTTGTCATCTATGATATGTACATATGATTAAGAAAACTATATAATTCTATTAAAAATGTTCTATGGGACACAATTTTTGTATATCATAGAAACAAAGTCGCTCGAGTTCGTGTCGTTGTCAGCCCTACATGCAATTAAAGTTTTGGTGCAATCGTGTAATCAAAGATTTTCATCCGTTAGATCTACATCTTACAGTTATTACATATTTTCCGTTGGATGTTGTTTTCATGTTTTCTACTCCCTCCTTCCCATATTACTTGTCGTTAATAATTAGGACAAGTTTTCTAGTTCAAATATGAACTAAAAAACTTGTCCTAATGACAAGTAATATAGGAAGAAGGGAGTAATGTTTTATGATAATAAACTCAATGCTGTTTATCTATTCCATCTGTTATTTTGTTTTCTATCTTCTATTTAGTGAACTATCTGTTCTATCTGTAGTCTCTATTAATGAATGACCCTCCACACCACTGGTGACCTCTAAAGTGGCATGTACGATACTTTAGCCGCTGGAGGTGTCAGGAGATTGCCCGCAGCGGGGCCTGCAAAGCGGTCTGTAAAGTAGTATACAATACTAACAGGTAGTGACGACTAGAAAGAAAAGTGGGGACAATAAACAGAGAGAAAAAAAAAGAAAGGACAAGAAAAATGTTAGAAAAAAGATAGGTAGAACTCCAACGTACCACTATCCCTATGCCCCTATACTCGGTGTAATCATTACCACTACTCCTATACGTGGCCAGAAGTTATTACCACTTCTTGAAGGGAAGTGCTGTGAACTAGATGTGTCGATTAGTTTATTTTGTGTTTATTGGGGATTATGTAACAGCTAGTTCTGTCGATTAGCAACAACTGTAATGAAAAGTGGAGACGATGAATATAGAGAAAACAATAGAAAGGACGAGAAAAATGTTAGAAAAAGATAGGTAGTATTGTAAGGAAATGTTTGGCGCAGATTACTGTCAAACATAGTATGTTATCTCTATTGATGACAGGATATTATTCTTGTGCTATTGTTGAAAACAGAGTGGGTCCATTGCTTTGCGCGCCCCATCAGTGCATGCGAGAGGCATGGGTCCCATAGGCTGTGGGTTCACATGTCAGCCACCCTTAATGCACCTGCAGTACTGCAGAGGATGTGGAATCCGCCACCGCCGGAAGCCGAACCATCACTGCGCTCGATTCCCATCTAATACTCTGGAGACTCCCAAGAAACCGCAACCTCCAAATACTAAAGTAGTACTACACCCTTTGTTCCTCTCAGGCAAATTTGTTTTGTCGTGGCTCGTCACTTATTAATGCAAACTTCTCCATCGACCCCCGTCGACTTTTTCCGCAACTGATGATCCCAAAAGACGATGGTCCGCTGTGCAACATATCTTGCAAAATCACGATGAAAAATGAGGAATATGCGGTTGCAGTCACAAATGAGGTACTAACTCCAATGAATTTACGGTCCAGATAGTAGTGTACATCCAATATCATCCAAGAATGCACGTACTAGTTACCTATGGTGCACATCCCCATGGGATTGGCATGTAGTACAAGTTAAGAAATAAACGGGAGAGAGATGTTTTAGTCCGAGCAAATTCCCACGTCGAATGTATTTCCTTCGGAAGGGAACATTGATTTCCTTTGTTCCAAACTACTGTATGATTGAATGTATTTCATTTCTGGAAGAATCCAATTCTTTAAACTGTCCCGTGAGTTTCCTTTGATGCAAATGGGGCTAAACAAAAGACGAGCACGCATAGGGAAACACAACAAGTGCAACATTCATCAGAGACGAGCGGGCATAGGGGAAACACATACAAGTCTATTTTATATACTCCATTTGTTCTTTTTTAATTGGCGTTGGGAGAACTAGGAGTGCATACAAAAGGTAATGGAGGGAATATAACCCATAGAGTACAACGCCTGACGGCAGAACCGGTCATGCTCGTGCTTAATCCTACAATTCTCAGTACAGAAGGCTCTCCACTCCTCCCACTTACCTTTCCCGCCGCAGCTGGCAGTTCCCCTGTCCCCCCCTGTTGAGTAGCCCCAAGCGTCATCGTCAATGTTGGGCAACGCCACCGGCGGTGCTTCCGGACGAGGCCTGCCCAGGAACCTCCAGACGACACGATCGACACTCTTCATGGCTTCATGCCGACACCGGCAGCACTCCTTGTTGGTCCACTTCATCGCGACGGACCCGACCGCGTTGTAGCCAACGTGGGCATCACCTTCGACCTGCCGGATATACTTGAAGGCATAGTGGGCCCCGTGGTCGGCGTCGTAGCGGAGCATGGCGAGGACATAGGCCGCCTCCATGTGGCCATACGCGGCCTCCCGGGCAAGGAACTGGGTACCCGGCTGCGCGCGACCGTCCAAGAAGACGAGGTTGAACCCGATGACGCAGCACACATGAGGGTTGCTGATGATTGCCAGGCGCTCCACGAGGGTGCCGTAGCTCCCGTTAAGCTTCCAGATGCTCTCCTGCTCCAGCGCCACGCACCTGCCCACGGTGCGATCCCGGCACGCCGCGTGCATGGCCTTGCAGGTGGCGCGCAGACTGGAGAGCTCGTCCATGGGCTGCCGGGAGGTTGCAATGACCCACCCCGCGATCAGGACCGCAATATCGTCCAGCAAGAAGAACTACATGGGCTTCGAAGGGAACCAATGATGGCACGCGCGACAGAGTTGAAGAGGAAGAGTACGCACGGAGAAGAGGATGGCATGTGTGTGTGTTGCGGAGAAGAGGATGGTGTGTCTTTATTAGTATGAGCGGAGAAGACGATGAGACACGTGCAGACGCGCGCAGTGATGGTTATGGCTTATAAAGTGCACCATTTGGAATGCTATTTACGAAACTCGTATGAATGTCTTTCCCTTCTGGAGGATTCCATTCCTTTAAACTGTCCCGTGAGTTTCCTTTGATGCAAACTGGGCTAAACAAAAGACGAGTGCTGGAGTTATGGCTTCTAAAGTGCAGTTGTACGCTACTTTAGCCGTTGGAGTTGTCAGGAGGCAGGAGATCGCCCACAGCGGGGCCTGCAAAGAGGTGTGTAAAAAGTATTCCTCCCTCCGTCCCAACTCAACTCTATTTTTAGCTTTGGTCAAACTTACCTTTGACCAATGATTTCTTGCCTGGTCCTTATCCTGATGACCAAGGTCCTCCGCCTGCTACCCAGATGACTTGGGGCGGAATGATCCTGGCGACCAGAATGAAGTGTCAGATATGTTGTCCATGGCACAGGGTTATTCAACACAAGAAAAAGGTAGCATATCCTAATCTTTCTCCTAATATATCGCGTGTTAACTAATTTTTCGGCCCCAAATGATCTAGAAAAATTACTCCAGATTTGATGATTCCATAAACTAATCGCTGCTCAAAACAATGACGATGTTCATCAAGCTCGCAAGCTCAACTTCATCCTCAAACTTTCAATCAAAACTCAGTTTTTGGTCCTTGAACTTTCAAATGGGTCAATTATTTAATCCCTCGACTTCACACAACTGTGGCATGCCACATAAGCTATTATGCCAAATCATGCACCCCGGCCACCTCACTTAGAAAAAGATAATAATTTTTTATCATCTTAAAAAGTAACTAGCTAATTAATTACGGTGGATTTACTTAGTTGCATGGGATATACATATTTCTCCTCCATGTTTTTTTGCAAAACTATCAAGTGATATATCCTATGTGCATATTACATATGTAAAAATATTGTAAAATATAAAACTTTTAAGCCTAGGGAAGAGCAAACAGAGCAAACAGGGAGGATGAGGAAACTTTTAAGCCTAGGGAATATATTATAAAATGAAGCTACATGGCTGTCGGGTACACGTATGGTCCGGATGTGCCGGTGCACCATAACCTCCGTCGTGCGTCCCATGTCAAATCTATTTTTAGGCTCCCTTTGGACTGAAGGAATGGCAAAGGAATTTTGAAGGATAGGATTTGTAAAGGATTTATTCCTACATGACCATTTGGCTCAGAGGAAAAACAAAGGGTAGTTTCTATAGGATTCCTTTGCTAAATTTTGTAGGAAACATAACATGAGCTTGGACCTCTTTTTTCTTTCTTAGCTCATGATGCAGGTTCCTTTGTTTTTCCTATGATGCTGCAAAGGGCTTCTCATCTCAATTCTTATATTTTCAATTCGTATAGGATTGCAAAAACATACAATTTCAATTTCTATGTTATTTCTATTCTTGTGCTTTTCAATTCCTTATCCAAAGGGATCCTTAGGTTTTGTCAAATCTATCTTTGACCAATGATTTACGTAATTTTGATCTATTTTAACAATACAAGAATTGTACTTTTTGATTCACCATGAAAATATTTCCATAATATACAATCTAGTACTGTACATGTAATTGAAGTTAATAAATTACATATAAATCATTGGTCAAAGATAAGTTTGACCAAAATAGAAATAGAGTTGAGTTGGGGCGGAGGAAGTATATATGTTGTTGTTTGCCGCATAAGGTTTGGTCCTTGAAGCCGTAGCCATTTGTACAGGTGGCTGATGCGACCAGGCCACCGAGCTTACGTGCACGCCATTTACTAAGGCGTCTTGAACGCGTGCAGCGCATGCGCATCTTTGAATTCAATTGGAACTGCTTCGCGTCCCATCACCACTACTGCGTGCGTCGAGAGACGAACGGCCAGACTGCTACTATGCTATAAGATCACCTGGGCACACCATCGTCTTCTCCGCACAACCACTCTTCAACTCTTCCTAAATCCGCACCAAGAACACCATGGCTGAAATGAAAATGTCGCCACCAAACCCGCCGAAGGACGCCAAGGGGAAGCGTCCCCGACCGGACTCCCCCCCCCCCCCCTGGACAAGGAGTGGGCTCTCCAGAAGATGTTGTGCGATGTATTTGACAATACATCGCACTCCATGTGTCGCCTTCGGCTTGGTCCCCTTTAGAGTATACTGCAATGGAGACCACGTGCTACTACGCTTCGGCATGAAACACTTGGCCGGTCACCTCGACGTCCTCTGGGACACGCTGGCGAACAAGCTCGGTGTCGCCAGCCGTGACAACCTGCTGGCGGCGATGTCCAGGAAACTGGGCTTCCCGTCTCCGCCGCGGGAGGCGCCCCCGCCCTGCCAGGAGCCCAAGAAGGAGGAGGAGGAGGAGGAGGAGGGGGAGGAGGAGGAGGAGAAGGAGAAGTAGGTGGAGATGGAGGAGAAGTAGTTTTTTTCTTGTTCCTAGTTGTGCTGTTTTTCTTTTCTTGATTGTAGTTTGTGTTTTTCTTTTTTCTTGTCTGTAATGTATCGCCTTAAGGTAATGAACTTTATTTTTCTGTTCATTAGTGCGCAAAAATAGTTCTAATGTTGTTGTTCTAATGATAAACTAGTGGACTATTTATCTCTTTTATTTTTTAGAATGGAGTATATTTCCACTTCCAACTCTACTGAGTTGGAGATCCAGAAAGTGACTAGCACCTAATTTATCTGACAACACCAGCAGCGAGAACCTTCCCACTCACCCTGTGCCTACTCTCTATGTTCAAACCCAACACGGATCCAACATAATGAGCAATCAAACAGCCAAGTACGTAGTAAATCACAAAAGACTCTACAATAGTTTTTGGAGTATCAACTTTAGCCCAGATTAAATGCTCGTGGGCGTCATTGCAATTCTTGGTGGTATTTCGTGTTGTAATCTAAGGGAGCTCTCAACGTGTGAGAAGGCCCCTTTGAATTTAGTTATTCACCCCTTTGTGATTAGTGGAAGAAAGATTGGCCTTTGTGGCAATCCCACGAGGGTAGGGTTGGAGAAGACCCGGTCCTTTTTTGGACTCCTCAACGTGGACGTAGGTTGCCTTCGTGGGAGCCGAATCACGGGATAAATCCTTGTGTCTTGTTCTTGGTGTTCAACATTCTTATTTATTAATATAATCTAGGGTTTCACTAATCATTGCTTATCTCACATTGAATTGTTGAACATAAGATTTAATCTTGATATAATCTGATATATATCATTGAAACCTTCATTTGATTCTATACTTCCGCTGCATACATAGTAGAATCAATCTAATCAATCAAACTTGATCAACTTAGTCCGTAAACACCGGACTAGTCCGCACTTTACCAGACTAGTCCGATATCTCTGGTATTGAACTGGTTGTTAAGTGTTGCAGGATCCGACAATTATCAAAAAGGCCTATTCACCCCCCCCCCTATAGGCCACATTCAATTGGTATCAGAGTCGGTTCTTCAAGAAAGAGTCTAACCACTCGAAGAGATCATGTCGGAGATGAAGGACATCCACAAAACCAACAACCAAGAGGAGGTTAACAACGACAAGACCCAAAAGATGGAGAAGTACCTCAAAGCCATTCACGACTTCGAGGACGATGATGAGGAGACGCTGGAGCTAAAGGCGCTCCTCGGAAAGAAGGCACTTTCTAAAGGGAAAGTGAAAGTGGAAGAGAAGAAGAAGGGGAGTAGTCACACCGACTACTCCCGATATCCTTTTAACTATGATCGTCCAAATTCCAATAACAAACATTACTTATCTATCCCACTTGGAAAAGCCCCACACTTCGATGGAAGTGATTACTCAATCTGGAGGCAAAATATGAAAATGCATCTAATTTCCCTCAATCCAAGTTTGTGGCATATTGTGTGCACAGGGATAGATATTTCGGACGATGACGAAGAGCTCACCCCAAGCCAAGAGCAGGCTATTCACAGAAACGCTCAAGCCGCGGCTGTAATCACCTCCTCACTCAGTCGAGACGAGTTCACCAAGGTGGATGGACTCGAAATTGCTAAGGAGATTTGGGATACACTGCAAACTGCACATGAAGGTGACTAACATGTGCATGAAGCAAAGATAGAGATGATCGAAGGCGAACTAGAAAGATTCGCAATTGAGGAAGACGAGTCACCCCAAGACATGTACAATCGATTGAAGACACTCGTCAACAAGGTTTGATCATATGGGAGCAAGAAGTGGTATGACCACGAAGTGGAATGACCACGAGGTGGTAAAGCTGATCCTTAGAGCTTTTATGCCTCACAATGTCACACTATGCTCCATGATTAGAGAAAGCCCTGGATACAAAAGGATGACTCCGGATGAATTGCTTGGAAAGATCATCAACTTTGAGATGATGGAAAAACAAGCAAAGCATGTCAAGGAAATTGCCGACCTCACCTCGGCAAAGAAGAAAAGGGTCAAAAGATTACAATGAAATCACAGGAGTGTGTTAGAGAATCAATCCAAGAGCTCAATGTGGTGATGAACGTGTCTCTCCAATGATCTAGAGTGAATCCTCAAAGGATTGATCGTTGTTGCACTTAATTTCATGGAGAGATGTGGTTTTTGAGGCTCTTGAGAGGTGTGACGGCGCTAGGGTTCGAGAGAGTTCAAAGTTGGGTCGTGCACCTCTATTTATATGGGGTTTCTAAAAGTGATCGTTAGGGTTCAGAAAGTTCGGACTAGTCCGTGGTGGTCACCGGACTAGTGTAGTGTGCTGTGTGTAGCAAATCCTAAGTGTCCCAAAATATCGGACTAGTCCGGCTAGGAGCGGACTTGTCCGATTTCGCTACTGGAAATCTTCAGACTAGTCCGACAGCCATCGGACTTGTCTGGACATGTGAAACCCTAAGTGTATAGGATGACAAGTCCGCACTTGGGGGACTTGTCCGATTCATATCAGAGGGTATTTCGGACTAGTCTGTGCACACATCGGACTTGTCTGATTTGGATCAGAAAGAATATCAGACTAGTCCGGTTGTGATCTGACTTGTCCGATTTTGTGTGACTTGTGAAGTGTTTTGAGGACTTGTCCGCACTGGGGGGACTAGTCCGACTCTAGTCAGAAATGATATCGGACTAGTCCGATAGATATCGGACTTGTCCGATTTCGTGCAGAAAGGATATCGGACTAGTCCGGTGTAAGTCGGACTAGTCTGGTCCTGTGTAACTTTGTGCAATGTGTGTGTTTAATTTGAATTGAGCTCTTGGGATGTGTTTTCTTAACACACTCCATACATAATGATCTACTATTCTTCTTGCTTGAGCTCATTTTCACTTTGCTCCTCATTCTTCCTTATTTTTGGCATTTTGCTCATTTTCCTATTAAAATCCTGCACTCATCTCAACAGAGAGGTTAGGATCCCAATTGCTTGTCATAAATCATCCAAAGCCCACAAGGGAGTCCTAGATGCACTTTCACGCTGGGGTACCGCGTATCATAGGTTCTCCAAAACATAGAAATCTTCAGAGACTCCTATTAATATTTCCGTGCCAAGCCACGGAAAGACTTTCATGCTACCTCTCGCAAGGTGAGCTTACCGCAATTGATCCGCTTACGGTGGCGTACCTTACCTCTTACCTGATGTCGGAGCGTCGTTACAGAATTTATAACATATAAGTTAGTTTAACACCTTTATATCTTATACTAATAATATTCCTTATAAGAACATATAAATAATTCCTCACTTAAATCCTAATTTTTGAAAATATGCTCTTTTCAAATACACTGTTCCCAATGATGCTCTGATACCATGTCTGTGGGGACCGGAATCCCAACCTCCAAGGATCTCATTGTGTGGTGTCGTGCGATGCGACACCCAACAGTATACAAGAAAAGAACAAGAACAATTTACAATACCAAGTCTTTATTGAAAAGCACAGCGGAAGTTTTAAAATACTAATGAAAGGACAGAGAACTATACATCATAGCTACGCTCTCAGCACTAGCTATGCAAAAGCAAAGTCATCCATGCCTTGGATACTTCACACTAGAAACACACAACTCACGATGGCGTGGAGGGTTCCCACTCGGCTGTAAACCCTGGAGGGGGTGCAGCCTCGTCATCAAACCCGTCATCAGTCGTATAATCTGCAAAAACTCGTTAACTGCAAACATGAGCATAAGGCTCAGCAAGACTAACTCGTCTCACTAGACATATGCAAGGGTGAATACTAAGCATAGGTAAGGTAAAGCATAAAGGACTCGCCTACAAGTGGATCCTTATAGAAAAAATGACATTCTTCAGGGACGGCACATCATAGACTCCACAATCAATCAAGAAATGTTTTGGCGATGATATGACGTGCACAAAGCACATAATGCTTTTACAGGTAAAGTATGGGGAAACTGTAAACTTTTAGTTGTACTATCTCTAAGCCAAACAAGGTTGTCCAAGCAATTTGTAATCCAATATATCATATTCTCTTGGCTATTTCAGTATTTATTACGTCACAGCGTAGTGAACAAGTGGTAATCTATTACCGCGAGGGCAGTGATTGCATTCAGGACATACCCGGAACAACACGACACATACGCACTTTCGGAAATGTCAGCGAGTACTTACAGCGGTACCTACATAACATTTCAGTACTAGTCATATATGGCCACCTTTCACTAAACACTCGAATGTCGAACCGGTCGATCCGTCATGAGCAGGAAGTCACTGCATGGGGCGTACTCTGACGTGCCCACCAGCTGATTTACACCTTGCTGCCCTCAACCCACGCCTATAAAACAGAACGGAATGCCTCGACAAACCAGTATCAAGCTACGTCAGTTTACTGGATCCCATTGCTCCAGTATGTCGCCGGTACAATTCAAACTTGTCCAGCAGGGCCGCACACAAAACGGTCCTCAATCGACACAAGCAGGGCTACGCACGTGAGACCACGTCTCACTGCATCCTACCCACTGCTCGGTCTCAATTTCATATAAACCATTTTCTGATTCCAGATCCTCCCGTGTGATAAAATTCCTATCTCGCGAGTAGATTCCAACTACTCGACTTCTACCGAATTCCTATGAGCATAAGCATAGCAGTATCTACTCAACGGGCCGTAGACCTACCCAAGACTCCATAGGTTTTGTGGGTCATGCAAGTGGATGTCAAACACCTTAAACGTAATGCACAATCATCTGAAGACGTAAGATGAAACAAAAACTGTAAAACACTGTAAGGAACTTAAATACAAACTGGAGCTTGCCTGAATGCGAGTCTGAGCCTATGTTAGTTTCTGGCAGCTGGACCTCCAAAGCTTCCGGCTACTCCTCGATTTCAGCTACTACACGATATGCATATACTAGGTATGAATGACTTTTAATTAATATGCTTGAGGTGGTGTGAATATCCTAGGATGAAAATAAGATAATTATCTTAATTGGCCTCGGGACTGTTATGATAGATACTAGTGACTATAGATAAGACTCTTGCAAAGAACAGGAGATGATCAAGGAAGTTTGTTTATTAAAAATTATAGTAAGCAATAACCTTCTCTAAATTTTGGTTGAAATTTTTGAAAGCCTATCATGGCTACCAGGGGTTGTATCATGTAGACGGGGTTTCATTGGTTCTAGAAAAATTTGTTTCACTATTTTCTAACTTTCCTACAGGGAGAAACTGATTTTTCAAGTTTGGGTAAATTTATGGAAATTGATTTTCCATTTTTCTCAATTTATAACTACATAGAGATTTGGAATATTTATTAACCCAGTATTTTAACTCCAAAGAAACTGAAATTTTTACTGGAGGTCAAGTGTATTAACAATAGTGTTCTGACCGAATTTGGGAATTTTCTAATTAACAGAACTGTAGGAATGAATTCTTTAAATATTTTTTTATCTGAATTATAGAGAAATTTATATGGCTTTTCATACAAATCCAAGTGCACCACTGGACAGTATTCTTCATGCTGGTTTTAACAAATTTTATTTGGGAATTTTTGGATAATCCTACTGGAAGTTATGGATTTTCAAAATTTGGCTTGAATCTGGATTTATTTTCCTATTAGAAATTTAAAATAAAGGGGCCGGTCCCACTTCATTTGAATTGGGCCAATCAGAACTGAGCCACACTGAGATCCAAGGGGTTAACCTGTGCAGCCGCACCGGATCCGTGTTCACAGCTGATCCCACACGGGAGGCCTCGTTGACAGGTGGAACCCGCACCTTTTGTCTACCTCCCGATGCGTCGGCGTCTCTCACCGGAACCGCGGTGGCGCTTTGCCGGACCAACTTGCATCGACCTCCTTTCGGCCTCGCCTTGACCGCTCAACCATAAAATCGACCGCGCAAGCCGATGGTGGTGTCCAATCAAGTTGACGGTGGCTGGAGACGGCGGTGCGACGGTGACGGCGGAGCTAGGGTTTCGGCGTTCGTCGGAAATGCTCGGAAATGGCGTAATAGGCTCGAGAAAAGGTCGGGAATGTTCCTGGGAGCACCAGGATGTGATTTGGGGGTTAGAATGGGGTGACATCGTCGGCAAAGCTGAGTTCGGCTGCGAAGTACGGTTTTTCAACCGGCCGCCGCGAAATCTCGAAATCTAAGGTGCTCGGTTGATAACTTTCAGGGTTTTTGGGCAGGGAGCTTCGTTAGGACATACAGAAGCTATATGCTAATTAGATTAAAGGACGACTGCAAGAATGAAACAAATTTAAGCGCAAAGTCTTGTTGTTCTATTGAGAAATCGTTCGGTTATCGAACAAGAACTCGAGCTACACTTCATGTCATAGGCTTAGATTCTGTGAGCATAAACTAGAGAGGATTGCAAACCTTTTTGCTTAAAGTATCAAGGCTGGAGATGGCCTAGAACTGGAGCTCGATGGTGAGATAGTGAAGGTTCTCGGCGGCTTCCTCGACGGCGACCGGAAAACTTCAAAATATCCCAAGTAGAAGCTATGTCACGATCAATGACCAAATAGAATACGTAGAGGAGGTTGTTACAAGCCTTTTATCTACTTACAACTCGGGGAGAAATGGCTTCAATCGTTGGCGAAAGCTCGATCGAATAGAGGCGGCGGAAATGGCATGAACTGAAGTGGAGCTCAATGGCGACAGTCAAGGGGGATATTTATAGGGACAGAGGGGTGAGAGGAGCGCGCCATGGCGCAAGCAAGCAAGCAACTATGTCGCATCGCGGTGTCGCACACTGCCGGCATTGATCGGCGGGGAGAGCTGGATACAGAGCACACCCGTGGGTTGCACTCGAGTGGGTTAGGCTGACAGTGGGTCCCACCTCCTCTTATCCACTTCCCCTCTCTGCAACTTCAATTCTCCTACAAAACTTGATCCAAAAATTCTAGATTTTTGTGGGGAGGCTCAAATAAATATTTGGAATTCGATTCTGCAATTGGATTTCGATTTGGAGCAAGTTTCATTTGAATTTTAAATTTTGAATTTGAAGTTGGATGAAATTCAATGGTGTCACTGAATTAAATAACAATTGAGTTCCAAAAATTGTGAAACTTTGAGGATAAGTCAAGCAAGTCATGCTGACCATGATGGTGTGTTCAAATCATGATGTTCAATTAAGTTGAACAGAATTCAAAATTTGAATTCCTAATATGGTCTGAATTTGCTAAGCGTCTCAAATAAAATAGCAAATGGAGTTCAAAATTTATGAAACTTTGCAGGAAGTCCATTTGGAATTTTAGGAAGCCATAGAAAAATCCATGGCCTCAGAATTGAATAATTTTGACAGGGCCAAATGTACAGTAGCATATTCAATTTGAATATATATATTGGTTACTGCATATTAATTTGACCAAGGATCCTTCATTCAAATAATTCCAAACTTTGAAGAGAGGTCAAAAGAATTTATCTAAGATTGTTGGTGATGTCCATTCCTCATGTTAATAAAATTTAAGCATGAGTGGAGGGAAATATTTGATGAGATCAAGTTCATAAGCATAGCTATAATTGGTCTCCATTAGGGTTGATAACCAACTTACAACTGAACCTCATATGAAGGAAAATGTGGGATTTTACAATACGGATCTCTTAGTGCTTCTTCAACCTTGTGGGGCTCCAAGGAAGAAACAAAAGAGTAATGTTCACAAAAGTTTGCAACACTAGATCGAGTAGTTATCCCCTTGGAGATGTCTCCAAGTATATTGTCAACGGGATGGTCTCGTTGGACACTTTGATGCACTCTTGGGTGAGGCGCTTCAGGTCTTGAGTCATCATCTTGGTCTTCCTCATCCTCAATTTCTCCCCCTTGATTGATGCCTCCATTTTCATCTTCTTGGAGCACATCTTGGGAGACTTGATCTTGATCATTTGAGGAGGAGTTTGCTTGATGTGTAGGATGGTCACTTGCATCTTGAGGTTGTTCTTGTGGTCGTATATCCCCAAGTGACATCCTTCCTATCACCACTTGTTGAGCTTCTTCTTGATCTAGCACATGACGATCAACTTGCTCCACTTGGGAGCCATTAGTCTCATCAAACACTACGTCACGTGCTACTTCAACAATTCCGGAAGACTTGTTAAAGACACTATAGGCGTAAGTGTTTGAGTCATAACCAAGTAAGAAACCTTCATCGGACTTAGAAGTGAACTTTGAAGTCCTAGGCTTCTTGTTAAGAATGTAGCATTTGCTCCGAAAAACACGAAAGTAGGAAATGTTTGGCTTGTTACCGGTTAGGAGCTCATAAGACGTCTTCTTAAGTATGTGGTGATGATACAACCAGTTTATGGCATGGTAAGCGGTGTTGACTGCTTCCGCCCAAAACCGGTCCGACGTCTTGTACTCATCAATCATGGTTCTTGACATCTCAATTAAGGTCCTATTCTTCCTCTCGGCCACCCCATTTTGTTGAGGGAAGTAGGGGGTCGAGAACTCATGCCCTCATCCAAAAATTCTTCAACTTGAGTGTTCTTGAATTCAGTGCCGTTGTCACTTCTTATGGTCTTGATGGAGAACTCATTTTGAGCTCTCTTCAAGTAGCTCTTGAGGACACCTTGAGTCTCACTCTTATCATGCAAAAAGAATACCCAAGTGAAACGTGAAAAATCATCAACAATAACAAGATGATATTTGTTACCGCCAATACTTATGTAGGCAATTTGACCGAAGAGATCCATGTGTAGAAGCTCCAATGGTCTTGATGTTGTCATAATGTTCTTGGATGGATGTGGTGCTCCAACGTTTTTTCCGGCTTGGCATGCGCTACATGGTCTATCCTTTTCAAACACAACATTCTTTAAACCACGGATTGCTCGCCCTTAAGGAGTTTTTGCAAATTCCTCATCCCAACATGGGCTAGCCTTCTATTCCACAGCCATCCCATGTTAGTTTTTGCAATTAAGAATGTATAAAGTTGGGCTTTATTCGCAGAGAAATCCACAAGATAGAGCTTTCCCTTGAGTATAACCTTAAAGGAAATTGAGTCATTGCTTCTCCTTGTGACGGTCACACCCTCATTAGTGAATAAACAATTATAACCTTTGTCACATAGTTGTGATATGTACAATAGATTATAATCAAGTGAATCGACATGTAAAACATTTGAAAGAGTGTGATTAGGGGATATAGCAATTTTATCGGTTCCAAGGATTTTTCCTTGGCTATTTTCCCCAAAATAGATTCCTTCACTTGGATCTTCATTTTGCTCATACTCAACAAACATCTTCCTCTCTCTTCGGTCATATGATTAGTGCATCCGCTATCAAGAACCCACTTGGTTCCACCGGAGGAGTATGCCTACAAGAAAGATTTAAGCCTTGGCTTTAGGTACCCAAGTGGTGTCGGGTCCTTTGATGTTAGTCGAAAGGCACTTGGGCACCCACACACAAGGTTTGGGACTCTTGCGGTGTGGCCCAACATACCTAGCATAGGCCTTTCCAAACTTGTTCCTCAATAAAACATATGATGCATCGAAGTCATGGAACAATGGATGAGGTTCTTTCTTAGGCATTTTGGATGAAGTAGCAATGTTCTTCCCTTTATTGTTGTATGAGCCTCCTTTGACAAAAACAATCAAGTCTTTGCCATTCTTGGGAGTTTTGATGCTTTGCCTCATCTCCCTAGAATAACCAAGACCATCCTTGACAAGGGGATGTCTTGTGTTGGTATATGCACTACGTGCATATGCCACCTTCTCCTTATCAAACATGTCAACCTTTGGTGCTTGATTGGTTTGTGCAAAGTTAAGCTCATCTTTAAGCTTTATGATCAAGTTTGAGTATTTACAGGGTTGAGATGCTTCGGATTTAATATTTCTGGAAGATGAGCTTGTAGAGGAATAAGGTGCATTGACCTTGAGAGACTTCACTTGTGTCCCAAGGATCTTGTTAGCTTGTGTCAAACTATCAAGTTCATCCTTGAGCACAATTGTAGTGTCCTCAAGGTTTGAGCAAGTTTCCTTGCTCAAAGCAAGTTCACGCTCAAGTGCCTTGCTTCTTTCTCTTTCAACCTCCAAGAGCTCCTCAACCTCTTGACATCTCTCCTTTTGTTGGATGAGCATGTCCTCTTGACAGTTGATGAGCTCTTCCTTCTCAAATATTTCCTCGATCAACAATCTCCATCTTTTCAAAGTACGTTTACTCATGTCTTTAAGCATATGTTCATTTTCACTACTACTATCAAAATCATCATGAGAAGAATTTGAAGAAGAGGATTTAGATTTAACCTTCTTTATTCCCTCCTTGGCCATGAGACATGTTGGCCTTGAAGTCTCCAAGTTTGGGAAGAGCTTGTTCTCCGTAGTTGTCTTCTTCATAGCAATATTTGCTTTCTTCTCTTCTTCCTTGGAGGAGGATTCCTCATTTGAGTCCCACTCCTTCCCTAGGTGGGCATGTCCGGATTGCTTCTTCTTCTTCTTGAAGTACTTCTTATCCTTGGACTTGCCCTCCTTCTTCTTCTTGTTTTCTTCATGTGGACAATCCACAATGAAGTGGCCATACTCTCCACAATTGTAGCAAGTCCTCTTTGATCTTGTCTTGGGCTTGTCTTTGCTCTTTCTTTCATTTTGGTAGCCCCCCCTCCTTCTTCTAAACATCCTCTTGAAGTTGTTGATAAAGAGAGCTTCTTCCTCATCGGTATCGGGACTCTCTTCATCACTCTCTTCCTTTTCTTGTGATCTTGAGGATGTTTCCTTGAATGCAACATTCCTTTTCTTGGAGGAGGAAAGCTTTTGTAGATCATTGTAAAACATGGCTTCTTGCTCCAACATCTAATGGTTGATGATCCTCCCTAGCACTTCTTTGGGAGTCATTTGTGAAAGCCCGGACTCTCACGAATTAGTGAGCAAAGAGTGACATTTTGAGGCATGAATGCTCGAATCATTGTCTTTACCACCTCGTGGTCGGTCCACCGGGTGCTTCCATATGATCTACTCTTGTTGATGAGAGTCTTGAGGCGGCCGTACATGTCTTGGGGGGACTCACCATCCATGATGGTAAACCTCCCAAGCTCTCCTTCGATCATCTTGATCTTTGCCTCCCTAATGACGTGGTTGCCTTCATGCGTCGTCTTAAGAGTATCCCATATCTCCTTGGCAACCTCTAACCCTTGAATGCGGTTGAACTCCTCTTGAGTCAATGAGGAGGTAATCACTCCAACGGCTTGAGCATTGCGATGGAGAAGGACGGCTTGTTCCAGAGTGATGTCTTCCTCATTCTTCGGAAGATGAACACCTGTCATAACAATTTGCCACAAGCTAGGGTTTAAGGAAATGAGGTGCATCTTCATATTATGATTCCACATAGAGTAATCATTTCCGTCAAACTGAGTAGGTTTGCCAATGGTAATAGACAAATAATGATTGCTCGCGGTGAGTTGCTCATAATTGTAAGGATATCGGGAGTAGTCTTGTGAACTACTCCCATTGTCGACATTGGTCGGAGCAATTGGCTTGATCTCCTTCTTGGGCACATTGAGCTTCTCATGAAGTCGTGCCTTGAGCATCCGAACTTCCTCGTCGTCGTTTGGATCATCTTGAAGAACATCGACGTTCTTCGTCTTGGTGTCATCGACGACCACCAGAATCTCGTTATCACCCCTTCCGGCCATTTCTTCTCCGAGTTGTTAGCTCCTATGGAGAGGCCTGCTCTGATACCAATTGAAAGTCGCCTAGAGGGGGATGAATAGGCAACAAGACCTGAAATGACTTAATTAAACAAGATTAGATTCCTGAGGCGGGACTTGTCTGGACAAGGCCGGACTAGTCCGCTCAGAATGGAGAGAAAACCTAAAAACTTGGTTTCGACAAGTTATCTGCGGAAGTTAAGTTCAACCAAGATGTGAACAATATGTAGTAACTTAGCGCAACTAAGATTGGAAGGTTTAAGCACTTACATCACAAGATTTTAACAAAGATCAAAAGTGAAAAGCAATGTGAGCAATATGAACCCTAATAGCAATGCTTGTGATCAAAAAAGTAAAAGACAAGTGAGATAAGATTTATCCCGTGGATCAGCTCCACGAAGAATCGTACATCCACGTTGAGAATTCCACACAAGGACAGGGTCTCACTTGACCCTTCTCTCACCAAGCACCACGATGGCCGTCTTGGTTTTCACTATATCAATGGGTAATCACCAAGTTTGATGGGGCTGCTCACAAGTTGAGGCTCCCACAAATCAATACAATGAGGAGCACAGGAAGCTCAACTCACACAAGCCAGAAAACAAAATCACAATGTGCAAAGAGATCAAACCGAGATCCCAAGCGCGATGATCTTCCTTCACTCTCCTCCCCAAACCCTAATATCTTCAAGATTTGGTCTTAGAGGGATAGTAGGACGAGTAGAAGTATTTGTAAGGCTCTAGGTTACTTGTGGCGGCGCTAAGGTTCAAGACTTGTTCAAATGAGGTCGGGGGTCCCCTTTTTATAAGGGTCCTGAGCCCCTTCTGCTGACCTCAGCAGAAGGGCAGACTAGTCTGGCCTCTGGCCCCGAACTAGTCTGGCCCAGTGGGACCACTGACCTCTGGTCAGGTCCGAAAACTACCACACTGCTCGACGATCGTCACGCTACCCGCCAAATTTCCAAATTCAAACAGTCACTAAACAACGGACTAGTCCGGTCCAAAACGGACTAGTCCGAAATAGGACAGAAGGGTTTAGTCCAGCTCAAAACGGACTCATCTGTGTAGGCCCGGACTAGTCCGGCCACAAGGGGCGGACTAGTCCGGCCCTCTAGGGTTTCTATCGGTTAATCCCACTAAGTCTCAAACGGACTATACCCATACGGACAAGTCCGGACATTTCCAGAGAGCTTAGGTCCATCCAAAAATGGACAAGCCCAGTTTTCTGGGACTTAGCTCCAATTTTCACTAAGAAACACTCCAGAGACATTTGGTCCGCCTCAAAACGGACAGGTCTGCCTGGCCGGACTAGTCCGGCCTCCTAGGGTTTTTCCTCATTTTGGCTTCTCACTTAGGTTTTTCTCTAAACCACCACTTTGAGCCCTCTAGAATGATCTCAATGCACATGATACATCCACCCTCTCACATGACACGGCTCATGTAAGCTCAACTTCATAGAAACCCTAATATCTACTCTTGAGCCTTTGACGCTCGTTATGTCCTTTTCCTTTTTGAAGGGTTTCATCTCATTCTATCATTTACCTGTGCTTAAGATCAACTTAGCTCATTAGACTCTTAATTGCCGTCATCAGTCATCCAAAACACACAGGGATGCCTAGATGCACTTTCAGAATGAAGAAGCGAGCAAGTTATCCGAAGATGTCTACCCCTCTAGCTACACGCACCATGTGCAGGAATCGACGTGACATGACATGTAATTAATCATGATTGCATGCGTGCACAAGGGCACGGCTAGCGTCAAATTCTCCATGCCTGCGAAAAATTTTTCGTTCTTCTTGGCGCGCTACAATTGAGATTTTGACAATTCAGTTTTCACTCCCTCGCCTCCAATTTCAGTCCCGCCTATTGTAACCCTATTTCAGCCACAATGAGTATAAATGAAAGCATTGGCCTCCATTCCCGACACACCACTTCCCCGCCCTTCTGGTGATCTCGTAGTACTCTAAATGTGTTGTCTCTCTGTCCTTTTTTCCATACTTGTATTCCTAAGAAATTCTCGTGTTTTCATTTCCCACGGTTTTTACAATTTTTTCCCCAAGGATCAGGCAGTGACGCATCGAAGCTCGTGGTGGTGTTGACTCCTGGGTACAACGCCGAGCGATCAAGTTTGACGGGCTCTACCTAACCTCTTCGTCGCTGACACCTCCCTGCGACATCGCATCCCAGACTCCAGTTTCGTGCTAGGTAAACTACATGATCCATGCCGTCTTTTTATAGAGCTATATTGGCTTGGTTCTACACGATCCATGCAGTTTTGGGCTAGTTAAGTTCTACACGATCCATCCTGATATACAAATATTAAATAAATTAACAAAGAAGAAATGTGGTCTTCTGTTTCATGAATTTAGTTATATATATATATATATATATATATATATATATATATATATATATATAACTGCATTTGTCCCAAAATAAATGTCACTCCGACAGCTTATTAAGGTAGTGTATTTCTAGTTCAACTCCTGGCCGGGAACGACAAATACTAAAAACCAGAGGTAGTATGTAATTTGATTTACAAGTAAAGGACGCACGGGTTATCTAATCAACCACTCCAAATGTTGTACTCTCATTCATGTTATAGAAATTTGTATCCCTAATATTTTCAGTTTCCACGGTTTTTACACTTTTTTCTTTCTTGTGGCTTTCTCGAATCATATGTTTTTTCTATTCCTTCATTTCTAATTCCTCCGTTTGAAACAAACACTGCAGTTTATAGAAACCACAACGTCCGATCCGAAATCTACGTCGGTCATGTAATCAGACGTTATCACTATTATTCTGAATGACTACTTACAATGCTCTTTACATTAGGAACAAGACATCAAACCATGATGTCGTATACAAGCATTCATGGTGGCCAACAAGCACCTGGTATAACTATAAATGTGTTTAATATCAAAATTTAAAAAAAATAGAAAACATTAAATCCTTTGCATGGTATGCAGAGAATATTGCAGCACATGATGTTCAGGAACCCCAAGGTTCTTGACTCCCTGGTACTATGATGCATGAACCAACAACAGGTAGATATACAAACCAGAAATACTCCTTCCGCCCCAGCGTAACTTTACTTTTGGAGCTTAAAAAATGTCCCACTCCAACTCTATCGGTAGCTTCCAACTACCCATATCACATCACATTACTACCTGCCTCTCTACCGTGCCATTTGTTTTGGCAGAGCGTGTTACTTCCTCCTTGTCTTCTTAATTGACATTTCTTACAAAAAATGTGAACCACAAATGAACTGGAACTGATGTCCGAACGTCAACAAAAAAATAAAGAGGGAGTAGTTTTTTACTCCTTTGGCATTGAATTTGGAGCATTTTGAGAGACTACGTTTTGTCCTTTAGATGTATTGATGATGGGTGTATCATGGTCATTTGCATTCTTTCCTAGGCTCTACTAATTGTTTTAGCATGCCTTGCGATTCTACTTTCTTAGTAGTCTTTATAGTTAATAGTTCATCAGCCTGTGTGATGGCATGATTTTTTGATGCCTCCACGTTGTGCTCTCTCGCCGTCGGCCACTCCGGCCGGCACAGGCGCCCACGCCCTGCTACTGGTCACTTCAGTATCCTCCCCGACGCATCTCCCTCACCCATCGCCATGTCCAATCCATTGCGTGCCATGATGACCCCGCCGCCCGCAAATCCCTGGCCATTACTCGCCCTGCCACCAATCCTCCTCGAGAGTTGCTCCTGGTGATCTCAGCCAGACTGAACCCTCGCTTTTTTAAGCGTCACAAGCTAGGACTATGCAGTACTGCACCTGCAGTAGCCGCCACTGATAAGTGGACCCGATGTCTCATGGGCCCACATGTTAGTGGCAGCCAATGCAGGTGCAGTACTGCAGAGGATTTCAATTCGGCATGCTACCTGCCTTATCTGTCTTGCATTCGCCACCTGCTACTGCTGACATTCATTACTTGCCCTGCAACTAATAATTCTCTTTGAGACGCTCTCAGCTGATGTCAGTTAGACCGAACCGGTGAACCCTATCTTTGTCTAGTCTAGCGTTGCCAACTGCATGCCCGCCCCCTCAGTCTTGCCTGCTTCACTGCTGGACTGAAAATCCTCTGCAGTACTACGAGTGCAGTAGTGTCACTGACATGTGTACCTGATGGCTCATTTTAGGGTATGAATAGCAACAAGAAGTCAACAATGTACTCCCTCCCCCCCCCCCCCCCCCCGATCAAAATAGTTGTCGTTCAGACAGTCCTAACTAGTTCATTTTTAATTCATTTATTAGTATGATACGTCAATTAATATAAACCAGGAGGGAGTAATACAAAACAAAATGGTTCTAGGACGCGGTCGTCCCACGCTCGTATTTGCCACACTCGTCCTGAAGATGTTATGAACATCAGACTTTTCTTCTTTTCACACTATTTATACATGATACTAAACTTGTTCAGTCGGTAATTTGCTTTAATCGTTTATTGTTTGAATCAATGTAACAGAAGGAAGGAAGCTAGGAAGAAGTGTGGATAAAGGACTTAAGGTTGCCAGAATACGCTATGCATCCCAAGTTAGTAGAACGAAGCATTTGAAGCTACCAATTCAGTTCTCCACTAGGTTGGGTGTTGCGGTTGGTATTAATCAGCGGTACTTTGTCGATGATGTGGTTATGTTTACAAAAAGGCATGTATCCCTCAGCGGTGCAAGGAAGTGGGCAGAGGTTGGCCATAGTAACAAGAGATATATGTTACTTAAATGCTATGAAATTAAAATATAGTAGTTTAAATTACTTACCTCCTTCATTGCCTGTATATGGCAATGTAGCTAGTCGTGACCTCCTGGATGGCCCTCGTTATGTCCAGCTTCGTCGGGGTCTGCGTAAGCGTCTCCTTCACGGCATTGAGCTCCACCTGGGTTTGTGAGAAAGGTCCACTTTATGGCCCAATGGACAAGGTATGTGTCGATGAAGCGCCTCTTGATGGTCGGCCGACCTCGAGTCGACAACTCCATCAACAATGGCAAACCTTCAAAAGAATGAAAAATACTAAGTAAAAGAAGGTGATTGAAAAAAATAATACCAAATGACCAACTCACCATCAATGGGTCTTCCCGTCTCCGCTCGCGTACACGGCTTGGTGTGATCGACTCGCTTTTTCAATCGTAATCTTCGTCGTGTAGCTTCACGACCTCCTGCGCGTAATATTCGAAAAAATAAAGAAATCTTGTAAGCGTGTCAATAATAGTATTAGTTATAATTAAATTGATGAATTTTGAATACTTACTATTTGATCGGTCACGACCTGACTGCACTGCCCAGACAGGGAAGGATCACTTCCCTTGTGACCTCTCTTCCAAACTTGTGTTGGGGTCGGCTCCTGACCGGTCTCTCACTACTGTATAGCCTTGTTAGTGGGACCAATATATTATGAACTCATAAATGAACTTAAAATATACTTACCATGCGTTTAGCCAAACGCAAATAGCCATTGCCGCCGTAGTTGTGCTTGCCCTCCGACCCTCGGCACCGTAGAGCCTTCATGGACTTCGCGATGAAAGCATCGCTAGCCCAGAACAGACAGAGAGCTCGGTACGCCTCGAGTTGACGATGTAACCAGGAAATACTAACCTACACATATTTCATATTTCATCAATACTGTTTACATACGTTGGTATTGTAAATATTTAATAACAAAAACTTACCTCCACGTACTGCTCCTCTATCAAGTATGTGTCGAAGTCCTTCCTAAACCGACCATGTTCTTGCTGCTACTGATTCTGCTTCTGGTACTCGTTTACGGCCTGAATCCAGGCGTACGACAACACTGACGTCATGACCTTCCAAGCATTGTGGTGGAACACGCATCTCACCTGCTCCTCCGTGCTCTCACTCGGTTCCTCTAACTGGTACCTCAGCTTTAAGCAAACAAACATTTAAGTGATATGCATTAAGAATCTAAATGAGAGTTAGAAATTTTAAATAGTTAAACTTACCATAAAATCATTTCGCTTAAATGAATAGAGAATAGTCGTCCCATGATAGAGAAGGGAAATCGTCGATTACAAGATAAAATCATAAACAGTTAAGAGGAACCATAATATCATAAATGCCCCTTCAATTTAAATAGTTAAACTTACTATAAAATCATTCCGCTGAAGGGTGCCATGGACATCATGAGAGACACGAGCGTAGTCATCTCACGATAGAGCAGGGAAACAGTCGATGACATTGTTAACCTACATGTTGTGTCCCTAGACCTTGAACGAATAGTCATACCAAGATCTGCAAAATTTGTTAACTCATTAAGTATCAAAAGACAACATCTAATATTTAATACTATACGGTTTTGTTTACTCGTCTCCAACTAGATGGATAATGATCTGCTCACGAGGAACAAGAGGAGTAGCCGCAAAGCGGGTCCTCCTCGTCCGTCGCCTGCGGCACCACCACGTCCTGTGACCTGGAAGGCTGGTCACCACCGGAACCCAAAGGCACCACGGTTGGTGGCTCCGAAGGGAGGCTAGCCGGCTCCTTTGTTGGCGCCCTAACCTCTGACTCTAACTCAGATGACTCTTAGACAGACTGCAAAAAGAAAAGGATTGATAAGAACTAATTATTCATAAGTGCAGTTTAAAATAATGTGATTGTCAACTGAAATTTACCTCCGTGCATTGTAAGCCCACCTCACCCGATTGGACCTGGGTTGGAAGCTCTGGAAGGTGTGCCAGCAGCTGGGAGCGTATGCTTGCACCTAACGAGGTACCTGAGAAAACATCGCATGTCTGCTCTCGTGCCTGAGCGAGGAAGCCTCTCACCCCCTTGCCCTTCTTTCCCTTCCTGTTGTAAGGAATAATTGATTAATATGCTAAGATAATATACAAAAATCATGTTAAGTTAGTGAAGAAAATGTTACTTCATAAATTTTAAAATTCATCAACATCACGGTCATGCACCATACTCCTTAAACCACCCCATTGATCCTCTTCTGCGTCCGTCTTGATTGCATTTTATTTTCATTTCTGCATAGCAGCAGTCTCAATATCTTGAGCATCTCCAACGAAGTCATCAAGTTCTACACCAGGCTTGACTGTGAACAAGTCTGGCAACTCTTCCTGTTAGTAAACCTCATCAACCTCATCTTCCTCCTTATAATCATCATCTCCTAGAGTGTATAACCGCTCATGAGGATCCAACTTATGTACCACTCACCAGGATTTGAGATTTTTGCATGAATAAGGTAGATAGTACACTTGCTCCACTTGGTGTGCAAGAACAAATAAATCGAATCCTCTGAACCGTTCCTTGTGTTTTACTTCGACCATGCCAAATTGTTTTAGTCGAATTCCACGACTGGCGTCAAACTAATCACAGTCAAAGAATACTGATCGAATATCCTTGTTTCCGATAAAAGAAAAGTCAAGTTTTTTTAATAATCCCATAGTAATTAGTTTCACGTCCTTGAGAATCGGTTGCCCTCGTCACAACTCCTGTATTACATGTTACTATGAGAGGACGAATATATTCAAATTGAGTTGTACGAAATCAGAAGTCGTTGATGTCATATCGAACGTAGCTTCTAACTTTAACCAATCCATAGGATAGTTGTCACAAGTCTTCATGGTCGTTGGCACCTTGCATGCACTGTCCAAGATATGAAGTTATTAGAAAACTTTGTAAATAATTGTAAGTTATTAGAAAACATTCTTAATACAGATAAGTTAATGAGAAAATGTTACATGATCTCAAAACAAGAACAGAAAATTAGGTCCTCCATTTATTTGATCCCGTCGCATCCTTTCTACTTATTCGCTTGTAGGTTGTTGTCTATGTGTCCAATTTTTCTTGTGGAACTCACCGTACAAAAACGATCTTTTTAGAATAGATGTGTTGCAAAATATGCTGATTAGAATAAATATAGGAAAAACACTTACTCGATATATTTTTCCATCTCATCTATATTAGCGTACATGTAGAGGAAAGCATCACTCCTTTCTTCTTCGCTAACGTCGTAGGAAGTGTAACTACCAATAGTAATGTCTCTTGTTGCAAAAATTAGGAGATCACTACATGGAGGTTGCTCATCCATATTGTACTGTATTGCGGAAGTATTGACATTGTGTTCCGCTACAAAGTAAACACTTGAGAAGTATCCTACTTCCTTAAGAGTAAAAGCTTCGGCGATGAAACCTTCAACCCTTGCCCTATTACCAACCATTGGTTTCAGATATTCTTTCAATATGATACATGAACCTAAATTGCACGAGACCGCCAACTTTCGCTTCAAATAGAAGATGTATTAGGAAATATTTCATTATAATGAAGAACCCTGGAGGAAAAAAATTTCCATCTTACACAATAGTATTGGTATCTCCTTATCCAACTTACTCATCATCTCCGTCGTGATTTGTTTAGCACAGAGTTTTCCATAGAAGTGGCTAAGCTCGGCTAACACCTTCCACACCGCATCGTCAAAGTAGCCCCGAAACATAATAGGCAGAAGTCTTTCCATGATTATGTGATAATCATTCTTCTTCAACCCTATGAGCTTTCCCGTTTTCACATTCACGGCTTGTCTCAGACTAGATGCATAACCATCTGGGAATTTCAAACTCTGCAACCATTTGAGAACTTCTTTCTTTTCTTTAGATTGAAGACAGAAACAAGCATGTGGTTTACCACCACTTTCGGAGAGCTCAAGAGTTGGACGTTTATAAAGCTCAACTAGATCCTTTCGAGCCTTTAAATTGTCTTTTGTTTTGTCCGTCAAGTCCATGCATGTGCTTATGATACATTCACCCATGTTACGCTCTTGATGCATGAAATCAATGTTGTGCATTAGTATCAACGACTTCACATATGAAAGCTCCCATAGTCCACATATATGAGTGTAATTGTGATCCTCTCCATAACCGCGAAAATATCCAGCATGACCTTCATCTCGCATCAATTTGTCCAACATAACAAATATTTCTGACCTGTTAAGATATTTTAGTGGTCCTTTAGTGACAACGATGCCCTTTCTGAAGACATTCCTCTGTTGCCTTAACACGTGATTCGGAGGCAGCCAATGTCTATGACAATCGAAATAGCTTATCTTGCCTCCATGAGTAAGTCAAAAGCAAGTCATTTCAAATCACATATCAGACACGTCAAACGACCACGAGTGCTCCACCTAGAAAACATGTTGTATGCTGGGAAATCATGGACGGATCACAAATAAGCGGCTCGAAGGTTGAATTTCTGCTTCTTGTAACAGCCATTCGCTATGACTCTTGTCCACAACATTTTCAATTCTTTGATCAATGATTTAAACATCACGTTGTGATGTTACCCAGGTACAATGAGGCTAAGAAACATGAACTCATACTTCATGTAGAAAACCGGTGGTAGGTTGTACGAAATGACAAAGACAGGCCAACAAGAGTATGGTGTGGCATTTCTACTGAACGGCGAGAATCCATCTGTTGCCAACCTGATGTGAACATTTCTCACTTCACAAGCAAAATCTGGATCAAATTGGTTCAGCGCCTTCCATGCCTCACCGTCGGACGGGTGCGTCATGACTCCATTGTTCTGGCGTACAACTTTTTGTGCCATCTCATGTGTCTGGTAGTTTTTTGAAATAAACAGTCGCTTCAACCAAGGTGTTACGGGTAAGTAACCACACTGCTTACATGCGACTTCTATCATCATAGTATCACCATCGTTATTAACAACTTTGACAAGCCTCGATTGACCATATTTTAAATATTTGTTCTCATTGGCATACTCTCTCCCGAAATGCATGCAGTTGTCTAGATACACATCACTTCTCGTATTTCATATAGAGACCGAAAAGAAATTTCTTCGCCTGATACATATCTTTAGGAACTTTGTAGGGCGACGTTGCTGAACAATTTGATGAGGTCATTGTAGCAGTTATTAGAAAAGAAGTACTTAGACTTAATTTCCATAAGTCTAGTCACGAAAGTGAGGAGCGGCATTTCAGTGTGTCCATGCATCGACTCTTTTGAAGCTTTGAGAAGCTCTAAGAACTTTTCAACCTCCGTTGTAGGAGGATCCTCCTTAAGCTCTAGTTATATAGCTTCCAGCATCTCATCCATCATATCAACCCCTTTTATGTAATCATTGTCCGCTTCCACTTCTTGTACAACTTGAGAAGTTGTCTCGCCGTGGAAGGTCCATACCTCATAATGTGACATGTAATTGTTTTGAAACAAGTGTATTTAAAGTTCCACTTTGTCCAAAAACTTCTCGATTCGGCATTTCATACATGGGCATCGTACCTTAGTGATATTTGACAATGAAAAAGATCGTTCTACAAAAGCCTATGTCTTGGCTAAGCACTCATTTGAGTGACCACCAGTTCTGCTCTTCCAACCAGTATACATCCAACTGCGGCCTTCACCCATGTTTAACTTTGTACTTTAAAGCTAGAGAAATTATGGTTACTTTATACATTATTTAATGTCATGATCCTACATCTATTTGAAAGGATAGGTCCTAAACCCATCCATGAGTGACCGAGGAGGCGTGCTTATGACGAGACGCGTGGTCTGGATCCGAACGAAATTTTGGCAGCATAACCCCGCTGTTCTCCAACTGCATGCTCAAAATTAGTGCAGTGGGAAACATCAGTGTTATGCAGTCGAAATCTCGTCCACGTCCAGGCCCGCGTCTCGTCACAAGCCACGCCCCTTCAGTCACTCTCAGACTGTCCAGAAAAGGGACAATTCTGAACCTGCACACCTCACATGCGTAACGCATGTGAGACGGGCCAATTCAAAACAGTTAACGCATATTGTACAGGTTATGTTAATATTTTACTTTTGAGTCATTTATGAGAGGGAGGAAAGAACGAGAGAGAGAAGGAGGAAAGAACGAGAGAGACAGAGAACTGGGTCCGTCAGGGTTCGCCATGCACACGTGCGGCTTCTTGCTGTCCGCACCGTCATCGCTCGCCCTCGTTTCCGTTTAGACGCATACTTTAACTTCCAACTAAATGGACCTTGTTGGGCCCCAAATGGGTTGTGTCATGTCAAGCCGATCCGGAAGCCATTTTTGTACATATAGTAACACTCAAGCAATCAAACTTTAAATTATAATCATAATTTAAAAACTAAGCAATTCAATTAAACCTAAACATAACAATTATTAAATATTAATTTATCAATTGATAAACATAAACAATTTTATCCTAAACATAAACATAAAGATTGACCTAAACATAAGCAATTCAATTCTCAATATAAACATCACCATATGCTTAAACATAAGCATCAATTTCAATTCAATTCTATAATGTGCGGCATAGCTGCGGCGGTGAGGTGAAGCGACGTGTGACGAAGAGGTGGCGGTGATGTGCGACCGAGAGCTGAAATAAAAATGAGTTTGTTGATCTCTCTCATATAAATAAAAAGGAGTACGCAATTTTAGTTAGCAGCAATAAAAAACGCACTACGTAAGAAACCCAAATAGGAGACAAAGATGGGCGACGCGCTCAAAGGAGATCATCTCTGATAAGGTTAAGCAAGACTTCCGCTTCACCGAGGATCTAACATGGTTCGGCTGAACGTATAGGGAGACACATTAAAATAAAGCCCGTCTCAGTTAAATAGGTATCTGAGACACGTCATCCTCTCTGACAAACGAGAGACCCGCATCAAACAAAGCGCATCTCCAATATGCACAAGAAATGAGACAAACTCTTCACAAAGCTTGTCTCCTTTGTCTTCGCTTACAGACTCTCGTCGCCGAACTAATTCATTCATTCATTCACAGTTGAACACATATAACACAGATGAACACACAAAATATTCATCACACAGATGAACACGGATAACATTCATTAACAAATATATTATAAAACACAAGAAAAAAAGTACAAGACATAAGAAAATAAAAACAACATCAACTAAAAAACAACAAAGAAAACATAAACCCTACTCCTCCTCCGGCTGCTCCGCCGGTTGCTCCGGCTGCTCCGGATCCGGCGGTGCAACCTCGCGACCTAGGTTCCTCGCCATCACCGCCACCAGAATATTGCGGCCCTCGGCGCTGAGCAGCTTCTGTAACCTATCGAACAGCATCTCGAGCAGCTCTTTGTTGAGCCTCTCGAGGGAGCGACAACACTGTTTCTTGAGAGTGGCTCCCTCGGTGGGCTTGGCAGAGGAACATTGGCTATGGTGGGTTGTCTGCGCAGAGAACACGAACGAAGAGAAGAGACTGATGGAGCCTCATATAATGTCTTTGCGGAGAAGCAAAATGGAGACATGCTTTTAGAAAGAGCGCATCTCTGATTCCACACGTCACCTTTAGATTTGTGATTTCTCTATTTTGCTTCGGTTCACTATTGATATCACATATCACTGAACTTAGAGCACATTAACTTGATAACTAAATCATTCACTTGTCCAAAAAATAATCAAATCCTTCCTTATGATATCTGAGGAACACGATGAACACACCACACATTCACTCATTCACATATTTGAAGAACGCACAAGATAATATTCAATCGCATAGATGGCAAAGATAGATTTTATTCATTAACACAATATATTACAAAATAGAAGCAACTAAAAACAACAAAGGAAAACTAAATCCTCCTCCTCCAGCGGCGACTCCGGTGCCGGTGCAATAGAAGCATGGGCCGGCTGCGCCGGCTGCACCGGCTGCACCGGCAGTGCAACCCCGAGAACAAGGTTGCTCTCTGTCGCCTCCACCAGGTTTCTGTGGCCCTCGGGGCCAAGCACCTAGGCCATAGTCTCAAACAGAATGTCGAGACGATTGTCCACCCCTGTGAGGGCAAAGAGGTAGTGGATGATGGTACCCATTCCAGTAAACTGGGGAAGGGTACCGAGACCCAAGGAACTCATGGCGCGAGGCGTATTGTTGTACGCCTCTTGTGCCATAAGGAGGTGATGCTCGGTGTTGAACCTCTCGGAGGAGCTGCATCACAGTTTCTTGCACGGTGGCTCCCTCAAAGGGCTGGCGGCGGAAGGTCAGACATGGTGGTCGTGGTTTGTTGGTGCGGAGAAGACAAAGAAAAGAAGAAACGGATTCAAACTGAGTGATGCACTTGTAGAGACCACATGGGTGATGGCGCGTCTTAAATAAGGTCTGCGCGGAGTCGACGATGGAGCGGTTGGTTTCCAGTGCATTGAAGGAATGATGGGATGCATTGATACCAACTCGGGGAAACGAAAGGTCGCGCACGCCAGATGTCGCATGCGTCTCTGCACCACTCTGCCGAAATTAAGTTCTCCGCAGTCCTCATGGCACGTGTCTCACTTTCGACAATGGAAGACGTGCTTTAACGTAATGTCCGTCTGTCTTTGTTCTCGTGCATATCGTATTTATCTCCCTCGTCTCTTCGCTACTGGTGCCCCTTTACTAATCGACAAACGGTCCTGTACTAATCGACCAACTCCAGTGCAACCGCTGCCTCTGTTAGCCATCGCCATTGTCATCGTCACCGTCCTTGTCGTCGTCGTCGTCGTTGTCACCATCCTCCTAATCATCGTCATTATTTATGACTGGTATCGTCTTGGCGCGTAGCCGACTGAAGGAGGAGCGCATGGCGTGGCGCAAGAACCATCCCCATGTATGTACATATGGCACAGCAGTCGCATGGTTGTATATATGTAGCTCTGCAATGCGCTGATGAACATAACTGTAGTTTTGTTTTTCCGTCTTGTTTGTTTTGGTATTTTCAATTTCTCTATGTTGGGTTTCTCTGCGAAGCCTGATTGGGGAGATTTATTGAAGTGGTAGTGTATCATCCCCGATAAAAAAGGTGTAAGTTATGAAGAACAAGCATAATATAAGTTTAACCATCATCCTCATATTAATGAATTTCCTTTGTAGACTGACTGGGAAGGTGGTTACTACCCCCTAACAATCTCCTTCTCAGAGGACTATTCATTGGTGCCTCCAAGATGCGCATTTCCAAGTAATTTCTTCCACCCAAATGTCCATCGCTCAGGAACACTCTGCATTGGAATTTTTGATCAAGAGACTGTAAGATAGACCTATTTTGCTCATGTAATTAGTATTTTTTACCGAACTTATTTGAAATGGTGTCTTATGTTCTTCAAATTGATATTTCGTAGGGGTGGTGGACTGGTTTTACAATCAAAATTGTACTACTTGAAGTTCAGCGTTTGCTGCAGTAGTCAAATTTGCCCAATGTTCAAAATGATTGCTATAATCTACTTATCAAGGTTAGACACTTTGTGTTAGTGACCAACCTAGGTTATTCATTCCTCCTTCGACATTTGTTAATTTAAAGAATGTCAATATTTTTAGGATCCAGGGGATTATAAGAGACGTGTTCGAGAGCAAGCTGTACGGTACAGTTTAGATTGATCGATAGGAGCTTTAGGAATAAGTTTATATTAAAAATTAGTTCAAAGGGCACACAATGTATGAACTATGAAATTCATTGAGTTGCAAATTATCTCTTAATTGGAATGTCATTGCGTTTGTTTATCTCTGAATTCCAATTAATCCATTAATTTCAATGTTATTGCGTTTGTTTATCCCTGCAACGGACGCTCACGGTGTTGTGTGAGTGGCAATAGGGTGAAGAGTGCATGAGAGACGAACTTTAGAAAGGCACGTCTCAGATATATGAGATCCGGCAAAAAGGAGATGCGCCTACTCCGGCACGTTTCCGATTTGTGCCGAAGATCTTTTGTCTCACCTCAAAAAGTTGAGCACGTTGCAACGATTGTATAAGGCATTGCGCACAGTTGCCAGTTGGACACGCCGGAATGTCCTAGATGTTGTTCCTGGCTTCAGCACACTGTGGCGCATCTAGGGCACTCCAGCGTGTCCGGGGCCACAAAATAATGCGAGACGCGCCTTACATTGGCAGAGACGCGTCTTACCTGGGCTCGTCTCTGATTTACACCAAAGATATTTTATCCCACCTCGAAAAGCAGATCACAATGCAACGATCATATAAAGCATTGCGCACAGTTGCCAGTGGTACATCCCCACATGCGAAAGAAGTTTCTGGCTTCGGCACACCGTGTCTCGTCTTCTGCATGCGGGAAAATGCCCTGATGCAAAAGATGATAATGCGAGAAGTGCATTATATATGTGCGTCTCTGAGTTTTATTTTAAACTCTCGCGTGCTCTATTGCAAAAATTTTATCGTGCTCTCTCGATGATGCTGAAATGAGAGACGGGTGTTATAAAGGCACATCTCCGAGTTTTGCTATTTTTATCCATCGCACTCTCTCCCAACATTTGGCAAAAAATTTTAGCTCTTGTGCGCTCTCTCGACCTAGAAACCGCAACTCCTGAGCATGCCACCGTCGTCCCGTCATCGTCAACGTCGCGTTGCCGTCGTCGACCCCGACCTTCACGTCATCAGAGAGTTGAGCACGCTGGAGCGCGCCGTCTCGTCCCCTGTCCCCGGAGCACGTCGTCGTTGTCCCTCTTTCTCAAATCTCTATTTGTCATTGTCGCGCTGCAGCCGTCGACCCCTACCCCGTCGTCAACCGCCACCCTCGTCATCAAAGAGTTGAGCACGCTAGTGCATGCCGCTTCGTCCCCTATCCCCGGAGCATGTCGCCGCCTCGACCCCAACCTCGGTTATCGGTATGAGCATGCCGCCAACTTCACATAAGTGGAAATGTTCTCCTTGTCCCCGGAGCACGCCGGCCTGTTGTCATCAGAGAGTTGAGGAACCGCCACTCTCGTGCTTCGCCAGCTCATCCCGGAGTACGCCGTCGCTTCGTCCCCTATCCCCGAGCACGCCGCTACCTCGACCCCGTCCTCAGATCGTGCATACCAGTGATTTTATTGAATTTGAGGATGTCCAATGAAGGATCATCGTTAATGAAGTCATTGATCCAAAGGGAGAATTTTCATTACGGTATACATTCATCTTCCTTGTTTATGTCCAATGCAAAAGTAATGTATTTGTTTTGACTATCAGTGTATATAATGAATTATGATTCGCAAACCCTTGAAACTGCAGGAACTATGGTTGACACTAGCATTTGCCATCCTAGTGAGTTTGATTACTACCTCTGTAGTCATGCTAGAAGCAAGGTACTTATGCGATAATTGGTGTTTCTCTAACGAGTTTTTGATATTATGCTATAAATACATCAGTGTAATGTAAATTGTTTGTTTTTCAGGGGACAAGCACACCGGCTCACTACCGTATCCTTTACCATGAGAACAATTTCTCTGTTGGTGTTTTGTAGATGCTCACCAACCGCATGTACTACAAGTAAGTTTGGTTCTCCATTTACTAATAGATATTTGCTACCTTCTGTGACTGGTTAAGCGAATGTGACTGCAATTCGATAATGGTTTATACGATTTCAGTGATTTTATTGAATTTGAGGATATCTCGGTCGGAGCATTAGAGGCTATGAAGGTTCATCGTTAATGAATTCATTGATCGGGAAAACTTTCATTGTGATATAGATGATGACAGTTATGTTGTGTGTAATTAGTTACATTGTAATCAGGATGAACAGTCCTTGTTGTGTAATTAGTGTACTTAATTAACCACGATTGATCCTTTGTTAATATTTGATTGATCAATATAATTTAACGTGTGATCTTTTTGGCTATACATATGTTCATGAACAGTATATTAATAAATGTACAGTATGTTGCTGACACTGGTAATACGGCTGCCAAATCCTGGCTAGCTCCAGAATGCAACTGGTAGTGAGGATAATCAGGAGTGGGAGCACCTAATAGGAGACCCTGTCTGTAAACAATCCGCGAGTAGCTGTAGCAGAGATCGTCTCGGATAACCTACATAAAAGAGACAAGCTTCCATAAAGTCCGTCTCAGATCAGTAAACAAATTTGCGATGGGCTACAATATAGAACGTCTTGAATCAGTCAATATATCCGTGATGTGCTTTGTTAGGGCTTGTCACGCATGTATCCTGATAGGCAACGCGCGCCAACCACATCTTCAATGACCTCATAAAGACCGTCTGTTATGAAACAAAGAAAGGAGACGCGCTTTTTTTAAGCATGTCTCGCACTTAGGATGAACGGCGACGCGCCATAAGCACGTCTCTGATGACAACATAATGCGAGACGCGACGACGGAGACGCACAGTTTGTTCATCTCCCTTCTTCGTTAGGGCACGTTTTGGATGAGCCTTTGTTATATAGTGACGGAGGGAGTAATAAATTTTTGCTTCCTACCAAGCAGGAATAAAAGAACAGCAGTACGAATACTGCCAAGGCAACTTTTTAATGGCTGGATGATGAGCTGACAGTCTAACACACTCAAATTTGCTGATTATTTTGGTTAATACGGAGGCTTATCCTCTTATGTGATGCGTGCAGCATTGTCAGCTACTAAAAAACAAAAAAAAAAACAAAAAACAAAAAAAGTAGTCGACCTGGCCAAAATACGCACAAATGGCTGCTAATGATTAGCGGCAGTGACCAAGGGTACTGGCTGCACGCCACAGCCTGATGTGCTAGTTAGCAGGAGAGCACGCATGCTCTGCGGTGCGGTGCGGACGAGTAGGTGCTCCGAGACAGGACAGCAGCAATGGTGTTTTCGTGGGATCGGCCACCGGACGAGAGGGGGGGTGAGGGGAAACAGGGCGAAAAGTGCAGCTGGATCCGCACGGCATGGTCCTGCATTGCTAGTGCAACACGGCAAAGCTTCCTTCCTGCCTGCCTGGCATGGCTGTGTTCGTCGCAGCTCAATGGACCTTCGGCTTCGCATGAGCGGGCCGTGTTCGTGCTTGCATCATTCACCGCTTCAGAGCACATGTGCCGGTTCCTGGTGCAGAGTCCAGCTCGGTTCCTAGTGATTTAATGAAGCTCTTCATTGAATTTCATAAGGGGGGCCTCAATCCATATAGTTTGAACTTTGGAGTTATTACCCTCATTGCCAAAACAAAAGGAAGCAAACCAAATCCAACAATTTAGACCAATTTGCCTTCTGAATGTTAGTTTTAAAATTTTCACAAAAGTTATGACCAATAGGATAGCTCTAGTAGCTCAGAAGGTCATTAAACCGACACAAACCATTTTTATGAGCGGACGAAACATAATGGAAGAAGTGGTGATTCTACATGAGACTATTCATGAGATGCATAGAAAAAAGTTAGATGAGACTGTTTTAAAGCTAGATTTTGGAAAATCCTATGACAAAGTTAATTGGTCTTTCCTCCAACAAACTATGAGATTAAAAGGGTTTTCCACACTTTGGTGCCAATGGATAGAACAAATAGCTTGTGGACGGAGTGTTGCCGTTAGAGTCAGTGAGGATATTGGGCATTACTTCCAACCCAAAAAGGGCCTTCATGAAGGAGATCCTCTATCAAGTATCCTTTTTAATTTACAGGTGGATATGCTTGCCAGATTAATTGAAAGGGCTAAGGAAAACGGAAAATTTTGTGAGGTTGTTCCACACTTAGTGGGATGATGGAATTTCTATACTGCAATATGCAGATGATACTATTCTTTTTATGAAACACGATTTAGTGCACGCAAAGGATCTTAAGCTAGTCTTAATTACCTTTGAGCAATTATTGAGTTTAAGGATAAATTTTCATAAAAGTGAGCCTGTTTGCTATGGCAAGGACAAGGATTTTAAACATGATTATGCTCATATCTTTGGTTGCAAGAACGGAGGACTTCCGTTAATTATCTCAGTATACCTATGCATCATAGAAAATTACCAAACAAGGATTGGATCACAATTGATGAAAAGTTCCAAAAAAAAAACTTTGTAGGTTGAAAGGAAAACTTTTATCGGTAGGGGGAAGACTTGTTTTGATCAATTCAATGTTGAGTAGTTTAGCAATGTATATGGTTTCTTTCTTTGAGGTCCCTATAGGAATCCTCAAAAAATTAGATTTTTACCGTTCTAGGATATTTTGGCAAAGTGATAAAAACAAAAAGAAATATTGACTTGCGAGGTGGAGTGTTGTATGTAGACCCAAAGACCTTGGAGGAGTAGGGATTAAAAACCTTGATCTCCAAAATTAGTGTCTCCTAAGCAAATGGTTGTTTAAACTTATGAATGAGGAGGGTGTTTGGCAAAATCTTCTAAGAAAGAAGTATTTGTGCAATAGAAGTCTACCTCAAGTAAGTAAACAACCGGGAGACTCCCATTTTTGGTCGGGCCTAATGAAAGTTAACAAACAATTCTTAGCTGGAGGCTGTTTTCTAGTCCAAAGTGGTACCCAAATTAGATTTTGAGAAGATACTTCGATTGGAGATCAACTTTTGGGTATCATGTATCCCTCTCTTTGTAACTTAGTAAGAAAGAAAAATATGACAGTGTCACTTGTAGTAAGTACTAGGCCACTCAACACTTCTTTCAGAAGAGTGTTGGTAAATGATAATTCAAGAAGTTCATATGACCTAGTTGCAAGGGTTGCATTTGCGGAGCATAATGAGGGCAAAAATATCTTTAGGTAGGATTAAAATAAGAATGGATTTTTCTCAGTTCGCTCAATGTACTTGGCTATGCTTAAAGAAGGAGTGGTCTCTAACAAAATTTGACTTTGGATAATTAAAGTGCCACTGAAAATTAAAGTTTTCTCTAGTATCTTCAAAAAGGTGTAACACTCATAAAAGATAATCTTGCATAGCTGAATTGGCAAGGGACCACGAAGTGTTGTTTTTGTAGTTCTTTAGAAACAATACAACACTTGTTCTTTGATAGTCATTTCAGTAGATTTATTTGGAACACTATGCATATCACTTTTGGCATTCAATAACCAAATAGTATCTCACATATGTTTGGTTCTTGGCTTCAAGGTGTACCAACAAAGCTAAAAAATCAGATTTTATTAGCTGCTACTGCTCTATGTTGGGCAATTTGGTTAAATGGAAATGATATGGTGTTTAACAATGCTAAATCAAATTCTTCTTTGCAGGTGTTTTTCAGGGCAACAAATTGGATTCCGCTGTGGTCCTTGCTAAATAAGGATGAAGAAAGAGTAAACTTAATACTTGGAACTTGTCTTTTGGAGACCACCATCATGGAGGTGTTTGCAAAATATGGCTGGATTTTTAGGAATCGAAACGAAGGCTAGTTTTGTTCTAGCTATGTTTACATTGAACTATGTTTTTCATTTTGTTTGAACACATTCTGTGATCTAGTAAGCATAAGAGCTCCGGTTTGTATCAAACGGCTTTGTACAACCTTCTAAGGTTGTAGCGGCCAAAACCTTGGTTCCATTATCTAAAAAAAATCTCTGCCGCGCGCAGGAGTCTGGTGCGGGCATCGGCACCGAGCGCACCTGTGTGGCTCAGCTCCCACTGAACGCCCGCTCACGGAACGCCAATGACTTGGGCCAGAGGTTAAATGTGGAGGCTCTCCATGAAGGCGCGCTCGCCTGCATCAAGGGCATCCTCGAGTCCAGCCACGGCGACTTGCCGGGCCTCGGGCTCGCGTTCGGGCTCCTCCGTAACTTGGCCTCCTTCTTCTAGATCGCCGTGTCTGCCAGCTTCGTCACCCTCGTCACCACCACCGCGCTGTGCAGCGACAAGTCCGCCACCCTCGCCGTGGCCACCATGGTGCTGGCCGAGCTCTGCAACGCCAACAGGCAGCAGCAAGGTGCAGAAGCTGGAGGCCAAGTCCGTCGCCGAGCGCGACGTCGTCATGCATGCTGGCGGCGCTCGTCGCTTTCAGCTGCTAAGGCAAGCTGTTCAAGAAGGTCGTGCACGCTGGCGGCACTCGTTGGCTCCAGCTGCTAAGGCAAGATGTTCAGAAAGAAGGACAAATGAGGCGTCTTGAACATGGTCCAGCTGCTGGACCTGGCCGCCGACGGCGTGAACAATAGGTTCCGAGTGTCGGTGCTGCTCACCTCGTCGCAGTCCCGACACTGCCGAAAGCAGATGGTGATTGAGCGTGAGATCGCCAGAGGCGGAGCCGATCTGTGAAAGACAGAACCATGCGCGAGCTAGGTTTTTCGAGAAACGGAACCCCCGTTTTGGGTTTAGTTCTGCTGCTACGTGTCGGGAATCGAAGTGGATATGCATAAGGATGGTTGTGCATACGGTATGTAGAAGATTTGGTTCCCTCCTAGATGAGCTCATCCACCAGCACCGGCGATGGTGGCGGCGTGGTTTGGAACCAAATTCTATGCGGGAGGGCCGCATGCCCTCCCGCGTGCGACCCCGCACGCCTACCGTCTATCGTATGTGGTTCACACAACGCAAAGGATGTTGCTCTCGCTGCCATAACCGATATCGCGATGCTCGAACCTAATCCTGAAAGGCTCCTGCTCGGCTTCAAAGGTGGCAAGGCTTCAGGCCTCATCAGGAAAGATAAAATGGATCAGCAGGAAAGATAAAAAATGGAACTGCAGAGAGGCTCAGCCGCGTGCTGACTAATGCTAGGTTGTGGCAGCACCGCTCGCTGCTCGGCGCAGCCGAGGAGACAGCGGTGCGATGGATAAGGATGAAGGACGCCGAGGCCTCGGAGGCGGCATAGCAAGTCATGTAGATACCGAAACGGATCGTGCGGCTGAGGGCTGAGGCGTCGGCGTTGCAGGCCAAGGCGCTCGCCGACCAGTCCACGGTGGCGGCGCTCCACACGCAGCTGCAAATGCTGCAAGTGCGGGCACGTTTTTTTTATGATGGGTAAAGTCTCAACCTTCTCCTCCGAGGAGGTTACGTCCAATTTATTATAAATGAGTACAAATGCAGACACTCATAATCTATTGTCTAGAACGAGGTGACAATAACTAGATGGCTAAGCACATCACTGTGGACCGAACTTCGTAAAAAAATATTATGACACGTTCATCCCTTCATATTTTTCGTAAGTGCACCTCAGATCTAGTGTCCATAATTTCTACTGTAGAGTATCTACATTTAGTACTGTGAAATTCAGCATGAAAGTCGCTGTCACCGGAAATCAAAGTCAGGACCGTTGAACGGTGATCTCATCAACACTTCCTCAAAGTTGTTGGGACTGGGAGCAACAAATCTAGCCTAGGCAGGACAACCATAGCAAGCATACAGGAAACAGAACGTGGGACGTGGGAGGCGTGCGGCCTCGGGAGCCGAATGTGAGCCGGTCGGGAGCGCGTTCGATTCGAGCTGAGCTGGATCTATTTCGGCAGAGCGAGAGCGGGTCAAAAACCAGAGGCGACGTTCATTGCGATGGGTGAATCAGATACGACGCGCGGGTTTCGCACGCGGGAGGACGTCCGGCCCTCCGGCAGAGAATTTGGTTCCTGTAGTTCAGTTGGTCCTGGGCGCACGACCTGTGAGGCGCCAACTGCCCGTGTACTTGTACGCTGGTATGCTGGCCCAGGCTTGCTCTGTAAGCGAATTGATATGGCTCTCTATGGTCATCTGGACTGGACCATTGAGTCCTTGGCTGAGGGTTGGACTCATCGCCGGATAGTGCTGGTTGGTTGCGAGCTAGCTTTGGGAGCTAGTTCTGTTGTAGGCTTGTTGCCTGAAAATTCATGCACAGGCTCTAAATTCAGATGTGGCTGTGGGCAGTTGAGTGGCAAAGCGACGACAAAAACACAATTTGTTTAGTATTCAAGCAAATACATTCTTATGGGTTAGCCCAACATGTACATTTTTCATATGCAGGCTCTGAACTCTTGTTGCTGATGCAATCGTAGATACTGGCCGATGGCCCGATGGGGCCGGCTTGCTCCTAGCTCCGCACAGTTTCCTTTGATGGTGGTAGCGATCCGACTTGCGAAGAGGCCATCACCTAACTTAAAAAAACATTTGAAAAAAAAAACTGGCTAAAATCAATTTTCCTAAATCTATTTTGTGCCATTATCTTTAATGAAATTTGTGCATGATGATATAAAAGATAAGGGAATAGAGAGTTTCATCCTGATATGCACCGAATTTGGTTCGGTGAAGGGTGGCCCGATCTTCACGACAGGAGGTTCAAGAACGAGATAATTTGCTGTAGAAACAGTGCGGATAACTAGCTTTATACCTGACCAAGGTTGGATGCGACCAAGCGACGGGGAGAGAGACACCGAAACCGCGAAGACTTCGACTCGATCTCCGAACGACCGCAGAACCACAACCGGAGCTAACCCACACAAGACGGGGCAGCCGTACTGGAACCCGCAGAGCACGAATTAGTGGATCTCAGAGAGATCTCTCCACAAGTTCAAGAAGAACAAGGAAGAACAAGGGTTGAGTAAGACACTCAAGCAGCTCGGCTGCAAATTTCACTGGAATAATCTTAATTCATCAAAGAGTTGCCCTTGGCTTACAAAAGAGGGATATTTATACCAACAACTAGTCTAAGAATAGATGTGAACTGGAAAAGCCACGTGGGAAGGTGGAAGGCCAACTGGCTTGATCATTCATGCAGTGGTCATCAATTTCCCGCATGTCTTCTGGCCTTCTGGGTGGTCTTTAGTGTTTTAATCATAACTCCACCTAGGGACATCCAAAAGACATGGGACCAGATGCGTTGGAAAGATAATTTGATAACCTTTCATACAATGTGTAGCATGCTTCACGAAATATTGTAGAGTGATACAGTTTCTCACGGAAACTTGGATATCAGGCTGACTGTTGATCTTCTGAACAGTCTGCACCAAAAGCACTCGGCTGCCAAGCTGGGACCTCTAAAGCACTCGACACTTAGTGGCATTAGAAAGTTGACTTCAACACCTTTCCAACAAGTACTCATGGACCTTCACAGCATGAATCAAAAGATATGACTGTTTCTTCATGATAGTTGTGCCAGGCCGAACTGGTTCGACGTAGTTCTCCTCTCTGGTTCAGTCTTGGCGTGTCCTTGTCATCCTCCTTGGTGAACCTGAGTAATAGAAACATGTACGATTTAGGAAGTATATAATTCTCATTAATAAATGGAATTTCACAAAGTAGCGCGTGCACCTCTTTTTGTAGCTGTTTAGCTCGGCTACGAGTAATTGGTCCATCGAAAACATGAGCTGGTGCAGCTTGACTTGATGATTGTTCCATATTGCTTGATGTAGTCGTTATACTTGATGGTGTGGTCGTTGATGGTGTGGTCCGCGTGGGCATATCATCCTCCCCCCTTGAAAAAGAGTCGTCCTCGACTCTTCCAATCCAAAGAATGGAGAGAGGTCGGACACATTGAAACTGGTACTTACACCATAAGTACTTGGCAGATCAATTTCATAAGCGTTGTCGTTGATCTTGCGCAGAACTTTGAATGGTCCGTCAGCCCGGGGTTGCAACTTGTTCTTGCGCAGCTCTGGAAAACGATCTTTTCGAAGGTGCACCCAAACCAAGTCCCCTAGTTCGAACAGCACCTTCCTGCGACCCTTGTTAGCGTGCTTCTCATACTTCTTGGTCATCTTTTCATTATTGGCCCGAGCCTTATCATGAATGTTCTTGACAAATTCAGCTCGCTTGCTTGCATCAAAGTTCACACGTTCCTGCATGGGTAGAGACAAAAGATCTATGGGAGCAGTGGGTGTGAATCCATATACAATTTCAAATGGACAAAATCTAGTGGTTGAGTGTACTACCCTATTGTATGCAAACTCAACGTGTGGCAAGCTTTCTTCCCATAGTTTCAGATTCTTCTTAAGGACAGCTCGGAGCAACATTGATAGTGTTCGATTCACAACTTCAGTTTGGCCGTCCGTTTGCGGATGACATGTTGTGGAGAACAACAGTTTTGTCCCAAGTTTGCCCCACAATGTCTTCCAAAAGTAGCTCAAGAACTTGGTGTCACGATCCGACACAATGGTACGTGGCATTCCATGTAGTCGCACGATTTCCCTGAAAAATAATTCAGCAATACGGGAAGCATCGTCGCTCTTGTGGCAAGGAATAAAATGTGCCATTTTGCTGAAACGATCAACCACAACAAAAATTGAATCCCTTCCCCCTTTGGTTCGTGGTAACCCAAGAACAAAATCCATTGAAATATCCTCCCAAGGTGCAGTAGGAATAGGAAGGGGAGTATATAAACCATGAGGGTTCAGACGAGACTTAGCTTTGTGGCAGTTTTCGCAGCGAAGAACATGTCTCTCAACATCTCGTCGCATTTTTGGCCAAAAGAAATGGTCGGCCAGCACTTGCTCCGTCTTCTTGGCTCCAAAATGGCCCATAAGTCCACCTGCATGAGCTTCCTGCACGAGTAAAAGTCAAACGGAGCAATCTGGAATACAAAGTTTGTTAGTGCGAAATAAAAATCCATCATGCACATGATACTTTTCCCATCCTTTGCCAAGACGGCACTTGGCATATGGTTCAGCAAAGTATGAATCAGTGGCATATAATTCCTTTATACTTTCCAATCCGAGAATTTTAGCATCAAGTTGTGTGAGCAAAGCATGACGTCGAGATAAAGCATCAGCTACAATATTGTCTTGACTTTCTTATATTTGACAATATAAGGGAAGGACTCAATAAATTCACTCCACTTAGCATGTCGTTTATTCAGTTTTAGTTGTCCCTTAATATGTTTCAATGATTCATGGTCTGAATGTATTATAAATTCTTTAGAATAAAGGTAGTGTTGCCAAGTTTCCAAACTCCGAACGAGAGCATATAATTCTTTATCATAAACTGAATAATTCAAAGTCGGACCACTTAGCTTTTCATTGAAGAATGCAATTGGTCTCTTTTCTTGCATCAGCACGCCTCCAATCCCAACTCCACTTGCATCACATTCAATTTCAAATGTCTTGTTGAAATAAGGAAGTGCAAGGACTGGGGTTGTTGTGAGCTTCTTCTTTAATTCTTCAAAAGCATTTTGTTGTGCTTCTCCCCATTTGAATGGTATGTCTTTCTTGGTCAGCTCATTGATTGGAGCAGCGATCGTGCTGAAATCTTTCATGAAGCGCCGGTAGAAACCAACAAGTCCAAGGAAGCTTCTCACTTGTCTCACGTTCTGTGGGGGCCTCCATTCGTGTATAGCCTTGACTTTCTCAACATCCACCTCCACGCCTTGTCCTGAAACAACAAAACCAAGGAAAACTACCTTGTCGGTGCAGAAGGTGCACTTCTTAAGGTTAGCGTACAATTTTTGTTTACGCAGGACAACAAGTACGCTCTAGATATGTGCAACATGTTCTTCAAGTGTCTTGCTGTAGATTAGGATGTCATCAAAATAAACCACAACAAATTTACCAATGAAAGTTCTAAGCACATGATTCATTAATCGCATAAATGTACTAGGTGCATTGGTTAAACCGAAGGGCATCACTAACCATTCATACAATCCAAATTTTCTTTTAAAGGCTGTTTTCCACTCATCTCCTTCTTTCATACGAATCTGATGATAGCCACTTCTTAGATCGATTTTAGTGAAAAAATTAGCACCACTAAGTTCATCAAGCATATCATCTAAGCGAGGAATGGGGTGCCTATATCTTACTGTGATGTTGTTAATTGCGCGACAATCCACACATAGTCTCCAAGACCTATCTTTCTTAGGCACTAAAAGAACAGGGACAACACAAGGGGAAAGACTTTCCTGTACATACCCTTTTTTCATCAATTCCTCCACTTGTCGCTGAATTTCTTTTGTCTCCTCTGGGTTGGTGCGGTATGCAGCCCTGTTCAGAAGTGACGCACAAGGAACCAAGTCAATTTGATGCTCGATCCCTCTCTTAGGTGGCAATCCTGGTGGTACTTCATCCAGAAAGACATCTTCATATTCCTGCAAGACATTCAAAAGAGTACTCGGCAGGGTAGAGGGTAAGGCATTAGTAGAAAGAAAAATGTCCTTGTACATAAGTACAAATAACATGGCATTGGGTTCACTCAATGCTTTGATATCCCCCTTCCTAGCCATCATTACTAAACCCTCTTTTCCCGGTTTCTGGGTTCCTTGCAGCTGTGGGGTTTGATTTGGCTGTGGACACTCTTCTTTACTATTTTTGTGGCTCACTCGCAAGTGGTGCTCGCTCTCGCGCTGTTTCTTCCTGATATCATCCTTCAAAATTTCTTCCGGTGTCAAAGGAAGCAAGGAAATTCGCTCTCCTTTGTACACAAAAGACAGCTTGTTAGTCCTTCCAAAAATCTGGACATCACGATCATATAGCCATGGTCGACCGAGCAGAAGCTGGCAGGCTTGCATAGGCACCACGTCGCACTCCACATGATCATTGTATTTACCAACAGAGAATGGTACAGTCACGGTATGACTGACACGTAGCGCACCACAATCATTAAGCCACTGCATCTTGTATGGACTAGGATGACGCCGTGGTTTTAGTCCCAATCTGTCCACCAATTCTTGACTAGCAATATTGTTGCAGCTACCATTATCAACGATGATGCGACACACCTTATCTTTGATTATTCCACGAGTATGGAACAAATTATGTCGCTGCCCGTTGTCTTCCTTTTCTGCTGTTACACTAAGCACTCGTAGAGAAATAAAGCAATTATGTTCTCCTTCTTCAGGCTGGATCTCATTCCCTTCCTCCTCAATTTCTTCATCACATATCTGTCCAGCATCCTCCGGATCACTCTCGGATTCCCATTCACCTTTCTCATTCAACAACATGGTCCTCTTGCTTGGGCATTGGGCAGCAATGTGCCCACGGCCGTGGCATTTATGGCATACAATTTCTCTGCTTCGAGAAGAAGATGTAGCTCCCGAGGCATTGCTGTGGGCTGCTGAACTTGCAGTGGGTCGCTGCTGAGTTGTTGGTGATGACACGGTGGAGGCTGCCATCTTCGATGGAACAAATGATTGAGAAGACTTGGCTGCAGCTCCTTGAGATTGTCCACCACCATAGGAAGTACTTGACTGCTGTTTGCGCCATGGGGCAGCAATAGAATAACTTCCATAAGATTTTCCACGTGACTCTTGTTGAATCTTTTTCTCTGTTCGCATAGCTTGATCAACAAGATCCTGCAATGTACGATATGGAAACATCTCCACAAAACCAGAAATTTCTTCATTAAGACCTCCTAGAAATCTTGCCATTGTTGACTCTGCATCTTCTCTTATCCCCACCCGCACCAACAGCAGCTCCATCTCCTTGAAATACTCATCAACTGATCTCTTTCCCTGCTTTAACATTTGCAACCGGTTCCTGAGATCACGATGATAGCTAGATGGCACGAATCGCCTTCTCATCACTTGCTTCATCTCCTCCCATGTATTGATATATCCACGTCCCAAATCACGTTGATTCTCCTGCACTTGGTTCCACCAAGTGAGAGCGTATCTAGAGAATTCCACCGAAGCAAGATTCACACGGCGCTGAGCCGAAAGATTATGTACTCGGAATATTTGATCACATTGCTCAGCCCATTCAAGAAATTCATCAGGATTCTCCTTTCCAGTAAACTTTGGAATATTCAATTTGACACGAGCGATGTTATCTGGGTTGTCATGAGGACGTCGACCACGATGGTATTCCCTTTCTTCAAAATCAGCAGGCCGGCGATGATGACGCCGAACAAACCTGCCACCTTGACCGAAAGGATTTTCATCATCATGAGATCCTTCTTCATGATCTTGATCTTCAAACTCTTCGTCTTCAAAATGCACGCGGCGACCATCAGCATTGCGCCTATGTGCGCGACGCCCACCATGGTAATTATTAAAATCAGCATGGCGACCACCACCAGATCCGTCAGGGCCATGTCCAAAGCGATTGAATTCATGGCTGAAACCAGAATTCTCATCGCCGGACTCCTCTCGATGACGGTCCTCTTGATCACGACATGCTCGACGTCCTCCAGCCGTGGGAAGACGCTCATCGAGGAGCCTGCCCGTGGCCTCCATGAGTGAATCAGCCATGCGACGCATCTCATCCCATGAGACAGGGGGTTCCCTATCACCATGGTGTCCACCATGAACACTTGAATCTGAGTCTGCCATGTTAGGAGCAGCAAGAAAAAAAAATATATATGTGGACACACTCGATCTCACCTCTTACTTACCCAAGTTCTTGCCTGATCTCAAGAACTGTGATGGTGCTGGTGTGACAGCTTCAACGGAGGTGGTAAAGAGGCCGTAAGGAGTACAAATCGAAAGTCCCGGTTTATGTTTTTAGTGGAGCTATAGGTGGCTGAACAAGACGGGCTACGGTACTGCCAATCAAGTGAAAAAAAGATGTGCTCAAAAGATAATTTTTTTTGCTGCTATCAAGATTACCACCAACTTGGATATGAAAACTGAAAATTTCAACACCCAACCATAACACAAAATTCTTCACAATCTTTTCACTTGTGCTCTCTTTTTTTACTATATTCTTTTTTTATAACACTAACAGGGGTGCTGATTACAAAAGATATAGGTAACCGGTGGTGACGAGCAACTGGAAGAAAACAAACACAAGATAATAGTACCGTCAAAGGGCTATAGGTATATTTTTTTTTAGACTTTGGACTATAGGACAAACAAATATATGTAAAAGATAAACACTGGAATGAATATGTGGATGGTGAAAACTGTAACGGATTGAAAAAGGGTGGTAGGGTGAGTGATAAAAAAATGAACCTACCGTGACAACGATAGCTCTGATTACCACATGATATGCACCGAATTTGGTTCGGTGAAGGGTGGCCCGATCTTCACGACAGGAGGTTCAAGAACGAGATAACTTGCTGTAGAAACAGTGCGGATAACTAGCTTTATACCTGACCAAGGTTGGATGCGACCAAGCGACGGGGAGAGAGACACCGAAACCGCGAAGACTTCGACTCGATCTCCGAACGACCGCAGAACCACAACCGGAGCTAACCCACACAAGACGGGGCAGCCGTACTGGAACCCACAGAGCACGAATTAGTGGATCTCAGAGAGATCTCTCCACAAGTTCAAGAAGAACAAGGAAGAACAAGGGTTGAGTAAGACACTCAAGCAGCTCGGCTGCAAATTTCACTGGAATAATCTTAATTCATCAAAGAGTTGCCCTTGGCTTACAAAAGAGGGATATTTATACCAACAACTAGTCTAAGAATAGATGTGAACTGAAAAAGCCACGTGGGAAGGTGGAAGGCCAACTGGCTTGATCATTCATGCAGTGGTCATCAATTTCCCGCATGTCTTCTGGCCTTCTGGGTGGTCTTCAGTGTTTTAATCATAACTCCACCTAGGGACATCCAAAAGACATGGGACCAAATGCGTTGGAAAGATAATTTGATAACCTTTCATACAATGTGTAGCATGCTTCACGAAATATTGTAGAGTGATACAGTTTCTCACGGAAACTTGGGTATTAGGCTGACTGTTGATCTTCTGAACAGTCTGCACCAAAAGCACTCGGCTGCCAAGCTGGGACCTCTAAAGCACTCGACACTTAGTGGCATTAGAAAGTTGACTTCAACACCTTTCCAACAAGTACTCATGGACCTTCACAGCTTCTATGAATCAAAAGATATGACTGTTTCTTCATGATAGTTCTGCCAGGCCGAACTGGTTTGACGTAGTTCTCCTCTCTGGTTCAGTCTTGGCGTGTCCTTGTCATCCTCCTTGGTGAACCTGAGTAATAGAAACATGTACGATTTAGGAGGTATATAATTCTCATTAATAAATGGAATTTCACAAAGTAGCGCGTGCACCTCTTTTTGTAGCTGTTTAGCTCGGCTACGAGTAATTGGTCCATCAAAAACATGAGCTGGTGCAGCTTGACTTGATGATTGTTCCATATTGCTTGATGTAGTCGTTATACTTGATGGTGTGGTCGTTGATGGTGTGGTCCGCGTGGGCATATCACATCCACAAGTATGAGTCCGGCAAATCAGTCGTAGACTCGGATGAACATGCCTAGTGACGGATAACATCCCACTAATTGGCCACTATCGATCACCACTTTGAAGGGGTGACTATGGTTGCAGTCGAGATGGTCGCAGAAGCCATTGTCCATGGTGCATATCACCGCCACGTTCCAGCCCCATTGCTATGGTGTCTGGTGTGGCGGCAACTCAGGTAGTTCCGTCCTTTCGTTCGTGATGGGGTCCCACACCATCATCTTCCTCCAAGGCAAAGAGTGGAGGAGGATGTCAGCAGCTGCAGCTCTGACATGCGTGAGTTTGTAGTTTGAGGATCGACGTGTGTGCGTGTGTGATCTTGGGCCCAGATAATGAAGGATTGGAGAGGGAATGGACGGAGTACCGGACAAGCATTTGCTATTGTGACCATGTCTTTCTCCCGTTCTTCCTCTAGTTCATCTTCCTCAAGTGTAGTTTCAAATTCTATCTTTCCTCTTCAATCCCAGCCCAAATTGCTAACAATTGGTATCAGAACCTATAATCTTTGGATAGATCCTAACACACAGCTGCTGCTGAAGGAGTTGAAGCAGTTCCGCGAGGAGACGTCTCGGTTCTTCACCAAGCAGAGGTAGAAGCTTGACACGCGTTTCAATGCGCACAAGCAGGCAAATCCGGCCAGAGTGACGGGCAGATGGACGTCCGTCCCAAATCGCACTCCAACGCGGTTGCCGGATCCAGCCTCCTTGTAGCCGCAGCTGCCGGAGGTGGAGCCCTTCACGCCGGACGTCGCCGACGATTCGGAGCAAAAGCTAGAGCCCCAGGTTAGGGAGACCAAGCCTGCCGAAGGCGCGCTGCCCTTCCACGCTCTTCTCGGCAGCCTCGAGGTGCTGGTCCCCGCCACCAGCGAAATCGAGCCCGTGGAGCCCGTCGTCGAGGACCTCAACGCCAAAGTCGTGGCCTCCTTCTCCGCCCACGCCTGCTTCAATTCCCTGTCCGCCTCGCAGGAGCCGCAGCGCGGAAGCCCACACATGCGAACCACGACTCCGTCGATGAGCCGAGGAAACACTCCGTCGACCCCGCCCTTCTGCCTTGCGTCTCCAACGTCGTCGTGTCCATGAGCCAACCCGACGCGCGCGACTTCCTCCCCACCGACATCCGCGCCCAGGGCGGTGTCTCCCGCATCATCGCCTTCCCGCGCGTCGTGGCCTCGTACGAGATCTGGGGAACGCGGCTCAAGGCTTCGGTGCTCGGGCTCCTCCACCCCAAGAGCCCCGACATCTCCCTCCCCGCCATCCGCGCCTTCACCATCACACACGCCTTCAACCAAGCCGCCTCCATCGTCATCACCGCCCACCGCAGCGTCGTCACCATCCGCGAGCAGGAGCATCTGAAGTACCCCGAGATCTACATCGCGCTCGACTTCGTTCGCCTCTCCCAGACCTGCTACGGGGCGGATCTGGCCCCTTCGGCGCCGTCACAGGCGCGGCAGGAGGCGGGAGGGTCTTCGTCGGGCTTTGCCTCTCCTCTATCCCTCGACGCATTCGTCCTGCGCGGCGGACGAGCGGAGGTGGCAGCCATAGAGGTGGAGCTCGCGCGCCTCCACACGTCGCTCGACGGCAAACATGCCATGCTGCACCTGCTTCGGCTCCAGATCAACTGCCTTGCGAGCGGCGGGCTCGTCATCATTCCCTCAGTGCACCACCAGGCGGCTGACGGGTTCTCCATGTCCACCTCCTTCCACGCCTGGGTCGGCGCCGTTCGCGCAGGCAGAGCGCCGCTGCGCGACCGTTCCTCTGTCGTCTCGTACGGGCTGGACGCCCTCGTGTTGCGCCTCCTGACCAGCATCGGTGGCTACAGCTCGGTACGGCCCTCATCTCCAACTCGTACACGATGCTTGGAGGACGCGGCGTTCAAGCGCAACTTCCTGGCGCTCGGGTCCGGTGCGCGCCAATGCTGTCAGCAGCGGACGAAGGGGTGTGATGACCCAATGTACCTGCCGACCATCGTACCCAAGGACGGCTGCACCAGTTATGTGAGCCTGCACCTACTTCCAGCACCATGGCCACCCCCACCGCCGTTCCCGACGACGACGGTCACCGTCTGCTTCATCTACGCGCCTACACGTTCGACGCCCGCTACCTGTTCGAGGAAATGCCGAACAGGGACTGGAACCTGTCACGACAGTTGATGGACCTGGGCGCATTGCGGGCTCTAGCGTCAGGCTTGGTGGAACTACTTCAAGGTGCAATTCGCGGCAACTAGTATGCGACGCTGTTCGGGAAGGGCTTCGTCAAGGTGCTGTACAGAGTGATCTCCACGCTGCAGGAGGATGGAGAGTACAAGGAGTCCGTGCAGGAGGCGAGGCTGACACCGCTCGAGCTGCTGCGGCAGACGAGTAGTGGTCTGGACGACGTGCAGCTTGACTCAGCGGTGGCGCTGGACAACCTATCCACGGCGCTCGACGTCTACGCGCAGCTCCGCATGGAGGAGGTGCTCTTCCTATGCTCGGTTCTCACAAGGGTAGAGTCCAGTACCATGGTGGACGTGTGGAACTACAAAGGCTGCCCCGCCGTCTGCCTCTCCTCCGGCGAGTACCTCACAGCCACCATACACTAGTGAAGCACCGACTCCGCCAACGCTGTCACCTACTTTATCAGCACCTTGTCCACGCCTTGCATCCTGGGAGCTCTAGAACTCCGGCCACCAGTGTACCTGACCACGCGGGGCAACAAAGGGTTCAAGTCCAGCATGGCGTCATGCAAGTTCGAGATGTAGGAGCTCCAGGTCGCGTGCACAGCGGAAGTGTGGTGCAGTGGCGGACCTAGCAATGGAAGGGTATGCCGCAAAAAAAATTATATGTAATTGATAGTATTGTTTATCAACTCGATAAATAATTGTAAATTTATAACATAATTTGGTATGCATACAATAAATAACATGATAAATTTTAAATCCAACAAATATGTAAATATTTTCAAATAATAGTGATAGTTCGTAAATATAAATGTAAGAGAGACTAAAATATTAGTCCAATTTTTTAGCGGCCGCCTCAAAATGATATGAGTGGCTTGATTATATTTTCATCCACTTTAAAAGTTATTCCCTTTAGTAGATGTGACAAGACAACCAAGCATGTGGTTAGCCGAAACTGACTGTAAGTTTGTGTGCGTCCATAGATTGATCGGCAATCAACACTTATCCGCCAAGCGCCAGCCACAATGTTTCGTGGCGCCGGTATGAAAGCACTGCAATCAGGGTCGGTCATGGCAAACAGCGACCAGCGGATGAAGAAACATCCAGGCAGTCTACGCAATTTCGATCCGTTTCTGGTTTGGCAATTTATGATTTTTTACCGATTTGTTACAGAGCTGACGTTTTATTGACATCCACACGGGCAGCCTAGCCGCCTAGGTTCCTGTCTCTAACGATCTGACCCAGCAAGTCATCAGCTGCAAAACGGGTGCAGAGCTATGAACTTCTCTTGGTCCATCATTCAACTGAGGAGCTAGTGGGCTCGTCACTCGGTCCACAACAATTAAATAAATCACGAGTCGCAACAAATGTTTGTCTCCCGCTGTGATGCGCAGAGCAGGACGTGGTCATGCTATAGTTTGCTCATTGCTACTCCTAGGATGTGTCTGTCTACTTCACTGATAGCTGGGACACAGGGTATGCCGTGGCCCTACCGGCATACCCTGTAGGTCCGCCACTGGTGTGGTGGACCTTGAACACGGCGGACATCAAGCTCGTCAAGCTGATGGTCATGGGTGAAGGCATCGAACCCGACGACATGCTTGCTGAGCTCTACACCGCCCAGAACTGCAGCAGCGACCGGTCATAACCACAAGAACTCATGTGCACTTCATTGCTTGGGACATCGATCTCGACTACGCCAAGCGGTTGTTCGAATTTTTGCTTGAGGGCAAGCAGGCTCGTGTAAGGAGGGGGGGAATGTCAGCAGCTGCAGCCCTGACATGCGTGAGTTTGTAGCTTGGGGGCCCACGTGTGTGCTTGTGTGGCCTTGGGCCTAGGTACTAAAGGAATGGAGCGGGAATGGAACGGAGTACCGAACAAGCATTTGCTATTGTGACCGACTTGTCTTTCTCCTGTTCTTCCTCTAGTTCACCTTACTCCTCAAGTCTACTTCCAAATCCTCTCCCCCCTCTTCGATCCCAGCCCAAATTGCTAAAAGAATATGCGGTCGTGGCACGAAACCGACAGCGGAAGCTGGTGTCGGAGATCAGGCCGCACCAAGCTTTGCAGATGAGGGCGGCATGAACTGAAAGTTGCCTAGAGGGGGGTGAATAGGCTAATCGACCTGCAAATGACTTAATAAAACGAGATTAAATCACAGGGGGCGGACTAGTCCGGTCTGGGGGCGGACTAGTCCGGTCAGCCTGCGTGAAGAACCCTAAAAAGTGTTTCTAGCAAGTTTTAAGGGGATTTTCTCGAGGCTACAAGTGAGGATATGTTTAAGACAAGTTTAGAACCTATCAACACAAGAGTGAGTCAAGTTTTAACAAGATTAAACAATGTGAGGCTCAAGACAAGACTAGCAACCCTAGACCGAAGTAAGTGATAAACAAAATGCGAAGAACACGGAGACACAAGGAATTTTATCCCGAGGTTCGATTCCACACAAGAATCTACGTCCCCGTTGAGGAGTCCACAAAGGACCGGGTTCACCAACCCTTCCCTCGCCAAGTTTACCACACGGGCCTAACTTGGTTTTCCACTAATCACAAGGGTGATTACAAAGTTCGTTGGGGCTTCTCACAATCTGAGGCTCCCACACCACAAAGATGATCAACAACACAAAACACACTCAACACACAGCTCACAAAGACTCAATGAGTGCAAGAGATCAAACCAGGAGCACAAGCGCGATGTTCTTCCTCTTCTCTACCTCACTAAACCCTAATCCACTCAAGAATTAGTTTTAGAGGGAAAGTTGGCAAGAAAGAGGCTTAAGAGTGCTCCAAGTTGGCTGTGGCGGCGCTAGGGTTTCAGAGTATTTGAAAAGAGGTCGGGGGTCCCCTTTTTATAGGAGTCCCGAGCCCAAACTGCTGACCTCAGCAACAGGGCGGACTAGTCCGGCCACAGGCCCGGACTAGTCCGGCCTAGGGGACCACTGACCCCTCTGACACTGTCGCACTGCGCGGCAATCGTCACGCTACCCGCCAAAGTTCAAATTCAAACGGTAACTTCCACAACGGACTAGTCCGGTCACCACCGAACTAGTCCGATCTCACACAGAGCCTTTTGCTCCGTGTAAAAACTGACTAGTCTGAGGACCACGGACTAGTCCGGCCCCAAGGGCGGACTAGTCCGGTCCTCCCAGACTTAGTCACAGAAGCACCTTCAACTCGCCAACCCGGACTAGTCCGGCCCCACGAGCGGACTAGTCCGTTCTCACTCAGGACCTCTTGGTCCGGACTCAAACGGACAAGTCTGTGGTTTTGAGACTTAGTCCCCAAAACCCACTCACTGCTACCCGGACTAGTCCGGCCGCAAACGGACTAGTCCGATCTCAGTCAGACCCTTCTGGTCCGGCCAAAAACGGACTTGACCGGGCAGGGGCGGACTAGTCCGACCACCTGCACGGACTAGTCCGGCCCTACTGCCAGACTACTTATCCACTCTTTTCTCTCAAGGGGTTTGACCTCTAAACCACTTTGAGCTCCCAAACTTGATCTCAATGCACTTTACACACGCACCCTCCTATTTCTACGGCTAGTCTAACTCAACACGCTAGAAACCCTAGTTTCTACGCTTCGAGTTGACTCCGTTTCCTTCCTTTTCCTTTTTGAGGGTTTGCGTCTCCGATCAAGTCCACACCTGTGCTAAGATCACTTGAGCTCATTAGCGACTTAATTGTCGTCATCAATCATCCAAAACCCACGGGGAACCTAGATGCACTTTCAATCTCCCTCTTTTTGGTGATTGATGACAACACATTAAGTCCTTCAACAATTAAGAGTATTAAAATTGGTTTTCATAACTTGTGTGCGTATGAATGACTCCCCCTCAATGTATGCAACATGTAAAAGAGGTGGAGGAGATCTTTCATGCCCACACACGTTATGGTGGGGTGCCTACGTGATGTGCTCAACAATTGTGACAAGACATAAAGAGCATCAATATAATCAAAGGATTGACAATAAGAGCATTATATTGAGATTAAACAACATTAACAAGTCTTGCACAAATGTAAACATCCTAGAGCATGAATATATTACAAAACAAGTCCACAAATCATCACAAACACACCCACAAACGATTAACTCCCCCTTAACTCTCCCCCTTTGGCATCAAGGCACCAAAAAGGAAAAGAAGGGGGGAAACAAAGATCTATGAACTAGTCCTCGTCTTCGCCACTTCCACTCTCCGTGGCCTCGGAATCTTCAACGTCTTCCTCATGATCGTCGGCGTCGTCGTCGTCGTCGTCGTCGGAGTTCCTTGCCGAGGGAGCAGCCCGAGAGGAGCTTCCATCCTCTTGGAGCTGGGCGAGCTCATCGGCGGTGAAGTTGGGGAATGGAGTGATCTCCCCATCACTCACCTCCGGAGAGGACATCGGGACCTCCAGCTTGTCGCACACCGCCTTAAGATATTTTTCTTGACGCTTGTGTGCCCTTTGAGCGCGGATCTCTTGCTTCCGGCAGGAAGTGAAGATCGCCTTGAAGCATTTGAAGAAGGCACTCATTGATTGAGGCGGAGGCGGAGACAGAGGTGCCACGGGGCGAGATGGAGGATCTGCATTCTTGCGACGAGGAGGAACAGGTACATTCGGGGGCTTCTGAGGACGAAGCGGGCGATGCGACACGTCCTTGATGAAGGTCACGCCCGACACCTTCTTAATGAGGCACATGATGTAGGGGGCATACCCGCAAGCACGGTTGGGGGTATGCGAGATGTTGAAGATATCGTCGAAGATGTAATCGACGAGGTTGAACTTCTCTTCCCCATCGATCAGAAGTAGCAAGTGCCTCAAGTTCCCTTGAATCACCCCAGCATCACCATCCTTCGGTGCTATCGTCCTTCTGAGGATTCTGTTCATAATGCTGTAGAAGGGCTTGATGTTGCGGGCGAGACCGGCATCAAATGGAACGTGACTTGGATACATATATGCTAGCTCTTCACGGTCCACGACCTTAAGGTTAGAGATTATAATCTCATGATCCATGTGTGCCTCAAGCCCTAGAATCTTGGCAAACTCTGCGAAAGTGACTGAGTACTGCTCACCATGTGTCATCCAAATAATTCTTCTGTCACCTGAGGTGGTGAAGTAGATGGTGGAGTAGAACTGCAGAATCACTTCGACGTTCCAGTCATACTTGAAACCCATGATCTGCTTGAGGTCATTGCGCTCAGCGGCTTCGATGACAGCGTCAAAAGCAGAGTGTTGCTTTTTGGCCATGTAATCCCAGTCAACCCATTGAGCTTCTATTACCGGCTTCTTCATATGCTGATAGACTAGCTGGTAGTAGTCACAATGAAAGTCGCACCAGAACCTGGGATCTGCCGTGCTCCTCTCAAACTTGTAGACCTTCTCGGTCCTCAGCCTCCTGGCCTTTTCAACCCCTTTTCCATGAAACACATTGGCAGACAATTCCTTCTACCTGTTGGGGTTCCTTTCTGGTGTGTGAACCTCAAGGGGGCCAATGGAAGTGGCCTTCCCTTTCTCCTTGATCACGACACCTCCAGCTGCCTTCTTTGTTGACAACTTGATAGCTGGCTTCTTCTTCTTCGGCTCGACAGGAGTCGGAGCCTTTCCCTTCTTAGGGTCACGCTCAACCCTAGGCTCAGCTTCCATTTGAGCTGGCTCCTTGCCCTTCGCTTTCTCGCCAAAGGTGACGAGCTTCTTTCTCTTGGGGGCATTGGCCTCAGTAGCCCTGGAGTTGTGAGCCTCCCTGTCTTCCCTTTTCTTCTTCCGCAGCTCATTGAGAGACTCTGCGGTTGCTCGAGCTATGACTTCTTCATCATTGTAGATGCTCGCAGCAACTTTGGAGGCTTCAAGTGCCTTCAGCCGTCTCTCTTCCTTTGCCTTTTGCGCCTCTATGAGCGCAGCCTTGGTCCTTGCCTCGACAATTTGAGCTTTGGTTCGCCCCTCGGGGTTGAGACGAGGAGGGGAACGCTCTGAGTTCGACATGCTGCGAAAAGCATATAGAAATGAAGGTATGAGTCCAAGGAGGGGGAGCATTGCGGAAAAGATCTCGAGAAAAGAATAGAAGTAGGGTTTGCCCTGTGCAAACCGGACTTGTCCGCCCCAGGGGCGGACTAGTCTGCCGGGCGGACTTGTCCGCCAGGGGCCGGACTAGTCCGGGTTGCGCAGAATGAACCCTAACCCTAATCGATTCATCGAAAAATTATCGAATCAGCGCGCAATACTCCTAGTCTATGATCGCAAGGGTATATGGAGCAACATTAATGAAGGTGTTCCTATCAAAAACTTTAAGAATAAAGAATGGGGCTAGTTTTTGAAGAACGAGGGAATACCTTCTCAAATCCGCTAGAATCGACGAAATCGGAGATGGATCGCAAATGTGGAGCGCGGGGAAGTGATCCCTCACTCCCAAAGACTCCGATGCGTGGATTGGAGTCGAGATTTGGAGGTTGGAGGGCAAAATCGCCGATGGGGGGCGGTTGCTAGCGCGTGGAAGTGAGAGAGTCAAGTGAGGTGGAGGAGAGGAGGGGTCTGGGCCGCCTGGGGGCTTTAAGTCCCCAAGGGCCGGACTAGTCCGGTTGAGGGGCCGGACTAGTCCGGTCCGCGGACCAGACCCAGACTAGTCCGGATCCGGACTTGTCCGGTTGAAGGGCGGACTAGTCCGGTGTGCGGACCAGCCGCGGACAAGTCTGGACCCGGACTTGTCCGTCCACGGGGGCGGACTAGTCCGGTCCGACTTGGCTGAAAGGCGATGTCTTTGAGTTGCACACACACTATTGGTCCTTATGGATAGCAAGCAATACAAACATGATAATTAAAGAAAGAATGTGATAAAAACATGATCAAATCCCAAGAAAAAGTTTTCTCAAACAGATTTTGAAGAGAAATCACGATAGAGAAGAGTTTTTCGAAATATAGCTCAAAAAGTGAGAAATGTGATTTAAGCCACATTCCTAGAATCCAAAATGTTGAGCTCACTTCTTAGCTCACAGAAACGCTTCTCATAAAGAGGCTTGGTAAAGATATCCGCGAGTTGATGTTCCGTCCTCACATGAGAAATCACAATATCTCCCTTCATTGAGTGATCTCGCAAGAAATGGTGTCGAATGTCTATGTGTTTGGTCCTAGAGTGCTCCACCGGATTATGGGCTATCTTGATGGCACTCTCGTTGTCACACAAGAGTGGAATGTTGCGCAAGTTAATCCCATAATCCCTAAGGGTTTGTCGCATCCAAAGAAGTTGTGCACAACAACTTCCAGCTGCAACATATTCCGCTTCGGCGGTGGAGAGAGCAATAGAGTTTTGCTTCTTGGAGGACCAAGACACTAGAGATCGACCCAAGAATTGGCATGTACCCGATGTGCTCTTCCTATCAACTTTGCACCCCGCATAGTCCGCATCGGAATATCCAATGAGGTTAAACTTAGATCCTTTGGGGTACCAAAGTCCTAGGGAAGGTGTGTGTACTAGATATCTCAAGATCCTTTTAACGGCGGTCAAATGACAAGCCTTAGGTGCCGCTTGAAAGCGAGCACACATACACACACTTAGCATGATATCGGGCCTAGATGCACAAAGATAGAGAAGTGAACCAATCATAGACCTATATAACTTTTGATCCACACTTGGACCGTCCTCATTTAGGTCTAGGTGTCCATTTGTCCCCATAGGGGTTTTGATGGGTTTTGCCTTATCCATGTCAAACTTCCTTAGAATATCTTGTGTATACTTAGTTTGACTTATGAACGTCCCTTCTTTGAGTTGTTTTACTTGAAATCCTAGAAAGAACTTCAACTCACCCATCATGGACATTTCAAACTTCTCCTTCATTATCTTGGAGAACTCATCACAAAACACCTTATTTGTGGAACCAAATATGATGTCATCCACATATATTTGGCACACAAAAAGATCTTCGTTGAAGTGCTTTGTAAAAAGGGTATAATCCGCTTTTCCTATCCTAAAACCATTTTCAACTAGAAAGTCTCTTAGGCACTCGTACCAAGCTCTAGGAGCTTGCTTGAGGCCATAAAGAGCCTTTCGCAATTTGTAAACATGGTTAGGATAGTCTTGGTCTTCAAACCCTGGAGGTTGCTCTACATAAACTTCTTCCTTGATTGGGCCATTAAGGAATGCACTCTTAACATCCATTTGGTAGAGCTTGAAGTCATGATGAGTAGCAAAGGCTAGTAATATCAGAATTGACTCAAGCCTAGCTACGGGGGCAAATGTCTCATCAAAATCCAATCCTTCAACTTGTGAGTACCCTTTTGCCACAAGTCGTGCCTTGTTCCTAGTTACCACGCCATGCTCATCTTGTTTGTTGCGGAACACCCACTTGGTTCCAACAACATTAGCTTGTGGGCGCTTGACAAGCTCCCAAACCTTGTTCCTCTCAAAGTTGTTGAGCTCCTCTTGCATGGCAACTACCCAATCCGGATCTCTTAAGGCATCTTCAACCTTGTGGGGTTCCAAGGATGAGACAAAGGAGAAATTCTAACAAAAGTTTGCAACACGTGAACGTGTTGTTACTCCTCTTGTGATATTTCCTAGAATGTTGTCAACGGGATGATCCCGTTGAACACTTTGATGAACACGAGGATGCGGAGGTTGAGCTCTTGAATCACTTGCTTCATCTTCTTCACTTTGGTCTCCCCCTTGATCCAAGCCTCCCCCTTGATCTTCATTCCCATTATCATTTTGTGGAGTATCTAGTGGATCTCCAACTTGTCCAATGGGGGTTTGACCTACTTCATAATGATGATGGTCACTTGAGCTTTGAGATGGTTCTTGTGGGCGAACATCTCCAAGTGCCATTCTCCTTAGAGCTTCTAGTGGAGGTTCCTCTTGATCAAGGGCATGTTGATCAACTTGCTCTACTTGAGAGCCATTGGTTTCGTCAAACACCACGTCATGTGCTACTTCAACAATTCCGGAGGATTTGTTGAACACACGGTACGCATGAGTATTTGAGTCATATCCAAGCAAGAAACCCTCATCGGACTTTGAAGCAAACTTCGAAGTCCTAGGCTTCTTGTTGAGGATATAACACTTGCTACCAAAAACACAAAAGTAAGAAACATTGGGTTTCTTACCAACGAGAAGCTCATACGGAGTCTTCTTGAGGAGGCGATGAAGGTACAATTGGTTTATGGCATGGCAAGCGGTGTTAACCGCTTCCACCCAAAACCGGTCCGATGTTTTGTACTCATCTAGCATCGTCCTTGACATCTCAATAAGCATCCTATTTTTTCTTTCGGCAATTCCATTTTGTTGTGGAGAATAGGGAGCGGAGAACTTATGCTTGATGCCCTCCTCATCTAGGAACTCTTCTACTTGCATGTTCTTGAATTCGGTGCCATTGTCACTCCTTATAGCCTTTATCCTTAAGGTGAACTCATTTTGAGCTCTCCTTAGGAATTTCTTGAGGACACCGGGGGTTTCACTCTTATCATGCAAGAAGAACACCCAAGTATATCTAGAGAAGTCATCAACGATGACTAGACCATACTTGTTGCCACCGATGCTAATGTAAGCAATGAGGCCAAAAAGATCCATATGGAGTAATTCCAAAGGTCTAGTTGTCATCATGACATTCTTAGAGGGGTGTTGAGCTCCTACTTGCTTTCCCGCTTGGCACGCACCACATGGCCTATCCTTTTCAAATATCACATCCTTTAGGCCACGAACGTGCTCTCCTTTAAGGAGCTTTTGAAGGTTCCTCATTCCAACATGGGCAAGCCTTCTATGCCAAAGCCATCCCATGTTGGCTTTCGCCATTAAGCATGTGTCAAGTTGAGCCTTATCTGTGGTAAAGTCCACAAGATAGAGCTTTCCCTTGAGCACTCCCTTAAAGGCTATTGAGTCATTACCCTCTCTCAGAACATTCACACCCTCACTAGAAAAAACACACTTATATCCTTTATCACAAAGCTGTGATATGGATAGGAGATTATAGTCTAGGGAATCAACATGCAAAACATTAGATAAAGTATGCGAAGAGGAGATAGCAATTTTACCGGAACCAAGGATTTTCCCTTGGCTATTATCCCCAAAGAAGATTCCTTCACTTGGGTCCCCATTCTCCTCATACTCTATGAACATGCTCCTCTCTCCGGTCATGTGGTTGGTACATCCACTATCCAACACCCATTTCGATCCGCCGGAGGAGTAAGCCTACAAAACAAATTTATGCCTTCCTTTTAGGTACCCAAGCGGAGTTGGGTACTTTCACGTTAGTAGTTAGGCATTTGGGCACCCACACGCAAGGCTTGGGGCTCTTGCGGAGTGGCCCAACATATCTAGCAAACACTTTGCCGTGTTTGTTCCTCTTTAGCACATAAGATGCATCAAAATCATGGAATAGAGGATGCGATTCAGATTTAGGCAATTTGTTGCTAGAGGGTGAGTTCTTTTCAATTTTAGTTGGGGATGAACTCCCCTTAACAAAGACAATCATGTCATTGCCATACTTGGAGATTTTGGCGTTATGCCTTCCACCTCTAGTATAGCCAAGACCATCCTTGACATGGGGAGGTCTTGTGTTGGTGTATGCACTTCGTGCATACGCCACCTTCTCCTTGTCAAAGATGGCACCCTTAGGTGCTTGCTTGCCTTGTGCTGAGTTGAGTTCATCCTTAAGCTTAAGGATTAAGTTAGAGCACTTGCAAGGCGGAGTTGCATTGGATGAGGCCTTTGAGAAGGTTGAGCTCTTAGAGGAAGAGGCTACATTGTTCTTGAGAGACTCAACTTGAGTCTCAAGGATTTTGTTAACTTTTGACAAGTTCCCAAGTTCATCCTTGAGCTCAATTGTTTTCTCCTCAAGACTTGAACATGTTTTCTTACTTAGAGCAAGTTCGTGTTCCAATGCCTTGCTCTTCTCTCTTTCGAGCTCAAGGAGCTCATCAAGCTCTCGACATCTCTCCTTCTCAAGGATGAGCATGTCCTCTTGTCTATTGATGAGATCCTCCTTCTCAAAGATCTCATCCATAAGCAATTTCATCCTTCGCAAGGTGCTTTTGCTTATGTCCTTAAACATGTGTTCATTCTCACTAGCACTATCAAATTCATCTTGCGAGGAAGTTGTGGAGGAGGGATGAGATGTTACCTTTCTCCTTCCCTCCCTTGCCATAAGGCAAGTAGGTTTGTAGTCGTCGTTGAGGTTGGGGAAGAGCTTGCTTCCCTTGGAGCTCCTCCCGATGGCTATGGTAGCCATCTTCTCCTCTTCTTCTTCGGAGGAGGACTCATCGTTAGAGTCCCACTCCTTCCCCAAGTGGGCTTGTCCAGAGGGCCTCTTCTTCTTGAAGAATTTCTTATCTTGAGGCTTGCCCTCCTTCTTCTTCTTCGCTTCTTCATGTGGGCAATCAGCGATAAAGTGCCCATACTCGCCACAATTGTAGCAAGACCTTTTTGATTTGGGCCTTGCTCTTTCCTTCCCTTTGCCCTCATGGTTGTATCCACCTTTCTTCCTCCTCATCATTCTCTTGAATTTGTTGATGAAGAAGGCCTCTTCCTCATCAGTGTCGAGGCTCTCCTCATCACTTTCCTCTTGCTCCCTTGAAGAGGGTGTTGCCTTGAGTGCAACGTTCTTCATCTTGGAGGCGGTGAACTTCTGAAGGTCGTTGTAGAAGAGCGCCTCCTTCTCCATGATCTCGTGGTTGATGATCCTACCAAGGACCTCCTCCGGGGTCATTTGAGTGAACCCCGGGCTTTCTCGAATCATGGAGCAAAGAGCGACGTTCCTAGGCATGAATGCTCGGATCATCCTCTTCACAACCTCGTGGTCGGTCCACTTGGTGCAGCCATATGATCGGCTCTTGTTGATAAGCACCTTCAACCGGTTGTACATGTCTTGGGGGGATTCACCATCCAAGATGGTGAATCTCCCAAGCTCTCCTTCGATGAGCTCGATCTTGGCCTCCTTGACCACCCGATTTCCTTCATGCGCCGTCTTGAGGGTGTTCCATATGTCTTTGGCCACCTCAAGACCATCGACGCGGTTGAACTCATCTCTTGAGAGAGATGAGATAATCACACCCGCAGCTTGAGCGTTGCGGTGGATGAGGATGGCTTGTTCTTGCGTGATGTTGTCCTCATCCTTCGGGATCTCCACCCCGGTCATGACAATTTGCCACAATGCCGAATTGAGTGACACGAGGTGGATCTTCATGTTGTGTTTCCACATCCCGTAGTCGGTTCCATCGAATTGAGGAGGTTTTCCCAATGGGATGGAGAGGTAGTGGTTGTTGGCGGCAAGGCGTTCATAGTTGAACCCTTGTCGGTTGTAGTTGACCCCGCCGCCACCACTTGATGAGCTTGACGGCTCAACCACAACAATCTTCAACTTCTCCCGGAGCTTCGCCTTGAGCTGGCGAGTCTCCTCATCATCCGTTGGCTTGTCTTGATAAGCCATTGTCTCCTCACATGTCGGTTGAGAGTCGTTGGTCGACACCTCTTCAAACACCACTCCGACCATCTCTCCGAGTTGTTAGACTCTTTGTGGAGAGTCCTGCTCTGATACCAATTGAAAGTTGCCTAGAGGGGGGGGGGGTGAATAGGCTAATCGACCTGCAAATGACTTAATAAAACGAGATTAAATCATAGGGGGCGGACTAGTCCGGTCTGGGGGCGGACTAGTCCGGTCAGCCTGCGTGAAGAACCCTAAAAAGTGTTTCTAGCAAGTTTTAAGGGGATTTTCTCGAGGCTACAAGTGAGGATATGTTTAAGACAAGTTTAGAACCTATCAACACAAGAGTGAGTCAAGTTTTAACAAGATTAAACAATGTGAGACTCAAGACAAGACTAGCAACCCTAGAACGAAGTGATAAACAAAATGCGAAGAACACGGAGACACAAGGAATTTTATCTCGAGGTTCGATTCCACACAAGAATCTACGTCCCCGTTGAGGAGTCCACAAAGGACCGGGTTCACCAACCCTTCCCTCGCCAAGTTTACCACATGGGCCTAACTTGGTTTTCCACTAATCACAAGGGTGATGACAAAGTTCGTTGGGGCTTCTCACAATCTGAGGCTCCCACACCACAAAGATGATCAACAACACAAAACACACTCAACACACAGCTCACAAAGACTCAATGAGTGCAAGAGATCAAACTGGGAGCACAAGCGCGATGTTCTTCCTCTTCTCCACCTCACTAAACCCTAATCCACTCAAGAATTAGTTTTAGAGGGAAAGTTGGCAAGAAAGAGACTTAAGAGTGCTCCAAGTTGGCTGTGGCGGCGCTAGGGTTTCAGAGTATTTGAAAAGAGGCCGGGGGTCCCCTTTTTATAGGAGTCCCGAGCCCAAACTGCTGACCTCAGCAACAGGGCGGACTAGTCCGGCCACAGGCCCGGACTAGTCCGGCCTAGGGGACCACTGACCCCTCTGACACTATCGCACTGCGCGGCAATCGTCACGCTACCCGCCAAAGTTCAAATTCAAACGGTAACTTCCACAACGGACTAGTCCGGTCACCACCGGACTAGTCCGATCTCACACAAAGCCTTTTGCTCCGTGTAAAAACGGACTAGTCTGAGGACCACGGACTAGTCCGGCCCCAAGGGCGGACTAGTCCGGTCCTCCCAGACTTAGTCACAGAAGCACCTTCAACTCGCCAACCCGGACTAGTCCGGCCCCACGGGCGGACTAGTCCGTTCTCACTCAGGACCTCTTGGTCCGGACTCAAACGGACAAGTACGTGGTTTTGAGACTTAGTCCCCAAAACCCACTCACTGCTACCCGGACTAGTCCGGCCGCAAACGGACTAGTCCGATCTCAGTCAGACCCTTCTGGTCCGGCCAAAAACGGACTTGACCGGGCAGGGGCGGACTAGTCCGACCACCTGCACGGACTAGTCCGACCCTACTGCCAGACTACTTATCCACTCTTTTCTCTCAAGGGGTTTGACCTCTAAACCACTTTGAGCTCCCAAACTTGATCTCAATGCACTTTACACACGCACCCTCCTATTTCTACGGCTAGTCTAACTCAACACGCTAGAAACCCTAGTTTCTACGCTTCGAGTTGACTCCGTTTCCTTCCTTTTCCTTTTTGAGGGTTTGCGTCTCCGATCGAGTCCACACCTGTGCTAAGATCACTTGAGCTCATTAGCGACTTAATTGTCGTCATCAATCATCCAAAACCCACGGGGAACCTAGATGCACTTTCATGAACTAGGCTTGTCGGATCGTGCGGTAGGAGACGGAGGAGGATTTCCTCGACAAGATCGTCCGTCGGCTTCATGCTCGCTTGATCGTAATGTTTCCTTGTCGTGGTTGTCTAGGGCAAGGCCTAGCACGTCGGGCAGCTCGCTATTTATAATAGATATGACCTTTGCTATGTGAAGTTGAAGGACTCTAGGCCCTTCCCGAATTGTGATCAAGTTCAGAATCGGATGGCAAGTGAGATCCGCCCTTGCTGGGAACTTGAAGAATTTGTTGACTCTGTAGGATAGAGGAACCAATTTGGACTCTACTCCCGCTAACTTTCTATCCCCTAAGGCTATCTACACTCGTGTACTCTAAAGCATACTCTATACACTATTGTCCTTCTACTTTTTCAGTACCTTACTCTAAATCCTCTAAATTTACACTATCATATATGTTTTCTAGTATGCCATCTGTAGACAGTCTAATACCATAAGCATCAGTAACCTCTAAACACCACACAACACTACGGGTGGCGTTGGCAGTGAAAAAACGCCCCGCAGCGGCTTATACCATCCTCCATTCTTACCTGTGCTACAGTCAACTCCCACGTCTGGATGTCGCGCGCACGTCCACCATTGTCCTAACGTATGAGGCCCTCAACATATATTATTCGCCAGTGCTAGGCGGGAGGGTACAGCGGCGCGCCGACACAGAGGAGGGCGGCGGCAGCGTGAAAACACCGATGGTGACGATGGAACTCCTCGGTGGTGGACGTGGTGACGGTTGATGCGATGTCGAAAGAGAAGGGGACTGGTGAGCAAAGGCGGTGTGGATAGTAAGAGGGAGACGAGGTGGTGCGAGGAGCCTGAGGTGGTGCGCGGCGCGGAGGAGCCGAGAAGAAGGGCGACGGGCACGGATCCAGGCAGCATCGCCGCGCATGTAGGTCGAAAAGGCGGTTTTGGCAGAGATCGAAGGTAGAGGCAGCACGCGACATGGAGGAGGATCCGAGAAGGAGCAGGGGGAGAAGGAGCTGAGTAGGACGGAGAGAAGCACCACATGAGGAGCACAAGGCGATAACAAGGACTCACAGAAGCTTCGGGATGCAACAAGAGGAGAAAAACGAAGAAGAAGAAAAACAGGGTGAAAAATAAAATAGAAGGAAACAAATGAGAAAAAATAAGAAAAAAGATAAGAAGAGAAAAAAAGAAAGGAAATAAAGAGTGGAAAAATAAATAAATAAATAAAAGAAAAATGATGGTAAGAAATATTAAAAAATGAATGATAGTTGATATAGAAGATGTTTATGGAGTACGACTAGTTGGTATCCATGCATGTGGTAGGACTAGTTATTATTATGATAGTATTGTAACTCTGTTATTATGTTATCATAAACACCATAGGCCTTCACTATAGTCTAATATGTATAATATGAATATGTTTGTATGAATAACATAGTGTTTTGTCCAACATTGGTTCAATGATGTTTATGTTAGTCATTGCCTAAGAAAGATATTTGTATCATAACTTCTAAGGTATTTGTTTAGCATGCAAGTGTGCTGCTTGAATAGTGAAATAGCGTTTGATGCCTCATACTTTCATGGGTTGTAGGGGTAGTCGGTAGATGGTGGCAGCCCTGTCTATTCTTTGTAATCCCCCATGTTTGACTATACCATAGGCTCTTGACGGGAGTCGCGTGACATACCAGGTGTAAGTACGTGCCCGATACGTTGGACCACTAAGCTCTAGTATTCACCACTAGCATATCCACGTATACATTATCAGGCTATGCATATGTATATTAGGAGCACATTATGAATGCCCCTTTCTAAGCTATACTCACTACCTAAACATTGGGAGTAGATTGCTGATGTGTGTGTCACAATACATATCTATTATCTATTACCTTTCTAGTAGGTACCTATTAGTAAATTCCTACACTATTCACACACGTAGATATGCCATACTCCATCACCTTCCTTTGGGATAAACTTACGATACTACTATACTCATAGGTGAAGTGCTACATCAGTATTTTTCGTCCATTTGCATATATTAACTGTGATCGTAAGAAATACCAATAAACATTTCTAGTGCTTTTGCCGAAGAAGGCACAAAAGTATAACATAGATACTCGTGGTAGTTAGGAATCTTAGTATTATTTAGTAGGATAACCTAGCTTTATTTTTGCATTAGTTTGATGTGAAAATAGAGTAGTGTATGACCGATTTCTGCTTGCTAGCAAACTACTTTGAAGATCCTTAATCATTTGGGAGATGACCAATCATTTCTGCACCATCAAGTTTCGAACCAATGGCCGTGAAGACTCTTCACAACACTATGGTTGCAGGCTAGTCCTTTTAGTGGGAAAGCCAACGAGGATGCAAGTGCCCATCTGCGGCAATTCTTGGATATTTGCAACACTTTGAAAATCAAGGGTGTCACTCAAGACGTCATCCATCTTTGACTATTTCCTTTTTCCCTCCTTGGAAGAGCGAATCAGTGGTTATATGCGAACCAAAGTGTTGTAGACACTTGGTAAAAGTATTCTATACATTCCTTGCAAAGTTATTTCGGTTGGGTAAGACAATTACCCTACGTAAAATATTTTCAAGCTTCAGGCAAGAGTCCAAATAATTCATTCTCGAGGCTTAGAAGAGGCTCCAGGAGTACATACGGACCTGCTCTCATCATAGAATGGATATTCGGCTCATCATTCGAAACATCTACAATGAGTTGACACATTCAACCCGTGATCATGTGGATGCTGCTGTTGGAGGTGTCTTCTTCTTGCTGAGGTCCCAAAAGCCAAAGAATTGATTGAGAAGATGGTTACCAATATGGGTGGGAAAGATGAGTGACTCCAATTCTGTCAGCGAGGCATGCACACCTTGAAGGAGGTGGACATGATTGCTGCTAAGTTGGACCTCCTCATGTAGAAGCTAGACTTCCAAGTCAATCAAGAAGTATTTGGCACCATCCAAGCTTTGGAAACCCACATTATGTGCGAGGTTTGTGGCAACACAGGCCACATGGGGAGTGTTTTCCTCAAAACTCGTGAGGATGTCTTATACTTGGGAATCAACACCAATGGCTACCATCTTGGAAGTCAAGGGTGGGGCCAACCAAGCCCAGTTTTTCAAGGAGGCTACACCATTGACAATAATGGAAATCATCCCATCTTGAGAGAACTTACCATTAGCCATATGAAGATCAATGAAGCTATGTCAAAAAAACTATTAGCTAATGACAAGACCTTCGAGAATATCAATGCCAAGACTGAAGGATTATTCAACAAGATGATAAAGACTCAGTTAGCTCAACAGGAAGCCGGTGTACCGCCTATGGAGAATGGGAGGACTCTGGGGCAACACGAACATCCCATCAAGAGTGTCAACATGATAATCACAAAAGATGGCATGATGCTAAAGGATCTAGGGTGTCCCGCCATATGATATTTAATTGGGACTCAACACTTTGATAAGGCTGTTGGTGGCCTTGGTGCAAGTGCGAGTGTCATGCCAAAAGTGGTTTTCGACAAGCACAACTTCATGATATTATCTTGAATGCCGATGCAGCTCCAACTGGCAGTCTTCGGTCTGCTACCCCACGGGAATTTCTTAATATGTTCCGGTGAGAATCCAAAACTACTTCATCATCATGGATTCCATGTTGCTTGACATGGAGATCAAAAAAGAAAGGTCGCTCATTGTTGAGCATTTGTTCCTTAGCATCGAGGATGCTCACATCAATGTGCAGGCCAGAGAAATCCGCTTCTATATCAATAGCAAGGAGGAAAAGTTTGACTTGCGACCAAGAAAGGAGCAGTGCTCCATGATCAAGATTAATTATGGCTCGAATTTCAAACACGTCAAGGAAGTCGGAGTGACACCTCCATAAGTGTACATCCTCGTTGTTTTTATCAGTAATCTACTCTAAGAAGAGACACTGTCACAACGTCCATGACATCAATTGAAGAAGAAGGGGAGGTCAAGACCATTTGAACAGTCTAAGTCCATAAGGCCAGCAAGAAAAGAATGGCGGATGAAACAAGTCAAGCCATTCAAGTCTTCTTCTCCAGCCCCGGATGCCAAGCCACCAAACTGAACAAGACGAAGGAAAGTACTGCTCACTGGACTTTAAAAGATTTGAGTGAGACCTTACTAATAGGATAATTGGTAGTTACCTCATATTCTCTTTTTCCTAATCATGTTTGATTTTTTGCCACTTAGTTTGCATTTTTCATAGCATATTTGGATTTTCCTTTGTATGTTGAGAATTTTATATTCTCAATTAATTTTTTTTTGAAAAATGGATTGGAGAAAATTATTTATTTGGAAAACAATTTTTGAACAGAATTTGTGGCCCTTGCATCCAATAGTTGGAAATATAGCCATTGGGAGGCCACTTGCCAAAATGGGAACCAAGGGGCCCACACCAGGGTGCAGCATAACCCCTAGTTCTACCGACTTGGGAGAGGGGCCATTTGGTCCCCTCTTTCACCAACAGCTATATTCTTTCCTCTTTTGCCCGTTGCAGTGTAAAGCACTATAAATTGGTGCTAGGAAGAGAGTGTTGCTTCACACTTCACCTCATTTTCACCCTAACTCTCTCACATTCTTCCTCAAGGTGTTTTGTTGTTCTTCATTGAAGTGCTTCTCTGATTTACAACCCAAAAAGATTTGCTTTCATTGCATTTGAAGGCTTCTCTCAAGTTTAGCAAAGCAACTCAACGGAGGTTTCGTTTTGATTTCACTAACTTAATCCTTTTTTGAGTTTTGTTTTGTTGTGTTGTTCTCACAGTTGTTCAACCATAAAGAAAGGAATGAAGAGGTTTTTTTGGGAAGATGAAGGACGCTTCATCTAGCTGAAGCCATCGACGGGAGGACTCAAGAACGTATGTCTCCATTGAGCCTACACAAGTCCACAGTGGGGAGACACACAACATGACATTCTGATGGAGGAAGGCGGTGCAACAACCCAACTTCTCAAAGATGATGACATTGACTTGGCAATATACATTGAACATAAAGCCTACAACCTCATTCGAGATCGTGAGTTTTCTCACACAAAGGACTATGATCCTGAGATACTATCCAAAATTGGCATGGACTACGAATTCTTTACAGTTTGGCATGCATTATGACAGGATAGTTTTTCTCAAATTTATGAGGATGGTTCATGCCTCCTCACTATTCATTAATGCACCCTTACACGTGGAAATAAAGGTATTACTTTGAGGTTTTTACGGAAAGAGTACTTTCTTACATGGAAAGAATCAAGTGAGCACCTAGGCTTCCATAAGCGCGATTTAATAGATTTAGACACTATGACTAAATTTAATAAACAAAGATTTTGTCAAGAATTAACCAATGAGGTAGCATGTAGGGCTCTTAGGAATAGCCATCTACAAATCTCACATTACACTTCGTGCATAGATGGGTGGTTATGACTATGTTCGCTTGAAGGAATATTAGGATTGTATGTGAAGATGAATAAAAATCCTTTTGCCATGGTTAGAAAAAAAATTGCTCCTGTTAAGGCTATGATATCAAAATGGTTAGAAACATATAAAATCATGGATCAAATATAGTGCACATCATTGATTACCCGCATTGCCACAAGGGTAGGAGCTTTAGAGAACACTATCTTATCGATGAGGATTATCTTGTTCAAAGACATACTCTAAAACATGGACCTGATGGATCTTTATTGTTTCTCTTCCCCGTCTATGTAAATGATATCCGGTTACCTAACCTAGATGTTCATTTATATAAGTGTCGGGGGCTAACCATTACTCTTCGACACCTCAAAGAAGCCCTCGGGAGTAGTGTTTCTGGTAGGGTCATAATGAGTCAATCGAAAAATCCAACTATGGAGATGCCACCACGACACACTCCTGCCTATGAATACCAAGAGAATTGGAATACAACGATTGATGCAACCGGTTGGGCCCAAACTCAACTGTATGAGGCTGGAGGATCGTCGTGGCAAGCGACAACAAGTGATCAATGGCCACTGGAGGAAGATGGAATCCTTACGGGTCCAACTCAATCTTTAGTAGCTTGCCTTCTCTACCATCGAGTGCCTGTTGTTCCATTTAGGCTAGAGATTATCGTGACCATAGCGAAGCAATTATGGATCTTACTCAACAGATGGGAGACCTTGAGGTGAGGACATGAGACATCCTCAACGCGTTTCAAGACCACATCCATGGTACCCATGGTTGGCAGCAACAAGTCAACATCCAGTTCAATAATGTTAACGCCACGCTGCAACAATAACATAACGACCTCATGTTCTATTTCCACTATTAAGGTTTCAACCCTTATCACAGATGTCCGTACCCAGCATATGGGTACCCTCGCGCACAGGCTGAAAGCACCTAGGTACCCTGCCTCCCTGTCAAAGTAGCGTCCGATCGCGCCACATGTCAAGAAAACCCGAACCCAGTCCTTCCTCAGGTACGGGTCCCTAGCTACCACATGGACCTCAAGATGGGGCCAAGCTCCCCCATTGAGACGGGCTCCCGAGCTGCCACATGTCCAGTGAGACGGGACTCCGCTCCTCCATAGGAGTGGGTTGCGGTGCTGCCACGTGGCTCGAAGCACCAAGTCGGCCACCTCCTGCAAAGGCAGGCACCAGCTCCACCATGTGTCCTCCAGTTCCAGATTCCCAACTCAACTCAGAGATGGGCTCTGGGGCTGCCATGTGCAATCCTGTACAGGACCTGGTCTCCCCCGCAGAGGCTAGCTCTAATGGTGCCATGTGTCCTGCAACTTGTCCAGGACGGTGGGTTGCGGGAGTTAAGGGGTGGTGCGCCCTGTCTAAATCAAGCATTGAAGACATGCACCCTCCCTCGGCGCACGACACGGCGCATGCCTCTTGTGAGGTACTGCTGCACCCAATGGCATCATAGTATAGGCGCTACAGGCCTACCCCACTCGGCAAAGTGGGTAGCTTACAACGACAGGACAGTTGGATGTGACATTCCTTGTCATCATCAACGACTACGCATGGGCCACTCGCGTCTTAGGCGGCAAGACGACAGTTCTTCAAGCCACAGTCAAAGAAAGCTTATGCGAGAAGCCTTAGATCTTTAGGATAAGATCGCCCCGGGGCTACCTATTGGGCCACAGATCCCACTTGTAAGGCGTCTGACCTTGTCTATAAAAGGTCCAGACCGCCACCGTTATAAAGGATCCAAATCCAACCATCCACACACAAGAGAGCACACTCTCTAGCAATACAACACACACCGTGGAGTAGGGTATTACACTCTAGCGGCCTGAACCACGTAAAACCACCGTCTCACCATCTCTCATACGCGCAACCTCACCTGAGGACTAAGCCCCACTGATCAAGAACCTCCGCGGGCTACTCTCATAGCAGGTCCGGGGGAAGTGTTGCGAAAACACTTCTACATTTGGCACGCTAGATAGGGGCTTTTTCCTCTAAAAAGTGGTTTCACTTCCATCATAATGGTGGAGATCAAGAATTTCATCAGCGACCAGAACAAGCCGCAAAAGGTCGACCTGCAGGTCGACAAAGACATGGAGATGGAATTCCAAAAGCCTGAACGAGCCGTTGAGATGGTCCACCAGGTTGAGTGCTTCGACTCCAACGGCAACCACAGGCGTCACAAAGAACTCCACATCATCTATGAGGGATATTGGGACCCCGCGTCCCTGAACGCGATCAAGACCCAATGATGTGCAGTGGCTTCGGTAGCTCCTAACCAGACCCCAGCATCGAATCACAGGTGGATGGAGACGCCGAATAGCTTTGACGCCTTCGACTGCCCTGAGAACATGGCAGGATCCAGGCTCCTGCTCCTCCTCGTTGCCCCCACCATCGCCAGCATCAAGCTCTACCACATCTTGATAGATGGTGGGGCTAACCTCAACCTCATTAGCTGTGCAGCCTTAGAGAAACAGCACATCCCAGTATACAAACTCACATTGATGAGTAGGTTTAGGCCCGATCTTCTGAAAGGTATGTCGATTGGGGTGGGGAACTCGAAGTTGATGATCCGCGACACTCGAGCGGTTCGAGTACCCCTGCAATCACTACACCACGGCTCCTTTGGTTATCAACCGTGCTGCACATGCTTGACCTCGTCAAGAAGGCTAATCCCTGCAAGTGCAACCGAGAACACAAACAAGAACGTCGAAGACACGATCTGAAATTGCAAAGTTGGGGTCTCACAAACTGTAGAACAGCGATATTATTGATCTAAGCAAAACCCACCGAATATGACCGGCGGCTGTAGTATTTATAGGCTAGGGTTCGGCGAAAACACAATTAGATGCATCCCTAATGGACTCTTACGGGATACAAGACCCAAAGGCCCGATTCGGTGGCGTAACACCGGACAGATATCTGGACTCGACTTGTTTCAACGATTCCCAACGGATCCGGAGGAATTTTGAGGTGGGACCAGAAACATTGAAAAGTTTATCTTCTCCTCATTCTGTGCATATGTAGAATGTCGAAAACGGAGTCCGTATGCCTCTTGGGCGTCCGTTTTAAGGTGGACTGCTCCTGGACTCCGAGTTGAACTCGAGTCCGAGTTGTAAACTGTTTCCATCAAATTGTGGACGTCCCAGCTGGTTCTCCACGCTCCCAAGGCCTCTTTACTTCACTTGTTGATCTTCTCCATTATTCCTAATAACAATTAAATCATCACATAGCAATCTATTCTCAAACACACATAGAAAAGAAGTTAGGAACGAATTCACCTGCTGATTTATTAACCGTGCTCGTGCTCTTGTGATTTTTCCTTGCAGTTCAATGTGCGTTCTCCCCCTCTTGAATTTGAGTCATCCTCGACTCAAGTTCATCTTCTTCTCCCAAGTACGGTCACAAATCTGAAATGTTAAATGTAGGACTAACCCCAAAATCGGGAGGCAATTCAAGCTTATATGCATTATCATTAATCTTTTCAACAATCTTAAAAGGACCAGCAGCTCGTGGCATAAGTTTAGATTTCCTCAAGTTGGGAAATCGCTCTTTTCTCAAATGTAACCACACCAAATCACCCGGTTCAAGTTTTACTTCTTTTCTACCTTTAATACCTGCAATCCTATACTTCTCATTCATCATTTCAATATTTTCTTTGTAGTTTCATGCATCTTAAGAATGAATTCAGATCATTGTGTAGCATCCAAATTTATAGTTTCAGAAGGAGGCAAAGGTAGTAAATCAATAGGAGCACGGGGATTGAAACCATACACTACCTGGAATGGACTTACCTTTGTTGTGGAGTGAACGGATCTGTTGTAAGCAAATTCTATATGTGGTAAACACTCCTCCCACAACTTCAAATTTGTTTTCAAGACAACCCGCAACATTGTGGATAAAGTACGATTAACTACCTCGATCTGTCCATCCGTTTGTGGGTAACATGTAGTTGAAAACAACAACTTGGTTCCCAATTTATACCACAAAGTTCTCCAAAATGACTTAAAAATTTTGCATCACGATAAGAAACAATGGTATTTGGCACACCATGTAAATGAACAGTTTCCGTCATAAATAAATCAGCAATGTGTGAGGCATTATCATTCTTATGACAAGGTATAAAGTGTGCCATTTTGGAAAAACGATCAACAACTACAAAAATACTATCCCTCCCCCTCTTAGTCCTAGGCAATCCCAAAACAAAGTCCATAGAAATATCCTCCCAAGGTACACTAGGAACAGGAAGAGGCATATAAAGACCATGTGGGTAAAGGCGAGACTTAGCTTTGTTGCAAGTAGTGCATCGTGACACGTCGCGCTCGATATCACGCCTCATCTTTGGCCAAAAGAAGTGTGTGGACAACACGTCTTCAGTTTTCTTCACTCCAAAATGTCCCATCAAACCTCCTCCATGTGCTTCCTGCAAAAGTAATAGACGAACGGAGCTAGCTGGAACGCATAGCTTGTTAGCACGATAGAGGAGACCCTCTCAGAGCACATATTTATTCTAAGTTCTTCCTTCTCTCCAATTTTCAAAAACATCTTTGAAGTCCAAATGAGTAGGATATAATGCTTTTACTGTTTCCAAACCAAAGATTTTATGATCAAGTTGGGACATCATGCTATAACGCCTAGATAATGCATCGGCAATGATATTTTCCTTCCCTTTCTTATGCTTAATGATGTATGGAAACGACTCTATGAACTCAATCCATTTAGCATGTCATTTATTCAGATTGGTTTGACACTTAAGATACTTCAATGGCTCATGATCGGAATGTATGACAAACTCCTTAGACCAAAGATAATGTTGCCAAGTTTGTAAAACATGCACTAAGGCATACAATTCCTTATCATAAGTAGAATAATTCAGAGAAGGGCCATGAAGTTTTTCACTAAAGAAAGCAATAGGTTTACCTCCTTGTATGAGAACACCTCCAATACCAATGCCGCTTGCATCGCATTCTAGCTCAATGGTCTTGTCAAAATCAGGAAGTTGTAGCAATGGTGCTTGTGTAAGCTTCGATTTGAGAGCATCAAAAGCTTGTTGCTGCTATTCGCCCCATCGAAATGGCACTCCCTTCTTCGTTAGCTCATGTAGAGGTGCTGCAATGGTGCTGAAATCCCGCACAAAGCGCCGATAAAAACCTGCAAGACCAAGAAAACTACGAACTTGTGTGACGGTTGTTGGGGCTGGCCACCTGGTGATTGCTTCAATTTTTGCCTCATCCATCTCATTCCCTGCGAGGAAACGACATAGCCAAGAAATGAGACTTGATTGGTGCAAAAGATGCACTTTTCGAGGTTACCAAACAAACATGCATCTCTCAAAATAGTAAAAACAGCACGTAAATGATCAAGATGTTCATCATATGACTGGCTGTAAATGAGGATATCATCGAAGTAAACCACCACAAATTGTCCAATGAAAGCACGTAAAACCTCATTCATTAATCACATAAAGATGCTGGGTGCATTAGTTAAACCAAAAGGCATGACTAACCACTCATAAAGTCCAAACTTGGTTTTAAATGCAGTTTTCCATTCATCTCCTAGTGCCATTCTAATTTGGTGGTAACCACTACGCAAGTCAATTTTTGTGAAGATGATAGCACCACTCAATTCATCAAGCATGTCATCTAAGCGAGGAATAGGATAACAATATCGAAGGGAGGTGTTATTAACTGCTCGACAATCAACACACGTGCGCCAACTACCATCTTTCTTAGGAACCAAAAGAACAGGAATGAAACAAAGGCTAAGGCTTTCACGAATGTACCCGCGGTCCAAAAGATCTTGGACTTGTCGCTGAATTTCCTTAGTTTCCTGTGGATTCGCCCTGTATGCTGCACGGTTTGGCAAACTTGCTCCTGGAATAAAATTGATCTTGTGTTCAATGCCTCTCATCGGTGGTAAACCAGGGGGTATCTGGAAGGGAAACACATCCTCAAACTCCTGCAAAAGGTTAGCAACAGCAGGGGGCAATGCAATAGACAATTCATGAAGTGAAAACATGGCTTCTTTGCAAACTAAAGCATAGCACATCCCCTTAGCATCGAATAAATCAGCAAGTTCAGATTTAGTTGCGAGCAACGATGGTGATTTTAACTTAATAACTTGCTGTGTTTTTCAGATTCTAATTTTGTTGCTTTGCCATCACGAATTTTACTCTTCTCAAAATGCACAATTTCAGCAGGAGTTATGGGGAGCAAAGTGATTTTATGCATGAGAGTATATTTATTAGTTCTACCATGATGAATAGCATCTGTATCAAATTCCCAAGGACGACCCAATAAATGAGAACAAGCATCCATAGGAACAACATCAAAATCAGCAAAATCATGGTATGACCTAATTGAAAAATGTATTCTCGCTATTTGTGTTACCCGAACCTTACCGCTGTTGTTGAACCATTGAATGTGGTACGGATGAGGGTGTGCTCTTGTTGTCAAACCATGTTTCTTGACGACGTCCGTGTTCACCAAGTTATTGCAGCTACCTCCATCAATTATAGTGTGTACACGGCAGTCCTTGACGATGAGAAACATGTGGAAGAGGTTGTGTCGTTGTAGCTTGTCGTCGGTCTCCACTTTGGAGCTCAAGGCACGCTGCACAATGATGCTCCTATAGTTCTCCGTCGCCGCTGTACCAAGTACCTCTTCTTCGGTGTGTTCGTCATTTGGATCTGTAAAGTCAGTAGAAAGAGAATATTCATCTTCAACATCCGAAGTACTATCATACCCGCCATCGTCGCGTGCTATGTATGCTCGTTTGCTCGGGCAATCTCTCATCATATGACCAAGTCCCTGGCAGCGGTGACACTTAATGTCGGAAGTACGGCCCGTAGAAGGAGTGGACGATGAAGGCTTGAATGATGTCGCCTTGCTGCCATCCGGTACGCGAGAAGGTGGAGCAGCAGGTATAGTTCGTTAGCCGCCATTGGATGGTGTAGTCGCTGCACGGTTGGTCGAAGATGGTGCTGTTTTGGATGGTGTAGTCACTGCACGCGGCGTGAAGTTGCTCCTCGTGCGTTGTTGCTGTTGTTGTCGGCCCTGCAATTCTTTTTCTTCCAACATAGCAAGCTGAAACAATCTGTTAACAATATCATATTCCTTGTAATCAATAATGTCCTGAATTTCACGCCTCAACCCCCCATAAAAATGAGCTATTTTATGATCCATGTCCTCTACTACCCCACTACGCAACATACCCTTTTGTAACTCTTGATAATACTCCTCTACGGACATGTTACCTTGGTCTAAGCGCTGCAATTTTTTGCGAAGGTCCCGCTGAAAAGATGGAGGAACAAATCGAACACGCATTGCTTCCTTTAATCTATCCCATGTTGGAGGATCAGTTCTAGTTTTAACAAGTTCATTCCACCATATGATAGCAAAATCCTTAAACTCACTAGTGGCTTGACAAACTCTATGTTGTTCAGGAACAAGATGGGAATTAATTTTTTGCTCTATTGTCATCTCCCAATCAAGATAAGCCTCAACATCATAAGCACCAGAAAAAGAGGGTATAGTAAATTTCACTTTAGCAAAAGGATCATCAGGAGGACGATTATAATTGTTATGATTATTACCTCCGATACCTCGATGATAAAGTGGCAGTCTTGGCTGATTATTGTGATCTTCCGATTCATCATAAGCATTGTCTTCTTGTCTTCTAACGAGAGGCAACCGAGCCTCAAAAGTATCATCCGAAGAGCAAGGTCATCAAGTTGGCGAGTCAAGTTTGCCAATGACTCCTTCGTTGCTGCGTTGTATTTGGCGAACATATCTGTCATGGTCTTCATCATATCACATAACTCAGCATGTTGAACACATTTGTCATCATTGTCTTCTCCTGCCATTGTTAGTAGGAAACAAAAGACAACAAAAAAATATGTTATCCCTATCAACTACTGTGACAATGTGAAAGGTGGAAGAAAACAATCTCTCTCGCTCAAGCGTCTTACCACGCTCTTACAAGTGTTCTTACCGACACAGTAGGTGGTGTGGACGGTGAGATAAACCAATGAAGCGTGGGATGATTGCAAAGATACCTGTTATGCCCAAGAGAAAGGTGAAGCTTGGATGGCACAATATGGTGGCTAATAAGCAGGAAACCATTAACAGGTAAACAAAGTTGAATAAGTATTCAATGTAGGAAACTGTTGCTGGTCAACCAAGTGCTCTAGGGCCTAGCACAAAACAAGGAAGTAGTAAGGCAAAAGGAAGACAAAATGATATAACCAACAATCACAACACAAGTAGTATAGATCAATTGCTTTAATATGCGTGCTCTTCACTTTTTTTCTTTTTTTTTTTGTAATATTTTTTTGATATTTTTTCTTTACTCAGGAGCACGAAGATATGAATCACACAAATTTGCAGCTCAATTGGATGTAATATGCGTCCTATAGAAAATCAAGAAGATTCTTTAAAATTCGTGCTGAAACTTCGGAGGCCGGATATCCTATCTTCCGAGGGGAATTTGGGCAATATAATTTCGTCGAACGCGGCTACACGGCAGAAAATCGAATGCAAAATTTCGCGTAGATGAATTTGAAAAAAAATCGCTCGATTTTGAGTTCGTATGCGAAAGTTATGGCCGTTTTAAGATAGGCTGTCCGAGTTACGGTTTTTTGGATGTTGATTCCAACTTGGTTTGAGAACAAAACTCGCAATCGGATATGAAAACAATCAGGAATTTGCACAGAAACTAATGGGGTGGTGTGTGATGATCCAAGGATGAGTGGCACAAAGGTTTGTCACGTAATCTAGGGCTGGCGATGCGGGAGTTCACGCAAGGCGGCTAGCTAGGGCAAACCGATGAACGTGGTGGATTGGTTTGTTATTTAGGGATTGTGGAATAGGTGTCGAACAGAAATAAAACAAAGACGAAATACGATAACTAGGATCCAAAACACAAAGCTAAACCAGCAACAAGACTCGACCACACGAATGCAAACTCAACAATGCAAACTGTAAAACGAAACTGCAGGCACTCTAGTCTGGGAAGCGGTAAAAGCGATCTAATTTTTTTTGGATTTTCTATGGACTCTAGGTACAAAACAAAATCGATCCAATGGAAGGAAAACAAAGGTACCTCATGGGCAACCTAGAAATCTGATACCAATTGATGAGTAGGTTTAAGCCCGATCTTCCGAAAGGTATGTTGATTGGGGTGGAGAACTCAATGTTGATGATCTGCGGCACTCGAGCGGTTCGAGTATCCCTGCAATCACTACACCACGGCTCCGTTGGTTATCATCCGTGCTGCACACGCTTGACCTCGCAAAGAAGGCTAATCCCTGCAAGTGCAACCGAGAACACAAGCAAGAACGACAAAGACACGATCTGAAATCACGAAGTTGGGGTCTCACAAACCGTAGAACGGCGATATTATTGATATAACCAAAACCCACCGAATATGATCGGCGGCTGCATTATTTATAGGCTAGGGTTTGGCAAAAACACGATTAGACGCGTCCCTAATGGACTCTTACGGGATACAAGGCCCAAAGGCCCGATTCGGTGGCGCAACACCGGACAGATATCTGAACTCGATTTGTTTCGACGATTCCCAATGACTCCGGAGGAATTTTGAGGTGGTACCGGAACCATTGGAAATTTTATCTTCTCCTCTTTCTTTGCATATGTAGAACGTCAAAAACGGAGTCTGTATGCCTCCTGGGCGTCCGTTTTAAGGTGGACTGCTCCTGGACTCCAAGTTGAACTCGAGTCCGAGTTGTAAACTGTTTCCATCAACTTGTGGACATCCCAGCTAGTTCTCCACGCTCCCAAGGCCTCTTTCCTTCACTTGTTGATCTTCTACATTATTCCTAATAATAATTAAATCATCACATAGCAATCTATTCTCAAACTCACTTGCAAAATAAGTTAGGAATGAATTCACCTGCTGATTTATTAACTGTGCTCGTGCTCTTGTGATTGGTTCTTGTAGTTCGATGTACGTCTCCGCTGTTGTGATGTCCTCATCACACCCCCTCGAGCCCTTTCTCGGGGATGGGACCAGAAAACATTGTCCCGTACCAACAAATTCATCTCTGGTTAACCTTTGGGACACTCGAGAGCTTTAGGACAGAGAACATTTTGTTTAATGTTGTGGAGGTGAGTCTCCCCTACAATGCCATCATCGGCAGGCCGGCCCTGTACCGATCCATGGTTGTAGCTCACTATGGCTATATTGTATTGAAGATGCCAACCCCTTCCGGCGTCCTCAAGATCCGTGGAGATCGCTTTGGAGTAGTGTCAGCCTTGAAAGAACTCCAAGCACTTGCAGCAGCCCCAGCAATTGCCCCAGGCAATGCTGGAGCGAGTCATCCCTCGCCGAGCTCGCGCCAGCGTGACTTCGCCATTGCACCCTAGGTACAACCCTCCAACAGCGATGACTTCCCCATCAAAGCTGTCTAGATCGGTCCCGATGCTGCCCAGACCACCCGCATTGCGAGGAGTCTTGACAACAAGTAGGACTCCGCGCTTGTTGATGCTTCTTAACATCACACATCATCTCCAGTAAGGGATGAGTTTCACAGGCACCCAAAAATTGTTGTGTAGCATTTCACCCAAGAGCATTCCCAAGGGTATCATATTTATCCCAAAGGAAGGCGGTGAAGTAAAGTAAACACTATTCTTATGATCAAGGTATAGGGTACTAATCAATTATCATAACAAGGATAAGTTGATAATAAGGGTAGTGTGACACACACCTAAGCAATCTACTCTAAGGGTAAGGTTGTCCTAGCGAGGGTTAGACTACAAGATGGAGCTACTCCTACTACGCTCTAATTACTCATATACATAGCCTAATAAAGTACACATGAATTTGCTAATGGTGAAAACTAGGGTTTAGTGGTCCAACATATCAGGCATGGGCTTACCCTGGTCTACCAAGCGACTGCCGCCAAGAGCTTACATCGTAGCCAAACATGGAGGATTAGAACGGACGGATAGGGCTGTCACTACCTACCGCCTATCTCTACAACCAGTGGACTACGAGGCATCCAACTTTACTTAACTATCCAAGCACCACGCTTGCATGCTAAGTAAATACCTTAAGTGTTGCAGCGTAATATTCATCCTAAGGTAATGACTAACCTAAACATCGTTGAACCAATGTTGGATCCAAGCACTAACATATTCATATTAACATAATCACATTATTACCTAAGTAGACTATAGTGGTGGTGTACGATGTTTATGGTAACATGATAATGGCATTATGTCTAGATCATAACAACATCTACACCTAGCACATACATGGACTCCACAACCAAACAAGAAACGCTTTGCCCAAGTATATAAGTAAATAGAGACTAACAATACTATTATTATAATACATAAAGTCACAAATACAAGAAAAGATACATGAGCCATACCTTTCCCAATTTGGACTTGGGACTAGAGGCTCCTCTCTACCGCGTAACCTCCACCAAGGACTTGGAGAACTAATGTATACAAGAGAGTGAATGCCCTAGTGGTGTGTGTCAAGTGAGGTGAGGCACCCCCCTATTTATACACTCAGTCAGGCGGTTTCACACGCTAATCTTACGGGATTTCACTTACTACCGCGTCAAGGAAGCCACCAGGAGCTGACACGTGCAATTGGACTGAGTTTGGCGCCTTTACCAGTTCGGCCGAATAGGGGGTTCGACCGAATTGAGGTTGGCCCCACTAGACTCTCTCTTGCACCTGGACACTGATATGTGGGCCCTTTGTCAACCTTCTAGATGAATCAGGGTGAAAACCTACAGCTACCCGCCTAATGTGGGCCATTGGATCCTTAGGAAGCCACATGGCATTGTCTGATTGGTGGGAAGTGTGTTTCCTTGCCTTTTGGCCATGCATTTACCTCAAATCTGCATATAATACCTGAATGCACCAATTTCACCAAGTACAAGTGGAACTAGGTTATTCTAACTATGATGTGTGTAAGAAATATTCATTCCTTCACATAACTGAGTTATATTGACGATAGAAATTGGTATATAACAACCGTCAGCAAACTCCCCCAAGCTTACCCTTTGCTCGCCCCGAAGCAAAGATAAAGACTTAGGTTGTTGATCAGGAGTTGCTACTATGTCCTATTTTGCAAAAGTACCAAGTGCACAACAAAGTATTCTACCTTGCATTGAATAAATTGGCTATGGTACCTCACCCATTTTCTTAGTCGGCTTATGCCTCATCCTTTTCTTGGGTGGTTGAAGGATAAAACAGCAAAATGAGCATGCATCACCTAATGTATGAGTTCCACTCAAATTTTCGGAGAATTTCAAATGGTGTTTGGATTTAAGTTCCTCAAATGATGCACTCAAGCACTCCTATGTGGGAAGTGGTATTTGTATCCTCACCAAGGCAATGCCTTTCTTGTCCTACATCTAAATAAGGCTAGTGTGTGGAGCTTGGTAGGGATCAAGAGTAGGCATATTTGCAACACATATATTGCTAAGTCAAAAGAGTAAGCCTTAGGAGGAAACAAATCATACTTTTGATCAAGATTTGTTCAAGTGTGATGGGATATTTGTGGAGTGGGAATATGGATGCATTCTCTTTTTGTGAGGATGAAACATGGCTACTTATACTCTCTTTTTTTCTTTTTTTTCTCACATTCTTGTACATGAGCATGCATTTTCTTTTTCTCGTGGCCATGTCTTCTACTCCTCTTTTCAAATAATTTTGAGAGAGTATTATGCATGGAAATCATGGAGTATCTTTTTGGTGGTGGAATGGTATGATAGAATTTTGCTAACTTCTAGTGTAGAAGTTTAGCATGTGCCCATGTAATCTTGATCTTAAAAGCATGAAATGATTCTCACATAGGTCTATACTAGTTTGAGCAAGCTCAATGTGAAGGCAAATAGCATATGCATAAGATTTATCTAATTCAATTCATCATATGGCTTTGGTAGGAATTTCTATCAAATGAGGAACTCCCATTTAAATTTTCTCTGTGGAATCAAGTTTCACTTTCAACTAGGATATTAGCAACTCTTATCACTATATCATATCCCACAACAACCTAGATTTGGAATTAGCTTTTGCTACCCACAATTTCCAAGTTTCAAGCAAGAATATTCTAAACCAATAAACCCAATACTTGGAGAATACTGAGTTGTATGCAAGGGACTAGAAAAAATAAAACAGAGCGACTATTTATCATTTCAACTTATGCAATGTAAAAATATTCTTACCACACATCCCTTATTTTATTAACCTAACCTATACTACATTATTACTATTATTATATTTTTTAAGATGCATATGTTGTGAAAAGAGAGAAATAAAATAAACTAATGCAAATGGAATGTGATACAAGTTACTTCAAGTGGTGGGGAGGGTGGGGGTTCTCCCCTAAGCTTTTTCTTGGTCAAGGTCCGCGATAGGGGTTGAAACCCTAACGACGGATTTGGCCATGAGGTTGGACTAACCTTGCTGCAGCATGGCTTTGATATTGTAGGATTGAGTGTCGATGTTGGGTTGCCTTCTATGGGTTCCATGAGTGTGGTCGAGGAGAGTGTTGTTGATCTTGCTCATCCACACCTCAAGGTTTCCATAGGTTGGATGTACCTTGTTTTTCCTTGGCTAAGTTAATGATAACCCTTGGCTCCAAAGGAATAACGTGCACTCAACATGTGTTGAGTGTGTTCCGTCATTCTTTTGCTAAGGTGTATCATACCTTCTTGCCATAAAGAAATAACTTGTACCTCTCATGCATTGGATGTGATCCGTCACTCCTTGGCTTAAGTTAATGATAACCTTTACCACAAAGGTGTGACATGTACCCAACTTGTGTTGAGTACGATCTTGTTATTCCTTGGCTAAGGTACAACATACCTATAACCACAAAGGAATAACTTACATCTAGTGATGGTGGCAATTCCCTTTAGCTTTAATGAGTGTTTAGAATAGATGAGAGCATAATGCTCTCACATATTCATAGCAGCTCATTGGTTGCTCACGGAGGGTTTCCATGCAAAATCTTCGGCCTCTTAAAGTTATGGTTGACCTTCGGGCTTACTTTTTGATAGGTTGCAACCATCCTAATTTACTCCTTGGCCAAGAGATATTGAAATGGAATCCTCTTAGGGTTTCCAACAATCGTATCTTTGAATGCTTGCATAGTAATATTACTCCTACAAACTTCCTCTCTATGATAGAGAGGGATGGTTAGCAACCGATACTTGTACAAATGAATTTTCGGGTTAGGTAACCAAATCTTCATTTGTACGCACGGAAAAGAACAAGACTAAATATGCATTGGGTCCAATTTCTAGCGGATTTATGATAAATGTATGAATCATTGCTAGGAGTGGGGCTTTACAGATAAATCAATTTGAACATTTTCTAAAGCTCCTACTCATAACAATGCAAGTGATATCAATATATGGGTCCCTTCATCTTGTAAATTTTTTTAACCATCATAGTTTTTTTCTACACAAGAGCAAATGTTATCATTTGGATCATGACAAATAATATTCTCGATTTTATCCTCATGAACATTTTTAATTTCTTGCCTATGAATTTGAAATTTAGTGATCCATGCATGAATGAGTTTCAGATCAAAATTGTGGACATCAGTATTCCTAGGTTGCTACATACCAATTCAACCATTAAGTCATTCCATAAGCATTATCTAGGCAGAATATGTCTAAGTTAACTTTAGCAATGCTTATGAAATTCTAGGTACTCGTTTAGATTTATTCCCAAGTAAGGTGACATTCCTTTTGGAAGAATAAAAAAGAGCAATGCCCACACTTACTCCCGTGAGAATGCATAAGAATTGAATGATGAGAAGGTGTAAACCTTCCTTACCAATGTAAACAAAAATCATTCAATCCTAATGCAATTCAAACAACAAAATTTGTTTAAACTTGTACCTCAATTGAAGAGCAGTCCGGTTGAAGGTTTTTATGTGAGAAACAACCATAAATTTTGGTGTAGCCTTCATGTTCAATGCCTTCTGCCATGTTGAGGTTGCAGTTGAATGGGCTTCATCTTACTCCTCCATTGGGCCACCACTTTGAGCATTCCTCCACCATGAACTCAAAATGAGATCGATGGAGAGATATGCACTTGATGAGGCCTTCCAACCTCTTTACATTTTTGTCCTTGCTGCACTAATATCAAGAACAAACAAAACATCTTGAAAACGGCTTACGTTAGCTCAAAAGCATGTTGTACCCTTTGTCAAATTGTTTCTCCCAAAATGAAGCAACTTGCAAATGCAATGAATATTAGCGGAAATATTTTTTGTTTGAATTAGGAAGATGAATTGAAGTGGTTATGACAAAGGTTCATATCCAAATAAATTTATTCACTAATTCAAAAATTTAGTTTTATGATGGTTGGAAATTTTACTTTCCAACATGCATTTGTGAAAATTCAAACATTCTAAATGCAAATGCAAAGATTGGTGGGAAATTCAAATATGCAATTGAGAATGCAAATATGAGATAACTACCAATTAACCTATTGGCAATGACTCACCAAATTTTTGAAGTCTGATGAGTGGAACTTACCTCCGTCCCGTTTAGTGTGATGATTTGTTGTCCAATCCCGGAGTTGAAGATGTGGACAACTTCTCTTGCTTGACATGACAAATCTCCTTTGGCATATCTGTTGGACATGTGGACCACATGATGTCCCTAGCCTGTCCGTCATCTTGATGAAGACTTGTTGATGTAGTGACGACATTTCCCTCTTGAAGATATTCTCTCATGAGCACGATGAGGCTTGTCCTCATTTAGGGGTGCCACTTTGACCATCTTGATATGCCTTAAGGTTAACCCATACTTTGATCATGGATCAAAACTTCCTTGGGCATGATGACATGTGGACTCCACAATCAAACAAGAAACGCTTCATCCACAATGTCACTTGCCCTAGGTTGCATGGGCTTGGTCGAAGGGTAGGAATCCCAACAAGTGATTGTTGGATATCTTGGATCTTGAATGCTCTTTAATTTTCTTGTCCTTGGCCAAGGGATTCATGTGGATGTTGTCTTGATTTCTTGCTTGGCCATGGACAAGATACTTCAAGGTAGGCTAGTTGAACTTAAATCCTTTGAAATCCGCATAGCCTCCTTGATTGCAAGGGTGATGTTGATTCCACCCTTGACCTCCTTGTTGGTGATAGCCATTGGAGTTGTGTTTGGAAGGAAGAATCCCCATGGGTCTTTAGGGAAATGATTCCCCAAGTGGCCCATGTTGACATGGATTTTCACAAATCATGTGAATAGGCATGACTTTGATCATTCAAACACTTCTCCATTGGCTTGATCTTCATGATACTTCAACGGGAGGTGTAGTTCCATAGCTAGCATGTCCAGTTTGCTAAGTGGTGTGCATGCCAAGCTAAGGGAACTAGAGCATTCTTCAATCCACCCCTTGAGTAGAGACCATATTCACATCCATGATGAATGAGAATAGGACTTCTTCAGCTCCAACACGAATGTAGTAATGGATTGGTGGAGCCAATCCATGACATGAGTGTTGGATGAAGAGCCAACTATCCACCCCATGATGAAGGAAAACCAAGAAGAATTCTTGGAGGCTCCCCCAAGATTAGGGATGGATGACTTTGGCTCCTACGGGAAGCTGAAATTCTTCCGCGAAAGGCAATGGTGTTACGTAAAGGACAATTGTTGAGGTACGCCTTAAATCATCTTGCAGTTGAACACTTGCATCCATGTTGGCCATCCCATGAAATGGGTTAGCCAGCACTACCTTGTTTTCACCACAAAAAGGAGAAACAACAAGGGTAATCCTGTCTAATAACTACTAGTACCCATAGCTTAATCACAAGTGATAGCTATCCTTCACTTCCTTTGCCTTTCCCAACAACGATGCTAGAAATGCTTTCTTAATGTCACAGGTCATCTCCAGTAAGAGATGAGGTATGTAAGCACACGGAAACTATCGTGTAGCATTTCACCCAAGAGTATTCCCAAGGGTATCGTATTTATCCCAAAGGAAGGCGGTGAAGTAAAGTAAACACTATTCTTATGATCAAGGTATAGGGTACTAATCAATTATCGAGGGTTAGACTACAAGATGGAGCTACTCCTACTATGCTCTAATTACTCATATACATAGCCTAATAAAGTACACATGAATATGCTAATGGTGAATACTAGGGCTTAGTGGTCCAACATATCGGGCACGAGCTTACCCTGTGTCGGTACCCTGCGTACCGGATACACCTTGGAACTGCAAAGAGTTCAAAGGAACTCCACCTGTCTGAGTTGAAGACCCCCAAAGGCCCCACGTGTCACTCGGAACCGGACCTGCCTCCCTCATATGGTTATTCCCAGTGCCGCCACGTGTATCATAAAACCGGAGCTACATTCGATACATGGGAAAGCTCCGGGCTAGGTATCTGTGTGGCACCCCCAGACCTAACCCCTGACAAGGGGAAGCTCCGGTACCGACACGTGTACAATATCACCGGACCTACCCGTCCAAGACGGTAAGCTCCGGAGCTGCCACGCGTCCAACCGCCGGACCTTCAACCTCAACAAGCAGATTGGTGGACCTCCAACAGCTCGGACCTTCGAGGAACATTAAAGACTTCAATACCTGATTACGTGTCATTAATACTATCTTAATGACACACGATCGGAGGACTCTTAATACCAGTAACACCACCATTAAGGGGCATTACCACGCTATTAAAGGGAATTAAGCACATTAACTGTGTATTAGGCATTAGTAACCACTAGGGCCACATATCGGGTCTCGCTAACAATGTAACGGCCAGCCCTTGTACAATAAAAGGACTTGCCGAGCGATATACAGGGGACTCTCTGGACTCTAAGGGACTCCCAGACACTCTGGTCTCTCACACACAAGCGCTCAGACGCTCAATACAACAACAACACACACCTGTAGAGTAGGGTATTACGCTTAGGTGGCCCGAACCACGTAAATCCTCTTGTCAAGCTGCCATCTTGCTCTGAATCTCCGCGCGCCCCAACCTAACTAAGAAACTCCGTGGGCAGCCAACGGTAGTACCGGGAGAATTGCCGGAACCAGACTCCAACAGTTGGCGCGCAAGGTAGGGGTAGCGCTTGAGATTCGAAGATGGTGAATTCTGCTGCTGGATCATCCAACGGTAACCATGCTGTGCAACTTTCTGGAGGCAATCCCTCCAACATGCAGCAGCCAGCAGGTACTGTGGCTCTAGTAGGAGTCATGCCACCACCACCACCGTCCGCTCCTATGAATCAAGCTGGACAGCGAGATGGGGCGTCTGTGTCGATCACTGCATCGGCGAACAACAACCCCGAACACGCGCTTAATGCTGCGCATGCTCTTCTCCAACGTCCACCACCTCCAGGAGCACCCCAGGGTGCGATGGAACAGTGGAGAGCTGATATGGATCATCTGGTTGCAGCAGCAGCCAATCACATCAGCAATCAAGGTCCTCCCCCCCTCGGGGCGGGCCCCAATGCAGCATCAGACCTTGTCGGGTAGACTCGGTCCGCAAGCTTTGCAGCACGGGAGGCATGCTGCATCTCAACAGGTGATGTCGCTGCCTTCCGGGGCGCGACGTACTCACACGATAACGAGGCTTTCGACTCATGACCTCCGGGCGGAGCTCGATTGTTGTTACCGGCAACAGGACGGTCGCGTCCACATCGAGCATGCTCGCGAGAGGCGAGAGGCTCGAGATAGCCCTGCTCCTGAGGGAGTAGGAGGATGCTGTTCTGCCTTGGCCATGCACCTACGCATGGTCATATGGCCACAGAAGTTCCGGCCTCACCTGCTGGAGAAATTTGACGGGACTGTTAATCCCGCGGAATTTCTTCAAATATACTCCACCGCTATCCTTGTGGCTGGGATCAATGAGGCCATGATGGCCAATTATTTTCCTGTGGCTTTAACTGGGATCACCAAGTCTTGGTTCATGAGCCTTCCGCCTGACTCCATCAACAGTTGGGCGGAGTTGTGCCAACAGTTCACCGCCAATTTCGGGAGCTCATACACCCGACCAGGCACGGAACTGGATCTTTTTGCTGTTAAGAAAAAAGGGTGAGAGTCTTTGCGATCTTTCATCCAGAGGTTCTCCCAGGTACGAAATACCATTCCTTCTATCTCAAGCGCTTCTGTTATTGTAGCATTCAGGCAGGGCGTTCGAGATAAGAAGATACTGGAAAAGCTGGCGACCAAGGAAGTCACTAGCGTCACGAAACTCTTCAGCTTGGCAGACAAGTGTGGCAAGGTTGCAGAGGGCCGTGAAATGCACTCCCAACCACATCCGGAGGCCAACAAAAAATCCTCCAAGGGTGAAGCCACTACCTCAAGGAGTGGCAAGAAGAAGAAAAAGTCCAACGGTAAGAAGAAGCCGTCGGTCGACACACCTACTGCTGCAGCTGCTACAGCTCCGGGTGGCCAGGGGCCATGCCCCGAGAAACGACCTCGGCCGTCGTCTGAAGATGGTGGAAGCTCCAAGATGTGGTGTCCCATACACAAGACGGACAGCCACAACCTAGAAAATTGCCGAGAGGTCTAGAACCTTGCCGAGCGCTACAACAAGCATCGGGAAGAAGCTCCTTTTCGTCAAAGGGAAGGAAAACAAAAAGTCGACGAAGCTCCAGCTGAAGAGGAGTTAGGCTTTCAGGACCCCAAAAAGGTCTTGAAGGTTGTTTACACCTCTGTTGACGATGACTCCGACGTCTCCGACAACGAGCGTCAGAAGACCATGAACACCATCTTTGGTGGTTCGTGGGACATCACTTCCCGCCGTGTCCTCAAGACAATGCGGCGGGACATGGCCTCCGTAGCTCCCACTGCCAGGGCGGAGCCTCATGGGAAGTGGCTGGATACTGCCATCACCTTTGATGCTTTGGACTGCCCTCAGAACATGATCGGAGCTGGTCAACTTCAGATGAAGGTATCTCCGACCATCAATAACATCCAGCTCCACCACGTAATGGTGGACAGAGGTTCGGGGCTGAACCTCATAAGCTTCGAAGCCTTCGTCAAGCTTCAGCTCCGACCTTCGGATCTTCGCCCATCCCGACCTTTCTCAGGAGTAGGTCCGGGAGCCATAACTCCACTCGGTGCCATTACTCTCCCGGTGACCTTCGGAACTCGGGATAATTACATGACCGAGAAGTTGGTCTTCGACGTGCACAGATCAACTTGGGATTCAACACCATCTTGGGCAGGCCAGCTTTATACAAATTCATGGCTGCTGCTCACTATGGCTACTTGGTGTTGAAGATGCCAACACCCTCAGGCGTTCTCCAAATCTGCGGAGATTGCACCGCCGGAGTCACTGCTCCAGAAGAACTCCACGCGCTTGCTACAACGCAGGAGGAAGAATCCGGAAAGGAACAAGATCCGAAGCCCCAGAGCATTCGTCATCGAGGCTCAACCTCCGCACCTCGTGTGCAACCAAGCGGCGACACCGACATTCCCATCAAAGTCATCCAAATTGGTTCCAACGCTGCTCAGACCACCCGTATATTGGGAGGTCTGAACGACAAATAGGAACTCGCGCTCATCACTTTCCTCCGGGCTAATGTCGACGTGTTTGCCTGGCAACCGTCACAAATGCCTTGGATCCTTTGGGACGTGATTGAGCACAATCTGAAGATTTATCCCGACGCTCGGCCTGTACATCAGAAGCCTCGGAAGCAATCAATAGAGCGACAAAACTTCATACGTCAAGAAGTAAAGAAGTTGCTCGAAGCTGGATTCATCCGGGAAGTCTTCCACCCAAAATGGCTAGCAAACCCAATCGTTGTACTTATGGCCGACGAGAAGCTTCAGATGTGTATCGACTACACAACACTGAATAAGGCATGTCCAAAGGATCCATTTCCACTACCTAGAATAGATCAGATAGTAGATTCCACCTCCGGGTGTGAATTACTGTGTTTCCTAGAGGCATATTCTGGGTATCATCAAATCAGAATGTCTAAGAAAGATGAAGAGCATACTGCCTTCATCACAGTAGATGGATTATACTGTTACACTGCCATGCCATTCGGTCTCAAAAACGCTGCTTCAATGTTTGTGCGAGCTATGTACAAAACTTTTGGAGAGCTCATCAGAGATGTACTGGAAGTGTACGTCGATGACATCGTCGTCAAGATCAAGAACAAGGAGTCATTTATTGACACCTTGCAAGCTATCTTCGACAAGTTGCGAATCACACGCACAAAGCTGAACCTAGACAAGTGTGTCTTCAGGGTTAGCTCCGGAAAGCTTCTTGGATTCTTGGTGAACCACCGAGGAATAGAGGTGAATCCGCCGAAGATTAAAGCTATTGAAGACATGCGGCCATCAGTCCGCATCAAGGATGTCCAGAAGCTAACTGGGTGTCTAGCAGCCCTCAGCCGGTTCATATCAAGACTGGCGGAACGGGCGCTACCCTTCTTCAAATTATTGAGGAAGTCTGGACCATTCCAATGGTCCAAAGAAGCAGAAAAGGCTTTCCAAGAGCTAGAGCAGCTCCTCACCACTCTACCAACTTTGGTAGCTCCAAACCATGGTGAGCCACTTCTGCTTTACATTTCAGCAACTAACGAAGTTGTTAGCATGGTCCTGGTTGCGGAAAGACCAGAACCATCCCCAGTTCAGTAATCCAGACCCTTCCGGGAAGATCCGAAGCTACCTAAAGGCGAGTCTGAGTCCCAGCCCCCAGACCTGGATCCTCAAGGCGAGAAGTCAAAGGATCAACCTCCTTCAAATGAAGGAGTTACTGTTGCTGAACAAGAAGATCTGCCCCTTTTCGGGAAGGTCCGGGTCACTTTAGAAGAAGCTCCGGGTTCTTCTAGCAAGATCCCGGAGGTCCCTGAAGAAGCTCCGGACCCCTCCGGGAGGGTCCGAGTTGATGAGGAGGAAGCTCCGGTCCCCTCTGGGAGGGTCCGGACAGTCCAACACCCAGTGTACTTCATCAGCGAGGTACTCCATGATGCCAATACTCGGTACTTAGAGGTGCATAAGCTGCTCTACGCAGTTCTTATTGCCTCTAGGAAGCTTCATCACTACTTCCAAGCTCACAAGATTTCAGTGGTAACCTCTTATTCATTGCGTGCAATGTTGCATAACCCCAACTCTACTGGGAACATTGCAAAGTGGGTGGCGGAATTGGCCGAGTTCGATCTTGAATTCGTCCCAAGACAAGCGATCAAGAGTCAAGCATTGGCAGACTTTGTGGCATAATGGACCCCCTCTCCATAAAATCCTGGGGGCCCCAGTGAGCAGAAACCAGAACCCAAGGTTCCGGTCTTCACTGAGCCTAACTGGACTCTCTACTTCGATGGCTCCATGCAGAAGCACGGGGCCAGAGCTGGAATCCTTCTCCTCGCTCCGACCGGGGAGAAGGTCAAATACATGGTTCACCTTGACTTCAAGGCGACCAACAACATGGAGGAGTATGAAGCATTAATTTATGGGCTCAAGGTGGCACTATCATATGGTGTCAAGTAGCTGTTGGTAAAGGGTGATTCGCAACTCATTACAAAACAAGTCAAAGATGAATGCTGCTGCAACAACCCTCAACTAGCTTCATATCTACTTGAAGTCCAGAAGCTTAAGAAGGACTTCGAAGTCCTGGATCTTTGCCATATCCAGTGTCTCAACAACGCTGAAGCTGACGAACTCTCGATGAAAGCTTCCACCAGAGCTCCAATTCCTGACGGAACCTTCGTTCGGAGATTTTCAAGACCAACAGCTCAGCCTACCGAACTGAGCGAAGGGGGCTAGACTAGCACCTCGAAGCTGGCGGTCTCGATGGCCCTGTTACCATGGCGTTCATCAAGGGTTGTAGGTGCTGCAGGAAGCTCTGAGCAACCCAACATGCAAGACTCAGAAGCTCAAGTTAGCTCCGATGCATGGATCTCGGAGATCCGGAGCTACTTGAAAGACAACATCCTTCCTAAAGACAATGTATCTGCTGACCGGATAGTTAGATTGGCTAAAAGATACACACTGGTAGAAGGGGATCTCTACCGGCATGGTGCCAACAGCATCCTAATGCAGTGCATTACAAGCGAAGAAGGCCGCGAGCTCCTCACGGAAATCCATGGAGGCGAGTGTGGGAACCACGTATCTTCCCGCACGTTGGTCGGTAAAGCCTTCCGACATGGTTTTTACTGGCCTACAGCACTCCAGGATGCAACCAAGCTAGTGAAGAAATGTGAAGCATGCAAGTTTCATGCGAAGAAAATTCACACACAAGCTCAACCTCTACAAATGATACCCCCGACATGGCCATTCGCCGTGTGGGGTATGGATATTTTGGGACCTTTCCCAAGAGCCGTCGGGGGTTACAAGTTCTTGTATGTCGCCATCGTCAAGTTCACCAAGTGGCCAGAAGCAACTCTAGTCGTGACAATAAACAAGCAATTAGCTATCAATTTCTTGCAGTCCATAGTATGCAGATTTGAAGTCCAAAACAAGATCATAACTGACAATGGGAACCAATTCACAAGTTCTGCATTCCAAGGATATTGCGAAGACCTCGGCATTCAAGTCAGTTATGCTTCCGTAGCTCACCTGATAAGCAATGGCCAAGCTGAGAGAGCAAATGCAGAAATCCTAAAAGGACTCAAGACGCGCACATATGAGCTCCTAAAAAAACATGGAGCCAGCTGGATTGAAGAGCTTCCGCCCACCTTGTGGGCAAACAGGACAACTCCAAACCGGTCAACTGGAGAGACACCCTTCTTCCTGGTGTACAGGGCTGAAGCAATCCTTCCTTCGGAAATCACCTTGGGGTCGCTCCGAGGTCCGGACCTTCGACGAAGCCACGCAGGACCAGCTCCGACGTGAAGACCTTGACATCGTTGAAGAGGGAAGGTGCCTAGCAGCTGTTCGAAATGCACGATACCGCCAAGTGCTCCGGCGCTATCACCAAAGGCATGTGCATAACCAATAGCTCGAGGAAGGCGATCTGGCACTACGAAGAATACAAACTCGATAAGGGTTAAACAAACTTTCCCCCAACTGGGAAGGACCCTTCCGAGTGATCAAAGTATCCTGTCCCGGATGCGTTCGCTTGGCAACCGAGGATGGGACACTGCTCCCTAATCCTTGGAACATTGAGAACCTCCGTAAGTTCTACGCTTAACATCACAGAGGTGAGTTTCTAATTACATATGATGTATGTTATAGCGTTGTGACGCCCGGTTCCGAAAAATGAACCAAGCTAACGGATATGTGTGCCCAAGATGTTCATCACACATACACGAGTGCAATCACATAAGGATATACAGAAAATTACCACAAAACAAGATTAATTAACCAAATTTTATTAAACAAACCATATTATCCTTGATTACAAACTCTAATGAATGTTTATGACAAGTTCAAATAATGCAGCGGAAATACTCTAATTTAGCAAACTAAACAGCTAGGCAGCATAAGCGATAGGGTATAGCGCAGCTCCAATCAACACCACAGGCAAAGCTGACAGTAGACACGGCCTAGAACTCCGCATTATCACCATTAAACTCCCAATCTTGACCTGCAACTGTTGGGGGGGGGGGATTGCAAGAGTGAGTACATGTCGTACTCAGCAAGTGTGGAAAGTATGACATGTGGCTGATTCAAATGACGACAATAATAATGACAAAGTGCTGAAAAGTACATTAAAACATTTGGAAAGCAATATATTTTACGTATGTGAAGTAAACCCATCATAATCATAAATAATATCATAATACCAATCTGAATTCACTACCATCATCAATAATTTTAGATTTCACCATTGCCAATAACCGTATTCAATACCACAAATAAATCCATAACCATAATACCAACCATAACCATCCCAAATACCATTCCAATACCAAGTTCCCTCTAATCATGGAAGTTGTCCAGGTGCTCATAACCGGGAGCACGACTATCATGATAGTTTTAGACACACTCCGCAGAGTTTGTACCACTTTACCCACGTGTTTGTGATTTCATCACCTTTCGATGACTATAGAATCTCAATTATGCCGTCTCACACTTCCGTAGGTGTGTGGCCAAGAGATCACAAAATAGACTTTACAATAGGATTACTAGCCTATTTAGACCTCACTGATGTTTCACCGGTGGTGATGTCTCCCACAGAGCACATCTTCAACCAAGGGCCCCCTCTTGAGCCATTCGGATCCCAGGGTAGTCCCACCAATCATCAACAAACCCAATCCGACTACCCCTTCCCCGAGCATCCATAATGGTCCAAATAGCACTGGCAAAGCCCTAATTAATCAGCTACGATGCACCCATACTTGGCCTCGTGGTGGCACTGTAGTCCTGGCTTATTCTCGCATGAACCGGTCCTTAGATCTAAAGCAAGCAAACCACCATAACATCCAACCCATCCACATACCAGGCTTGCTTAGATCACCCATTACCATATCATATTGACCAGTTCATGTTAACCATAGTATCATTAATGCATAACTAAGTTGAGAGGTATAGTTGTTTCCCATCCCAGTTGATTAAGCGAAGCAAAAGGTAAAAAGCCCTTCCCGACTCTCTACCATAAATTCCAGGCGACAAGGGTGGTCAAACAACGCTAGTAAACTTCCTACCATAGGATTCCCATCAAATTGACACAAGCATGCAGTTTGCAAACAAAACATTTATTTTAAAAACAGGATCAATATGCTTCAAGGACACTTGCCTTGCTCTTGCGATTGATTAGGATCAAAGCCTTCAAACTCTTGGTGTTGTAGATCCTCCACGGCACTTTCTAGCGCAAATCCGTCTAATCCGCACAATAAGCATACAAGACAAGAAAAACAATCAAAGAGTGCACAAATATTACTCAATATGACATTATATGCATGATTGATGCCAATGCAAGGTAGAACTTGTTAATAGATTGCTTTTAATGATCACTAACCAGTTCTAATAGCTTTTAACAAGTTTATACAGGTTTGGAGTTGATTAGATCAAATTTTAGAATTAATTCAACACAATTTAACTAGAAAGATCGGACTAGTCCACTAGGGACTGGACAAGTCCGCACCTTGCGAGATCAGCAGATTAGGATTTTCTAGATTGACGTAAATCTGGAGATTATGGGTTGAATTCACGTAAGGAAAAGAGAATACAAGCAGGTGTTTAGGACTCCAATGAATCAAGAAACTTGGAGGTAACACTTGGATCTTGAGGATCTAGGGTTGGTGATGAACTTGGAGATGAATTGGTGGTGAAGGACGAAACTTGATGGAGATCTTGATCCTCTTTGGTTTCCTCCTCTTCTTCTTCTTGCTTGGGATCTTCTCCTCCCTCCTTGATGGTGTCTCTCCACGAACTAGGGTTTGGGTGCGGTGGAAAAGTGGCAAATAGATGTCAAGCAAAGGGGTGGGGTTGTTTATATAGAGGTGGAGGCTAGGGTTAGATGGATTTCGAGTTTGAGAGGAGTAGAGGCCGGTTTAGAGTCCCACATGGGCTCTAAATGAGTTAGGCACGATGTCCCTAGGCCCACTTAACGTGAAACCCAAGAAAGAAGTCGTAAAACAAAAGATCAACTCGGAGTCGCGAAACATCGGACAAGTCCGGAAAGGATCGGACTAGTCCGAAGTCGTCCAGAGAGAAAATCGGACAAGTCTGGCCAAAAATCGGACAAGTCCGACTTTAAACAGAGAGGAAATCAGACAAGTCCGCTGCAACACCGGACTAGTCCGGAAAAGCCCAAGGACTTAGCAATTTTTCAAGGATTCTTGGAATATCGGACTAGTCTGCACAAAATCGAACAAGTCCGAAAGTTTCCAGAGGCAAAATCGGACTAGTCCGCAGCAAAAACGGACAAGTCCGTTTTTAGTCAGAGAGAAGTCGGACTAGTCCTCACCAAAATCGGACTAGTCCACACTTTCCTGCGATTTAAGTGCGGTTTTGTTCCAAATAAATATTAATCTCATTCCTCTTTATGTGGGTTAATGTTAAACATGTATATGAGTGTATGCAAGGCATGATGCATGAAAATGAGGGTGTTAGAAACCTACCCCCCCTTAAAATGAATCTCGCCCTCGAGATTCGACGCGAAAGAGAAGAGAGAGGGAAATTCCTTCTTGAGATCATCTTCTAGCTCCCAAATTGCTTCTTTTTCTGTGTGGTGCTTCCATTGAACTTTACACCATCGAATCACCTTGTTCCTTGTTACTCTCTCCTTGGTTTCAAAGATCTTGACCGGTTGCTCGGTGTAAGTCAAATCTTCTTCTAGTTCCAATCCTTCCATTGGCACTTGTTCTTCTGGTACCCTCAAACACTTCTTGAGCTGGGAAACATAAAAGACATCATGGACATCCGAAAGATGAGCTGGCATCTCCAACTCATACGCTACTTCTCCTCTTTTGTCCAAAATCTTGAATGGTCCAATATAACGAGGTGCGATCTTGCCCCATATGTTAAACCTCTTATGACCTCTCATTGGTGACACCTTGAGGTAAACAAAATCTCCCACTTCAAAGGCTAATTTCCTTCTTCTATTGTCCGCATAGCCTTTTTGCCTTGATTGGGCAGCCCTCAAGTTTTCATGAATTATTTGGACTTGCTTTTCGACTTCTTGCAACACATCTGGACCAAATACTTGAGTTTCTCCTGCCTCATTCCAGAATAAAGGTGTCCTACACTTCCTTCCATAAAGTGCTTCATATGGTGACATTTTAAAACTTGCTTGGTAACTATTGTTGTATGAAAATTCTGCATATGGCAAGCTTTTGTCCCAACTTTTCCCATGCTTCAAAGCACAAGCTCTTAACATGTCCTCCAAAATCTGATTGGTCCTCTCGGTTTGTCCATCCGTTTGAGGGTGATATGCTGAACTAAAATTCAACCTCGTTCCCAAGGCTTCATGCAATTTTTGCCAAAACCTGGAAGTGAATTGTGAACCTCTATCTGAGTCTATCTTCTTCGGTACTCCGTGTCGACACACAATGTGCCCCATGTATATTTCGGCCAATTGTGCAGCTGTATATTTGGTCTTCACATGGACAAAATGAGCTGACATGGTTAAGCGATCCACGATTACCCAAATTGAGTCATACCAAGACTGAGTACGTGGTAACCCAACTATGAAGTCCATTCCAATTTCTTCCCACTTCCATTCCGGGATCTTCAATGGTTGCAATAATCCAGCTGGCCTTTGATGTTCTGCCTTGACTTGTTGACACACATCACACAGGGCCACATATTCAGCTATGTCCTTCTTCATGCTATCCCCACCAATAGCAAGTCTTCAAGTCTTTGTACATCTTCGTACAACCGGGGTGAATCGAGTATGGCGAGTCATGTGCCTCCTTTAATATTGTCTCTCGGATATGCTTTACATTAGGCACAACGATTCTCTTTCCAAGCCATAAGGTACCATGTTCGTCCTCATCGAATCTGAATTCTCTCCCTTCTTCGGTCCTTTCTTTGATTTCCTTGATCTCTTCATCTGCGGTTTGTGCCTCCCGAATTTCTTGCTCCAAGGTTGGGTTTAACTCCATCATCTCCATCTCATTTACAAATCCGAGGTTCAACTGTTCAAACTCCTTACATAACTCGAATGGTAACTCTCGAACTGTGAGTTGATGACTTACTCCCTTTCTACTCAGAGCATCGGCCACTACATTGGCTCTTCCCAGGTGATAGTTGATCCCCAAATCATAATCTTTGATGAGCTCCAACCATCTCTGTTGCCTCAAGTTCAGATCCGTTTGTGTGAAAATATACTTCAAACTCTTATGATCCATATAAATTTCACACCTATGTCCAGGAATATAGTGCCTCCAAATCTTCAATGCGTGTACCACGACCGCGAGTTCCAAATCGTTTGTGGGGGTAATTCTGCTCATGTTTCTTCAATTGTCTTGATGCATAGGCGACCACTTGACCTTCTTGCACCAATACACATCCAAGTCCTTGTCTCGATGCGTCGCAATAATATCAAAACTCTTGCTTACATCCGGCAATACCAAAACTGGGGCTGTTGTCAACCTCTTCTTTAACTCCTCAAAACTGTTTTGACAAGCTTCAGTCCATTGGAACGCCTTTCCCTTCATTAGCAACTTCGTCATAGGCTTGGCTATCTTGGAAAAGTCCTTGATGAACCGACGGTAATATCCAGCCAAGAAAACTTCTTATTTCCTTGACATTTTGCGGGGGCTCCCACTTCAACACGTCTCTCACTTTTTCGGGGTCAACCGATACTCCTCTTCCTGAGATTATATGACCCAAAAACGACACCTCTCTCAACTAAAACTGACACTTGTTGAACTTGGCATACAATTGATGCTCCCTCAATTTCTGCAATGTAAGCCTCAAGTGTTCCTCATGTTCCTTCTCATCCTTCGAGTAGATTATAATGTCATCAATGAACACCACAACAAACTTATCCAAGTACTCCATGAAGACCTTATTCATGAGGTACATAAAGTAGGCAGGCGCATTTGTCAATCCAAATGACATCACAGTGTACTCATAAGATCGATACCGTGTCCTAAAAGCTGTCTTGGGTATGTCCGATGGCCTAATCTTCATTTGAAAATATCCCAACCTCAAATCAATCTTAGAGAAGACACAAGCACCCTTCATCTGATAAAACAAGTCTTCTATGCGTGGCAAGGTGTACTTTTTCTTGATTGTTACCTCGTTGAGAGCTCGGTAATCCACACACATCCTTTGGGTTCCATCCTTCTTGTCCACAAACAGCACGGGTGCTCCCCAAGGTGAAGAACTAGGGCGAATAAAACCTTTCTCTAGTTTCTCTTGAATTTGCTTCTTAAGCTCCACTAATTCCAAAAGAGGCATCCTATATGGCCTCTTAGCTATAGGTGCAGTTCCAAGTATTAAATCAATAACAAACTCAATGTCTCGATCAGGTGGCATACCTGGCAACTCGTCTGGAAAAAACATCCAAAAATTCACACACCACCGGAATCTCCCCAATTGCGGCACCGTCCATATGATTCAGCTCCAATTGATTTGGTGCGGTTTGAGATGCTTCAAATTCTACGGTGATCCCTTCCTCATTGGTCAACTTCACCGTCTTTGTGGCACACTCAATAACTCCACTGTGCTTCCTCAACCAGTCCATACCAAGTATAATGTCCAATCCTTGAGAATCCAAAACAATGAGGTTGGCGGAGAAGTCTACCCCCCTTATTCTAAGGCTTACTTTTGGACATACTATATTTGTCCTCATCTCTCCTCCAGGAGACTTAACCAATAGAGTAAACTTCATATGAGAGATAGGCAAACTATACTTGGCAACATACTTCGATGCAATGAATGAATGCGATGCTCCAGAATCAAATAACATAGTCGCGGGGTTGGAGTTGGCGAGAAACATACCAATGACCACGTCATCCGTTTGTTGAGCATCCTCCGTAGAGACATGGTTCATGTTGCCACGAGCAAAATTCTGCTGTCCATGGTTCCCTTGTGGCTGTCCTCCATTGGGACTTGGGTTTTGCCTCGGTGCATTGCTTCCTTGACCAAGGCCTGACTTAGGACATTGATGCGCAAAGTGTCCAGCTTATCCACAAGTATAACACTTCTTAACTCCACCAGAATTATTGGGACGAGCTTGGTTCTGAACATTGGCACCAGGAAAATCAGCATGAGGCGCATAAGGCATTGGAGGCCTAGGTGCTTGCATGACAGGGCGCTGTTGCACAAACTGATTTGGGCGTGGGGCATAACCAGGGCGTTGAGCAGGAATATAAGAGCTGTAATAAGGCGCATTGGGCGGTGCAAAGCGAGGGCACACATTACTCCCTTGTTGCTGTCCTTATTATGGCGCCTTCCTCCTGTTGTCTTGTTCCATCTCACGAATCTTGTTCTCAACCACAATTGCTTTGCCCACAAGCTTCTAGAAGTTGGCATAGTCACAATTGAGCAATTGCACATGGATCTCATTGTTCAAGCCCCTCATGAACAAGTATTGCTTCCGACTGTCCCGACTGACATCCTCAGGCGCATACCTTGAGAGTTGAGTGAACTTGTTGAGATATTCACTCACACTTAATCTTCCTTGCCTTAAATTCTCAAATTCTTGCCTCTTCAAAATCATAACACCTTCCGACACATAATGAGAACGGAAACTCTCCTTGAATTCCGCCCAGGTAATTCTCTCTTGGTTCTCATGAGCATTGCAATAAGCATCCCACCAATCTGCAGCTGCTCCAACGAGTTGATGAGAAGCAAATAGCACCTTCTTTGGATCACTGCATTGGACAATAGCAAGTTTCTTCTCCATGGACTTGAGCCAATCATCCGCATCCATAGGGTCAGCGGCTTGAGCAAAGGTTGGCGGCCTAGTCCTCATAAACTCTCCCAATCGGTTATGAGGAGGCGGGGGTGGCGGTGGAGGCATGTGGGGCTGATTGTTGATGTTGCCAGCCTGCAGCTGTCCCATTGTTTGTATCATGGTCTGCATGAGCTGGTTTTGCATAGCCAATAGTTGCTCAATGTTGATAGCTCTCTGAGTAGATCCTTGCCCATTGTTGTTCTGAGGCACTCCATTGTTCTCGTTCTCATCATTGCCATCCCTCTGGTTGCGAGTCCTCACCATCTGAAGAAAAGCAATAGGTAAGAATTAGAAAACGTCCCCAACAATATGCATCAAGGGATATGAAACTAAACAGCTAGCTACACTAGCCTAGGTGTACATGGCAATGCTAAAGCACCCCAAGATCCTCTATTAAGCACACAAGCAAACAATATATATAGCAACAGCACACCAAGCAAAAACACATCGATTCCAGAGTGTCCCTATGTGCTCTAAAGTGTCCATTCTATCTAGGCTGCATCATACGGTCAACCTGTGGCTCTGATACCAATTTGTGATGCCCAGTTCCGAAAAATGAACCAAGCTAACGCATATGTGTGCCCAGGATGTTCATCACACATACACGAGTGCAATCACATAAGGATATACAAAAAATTACCACAGAACAAGATTAATTAATCAAATTTTATTAAACAAACCATATTATCCTCGATTACAAACTCTAATGAATGTTTATGACAAGTTCAACTAATGCAGCAGAAATACTCTAATTTAGCAAACTAAACAGCTAGGCAGCATAAGCGATAGGGTATAGCGCAGCTCCAATCAACACCACAGGCAAAGCTGACGGTAGACACGACCTAGAACGCCACATTATCACCATTAGACTCCCAATCCTGACCTGCAAATGTTGGGGGGGGGATTGCAAGATTGAGTACATGTCGTACTCAGCAAGTGTGGAAAGTATGACATGTGGCTGATTCAAACGACGACAATAATAATGGCAAAGTCCTGAAAAGTACATTAAAACATTTGGAAAGCAATATATTATATGTATGTGAAGTAAACCCATCATAATCATAAATAATATCATAATACCAATCTGAATTCACTACCATTATCAATAATTCCAGATTTCACCATTGCCAATAACCGTATTCAATACGAGAAATAAATCCATAACCATAATACCAACCATAACCATCCCAAATACCATCCCAATACCAAGTTCCCTCTAGTCATGGAAGTTGTCCAGGTGCTCATAACCGGGAGCAACGGCTATCATGATAGTTTTAGACACACTCTGCAGTGTTTGTACCACTTTACCCACGTGTTTGTGATTTCATCACCTTTCGATGACTATAGAATCTCAATTATGCCGTCTCACAGTTCCGTAGCTGTGTGGCCAAGAGATCACAAAATAACCTTTACAAAGGGATTACTAGTCTATTTAGACCCCATTGAGGTTTCACCGGTGGTGATGCCTCCCATAGAGCACATCTTCAACCAAGGGCCCCCTCTTGAGCCATTCGGATCCCAGGGTAGTCCCGCAATCATCAACAAAGCCAATCCAACTACCCCTTCCCCGAGCATCCATAATGGTCCAAATAGCACTGGCAAAGCCCTAATTAATCAGCTATGCCACACCCATACTTGGCCTCGTGGTGGCACTGTAGTCCTAGCTTATTCTCGCATGAACCGGTCCTTAGATCTAAAGCAAGCAAACCACCATAACATCCAACCCATCCACATACCAGGCTTGCTTAGATCACCCATTACCATATCATATTGACCAGTTCATGTTAACCATAGTATCATTAATGCATAACTAAGTTGAGAGGTATAGTTGTTTCCCATTCCAGTTGATTAAGCGAAGCAAAAGGTAAAAATCCCTTCCCGACTCTCTACCATAAATTCTAGGTGACAAGGGTGGTCAAACAACGCTAGTAAACTTCCTACCATAGGATTCACATCAAATTGACACAAGCATGGAGTTTGCAAACAAAACATTTATTTTAAAAACAGGATCAATATGCTTCAAGGAAACTTGCTTTGCTCTTGCGGTTGACTAGGATCAAAGCCTTCAAACTCTTGGTGTTGTAGATCCCCCACGACACTTTCTAGCGCAAATCCGTCCGCACAATAAGCATACAAGACAAGAAACACAATCAAAGAGTGCACAAATATTACTCAATATGACATGACATGCATGATTGATGCAAATGCAAGGTAGAACTTGTTAATAGATTGCTTTTAATGATCATTAACTAGTTCAAATAGCTTTTAACAATTTTATACAGGTTTGGAGTTGATTAGATCAAATTTTAGAATTAATTCAACACAATTTAACCAGAAAGATCGGACTAGTCCGCTAGGGACCGGACAAGTCCGCACCTTGCGAGATCAGCAGATTAGGGTTTTCTAGATCGACGTAAATATGGAGATTAAGGGTTGAATTCACGTAAGGAAAAGAGAATAGAAGGTATACCAGGTTTTTAGTACTCCAATGAATCAAGAAACTTTGAGGTAACACTTGGATCTTGAGGATCTAGGGTTGGTGATGAACTTGGAGATGAATTGGTGGTGAAGGACGAAACTTGATGGAGATCTTGATCCTCTTTCGTTTCCTCCTCTTCTTCTTCTTGCTTGGGATCTTCTCCTCCCTCCTTGATGGTGGCTCTCCACGAACTAGGGTTTGGGTGCGGTGGAGAAGTGGCAAATAGATGTCAAGCAAAGGGGTGGGGTTGTTTATATAGAGGTGGAGGCTAGGGTTAGATGGATTTCGAGTTTGAGAGGAGTAGAGGCCGGTTTATAGTCCCACATGGGCTCTAAATGAGTTAGGCACGATGTCCCTAGGCCCACTTAACGTGAAACCCAAGAAACAAGTCGTAAAACAAAAGATCAACTCGGAGTCGCGATATATCGGACAAGTCCGAAAAGGACCAGACTAGTCTGAAGTCGTCTAGTGAGAAAATCGGACAAGTCTGGCCAAAAATCGGACAAGTCCGACTTTAAACACATAGGAAATCGGACAAGTCCGCTGCAACACTGGACTAGTCCGGAAAAGTCCAAGGACTTAGCAATTTTTCAAGGATTCTTGGAATATCAGACTAGTCCGCACAAAATCGGACAAGTATGAAAGTTTCGAGAGGCAAAATCGGACTAGTCCGCAGCAAAAACGGACAAGTCCATTTTTAGTCAGACAGAAATCGGACTAGTCCTCAGCAAAATCGGACTAGTCCACACTTTCCTGCGATTTAAGTGCGGTTTTGTTCCAAATAAATTTTAAACTCGTTCCTCTTTATATGGGTTAATGTTAAACATGTATATGAGTGTATGCAAGGCATGATGCATGAAAATGAGTGTGTTACAAGCGTCATTGTACAGAGCCGGGTGACTCCTCCGGGAGGACAGCCGAACCTTTCCCGGAAGGTCCGCAAAGTCCAGGCAACACTTAACATAGTCTCAGAACTAAAAGTGTAGCTAGTTACCTTGGGTCAAACAATAAATGCAACGCACTTAGCCTGGTTCCGTACCCTAAGAGTGTACTTGTTTCCCATGTACCCCAAACCTATAATGAAAGACATCATTATGTGAAAACAGACTCCACGTGCATTTATTTTGTACAGGCTCATTCTTTTTTATTTTTCTCTTTCTTGTCTATAAGAAAGTTGTGCAATTCTCAAGAAACTTTAGCTCGAACAATTCATATATAATTCAAGTTGTTTTGTTAATTCTTTTGGGTCTTAACATTGTTTAATGACCTACTCGCCTGAACGCCAAGGCAATCTAGGTTTGGAGTGTGCTATCGACTTAGCCTGGTCCTGCACCCTAAGTACGCCACTGTACCTACACCCCGACAGGCCTGAGTAAGGTGAGTCCAGAAAACGATCGGACCTGGAGAAGATAAGCAAATGCACTTGATTGTATTCAGAATTGCGGTCGACCTAAAAATTTCTTTCGAGAATAGTAAGCCACAAACGAGTTATAGATAAGAAATGGATTTTACTGTTTTTCTTGACTCCAGTGTGCAGGAAAAATAAAAATCTCATGATGATGGTGGATGATGCCGGAGCTATCAAAGCTTCGACATCCCCTAAGGTGGCCCGCTGTCGATGTTTTAAACATTGATAGTAGGCGTCACCGGAGCTATCAAGTTCCGACAAATCCAGGGAGCCAACCGTCAACGTGAAGAAAAGATGGTAGAAGGACACCCCAATGGGGTCTGCTGTCGATGCTCTACGTGTTGACAGTGGTCGCTGCCGGAGCTACTAAGCTTCAACAACCCCAGAGGGCCAACTGTTGACGCTCTACGTGTTAACAATGGTCGCTGCCGGAGCTACTAAGCTCCGACAACCTCAGGGGGCACCTGCTGTCGACGACTTTGGACCTATATTCTACAAGTTCAAAGCACTCAAGTCTTCAACAAAATGCTACATCCTTTTGGTACATGTTCGCAATCAAATTGTGTACATCTACCAGGGGGCCAAATGAGATAAAGGTTGAAGACAAAAAATGAAATTCATAAATTTCTTGGATCTCATTCATCTGAAGACAAGAGATTACAAAATTGAGGAAAAGAAGAGAAGATACAAGTGGGAGATACAAGGAGAATGTCCTAAATCCTATGGAAGAACGAGGCGACCTTCTGGGCAACCTCCGACACGCTGGTCTTGGCGGCATCTCCCTCTCCATCGATGGGACCCTCAAGCACCGGATCTAGTTGGAAATGAGGATCCCGACTTTTGTAGCATGTCAGCATATATTATGCGACGTTCTGCGCAAGGGATTTTCCTTCAGTTTCCAACTAATCCGCGATGACATCGCCCATCTTGTTGAGTTTGTTGCCAGCCGAGCTCAACGCCTTCAACGCATGGTCCAGCTCTGGCTTCGGATCGTCCGGACGCACGGGACTAAAGCCCAGTGGCGTCAGCGCGTCATTGGCTTTGCCCAAGAAGTACCATACTTGTTGGGACTCCGCAACCCTTGAGCCTCGCATATCTTCCAAGGACCTCTTGGTCGCCGCAAGCTCCGAACCCTCCCAGGCAAGGCGCTTGACCTATTTGGCGTGCTGCTGAATCCTTTCAGCAACTTGCCTTTCGAGGTTGGCAAGCTCGTCTTCCCAGACGTGGATCTTGTTCCGGCAGTCAACCAGGTCTTTCTCCCGGCCTCACACCTTCTTCTCCTCGGCAGCGACTTCGTTCTCCCTTTTGGTAAGGTCCCGTCCCTGTTGCCAGGCCTTCTTCTCCTCACTCTCGCAGAGCTCCTCCAGCTTCTTGGAGTGCTCTGCAAGGCTCTTGTCACCTAGAGCCAACCTTCGGGCGAGCTCCTCCTCCCTCTTTACGAGGTCATCCCTCAGCTCCAGGAGTTTTTTCTCTTCATCTTCGAGCTTTTTCTCACGCTCCTCAAGAGCCTCCCGGCGCTTGACGAGGCTCTCGTGGATGGTATTGAGCTTCTCCTGGCAATCATTCGCTGCTTCATTAGCAGCCACAGCTTGTTCGTGTATAGCCTGGGACTGGTTGTCGAGGGATTGCACCATGCTTTCCCTCTCATCCAGCAGCTGGCCCCAGTATTCCATCCGGGCCTTCTCCCTCTTGACCCACTCCTTGTAATCGACCAGCCTTGTTTGCGCCAGCTTGGTCTCTAATTGGAACCAGTTGCGCCACCTCCTAAGGGTTTGGCGCTCCTCCTCGAGGGCCTTGCTGTCATGATAAAAAGCAAGCTGAACCTGACGAAGGCTGGAGCAGGCGTTGTCGATGGACAACGACAGGGGGATCGTTTCCGGACCTGTCGGGGTCCTCTCTGTTGACTCCAGCGGGTTCTCCATAACAAAAATTGGGTCCCACTCTACAAGAGTGGTCCCCTAACCTTCCACTTCACTAGGGCCACCCTCCGGGATAGCCTCGGTCGCCGCCGAGGAAGATCCGGCAACAAGAGATTCTACCTCCGGAGTCGGCTCTGAATGTCCCGCCGCCAGGTCATCAGCAATTGGTCCCTCAAGCAGAGGACCGGTCACTTCGTCCTGTCACCCTGGCTCGGGCACAGGTACCTCCGGAACTACCACCTCCGGGGAAGGCATTAAAGATACGGCTGGAGCTGAGGCCACTTCCAGCTCTGGTGCTGGTGCCTCATCCAATGCCGACTCGGGCGCCGGCGCTTCGACCTCCACTGATTCAGGTGCCGGCACCTCCGCGACAACTGGCTCAGGCACCGGAACTTCATGAACCACAGGATCCACCATCAGGGCTTCAATAACATCCGACCCTAAGGCTGGAACTGCAGCTACCTCCAGCTCTGAGGCCAGAGCGTCCATCATGACAGCATAAAAAACCGGAGCTTCAGCCTCCGGAGCTGGTGCCGGTGGTATGTTTTCATTCCTATGGTCCGGCGCTACCATGGGAGCTTTGGGAGATGAGTCGAGGTCCAGAACCTCGACAGCTGGCGCCGGAGCTGCCGAGACCTCAGCCACCACCTGGGGCAGCACTGCAATTGGAGCCGAAGCCTCCGCCTGTACAACATCTGCCGCTGTCGTAGGAACCAGAGCTTCAGTCCCTTTTTTGGAGACCCTGTGGATAAAGGACAAAGAAACTCAAAAATATGGTTACAACAAAAATAACCAACTGAGGTAAAAAAGCAAATTTACCTTGGGAGGCTTCCGCTCCAACTAGCGCGGAACCTCTTCACCGGATGCTCAGAGCCCGACCCAATCGCAACTGGGGTAGTAGCTCCGGAAGGCCCTTTGGAGCTTACTGCCACCATCAGTGACGTCTTGGTTGGGGCCTTCCTCGACTGGGAAGGACCTTCAGACCTAGAGCCCTTAGCTGGCCCCGCCATCGGAGTCACCTGGGCGGAGCTGGCGTTCCTGGGAGACGTCGATGCTGGAGTCGGTGTCGCCAGTGAAGACCTCCCCCGCCGGGGAGAAGGAGCTATTGTGGAAGGAGCAGGTCTGACGGGCCTCCCGTCAGAGTTCTTCAACTTCTTCTTTCGGCTGGAGGGCTCAGCCAACTCTTTGCCCTTGCAAATGACTTTAGCTCTCTGCCTCGGGGCGAAAGCGGGACCACCCTCGGAAGCTCCGGGGATCACCAATCTAGTGTACGAATGCCTCTCAACTTCACCGAGGTATTCAAGCACCGGCATCCTCCTCTGGAGCTCCCTACTGAACTCCGCCTCCATGTTCAGAGGGAGGGAAGCCGCCGGCGGAATTAAGTCATCGCCCTCGACGTCGATGCCATGCTGGAACTTCTTGAGATGAAGCTTCAAAGCAGCGCCTTCCAAATTGGACTTCAAACCGGTTTCAATCCGGTCATCGTCCGTCACGCTGTTGAGGGCCCAGGCGAGCTTCTCCCTCTTCTTCAGCGGAGCCCACCTGTTGACCAGGAATTTGCAGAAGACCGCCTGGGGGGTCACCCCTCCTTCCACACATTGGCGGATCCTGGTCAAGGTAGGGTTGAAGGCCTCTGACAGCACCGGAACTTCACTCTAGGCATCAGTGTCAACATTGGGAAGACCTTCAGGAAGCTCAACTTCTCGTGCTCCTCTGTCGTGACGATAATCCAATCCTTCTTCCAGTCGTCCCACTTGCCAGAAGGGAACGACCTCAAGTACTTGTAGGGGCATTTCTTGTGCTTCACAAAATAGTAGAAGCCAAGATACTCATTACTTTTGCCAGTGGTGTGGATGGTGAAGAAGGTATGTAAAAGCTCGACGCAGGGGGGAATACCCACCCACATCTCGCAGAAGTGGACGAATGTTGACACAAGAAGAATGGAGTGGGGGCAAAGGTGGTACAACTGCAGACCATAGAAGTCTAACATCATCAAGAGGAAGGTTGAGAAAGGTGGGATCAGTCCCACCATGGTGTACGCAGAGAAGTACACCATATCGCTGCCGCACTTCTTCTTGAATGAAAGCTCGCCGGCGCGGACCAGGTGGTTGAAGGAGTTGCTGGACCACCCCATGTAGGTCCGGACCTTCTTCAATTCGTCGTCGGTCGTGAGATGGCTCTTGCGAAGACCCAACTCCATCGCAGCATGGTGGGGCGAGAGAGGAAAAGCAAGCAAAAGTTTGGAGGATTCGAGCGCAAGTTCAAATGAAGGCGTAAAGAATCCCCAAACCGTGCGCGCTTTCTTTCTTAAGTAAGCCCCCGCAACACTTGGATGGAAACCGCTGAAGGGCCAAGGATACAGTTCAAAAATTTCACCCTGCCAATGACAAGGGCGCCCGGGGCCACCTAGATAATCAAGTCGAGGTCCTTACCCCAAGCGAACAGTTTTCCTCATGAGAGGCGGGAAACCCGAGGGCGGCGGCCTGACAGAGCGCGCGGAACCGATACAATTTTCGTATGAGGAACCGGCGACCTTCAATTGCATGAGATCCACACGCGCAGATCTCACCTGCCGCATCCTGAAGATGCCACGTGGTGATGGTTTAACTGCGAACCACCACCTCAACGGCACATCCGAAAACCCTTGAAGACACGGCACAGAATTCGAAAGATGGACCCACCTCCGGCAGAATGAATTAAACCAAAAGGTTTCTCTCAGAGGTGGGCCTAGGGGGCCACTGTCGGTACCCTGCGTACCGGATACCCCTTGGAACTGCAAAGAGTGCAAAGGAACTCCACCTGTCTGAGTTGAAGACCACCAAACACCCCACGTGTCACTCGGAACCGGACCTGCCTCCCTCATATGGTTAGCCCTAGTGCCGCCACGTGTATCATAAAACCGGAGCTACATTCCATACATGGGATAACTCCGTACTAGGTATCTGTGTGGCACCCCCGGACCTAACCTCTGACAGAGGGAAGCTCCAGTAGCGACACGCGTACAATAGCACTGGACCTACTCATCCAAGATGGTAAGCTCCGGAGCTGCCACACGTCCAACCGCCGGACCTTCAACCTCAACAGGCAGATTGGTAGACCTCCAACGGCTCGGACCTTCAAGGAACATTAAAGACTTCGAGACCTGATTATGTGTCATTAATACTATCTTAATGACACACGATCGGAGGAATCTTAATACCAGTAACGCCACCATTAAGGGGCATTACCACACTATTAAGGGGAATTAAGCACATTAACTATGTATTAGGCATCAGTAACCGCGAGGGGCACATGTCGGGCTAGGCTAACGATGCAGAGGCCAGCCCTTGTACTATAAAAGGACTGGCTGAGCAATACATAGGGGACTCTCTGGACTCTAAGGGACTCCTAGACACTCTGGTCTCTCACACACAAGCGCTCAGACGCTCAATACAACAACAACACACACCCGTGGAGTAGGGTATTACGCTCAGACGGCCCAAACCACATAAATCCTCGTGTCAAAGCGCCATCTAGCTCTAGATCTCCGTGCACCCCAACCTAACTAAGAAACTCCGTGGGCTGCCAACGGTAGTACCGGGAGAATTGCCAGAACCAGACTTCGACAGCCTGGTCTGCCAGGCGACTCCCTCCAAGAGCCTATGTTGTAGCCGAACATGGAGGATTACAACGGACAGATAGGGCTGTTACAATCTACTGCGTACCTCTACAACCCATGGACTACGAGGCATCCAATGCTACTTAACTATCCAAGCACCACGCTTGCATGCTAAGTAAATACCTTAAAAGTTGCAATGTAATATTCATCCTAAGGTAATGACTATCCTAAACATAGTTGAACCAATGTTGGATCCAAGCACTAACATATTCGTATTAACATAATCATATTATTACCTAATTAGACTGTAGTGTTGGTGTATGATGTTTATGGTAACATGATAATGGCATTATGTCTAGATCATAACAACATCTTCACCTAGCACATACATGGACTCCACAACCAAAAAAGGAACGCTTTGCCCAAGTATATAAGTAAATAGAGACTAATAATACTATTATTATAATGTATAAAGTCACAAATACAAGAAAAGATACATGAGCCATACCTTTCCCAATTTGGACTTGGGACTAAAGGCTCCTCTCTATAGCCTAACCTCCACTAAGGACTTGGAGAACTAATGTATACAGGAGAGTGAATGCTCTAGTGGTGTGTGTCAAGCGAGGTGTGGCACTCCCCCTATTTATACACCCACTCAGGCGATTTTGCGCGCTAATCTTCCGGGATTTCACTTACTACCGCGTTAAGGAAGCCACCAGGAGTTGACACGTGCAACTGGACCGAGTTTGGCGCCTTTACCATTTCAACCGAACAGGGGGTTCAGCCGAACTGGGGTTGGCCCCAATCGGCTCCCTCTTACTCCTGGACACTGATATGTGGGCCCTTGTCGACCTTCTAGATGAATCACTATAGGAAACCCGACGATTTGCGACGGCTAGGGCCATCACAAAATAAGTCAAATACTGTCGCAAATAAGCTATTGGCGACAACTTTTCTTATTTGCGACGGTTTCTGGCTGTCGCAAATAAGTCATCGCAATTAATCTTATTTGCGATGGCCACCGTCGCAAATAAGCTTATTTGCGATGGCTCGCAGCGGCCGTCGCAAGTTATTGCCCGGGGCTGGTGGGCCCCGCAACATTACTTGCGACGGCCCGGCCGTCACAATTAAAGCTTATTTGCAACGGCCTGGCTATCGCAAATAAGTTCAGTCGGTAGGGCCCACGTGTCCTCCTCCGGGACCCACGCTGCTATTTGTGACGGCGTAGCCGTCACTATTAATCCTTAATTGCGTTGGCCAGGCCGTCGCAAATAACAGAGGCTTAATTGCGACGGCCTGGAACCTTATTTGCGACGATACTGTATAAAAATCCGTCGCAAATAAGGTTTTTTTTTTGAAAAACAAAAAATTCTACCCGGCTCGATGGCCAGAATCACAGAACAGAAATAGTATATCACACAATATATCACACACAAACATCATCACAATCACAAACAACATTCTCGATACATCTCACATGATCATCAACAAAGCAAACAAGGGCTCACTTGCCCGTCTGACCTCTATAGCCACCTCCGAAGCCACCTCCGAAGTCGAAGTCGTCATCGCGCCTCATTACAGGTGGCGGTAGCAACGGCGATGGTGTTTGTGCAGCCGTCGCAGATCCCTGCAATTTACAAAACTTAGAGTTAGAATATAAATGTATCAACATCTCTCTCCCTCCCTTCCTCTCCCTCTATCTCCATCTAAACCCCCCTCTCTTCCTCTTTTTTCATTTCTCTCTCTCTATCTCAATCTATCTTTTTTTCTCACTCTATGTCTCTATTGCTATCCTTTTCCCTCTATCTTCCTCCCTCTATCTCTATATACATCTCCCTCCCTCTATCTTCCCCTCCCTCTATCTCCATATACATCGTCCTCTCTCTCTTCATTCCTCTCCCACTCTATCTAACTATCTCTCACTCTTTCTTCTATCTCTCTCTTTCTTCTATGTCAATCCTTTTCTTCTATCTAACTATCTCTCTCTTTCTTCTATGTCAATCATTTTATTCTATCTAACTATCTCCCTCTTTCTTCTATCTCAATCTTTTTTCTCTATTTTCCTCCCTCTTCTAACTCCATCTCTCACTCTATGTAACTATCTCTCACTGTCACTCTATTTTCTCGCTTTATTTTTGTTAAATTGAGATAAAATTAGAATTGTTAAGTTAACATAGAAAATTACCTGACCCGCAGAAGAAGGATCACCTTGAAGGACCGGTGGTAGTAGCGGTAGCTGGATCCCCAGACCTTGCGACTGAGCCATGGCCTGTCATTGCAAACATTAAATGCTATCTATTAGTAAGTCATCTAGGTTGAATTAATGAGAACTTTAGTTTTTATTTTTTTACCTCCATTGCTTCCCGCATCTGCGCCAACGCTGCTGCCTGGGTTTGGATCGTGGCCTCCATCGCGACCCTTTGGCATTCCGCCTCCCTCCTTTCCTCCTCCTGTCACCTGAAGTTGTCTTCTACAGTTTGTCGAAGGGACTGCATCTCAATGTCCCTCTGCGAGACGCGACGACCTGCCGTGCCCACCGAAGAAGCCTGCGTGGAGCTGCCTCTCGCAGGTCTCCCCGCCCTCGAGTCGACAACTCCGTCGAATATGGCGAGCCTATAAAAAAGTGAGTCAATAATATCAAATTGAAATATCTTGAATACTTTGAATTGAAAATGATAAAATGACTTATAAACTCACCTTCCGTGTGCTTTTCCACCTCCGCTTGCATACGCGGCTTGATGATCAATTGGTTCACGTTCCCAATCGAAATCTTCGCCGTGTATTTTCCTAGCCTCCTCCCCGTACTTAGCCTGCAAAACAAGGAAACCGTGTAAGTTCAACAATACATATAGTTATATTTAATATGAATGATTTCTAAACATACCAATCGCTCGGCTGTAGCCTGACTACACCTCTGAGGCTGAGAAGGGTCCCTGTGACCTCTCTTCCAAATCTCAACAGGGGTCGGCGGCACCCCCGTCTCGTGCTCCTGTAAATACATGTTAGTACAAACAATATATTATGAATATATAAACATAAGTTACATACACTTACCATGCGTTTAGCTAAACGCAAGTGGTTATCTTGCCCGTGCCTGCTCTTCCCCTCGATCCCTCTGCACTCTCGAGCCTTCTCGGACTTAGCTTTAAACTAATCGCTAGCCCAGTAGCGACAAAGGGCCCGAAATACATCGGTCCGACCCTGCAACCAGCTCACGTGGCCCTGCACATAGTTGGAAGTCGTTAAAAATACCATCGAGGAAATTATCAGAAAAAATACTTACTACACCCCACGTACCTGCGCGTACTCCTCCTCCGTCAGGTGCATCTCGCTCTCTTGCCAGAAGTGTACCACGTGCTGCTGGTTCGCCTTCAAGTGCTCATTAATAATTTGAACACGGGCGTTCGACAAAGCTTGTTGAAGCGCCATGGCAGCGTTGTAGTGAAACACTCGCCTCACATCCTCAAACAGTCAAGGGTCGTTCGGGTCCTCTAAAGTATATCTTGTCTGCGATAAAGAATATATTGAAGATATGTTCATTAAAAGAGTTTAAGAGTTAAAACCTAGAAACTTTTGTAACATACTTACCATAAAATCGGCCCATACGGTCTCATGAAGGTTGCCGTTCTCCTAGTGATGGACGCGTGCGTAGTCCTCCCACGAAAGAGCAGGCACCGCGTCGATGACCCCGGGATAGTGCAAACGCACTAAGGACCCGAGGACACCGTTCACCGACCTGTGGTGTCCCTCACCGGTGAAAGACGTGTCGTCCCAAACCCTGCAAGATATTTATTGATTCATTACTTAAGTAACCAAAAGAAACTAAAATTGAACACTATAATTTTTATTACCTGTCTCTGACTGGACGAATCATGATCCTCTGTGAAGGGATCGCAGGAGGACTGACAAAGTGAGTCCTCCTCGTCCTCCACGTCTGCTGGGGTGCCATGTCAGGTGCCTCAGACGGCTCATCACCTGCCGAGCCAAAGGCCTCAGGAACAGAAGGATCGCCAGCCGAGGGCTGGCTGGATAACCCCGCTGTTCTCCACTGCACGCCCAAAAATGGTGCAGCAGAGAACAACAGGGTTACGCCACTGAAATCTCATCCAAATCCGGACCCACGTCTCGTCACAAGCCACGCCCCCTCGGTCACTCTGAGGCTGTCCAAAAAGGGACAATTCCGAACCCGCACGTCTCACATGCCAATGGCATGTGAGATGTGCCGATCCGAAACGGGTAATACATTGCTATAGGTTACGTTGATCATTTTCATTTTGAAGTCATTCAAGAGAGAGAAAAGAACTAGAGAAAGAGTGAGAGGAAAGTTCGTCTTAGATGACAATTCCACATCCATTTTCACTGTCCATGCAATCGCGGGTCATTGACATCCTTACCAACCTGTTCGCATCCGTGTCGACTTGATGCATATGATACCACTACAATGGTCTACACGGCACAATCACACTTATTACGTGTCGTGCCCTTCCGGGTTGGTCCAAGCCGACCCAAAACCCTTTTATTTATATATATATTAAGTAGTCACTCAAAAACATTATATGAATGTACTAAAGTCCAAACATACACTAAACAGAATATAAAAAAATTATTAATTCTAAACACTCACGCAATCAAAAGAACAAGAGAAAAAAATTATTAATTCTAGTAACCTGCATAATAAACATATTTACCAAAGCATGACAAAAAATTATTTAAACCTAAAAAACATAATCATCTAGCAACATCTAGATCACACACTTGACATAGGCTGAACTAGTAACATGGTGATGCAAATCTAAAGAAAATGTGTTACATCATTAAAAGTTTGATAAAAAACAGTTGGAACATTATACATATAAGGGCAGCTACTATAAGAGCAACAAGTCGTCATATACAACTCAAAGCACTCTACTCCGTCATATACAATATGAGAAGAATGATGGTTCCATATCTGAGCAGTGAAGTGGATCTGAGTGTGCACGGTGGGGAGGGGACTTGAGCAATGTAAACAAAATGCATTATGTCAAGACCGATTTAATAAAAACAGCTAGAACACTCAAAGAACTAAATATAATTGGGCCAGCTAGATCACCATATTATGATGCTTTTGGTTGATCCAGAAGCAAGTCCCTCACTCGTTAAAACACAATGGTTAATAACCTAATTTTCAGCTTTAAGAGGTTACTCTAGTGCTAAACAAAAAAAAATTGTAGTAATTGTTTTTCCCTTTTATCTAATAATTACCAAACCTAATCGATCGTATGCTGATTACATTTGTGCACCACTAAGAGCATCACCAAGGACAACTGTTCATGGCAGACAAATCACATGGATTAATTGTTTAACACAAATCACATTAACTAATTGTTTAACACAAATCACATGGACTAACTGTTCATGGCAAACAACTAATGGAGATGATTATATGAAAAAGCAGAAACAAAGGGAGGCTATACCGTAGGAGGGCCGGGAGGTGCGCTGATGCCAGGTTTGAGGGCCGGGAGGCGCGCGGCGTCAGGAGGCGCGGTGCTGGGGGAGTTGGTGGCGGCGGGGCCGGGGCGGCGTGGCGCCGGGGGCAACGGGGCATCGGGGGCGGCGAGGCCGGGCGTAGCAGGGGGTCGCGGTGCGGCGGGCCGGCGGCGGGAGGAGCGGTGCTGGGGGAGCTGGTGGCAGCAGGGCCAGGGGCGGCGAGGCCGGGGGTGGCAGGGGGCCGGGGACGCGGCGAGCCGGTGGCGGGAGCACGAGCGGTGGGCCGGTGGCGGGGGCGTCGGCAGAGCGGAGCGGCGGCAGGGCGTAGTGACAAAGCGAGTTAAAATTGAGTTGGACCCGACGGTATAGGCTTTCACTTGCGACGGCCAGGTTAATTGCAACGGCGTTAGATTTGGCCGTTGCAATTAACACTATTTGCAACGGCTAGTGGAAAAGGCCATCGCAAATAAGATTTATTTGCAACGGACATCATATTCGCGATGGTTCCTGTAGAAGACATCGCAAATACGGGTCTATTTGCGACAGCTTATTTTATTTGCGACGGCCGGCCGTTGCAAATTAATGCGGCCGTCGCAAATGATCGCGTTTCCTGTAGTGAATCAGGATGAAAACCTGCGGGTACCCGCCTGTAAGTGGGCCATTGGATCCATGGGAAGCCACATGGCATCACCTGACCGGTGGGAAGTGTGTTTCCTTGCCTTTTGGCCATGCATTCACCTCAAATCTGCATATAATACCTGCATGCACCAATTTCTCCAAGTACAAGTGGAACTAGGTTATTCCTAACTATGATGTGTGTAAGAAATATTCATTCCTTCACATAACTAAGTTATATTGACGGTAGAAATTGGTATATAATGACCGTCAACAACGCTCATCGCCTTCCTACAGGCTAATGTCGACGTGTTTGCCCGGCAGCGGTCGCATATGCCCGATATCCCTAGGGAGGTGATCAAGTACCATCTGAAGATCTATCCCGACGCCAAGCCAGCACAGCAGAGACCACAGAAGCAGTCCATCAAGCGGCAGAACTTCATTCGCGAAGAGATCAAGAAGCTGCTCCATTCTAGCTTCATACGGGAGGTCCACCATTCCAGTTGGCTCGCTAACCCTGTTGTCGTCCCCAAAGCTAGAAGGAAGCTTCAGATGTGCATCAATTACACCAACCTCAATAAAGCATGTCTTAAAAATCCTTTCCATCTCCCTAGGATAGATCAAATAATAGATTAAACTTTGAGCTGCGATATACTCTGCTTTCTAGACGCTTACTCAGGGCTCCACCAAATCCCCATGTTTAGAGAAGATGAAGAACATACCGCATTTATGACAATAGATGGTCTATATTGTTATGTCTCCATGCCTTACGGTCTTAAGAATGCCCTCCCTACTTTTTTACATGCCAAGCTTAAAATATTTTGGGATCTCATTCAGGACCTGATAGAGGTGTACATCGACGACATCATTGTCAAAATCCAAACACATACATCATTGCTAGACAACCTTGCCCTAGTCTTTGACAGGTTGCGAACCACACGCACAAAGATCAACCAAGACAAGTGTGTGTTCGGAGTCAAAGAAGGGAAGCTCCCTTGTTTCATGGTCTCGCACCGAGGGATTGAGGCCAACCCAGAGAAGATCAAGGCAGTGGACCTGATGCGGCCTCCAGTCCGCATCAAGGACGTGCAGAAGCTTGCAGGTTGCCTGGCAGTGCTCAACCAGTTTATCTATAGAATGGCTGAGCGGGCCCTTCCATTCTTCAAGCTGTTGCACCAGTCTAGACCGTTTGTCTGAACCGAGGAAGCAGAGAAGGCGTTTCACAAGCTGAAGCAACAACTTACGTCGCTTCCCATCATGGTGGCTCTAGAGATTAGGAATCCACTGTACCTCTACATCACCGCCACGACGAAAGTGGTAAGCATGGCCTTGGTTGCAGAACAACCTGGTCCCCAACAGCCCCAAGGGGCAGACAAGGCCCCTGCCACTAGTTCTGAGCCGCAAAGCTTGGAACCCATAGGGGCCCCCGACAACCAAGTTTCCTCAGGGTCCTAGTCCTCGGAGGGTGCCCGGGTCCCCCCAGGGGCCTTGGAGATCAAGATGCCTCTGGGTCCCAGCCCCTAGAGGACGCCCCAGGCTCAAGGAACTTGGAGCCCCGAGGCCCGAAGTAGATGGAAGTGGTTGCAGTAGAGCCCCCCAAGGAGGGTCCAGACCATCCAGTAGCCAGTCTACTTCATTCGTGAAGTCCTGCATGAAGCAAAAACATGGTACATTGAAGTACATAAGTTGCTATATGCAGTGCTAATCGCGTCGAGGAAGCTCCACCACTACTTTAAGGCACACAAGGTTTCAGTGGTGACCTTTTTCCCACTGGGTACTGTGCTCTGCAGCCCCAACACGACCGGCAACATCGCCAAGTGGGCGGCAGAGCTGGCGGAGTTTGAGCTCGACTTCTTGTCACGCTATGCGATCAAGAGCCAAGCACTAGAAGACTTCGTTGCTGAGTGGACTCCATCACCAAGCAACCCAAGGGCACCGGTGCTCACCGGACCCCACTGAACGCTCTTCTTCGATGGCTCAGAGCGGTCCAAGTGCGCGGTGTGCCTTGACTTCAAGGCGACCGACAAAATGGCGGAGTATGAAGCCCTCATCTTTGGACTAACAGTTGTGAAGGGTCTTGGTGTCCAGTAGATGCTGGTCAAAGGGGACTCCGAGCTGATCATCAGGCGGGTCCATTGAGAATGTCACTGCAAGGACCCCTAGCTCACAGCGTACCTACTACAAGTCAAGAAGCTGGAGGCTAGCATCAAGACCTTGGACCTTTCTCATGTACCGTGCGCTGACAACTCCATTGTTGTTGCCTTGTCACCAAGGGCATCCACTGGGGCCCCGATTCCTAAGGGTGTCTTCGATAGGAGATTGCTACGACAAACTGCTAGGCCTGCAGGGCCTGACAAAGAAGGCGAGCACAACACCTCGAAGTTGGTGGTCTCGGTGGCCCTACAATCAAGGGGCCTGCCAAGGTTCTTGCACGTCACTGGGGACTCGTGTCACCCGACGCCCAAGATCCAGAAGCCCAGGGGGGTCCCGGTGCATGGATCACGGAGATCCAGGACTACCTGAAGGACACCATCCTTCTCGAGGAACATGTATTTGCTGAGCAGATCGTGAGGGTGGCAAAACGCTACAAGCTAGTAGTGGGAGACCTCTATCAGTGTGGCGCCAATGGTGTTCTATTACGGTGCATAATCCGAGAGGAGGGCTGCAACATGCTCACAGAGATCCAGAAAGGAGAGTGTGGGAATCATGCTGCCTCCCACACGCTGGTTGGTTAGGCCTTCCGACATGGCTTCTACTGGCCGACAACCTTCCAAGACGCTGTCAAGCCAGTGAAAAGGTGCAAGGCATGCCATTTCCACGCCAAGCAATTCACACACCAGCGCAAACACTACAAATGATCCTGCCCTCCTAGCTGTTCGCAATCTAAGGGCTGGATATCCTGGGGCCCTTGCCCAGGGCTATCAGAGAATATCAGTTCCTGTACATCACCGTAGACAAGTTCACCAAGTGGGTGGAAGCGGCCTTGGTGGTCACCATGAACAAGAAGTCTGCACTCAATGTCATCAAGTCGATCATCTGCAGGTTCAGGGTCCCGAACAGGATCATCAGCGACAACGGGACCCAATTCACCAGTGCAGCGTTCCAAGGCTACTGCGAAGACCTTGGCATCCAAGTTTGTTATGCGTTCGTGGCTCACCTAAAGAGCAACAATCAAGTCGAAAAGGCCAATGCTGAGATCCTTAGGGGCCTCAAGACACACATATATGACAGCTTGGATAAGTATGGTGTCATGTTGGTTGACAAACTTCTGTGTGCACTATGGGGAAGCCGGACATCACCTAGCTGGGCCATGGGGGAAACGCCCTTCTTCCTGGTGTATGGGGCTGAGGCCGTTGCTCCCCCCAGAGATCACCATGGGCTCCCTCCGGGTCCGAACATTTGACCAAACCATGTAGGACCGGCTCTGGCTTGAAGATGTCGACCTCATTGAGGAAACGAGTTGGCATGTCGCCATCTGAAACGCACAGTACCGGCAGGTGCTCCGACGCTACTAGGGATGGTTCATGCGGAGTAGAGAGCTCCAGAGGGGCGACCTGGTGCTGCGGTGAATGCTATCTCAAGAAGGGTCGCATAAACTCTGCCCCAGCTGGGAGGGCCCCTTTCGAGTGACGCAGGTATCTTGACCCGGGTGCGTCTGCCTGGACACAAAGGAAGGAGAGGCCCTCTCCAACCTTTGTAACATAGAGCACCTCCATAAGTTTTACCCCTAGCATAATGGTAGGACAGTGTAGGGTGTCATGGTGACAAGGAACAACACTCAGGACAACCCCTCTCCGGGAGGGACAGGTCTAGAGTGTCCAGCCTGCTTAGCTTGGTCCTGCACCCTAAGCATGAACACTATGCCTCCCTTGCCATCTAGAGTGGGTCGTTGCCTTATTGTAAAGACTTTCTCCTTATATGAATGCCAATTTGAAAGAATCACTGTCTTGACATGTGCTTTCGGTTATGTTCATCTAAATTACATGTTAATTTTATGATCATCAGACTATGCTCATTTTTCGCATATCATCTACATATGCCTGGTCAATTTTCCCTAGATTGCCCCTGGTGAAGTTATGCAACCCAGCTGCAGGCGAACTTGTTTGAGGTATGTGCAACGTGTTTCGGGATATCGCGACTGCTCTCTTACTTGGGGCCACTGGCGCCAGATGGACTCCCATGAAAGGCCTACACCGAGCTCGAGGTCTAGGGTGTGGAGCCTAGTTAGATTGGTCCTGTACCCTAAATATGCGCACTCTGTCTCCTAGCGCTGCGGCTAAGTACTGGGGTCCAGGAGGCTCACACCCTAAGTAAGGTGGGAGCCAGATCCCGGGCGCTAACGCACCGAATTACCCATGCCCGGCGTACCAACCAAGGACTGTAAGACGTAATGAAACTAAAAGAGTAGGGAAAGGTGGCCGACGAGCAAAATTATTCCTCCTCTGTCGTGTGTGCATGAGAAACAAGGAAACCAATAGTAGCATTGGCAACACACAAGCCTCCCAGGGGGGTCCATCGAGCTCTTCAACATAATGGCAACAAGTTTTGATCTGTGAGTGCGCTCTCATCCCGCTTTTGGTTCTAACAAGATTTCTTTGGTCTCCTATCAGCCAGGGGCCTGCCGTCTGTTGACAACAATTACATACTAATTTCACCCATCAATATAACTCAATTATGTGAAAGAATTGTCATTTCTGGCACACATCACCTTTCAATTTAACCTATTTACACTTGTACTTGGAGAAACTAGTGCATGCAGGGATTCTATGCAGAATTGAAGTGAAACAATGGGATCGATCTTATAAAATATCATTCTAGCCAATCAGGCGAGGCCACATGGCACCACATGGATCAAATGGCCCACAAAAAGAAGTATCCGAGGCCACCCAACGGTGTAGCACACATATCATGGGATGGGACCCACCTATCAGTCACTAGGAGGAAGAACTGGCCATTTGGAGCCAGTACCAGGTCGACCGACCCCCCTAGTTGGTCGACTAGTTCCTAGCGCCAAAAGCAGTCAAACACCAGGATTTGGCTTCTCCGGCTTGAAGAGGTCATGGATGACTGATTCGCGCACTTTTGGTGGCTGGAATCGACCCTTTTCCAGGCTATAAATAGGACCCCTCACCCCTCACTTCAACACACACCACTTGAGTATTCTTCCTTTGTATCCACTACTCTCCATAGGTTTATAGGAGTATAGGTAGTAGAGAGGAGAGTCTCTAAGTGAGTCATTGGCCCCTTCAAAGTGATCTCCTTGAACCTGAACTTGCTTCAGGTCACTCATCATTTTTCCAAGGCTAGCATGCTGATCAAGGCTCTCTTGACACGCTGATGCTGCATATGACGCTAAAATCATCTTGGATACTTCTTCAGTATGTCCATATGCTGCAACCATATGACTTGCCCACTCTTCTCCGGCTCTACCATCGACTGGAAAGAGCGCGAATGGAGTGCCCACCATAGCACGATAATGAAGTTTGCAAAACCTCATTATGGCAACACTCGCGGCAAAACACCACGTGTCTTCCAATTGAATGCCTTGCATTTGGATGGATAAAGGAGCCCATCTAATATTCAATGGAGCAGCAGGTATATCGACATAAATGGTGCATCTTGTCACACCTCCGTCATCGATCTCCTTGCCCCAATAGTCCGGTATTTCACGATACCCGAACCGTTGAAGCATTGCTATCAAAAAATCCGGAAAACCCTTCAGAAGAGTACACTTCGTGAACACCCATCCCTTTGGTAAGTATACTATAGAATCAGCCATCTGTGAAAAAGATACTGGAACAATGAGAATGTTTCCAACTCCCTATAGTTTAAGAAAATTTTAAAACTGGAGTTGTAATCACAGTCTGTTCCAGCTGACCTTCCTGTATAAATTGAAAATTTTAATACAGGAAATTTCAGAACCAGATGTGGGGTTGAATACAAAAGTTGTAGTACACTTTACAACCTTTCCATATTGTACTCATACAGATCCACGTGAGCTAGGAAATAGGATCTATACAGGTTTAAAGTTGACCCAAATTTTCTTGAATTTTTGACAGAACCTCTCCTGTAGTGATTTCCACAATTTATAAAGGTATATCATGACAATATATTGAGGTAATGACAAATTAAACATTATAACATCAAGTTAACAATCCATACGTAAAAGATTTCGGCCATGAAACATTGGTTACATAGGTATAGTGCGCTAATTCGAAACTATGTGCCAACTGTTTCAAGTTCTGATCTGCCAGAACCAAGTTTGCAACCACAGGAATTAAACGCAGCTACACCAAGATACAGGCCATGAGTGCAACATAAAGTTGATAAAGGACTTTCTAAGATTTCCATAAATGTATATATATGATCATGTCACTATTCTGGATCAAAAGCTAGAGCTATCTAAACTTGACAGATGAACTGACTGTTGTTCAACAGCAGCCCTGCAGTTCACTGTTTTGATCTCGAAATTTTAATTGCCTCAAATTCGAATCAGGAGAAACTTTAAATAACAAAGCTTTAGATCTGCTTCTACCCTTTTCATATATATATCACAATATGGCAGAAGATTTTTCTACAGTGAGTTATTGCAAAAATACAGAGACTGGTACAATGGTAGGGTTATCTGGAGCAGTTTAAGCATACCCCAAATTTCAACAGAATATCAAGCTTATCTGCCTTAATGGTCAACAGAAAAGTTGTAGAGGTCTTAGAGAAATTTTCATCCATATAGCATACCCCTATGTTTATTCCTAATTAACCAAGATTACAACCTGGCGAAGTTGAGCAAACTTTGGCCAGAAAATCAAGAATCTTGGTGCTAACCCAATGTCGAATCGAAACTCATTTTGCGTAGTCCAAACCTACCAGCACCTGATAGTCAGACTTTCCAAAATATAATGCATCCATTTTTGCATTTGGGGATGTCAAGTATCAAAGTCGGTACTACATGCCTCACCAATGAAAATTCTAACCGGTATTTCCCGATACGTTTATAGGTGGCCCTAGTATCGTTCCCTCGCAAACGTGTTCTACACGGGTCACTACCATAGTCAATGATGCAGAAGACAAACAATCCCCTTTCACACCTTCACACCTCAAGGGCGGCACGGGGAAACACAACAGGCAGTCACAATAATATATATGAAAGTAAATGCATACGACTCTGGTATGAGTCGCCCTCGAGCGAGGTCATGTCTCGAGGTACATGGCCATAATATGTCTGTACAGCAAAGAATCCTGCACGAACTGGCTTATACACACTCGGGCATACGTGTTTCGCATGCTCCTATAGAACATGAATAGTTCTAGAGATGCATATTATCGGGTTATACACCACCCGACGGGGGCTCCCACTAACTTTGAAGCACACTGGGGTACCGCGTGTCATAGGTTCTCAGAAACATAGAAAGCTTCAGAGACTCCTATTAACATTTCCATGCCAAGCCACGAAAAGATTTCCATGCTACCTCTCGCATGGTGATCTTACCGTAATTGATCCGCTTACGGTGGCGTACCTTACCTCTTACCTAATGTCAGAGCGTCGTTACAGAATGTATTACATATAAGTTAGTTTACCACCTTTATATCTTATACTAATAATAATCCTTATAAAGGCATATACTAATTCCTCACTCAAATCCTAATTTTTGAAAATATGCTCTTCTCAAGTACATTGTTCCCAATGATGCTCTGATATCATGTCTATGGGGACCGGAATCCCTACCTCCAAGGATCTCATTGGGTGGTGTCGTGCGATGCGACACCCAACAATATACAAGAAAAGGGCGAGAACAAATTACAATACCAAGTCGTTATTCAAAAGCACAGTGGAAGTTTTACAATACTAACAAAAGGAAAGAGAACTATACATCATAGCTACGCTCTCGGCACTAGCTATGCAAAAGCAAAGTCCTCCATGCCCTGGATACTTCGCAATAGCAACACACAACTTACGGCGGCGTGCAGGGTTCCCACTCGGCTGTGAACCCTAGAGGGGGTGTAGCCTCGTCATTGAACCCGTCATCAGTTGTATAATCTGCAAAAACTTGTTAACTGCAAACATGAGCTTAGGGCTCAGCAAGACTAACCTGTCTCACTAGACATATGCAGGGGTGAACACTAAGCATAGGTAAAGTAAAGCATAAAGACTCGCCTACAAGTGGATCCTTATATTCATGTTTTAAGTAACACATGACATTCTTCAGGCACGGCACATCATAGACTCCACAATCAAACAAGAAACATTTTGCCGATGATATGATGTGCACAAAGCACATATTGCTATTACAGGTAAAGTATGGGGAAAATGTAAACTTTTAATTGTACTATCTCTAAGCCAAACAAGATCGCAAGCAATTGTAATTCAATGCGTCGTATTCTCCTAACTTCTTCAGTATTTACTACGTCACAGCATAATGAACAAGTGGTACTCTATTATCGCGAGGGACCGTGATTGCAATCAGGACATACCCGGAACAACACGACACATACACACTTTCAGAAATGTCAATGAGTACTTACAGCAGTACCTACGTAACACTTCAGTACTAGTCGTATATGGCCACCTTTCACTAGACACTCGCATGTCGAACCGGTCGATCCGTCATGAGCAGGAGGTCACTATGTGGGGCGTGACGTGCCCACCAGCTGATTTACACCATGCTGCCCTCGACCCACGCCTATAAAACGGAACAGAATGCCTCGACAAACTAGTATCAAGCTACATCAGTTTACTGGAGCAAATTTCTCCATTATGTCTGTAAGACCTATATGTGCTGAATACATTGGCTTGTAGTGAATACACTTGTCTTTGATGATAAAAGTTTTAAATATCACCAAAACACCTTTTTTATCAAGGTCCGACTCTAGCTCTGAGCTACAGATAAGTCCAACCGTAGGTCTGGCTTGTTTTGGGTAGCTCCGGTTACGTTCGATGCTAGGTCCGACTAGCTTTGGTCAGCTCCGGTGAGTTTTATCTTTAGCTCCGACATGTCTTTGGTCAGCTCCGGTGAGTTTGGTCTTTAGCTCCGACATGTCTTTGATAGCTCCAGCGAGTTTTTGCTAAGCTCCGAGTTGATTTTTCTAGCTCCGGCTTTTGCGATTACTAGTTCCGACTAGTTCTGGTTAGCTCCGGCGCTAGGTCCTGCTAGTTTTGTAAGCTCCGCGCGGGATCTTGGTTGTACTAGTTTTGGTAAGCTCCGACGCTAGGTTCTACTAGCTTTTGTTAGCTCCGGCTCAAGGTCCGGGTTGCTCTGGCAATGTCCGGAACTTGACCGTAGTGCTTCTGCTTTTCATTTGCAATGTTTCGTACTTGCTTTACATTGTTGGAAAGTTTGCTTAGTATTCTTTTACTAAGTTTTTGGTGCGTTTTGGATGATATGGCTGATATCGTTTTGCTATGCTTTGCAACATGCTTATGTGAGGTTCTCACGTAAGGTGTTGTGTTCGGAACTAACTTGAGTCAAGTCAAGGACTTGGGCTCGTATGGATTGGTTGTTTATTCATGTGCAGGTGTTGCTTGAGTTCAAGACATGGCTGGTGACGGGATCCATTGGACTAGTCTCAGGGAGGAGATGAGGTTCCAACAACCAAATTCAGGAGGAATTGTGGTTGAGCTGATCAGGAGGTTGTGCAGCATGATTGAATCAAGAACAATGCATATGAAGGTATCGTGGACGTCATTGAAAGATGTTTGCACGTGTGCAAGGAGTGCATGGACGTGGCTACATGGTTCCGAGATGTGATGAAGAGATGTGGACGTAAAGAATTGGTCGGAAAGGTCCAACCGACTAGGTTATGGACTCAGGCTGCGGCTGAGTCGGGTTTGACTCAAATATGGAAAGATTTGAGTTGGTTATGATAGGATTTCGTGTGGGTCACGAATTTGAGTTGTTTAGGAATGTGGGATACGTTGCTAAGGTGTTTGGAAGTCTTAAGATTGCTTCTATCTGCGTATAGAAGAATCCTAAGCAGTTATGGAAAGTTACGATTCGTGAACAGAGTAGGATTAGATTCCTGATCTGAGTTGAGTTGGCTTTCGAGCTGGTTATATAAGCAAGGGAGCCCAGAGCTCATGGTGTACGACTTTGGGGCTGTTCCTCTTGTGTTCTATTGAATAAAATTCATAGTTTGAAGGAACTTTTGTGCCTTGTTCGTCCGACTTGTTCTAGACAAGTTTTACTCGTCGAGTTTCTGGACAGCACTACCTTTCGTCGGTAGTTTTATCATAATGACGTGATTCTTTATGGGTTGTCTTCACAACTTGATTGTATATCATATTTCAAAATCTCACGATCATTGGATTTGTGGTCTATGATCTACACGAGTTTCTTTGCAGCATTCCAGAACTGTTTTTTTGTCGGGTAGGGCAGATTGACCATTGTTTGATCTTTCGATCATAACTTGAGTTTTTCTCGACGGATTTGAGTAATTATTTTTGTGTTGTCTTCGTGACTTGATTCTCTCTGATATCTATCACTTTTGTCACGGCAAAACACGTTTATATTAGTCTCACACACGATTTCTTTAATAGATCGTTTTTCTGCCGAAAGGGTTTGTGGTTTAATTGTTTCTGCTTTGTAAGATTTTTAAATCTACCATTCACCCCCCTCTGGTAGCTTTTCATGTGCTATTCGATCCTACAATTGGTATCAGAGCTACGGTGCTCTAATCTTTTTGATTTGCGTGTGTTTTTGACTAATCATCATGGAGAAGTACACTGCCAAACCTTGTGTGTTCGCTGATATTGATTATCAGGTTTGGAAAGCACGCATGGAGGCTTTCATCCAGGCACAAGGCTTTGCAATATGGGAGAAGGTATACAAGCCTTACAAAGTGCCATCAAACGATCAAGTTACAGCTACAAATCTGAGAGATGTCGACAACAACAACAAGGCTCGGAACTTGATCATACAAGGATTAACACAAAGCGACTTCGACCGTGTTGCACACCTCTGATCTACATACGATGTGTGGAAAGTATTTTGTGACTACCACGAAGGATCCAACACGATCAAAGAGGTAAGGCAAGATATGTTCAAGAAAGAATACATGCGCTTCGAGATGCAACCCGGTGAGTCTATTGATGACTTTTTTGCTCGCTTTAATAAGATTCTCAGCAACTTGCGTAGTGTCAATGTTAATTTTTCAGATGCTGAAAATGCTAGACAATTGCTAAGTGCATTAGATATGTCAATTTGGGAGATGAATGTCACATCTATTCATGAATCTACTGTCATGAGTTCACTTACTTTAGATGTGCTATATTCCAAGTTAAAAACTCATGAAATTGACATAATCTCACGTAAGAACCCCATTAAGTCTATTGCATTTGTTTCACAACGTGATATGTCTAGCCCCGACCAATCATCATCTTGCAATACTCTTGCCTTGTTGTCCTCACTAACCGTGGAGCAGATCGAAGAATTTCCAGAAGAGGAGTTGCCACTCATCTCTACTAGATTCTCAAAAGCATTGCAAAATGTGAGAACTAGAAGGAGAGGAAGCTCCGGACCTCAACGCTGTTTTGAATGTGGTAAAAATAGGACACTTTCGTATAGAATGCCCTAACCTTTCAGGTCCGACCACCCGGGAAGAAAAACAAAGCAAGGTCCGGACCTCCTCTGGAAATTCCAACAAGAAGAAGAAAGGTACCATAGGACGCAAGATGATCAACAGTTTTATCATCGCGCTTCAAGAGTTCAGTTCAAGTGACGTGGACATTGGAAGTGATGAAGATGAAGATGATTTGACAAACTTGTGCTTTATGGCGGGCAAGTCAAGATCAAGTATGGAGGAGGCAGAACACAACAGCGACAATGAAGAGGTATGTCCTACTTGCAAAGAAATGTGTGATGCTATTTCTCGTGCCACTGTTATTGTTAAGAAAAAGGACAAAAAGCTTAGGGATAATGCTGCTAAAATTGAATCACTAGAATCTGAAATCAACCGTTTAAAACTTTGATTCCTAGTGATGATGCATGTTCCTCATGTGATTTAATATATAAACAATTGTCCTCTTTAAGAAGTGTGCACACCTCCACACTTGATAAACTTGAGTTAGAAATTGAAAAGAACAAAGAGCTTGCTGCACTTAATGATAAAAACATGAAAGATGCTAGTTGTTCTACAATTGATTTGCATTGTTCTACTTGTGATGATCTTGATAAGAAACTACAGGATGCTATGAATGAAATTTCTATATTGAACAATGCTTTACGTTCTCATGAAGTTAAATTTTGTTCCAATTGCAAACTAAAAGGAAAAACATCATGTGAAAATTGCCTTGATCTGTCCAATAAACTTGATGACATGAATAGGACATTAAATCGACTTTGTAATTGGAATAAGAACCTAAACTTACTGCTAAATTCTTCCAAGTCTTGCAATGATAAAACTGGTTTAGGTTTTGATTCTCATGCTCATGCTAAGGCGCATCCACCTAAAATTGTAAAGTAATTAGGAATTGGTTTGATTCAAACAGTTCCTAAACAAAAAGGAGTGGTTTTCAAATCTGCAGGAGTGTTGTCTCATTCAGTTTCAAATAAAAATATTGCTTGCTCATCTAGACATGAACACAAAGTTAAATTTCATTGTACCTTCTGTGGTAGATATGGTCATGTCATAGATTTTTGTTATAGACTAGCTAAACAACAGAAAAGGGAAAGAATGGTTTCTAGATCTCATAACTTTCATGCAAAATTTGCTGCACACATTGAACCGAATGTACAACCTGCTGTTTTGAGTCAAAAACATTCAAAGTTTACCTCCGGACCTTCTGTTTTTGCCTCCGGAGCTACTGATTTTTTTGCTACACAAGTAACACCTTATAGATCAGTAGTTAAGAATAAAAATCTCAAACTTTGACTCATAAACCTGCTGTTTTGTCTCAGCTTTCGCGTGTTTTTCCTGCTGCACGTCACGTGACTCAGTACTGGATTCCTAAATGCCTTTTGACTAACCCCAGTATTGAGTCATCAACGTATTGTGCTTCTATGTAGGTTACACGTTTGAGAAAGGAGAACATTTGGATTGTGGATTCAGGTTGCTCACGCCACATGACCGGTAACAAAGATTGGTTCTCCTCCCTCTCTTTTGTGTCACGTGTAGAGAATGTTACTTTTGCAGATAATTCTTCAACTCCTATAATTGCTAAGGGTTCGGTTATAGTAAATGATCACTACACTTTGAAGGATGTGGCACTTGTCAAAAATTTAAATACAACTTGCTTTCTGTTGCACAATTGCAAGATGAAAATCTAGAAATTATTTTCAATAAAAACTGCTGCAAAGTTGTAGGTTCAAATAGTGAGCTTATTTTTAACATGTCTCGGTTTGGAAGAGTTTTTAAAGCTGATTTTGATATGTCTTCCTCTAAGCATAGGTGTCTAGTTTCTAATGATTCAAAGGACTTATATTTTTGGCATCATAGAATTGGTCACGTAGGCTTTGATCACCAAACGCGTATTAGTGCTCTTGATCGCATACGTGGGCTGCCTAAGCTTAAAGGGGACAAAGAAATTGTGTGCTCTTCTTGTAGACATGCTAATATGGTTGCAGGTTCACATACTCCTCTCACAATGATCATGACAACTGAACCATGTCAACTTTTGCATCTTGACACCGTAGGACCTTCACGTGTTCAATCCTTCGGAGGTAAATGGTATGTTCTTGTTATTGTTGATGATTACTCTAGATACTATTGGGTTTACTTTATGGCGTCTAAGAATGAAGCTTTTAGTCACTTTAGGACTTTATTTCTTAGATTATCAATTGATCACCTAGGATCTTTAAAGGCAATTAGAAGTGATAACGGAACTGAATTTAAAAATCAATCTTTTGCTCACTTTTGTGCTGAAAATGGAATAGATCATCACTTCTCTTCACCATATGTACCTCAACAAAACGGTGTTGTAGAAAGAAAGAACAGAACCTTATTTGAGATGGCTAGGACTATACTTGATGAATATCAAACTCCTAGGAAATTTTGGGCTGATGCGTTAGCAACCGCTTGTTATTTCTCAAATCGTGTTTTCTTGCATGCTAAGCTAGGTAAAACACCATATGAGCTTCGGTTTGGACATAGGCCTAGTGTTACACACCTTCGGGTCTTTGGTTGCAAAAGCTTTGTTAAGAAACATGGTAATCTTGATAAGTTTGAACCTCGATCCATTGATGGCATGTTTCTTGGTTATCCGTCTCATACTAGAGGCTACCGTGTGCTTTTACTTGACACTAACAAAATTGTGGAGACTTGTGAAGTGTCTTTTGATGAAGCTAGCCCAGGTACTAGCTCCGGTGTTGCAGGACCAGATCCGTATCCTCAGGGGGAGGGTATTTTTGAAGATGAAGAAGAGCCGGAGATACTGCCTAGTAGTTCCGAAGTTGACACATGTCCAGCTCCGGACATTGAACAAGCTCCGGCTATCACCTATGCTGGTACTGATTGTCCACAAGTCACAAGCTCACCAATCTACGATGAACCTAATGAAGAAGAAGCTTGTGAGACATCTGTTCCCCTACGTTTTTACAAAGATCATCCCCCACAACAGATGATTGGAAGCTTGCACGAATGAGTCACACGGTCCAGGTTTTGCGATCCAAACTCTCATGCTCATTCTGCTTTTGTTGCTTCTTTTGAACCCAAAGATATATCACACGCACTCACTAATTAATCTTGGATTATTGCCATGCAAGAAGAGTTAGAAAATTATGAAAGAAATAATGTTTGGAAACTTGTACCTCCACCTCAAAGTCACACCTTAATTGGAACTAAATGGGTATATAAAAATAAACAAAGTGAGGATGGGGTTGTGGTTAGGAATAAGGCTAGGTTGGTTGCTCAAGGTTTCACTCAAGTTGAAGGTCTAGATTTTGATGAAACTTTTGCTCCTGTCGCTAGATTAGAAGCCATAAGAATTTTGTTAGCCTTTGCAGCATCTAAAGGTTTTAATCTATTTCAAATGGATGTTAAAAGTGCTTTTCTTAATGGTTTCATAGATGAGGAGGTTTATGTCAAACAACCACCGGGTTTCGAAAATCCATATTTTCCTAATCATGTTTACAAACTGTCCAAAGCCTTATACGGTCTCAAACAAGCCCCTAGAGCATGGTATGATAGGTTAAAACATTCTTACTTGAAAAGGGGTTTACCATGGGCAAGGTTGATAAAACTCTTTTTGTGCTTAAACATGACAATGACTCATTATTCGTTCAAGTGTATGTGGATGATATTATCTTTGGTTGTGCTTCTCATGATCTTGTGTCCAAGTTTTCAGCAATGATGAGTTCCGAATTTGAAATGAGTATGATGGGTGAACTCACTTACATTTTGGGGCTGCAAATCAAGCAAACCAAGGAGGGTACCTTTGTGCATCAAACGAAGTATACCAAAGACCTTCTAAGGCGCTTCAACATGGACAAAAGCAAGCCTCTTCAGACACCAATGGGAACAGCAACAACACTTGAACTTGATGAAGATGGTGAATCTGTGGATCAAAAAGAATATAGAAGCATGATCAGATCACTTTTGTACCTTACGGCATCAAGACCGGACATAAAATTCAGTGTATGTCTTTGTGCACGGTTTCAAGCTTCCCCACAGGCTTCACATCGTCAAGCTGTCAAAAGGATTATCAGGTACTTACATGGAACACAAGAATTTGGAATTTTTCTTCCTTCTTCCTCAACTGTTACTTTGAAAGCTTTTTCGGATGCTGATTTTGGGGGTTGTAGGATAGATAGGAAAAGTACTTCCGGTGCTTGTCATTCTCTTGGTAATTCTCTTGTTGCTTGGTCCTCTAGAAAACAAGATTCAGTTGCACAATCCACAGCCGAATCTGAATATGTAGCTGCTGCTAGTGCTTGCTCACAAATTCTTTGGATTGTTCAAACACTTAAGGACTATGGGGTTGATCTAGATAGTGCTCCACTATTCTGTGATAACACTAGTGCCATTTGCATTGCTAAAAACCCCGTGCAACATTCTAGAAGGAAGCACATTGATATGAGGTATCACTTTCTCCGAGATAACGTTGAAAAAGGAAACATTGTGCTTCACCATGTAGATACCGAGCATCAATTGGCTGACATTTTTACAAAACCTTTGGATTTCACTCGTTTTTGTTACATTCGTAGTGAAATAGGGGTTATGCATCCTCATGGCTTAAATTGAGGGGAAGTTTTTGAAACTTGGGAAGTAATCTGAAATTAAAATAATATGAGCATAGTATTTCATACATATATGACTCTGTGATTTCTTTTACATGCTGAAAGTTCTTACTATATTACTCGTGTTATACATTTTTTAGTTTTTGCCATGTCTAGTAATTGGAATAATTACTTACACTAAATCTTGTCATGGTCGAACTTTCTTGCTGTTTTGAACTTGTTGCATGCTCACAAATGCTTTTAATCATAAAGAATAAATCAAGTAATCAACTCACATGTTGAGTTTTTATGAACAAATATAAATTTAGAAAAGATCAAGAGAATATGCATGCATCGCACTTCTCTTCTTTTGAGATGGCTTATCATTGCACTTAGATATGAACTTGGAAGAAGTTGTGTATGACTAAAACCATGTCCTTAAGCTTCTGATTGTCAAATGACATAGGCTTGGCTTGGTTGGTTAGAATAAGGCAGATGCGCATATAATCTCTTGCAAATATTATATGATCTAAATTTATGCTTTGAAAAATATTAAAATGCAGCAACTAGTGTCATGATTTCAGGTTTTGAAATAGTTAAGTTTGTGAGATCATGACTTGCTTAAATTGAAAATTACATTTGATCTCTAGCATGGCTTACACTACTTTATGTATTTCATTGATGTGATAATGTAAGGTACTTGATAGTATGACTTGTATGAGCTTTGTTTATATGTATATGTTATAACTAAAGGGGGAGAGATAATTTGTTTATATGCTCATGACTTGCTGAATACATTGTCAAAGGGGGAGAGACAAGCATGAAGAGAAAGAGAATATGTGCATAAGGAGAGATAATAAAGGGGGAGAGATAATATGGGATAATTTTTCTTCTCATTTTACTTTTCATTTACAAAGGGGGAGAAATTGCCTTCAAAACTTTTATGTGAATAAGTCAATGTTCGGATTTTAAATGGTGTTGCCAATGCATTCATCAAGGGGGAGATTGTAAGACCTATATGTGCTGAATACATTGGCTTGTAGTGAATACACTTGTCTTTGATGATAAAAGTTTTAAATATAACCAAAACACCTTTTTTTATCAAGGTCCGACTCTAGCTCTGAGCTACAGCAAAGTCCGACGGTAGGTCCGGCTTGTTTTGGGTAGCTCCGGTTATGTTCGATGCTAGGTCCGACTAGCTTTGGTCAGCTCCGGTGAGTTTTGTCTTCAGCTCCGACATGTATTTGGTCAGCTCCGGTGAGTTTTGTCTTTAGCTCCGACATGTCTTTGATAGCTACGACGAGTTTTTGCTAAGCTCCGAGTTGATTTTTCTAGCTCCGGCTTTTGGGATTACTAGTTCTGGTTAGCTCCAGTGCTAGGTCCTGCTATTTTTGTAAGATCCGGCGGGAGCTTGGTTGTACTAGTTTTGGTAAGCTCCGGCGCTAGGTTCTACTAGCTTTTGTTAGCTCCAGCTCAAGGTCCGGGTTGCTCTGGCAAGGTCTGGAACTTGACCGTAGTGCTTCTGCTTTTCATTTGCAATGTTTCGTACTTGCTTTACATTGTTGGAAAGTTTTCTTAGTATTCTTTTACTAAGTTTTTGATGCGTTTTGGATGATATGGCTGATATCGTTTTGCTATGCTTTGCAACATGCTTATGTGAGGTTCTCACGTAAGGTGTTGTGTTTGGAACTAACTTGAGTCAAGTCAAGGACTTGGGCTTGTATGGATTGGTTGTTTATTCATGTGCAGGTGTTGCTTGAGTTCAAGACATGGCTGGTGACGGGATCCATTGGACTAGTCTCAGAGAGGAGATGAGGTTCCAACAACCAAATTCAGGAGGAATTGTGGTTAAGCTGATCAGGAGGTTGTGCAACATGATTGAATCAAGAACAATGCATATGAAGGTATCGTGGCCATCATTGGAAGATGTTTGCACATGGGCAAGGAGTGCATGGACGTGGCTACATGGTTCCGAGACATGATGAAGAGATGTGGACGTAAAGAATTGGTCGGAAAGGTCCAACTGACTAGGTTATGGACTCAGGCTGCGGCTGAGTCGGGTTTGACTAAAATATGGAAAGATTTGAGTTGGTTATGATAGGATTTCGTGTGGGTCACGAATTTGAGTTGTTTAGGAATGTGGGATACGTTCCTAAGGTGTTTGGAAGTCTGAAGATTGCTTCTATCTGCGTATAGAAGAATCCTAAGCAATTATGGAAAGTTACGATTCGTGAACAGAGTAGGATTAGGTTCCTGATCTAAGTTGAGTTGGCTTTCGAGCTGGTTATATAAGCAAGGGAGCCCAGAGCTCGCGGTGCACGACTTTGGGGCTGTTCCTCTTGTGTTCTATTGAATAAAATTCGTAGTTTGAAGGAACTTTTGTGCCTTGTTCGTCCGACTTGTTCCAGACAAGTTTTACTCGTCGAGTTTCTGAACACCACTACCTTTCATCGGTAGTTTTATCATAACTCGCGTTTTACAGATCCAATTGACGTGATTCTTTTTGGGTTGTCTTCACAACTTGATTTTCTATCATATGTCAAAATCTCACGATCATTGGATTTGCGGTCTATGATCTACACGAGTTTCTTTGCAGCATTCCAGAACTGTTTTTTTCTCGGGTAGGGCAGATTGACCATTGTTTGATCTTTCGATCATAACTTGAGTTTTTCTTGACGGATTTGAGTGATTATTTTTGTGTTGTATTCGTGACTTGATTATCTATGATATCTATCACTTTTGTCACAGTGAAACACATTTAGATTAGTCTCACACACGATTTCTTTAACAGATCGTTTTTCTGCCGAAAGGGTTTGGGGTTTAATTGTTTCCACTGCGTAAGATTTTTAAATCTACCATTCACCCCCCCTCTGGTTGCTTTTCACGTGCTCTTCGATCCTACAATGTCGCCGGTACAATTCAAGCTTGTCCAGCAGGGCCGCACACGAAACGGTCCTCAATCAACACAAGCAGGGCTACGCACGTGAGACCACGTCTCGCTGCATCCTACCCACTGCTCGATCTCAATTTCATATTCATGAACCATTTTCTGATTCCATATCCTCCCGTGTGATAAAATTCCTATCTCGCGAGTAGATTCCAGCTACACGACTTCTACCGAATTCCTATGAGCATAAGCATAGCAATATCTGCACAACGGGCCGTAGACCTACCCAAGACTCCATAGGATTTTTGGCCATGCAAGTGGATGTCAAACACCTTAAACGTAATGCACAATCATCTGAAGACGTAAGGTAAAATAAAAACTGCAAAAACACTGTAACGAACTTAAATGCAAACCGGGGCTTGCTTGAATGCGAGCCTGAGTCTACGTTTGTTTCTGGCAGCTGGACTTCGAAAGCTTCCGGTTGCTCCTCGATTTCAGCTACTACACGATATGCATATACTATGTATGAATGACTTTGAAAATAATTAATATGCTTGAGGTTATGTGAATATCCTAGGTTGAAAATAAGATAATTATCTTAATTGGCTTTGGGACTTTTATGGTATATACCAGTGACTATAGAGAAGACTCTTGCAAAGAACAGAAGATGATCAAGGAAGTTTGTTGTTCTGCAAAATTATGGTAAGCAATAACTTTCTCTAAATTTTGGTTGACATTTTGGAGACCTATCATAGCTACCAGGGGTTGTATCATGTAGAGGGGCTCTCACTGGTTCTAGGAAAATTTTTTTCACTATTTTTTAAGCTTCCTACAGGGAGAAACTGATTTTGCAAGTTTGGGACAATTTCTAAAAATTGATTTTCCATTTTTCTCAATTTATAACTACATAGAGATTTGGATTATTAATCAACCCAGTAATTGAAGTCCAATGAACTTCAAATTTTTACTGGAGATCAATTGTATTGATAATAGTGTTCTGACCAAAATTGGGAATTTTCCAATTAACAGAACTGTAGGAATGAATTCTTTAAGCATGTTTCATATAATTATGGAGAAATTTCTATGGATTTTCATACAAATCCAAGTGCACCACTGGAAAGTATTCTTCATGCTGGTTCTAACAAAATTTATTTGGAAATTTTTGGACAATTCTACTGGAAGTTATTTATTTTCCAAGTTTGGTAAAATTCTGAAATTATTTTTGAAAGGAAAACACTTAAATAATCCAGCCAGGACCGCTGGTTTAAAATTAACCAATCGCAGCAGGGCCGCACCGGGGGCTACGGGGTTAACCCGCACAGTCACATCAGATCCCTGGCCACACCCGGATCCCGCAGCGACTGACTCGTGGGGTCCACGATCGTCTTCAACCTTGAGCTGGCGCTCGCGCGCGTCGGCGCCCGCGGCGGTAGCTCACCGATGATCTCGCCGCCGGCCAAACGGCTGCACCAAACTCGCCAAGACTTGCCGCCTGTTTTCAGGGGCGTTGAACATGACGGTGAGGTCGTCATCGGCTGAAACGGACCGGAAACAACCGCGCGACAGCGGCGGCGGTGGTGAGGGCTCGGGCCTGCATGAACTCGCTCAACTTAAGCTCAAACAACTTAGGAACTCCTCCAAAAGCTTCCTAGGATCTCAAGGATCAAGAATATGGACTAGAGAAGAGTGGAAACACCCTCGAGATATGAGCTCGACGGTGAAGCACGATCTTTCAACCGGCGGCCACGAAATCTCAAAATCTAAGGTGCTCGGTTGATAACTTTTGGGGCCTTTGGGCAGGGAGCTGCGCTAGGACATATACGAGTTACCTCCTAACCAGATTAAAGAATGATTGCAAGAATGAAACGAATTTAGGCACGAAGCCTGGCTATTCTATTGAACAAGGATTCATATATTGAATGAAACACTCAAGTTACAGTTCATGTCATGGGCTCAGAATTGGTGAGCATAAACTAGAGAGGATTGCAAACCTTTTTGCTTAAAGGATCGAGACTGGAAACGGCATAGAACTGGAGCTCGACGGTGAGATAGTGAAGGTTCTCGGCGGCTTCCTCGACGGCGACCGGAAAACTTCAAAATATCCCAAGCAGAAGCCATGTCACGATCAATGACCAAATAGAATACGTAGAGGATGTTGTGACAAGCCTTTTATCTACTTACACCACGGTGAGAAAAGGCTTCAATCGTCGGTGAAAACTCGATCGAACAGAGGTGGCGGCAATGGCGCGAAACCGAGGTGGAGTTCGACGGCGATGACCAAGGGGGGGGGTATTTATAGGGACGGAGGGGTGAGGGGGGCTCGCCACGGCGCAAGTAAGCAGGCAGCTCGGTGGCTTGCATGCCGCATCGCGGTGTCGAGCGCTGCCGGCGTCGATCAGCGAGGAAAGCTAGATACAAAGCACCCCGTGGGTTCACTCGAGTAGGTCAGGCTGACAGTGGGTCCCACCTCCTCTTATCCTCTTCCCCTCTCTGTAACATCAATTCTCCTACTAAACTTGATCCAAAATTTCTAGATTTTTGTGGGGAGGCCAAAGTAAATATCTGGAATTTGATTCTATAATTGGATTTCGAATTGGAGCAAGTTTCAATTGAATTTAAAATTTGAATTTGAAATTGGATGAAATTCAATGGTGTCACTGAATTAAATAGCAATTGAGTTCCAAAAATTGTGAAACTTTGAGGATAAGTCAAGCAAGTCATGCTGACCATGATGGTGTGTTCAAATCTTGATGTTCAAATAAGTTGAACATAATTCAAAATTTGAATTCTAAATATGGTCTGAATTTGCTAAGCGTCTCAAATAAAATAGCAAATGGAGTTCAAAATTTATGAAACTTTGCAGGAAGTCTATTTGGAAGTTTAGGAAGACATAGAAAAATTTGTGGCCTCAGATTTGAATATTTTTGACAGGGACAAATGTACAGTAGCATATTCAATTTGTAATTAATTTGAATATATATTTTGTACTGCATATTAATTTGACCTAGCAATCTCCATTCAAATAATTCCAAAATTTGAAGAGAGGTCAATAGAATTTATCTAAGATTATTGGTGAAGTCCATTCCTCATGTTAATAAAATTTAAGCATGAGTGGAAGAAAAGATTTGATGAGATCAAGCTCATAAGCATAGCTATAATTGGTCTCCATTAGGGTTGATAACCAACTTACAACTGAACTTCATATGAAATAAAATGTGGGATTTTACAGACCCTTCGTGAGTTTTCGGCTCCCTCTGCTAACATTGTGTCTGTTGGGCCCACTATTAATATGGGAGATGTAAACTTCAAAATCAAGACTGGCCTAATCACTATGGTGCAAGCCAACCCATTTTGTGAGAAGGCTAACGAGGATGCAAGTGCTCACCTGCAACAGTTCCTTGAGATCTGCAACCCTTTTAAGATTAAGGATGTATCCCTTGATGCTGTCTTAGGCTGTTCCCGTTCTCTCTTCTTGGATGAGAGAGACATTGGTTCTATGTGAACCGAAGTGCTGTAGATACTTGGGAGAAATTTTCTATGACATTCCTTGCCAAGTTTTTCCCGTTGGGCAAAACCAATGCCCTACGTAGAAGAATTTCTAGCTTCTAGCAAGATGCCAAGGAATTTATTCCAGAGGCTTGGGAAAGGATTCAGGTGTACATCCTAGCCTGTCCCCACCATTGGATGGATGACTGGATCATCATCCAAAACTTCTACAATGGGCTGATCCCTTCCACCCGTGACCATGTTGATGCTGCTACTGAAGGTGCCTTCTTCTCATTAACGGTGAGCAAAGCCAAAAATTTGATTGAGAAGATGGTGTCAAACAGGGGTTGGAGCGACGAGCGTCTCCATACCCGCTAGCGAGGCATGCACACCTTGAAGGAGGTGGACATGATCGCTGACAAATTGGACCACCTTATGAAGAAAATTGATGGACAAGGAAATGGTGTGGTATGTGGCAATGCCTATGCCATAGACTCTCACACACTCGTGAAGTCTGTGGCGACACGTGCCATTTAGGCAATTGACAGCCAAGAAACCCGTGAGGATGCCTTATACGTAGCCAACAATGGAAGCAACAATGGCTATCGTCCAGGTGGTCAAGGGTGGGGCCAACCATGGCCATTCTTTCAAGGAGGGTACAACAACAATAGCAACAAAGAAAATCAACCCAACTTGAGAGAACTTGCCATTAGCCAACTGAAGATCAATGATGCTCTATCCATGAAGCTATCGGCCAATGACAAGACCCTAGAGAGCATAAATGCCAAGATTGAAGGACTATCGTCAGCCTTCAAGAATTAATTGAGTTTCAACAATATGTTGGAGACTCAGTTGGCTCAACTGGCAGCTGGTGTTCCTCCAGTGGAGAATGGCAAAATGCCACTACAGCCCGAACCTCCTATGGAAAGTGCCAACATGATTTATCTAAAAGGAGGCAACTGGCAGAAGGACCCTGGATGTCCTACAATTTCATGCTCAATTGGGGCACACCACTTTGATGAGGCCCTTTGTGACCTTGGAGCAAGTTTGAGTGTGATGCCCAAGGTGTTTTTTGACCAGCTAAACATCACAAAACATACTCCAACACCAATGCAGCTCCAACTGGCTGATTCTTCAGTCCGTTATCCGGCGGGTATCATTGAAGATGCCCCAGTGAAAATCCGAAACTGCTTCATACCCGTGGATTTCGTGGTGCTCGACATGGAGGTCGAGAGGGATACGACGCTCACTCTTGGGCGCCCAATCCTAAGCACCATGAAGGATCGCATAGATGTGGGAGCTGGAGAAATCCACATCCATATAAATGGCAAGGATGAGAAGTTTAACTTTCGCCCAAAGTTGGAGCAATGATCCATCATACGTATCAAGTATGGGACGAATGTTAAACACATTCAAGAGGTCGAAATCACACCCCGAAAGGTGGACCCGCTCATTGCATTCATGAGGAATTTGATCTATGCGGAAAATTCGTCTTATCGTCCACGCCGACACCCCAAGAAGACGAAGAATCTCATGCCTCCCTAATGTCCCAAGTCCACCAAGCAGCCAAATAAAGTATGCCAGAAGAAGCAAGACAAACCGTCCGAGCCCATTCCTTCGGGCCTAGATGTCAAGAAATGAAGAAGGAGGAATGTCCATCTAATCGGACGGTGGTGAGACCTAGCCAATAGGTTAAATTGGTAGTTATCTTTTTCTTTGTTTTTCTTTTCTCTTTATTTGGTTTTCCCCACTGAATATTTGATTTTCCTATTAAGTTGAGAATCTTATATTCTCAATTATCATTTTTATTTATTTATTTTTCACAAAAAAAGTTGTTGGGTTTTGAAAAGGAGTTCTTATTTAGAAAACAATTTTTCTGAGCTGCAAAAGTGGTATTTCACCAACGTGCTAATTTCATAACCGTTGGGGAGCCACCTACCAAAAGGGGGAACAGGGGGCCCACCTGTCAGGTCGGCTGACCCCCCAGTTCGGTCGACTAGGGGAAAGAGCCATTTTGGCTCTCTCTCCTCAAACGGCTACATTTTGCTCCCTAGTTATCGTTGGGGATTGCACACTATAAAAGGTGGTCGTGAGGAGCATTTCTCCTCACACTTCACCTCATTTCATACATCCCCAAAATCACTCTTGCTCAAATTGTTTTTCTTGCTCTTCATTGAAGTGCTCTTGATTAATTCCCAACTCAAAAAGATTTGATTTTGTTTGCATTTGCAAATTGCTCTCAAGTTCTTCAAGGGAAAATTTGTTGGGGTTTTGCTTTCGCTAACATCACCTCGATTTTTTGCCTTGTTGTGTTCTTGTTTGTTGTGGCCATGAAAGGAATGAAGAGGTTGTTTGGAAAGAGGAAGGATGCTGCAAGCTCAAGCCATGGTGGAGACTCAAGTGCACATCCCTCTTCTGTTGCTACACCAAGTTCACGGAAGCGGAGTGTAGGAGAGGACACTCCCATGGGTGAGAGGAGCAACCCACACCAACTTCTTCATGACAACGACCTCGACATCCAAAGCAAAGTTGAAGATCAAGCACGCAAGCTCCTCCAAGATTGTGAGTTTTCTCATACGAAAGCTTATGATCCGGATTTGATCCCCAAAATAGGTATGGATTCCGAATTCTTTTCCACTTGGCATGGATTAGGATGGGAAAACTTTGCTCACATTGAGGAGAAAGGTTCACACCTTCTCTTCATACTATTCCTTTGCACACTCAAAATAGGATTTGATGGTATTACCTTTAGATCATTTCAAAAAGAATTCAACATCCTATGGAAAGAATCAAGTGAAACCCTAGGCTTCCATAGACGTTGTTTGCTAGGTTTAGACACTTTGCCTATGTTTAACAAAAAAAGTTTTTAGCAAGATTTAACCGGTGAGGTCAGATGTAGTGCACCTAGGATTTAACCACTTGTACAACCCTAATTTACACTTCATGCATAGATGGGTGGCTATGACTCTGTTCTGTAGAGGAGACGTAAGGATAGTGCGTGATGGTGAGCTGAAAATTTTGTTTGCCATGAATAAAAAGATAAAAGTTGCTCCAGTTATTGCCATGATGACACAATGGTTAGATTACATTCCAAGGGTAGGGCCAATTGAATGTACTTCATTTATTACTCGTATTGCTACTAGGGTAGGAGCACTAGAATATTCTTCATTTGAATATATTGAAAATGAAAGAGTATTAATTAATGAAGATTAATTAGTGCAAGGACATACCCTTAAGCATGATCAAGATGGCTCTTTGATATTTTATTATCCCAGCTTTGTTAATGAAATTCGGTTACCTAACCCAAATTATCATTTGTACAAATGCCGGAGGCTAACCATTGACCTCCTTCCAATCGAGGAAGCCAGAAGAAGTAATGTCTCTGGCAGGGTAACTAGAAGTCGTACAAGGAGAGCGGCCATGCCCCCGACAACCTCCACGGTCTATGAGTACCGAGAGGAAGAGAACCCAACGGGTGATGCACTCGGATGGACTCAACCTCCTTCGTATGAGACCGAAGGTCCGTCTTGGCATGGATGGCCAGGTCCTACATGGGAAACACCCCTATCCACTTCAAGCTCTAGCATTTTGATTCCAACATCTATGAGAAGATGTCATTCCACTTCGGCTAGAAGTCGTCGTGACTATAGCCAAGGAATGACGGACCTCTCTAGACATATGGAGGAGCTTGATGTGAGGACGGGTGACATCTACAACACTCTCCAAAGGCATGTCCAAGGTACCCAAGACTAGCAACAACACATGGATGCTCAATTTACCAACTTCAACTCCATGCTACAACAACAACAAGCCGATCTCGCAGCATACTTCCGTCATCAAGGGTTCAACCCTCATCACGGAGGTGAGTGAAGAACAAGCTTGGGGGAGGACCCCCACTTGAGAGATAAATTGTATCAACCCCTTTGCTTATTTACTTTGAACTTACCCATCATCCACCTTGCATTTTTGAAAAAAATAATAGGATAGTTTAATTTTCAATAAAATAGAAGATGTGCGGTAAGAATGACTTGGAATTCACATAGATGAAATGATGAATAGTTGCTCTGTTTTGATTTTCCTAAGTCCCTAGTTTACAACTTACTACTCTCCAACATATTGCTCTCATTGGCTAAAATTGCTTTTGCCTTGATTTTGAAATTGTGGGTAGCAAAAGCTTAATCCATTCTAAGTTGTTGTGAGATATGATATAGTGATAGGGCTTCTATTCTTAGTTTGATAATGAAACTTAGATTTCCAGAGAAATTCTAAAAAGATTTAAGTTATCCTAATCTGATTGGAAATACCCAGCAAAGCCATATGATACATTATATTGATAGACCTTATGCATATGCTATTTGCCTTCACATTGAGCTTTGTCAAACTAGTATAGACCTATGTGAGATTTCATTCATTACTCTTTGAATTCAAGACTTCACTTGCACATGCTATACTTCTACACTAGAAGTAAGCAAAATTTCCATCATACCACCATTCCGCAATAAAAAGAGAAACTCCCCATCCTTCATGCTTAGTGCTCTCTCAAAAATTCATTGCATAAAAATGAAGTAGTAGGCATGGCTACAAGAAAAAGAAAAAAAATGTATGCTTACATCGTATGCATGAGAAAAAAAAAAGAGAAAGAAGAAAAAGTACCCATGTTTCATCCCTGCAAAAAAAATAAGAGAGTCCACTCAAAAAGGAGTCATCTCAAGATCCACATCCACTCCATTCCATCAGACATGCACAAGTCTTGAATCAAATTGTATTGAATTGATTTCTCCTAAGGCTTACTCTTTTGGCTTAGAAATATTATGTGTTGGAAATATGCCTACTATAATCCCTACCAAGCTCCACATACATGCCTTATGTAGATGTAGGATGAATTTAGGCAAAATGCCTTGGTGAGGATTTATTTCCAATACACACAGTCGGTACCCGGCATACCGGGTACCCTCAGCAGAGGCGTGGTCCGAAGGCACCACGTGTTCAAGAGACCCAGGCACCGATGCCTCTCAGCAGAGGCGGGACCCATCAGCCTCTGATGGGTGGTGCAGGGCACCCGCAAGAAGACCAGAAGGAGAAGATCAACCTCCTTCGGAGACGAGCCCCTAGGTAACCATGTGTACAAAAAGTAAGGATCTCTCCTCCCCGTGAGACACGGCTCCGGAGCTGCGGCGTGGACCAAGACATCAGACGGGCCACCTCCCATATGGGCGAGTTCCGGCGTGGGCACGTGTCCCGCAAGGCGGGAGATAACCTCCTCTGGGAGGGTGGGCTCCCGAGTTGCCACGTGGACTGTAGGATGGGACCTGGCCTCCTTCGTGGAGGTGAGTGCCCGAGCTACCACGTGGTCCACAAGGCGGGACCTGACCTCCTCCGCAGAGGTGAGCTCCCGAGCTGTCACATTGACCAGCCACTTGCCCGGGACGGAGGGCCGCAAGAGTTAAGAGAGCGTTACGCCTTGTACCAGTCAACTTTTGAAGATACGCGGCTTCCCCAACGCATGGCGCGGCGCACGCCTAATATCAGGTACCACTATGACCAATCGCATCGCAGTGAAGACGCCGCAGGCCTATCCCACTCCGCCAAGTGAAAGTGCATCTAGGAATCCCTTGTGGGTTTTGGATGATTTATGACAAGCAAATGAGATTCTAAAAACTTTGTTGAGATGAGCACAGGTTCTAATGAGAAAATGAGCAAAGTGCCAAAAATAAAGGAGAATGAGGAGCAATGTGCAAAAGAGCTCAAGAAACAAGCGTAGTAGATCATTGTGTATGGAGTGTGTTAAGGAAACACAACCCAAGAGCTCGAGCACAAATAAACACACATATTGCACAAATCTATACAGGACCGGAGTTGTCCGACTAACACCGGACTAGTCCGATATCTTTCTGCACAAGATCGGACAAGTCCGATATCACCACGGACTAGTCCGATATCTCTCTGACTAGAATCGGACTAGTCCTCCCCAGTGCGGACTAGTCCTCAAAACACTTCACAAGTTGCACAAAACTGGACATGTCCGATCACATAACGGACTAGTCCGATATCATTCTGATGTAAATTAGACAAGTCCGATATTGGCACGGACTAGTCCAAAAACCCTCTGACCAAAATCGAACAAGTCTTCCAAGTGTAGACTTGTCACACAATTCACTTAGGGTTTCACTTTTCCGGACATGTCCGATATCCATCGGACTAGTACGAAGATTTCCAGAAGCGAAATCGAACAAGTCCGCTTTTAGCTGGTCTAGTCCGATATTTCGGGACACCTAGGATTTGCTACACAAAGCACACCAGACCAGTCCGGTGTCCACCACGGACTAGTCCGATATTCCTAAACCCTAATGGTAACTTTTGGGAACCCCATATAAATAGGTGTACACGACCCATCTTTCATATCTCTCGACCCCCTGCGCCGTCACACCTCCCAAGAGCCTCAAAAACACATCTCTACATGAAATCAAAAGCAACAAAGATCAATCCCTTAAGGATACACTTTGGATCATTAGAGCGACACGGTTCATCACTCATTGAGCTCTTGGTTTGATTCCCTAACACACTCCTGTGGTTTTCATTGTAATATTTTGAGTGTGTTCTTGGTGGAGTTCTTGTTGTAATCCTGGGGAGCCCTCAACGTGTGAGAAGGCCCCTTGAATTTGGTTATTTACCCTTTGTGATAAGTGAAGAGGATTGTCCTCCGTGGCGATCCGACGAGGGTAGGGTTGGAGAAGAACCGGTCCTTTTGTGGACTCCTCAACGTGGATGTAGGTTGCCTCTGTGGGAACCGAACCACGGGATAAAATCATTGTGTTCTTACTTTCCGCTCATCATTCTTATACATCATATCAATCTAGGGTTTCAATCAATCTTGCTTACTTTACATTGAAACATTAAATATAAGATTGACTTGTGGTATATCCTAGTACATAATCGTGTAACACTTCAATTACAAGTATATTTCCGCTGCATACATCCTAGAATCAAATTAATTGATCAAATTTGATTAACCTAGTCGGTACACACCAGATTAGTCCGCACTTGACCGGACTAGTCTGATATCTCGAGATTTGATCTGGTTGTTAAGTGTTGCAGGTTCTGACAAAAATCAAAAAGGCCTATTCACCCCCCTATAGGCCACATTCAATTGGTATCATAGCAAGGTTCTTCAAGAAGGAGACTAATCGCTCAAAGAGATCATGTCGGACATGAAGGACGTACACAAGAGCAACAACCACAAGAAGGTTGATGAAGACAAGAACTAGAAATTGGAGAAGCTCCTCGAAGCCATTCAAGACTTTGAGGATGACGATGAGGAGACGCTGGAACTCAAGGCGCTCCTAAGGAAGAAAACCCTTTCCAAGGGAAAGGAGAAGATCGAAGATGAGAAGAGAAAGAAGGGGAGTAGTCACACCGACTACTCCCGATATCCTTTTAATTATGATCGCCTAAATTCAAACAATAATCATTATCTATCTATTCCACTTGGAAAAGCCCCACACTTTGACGGCAAGGATTACTCAATGTGGAGGCAAAACATGAAAATGCACTTGATTTCTCTAAATCCAAGTTTGTGGCACATAGTATGCACGGGAATAGATATCCCTGACGATGATGAGGAGCTCACACCTAGCCAAGAGCAAGCGATCCATCAAAACGCCCAAGATGCTGCAGTCATTACCTCATCGCTCAGTCGGGATGAGTTTACAAAGGTGGATGGACTCGAGATCACGAAGGAGATATGGATACGTTGCAAACTGCACATGAAGGCGATCGTCATGTGCAAGAATCGAAGATCGAGATGATTGAAGGCGAGCTAGGAAGATTCGCCATTGAAGAAGATGAGTCACCACAAGACATGTACAACCGACTAAAGACGCTCATCAACAAGGTGCGAGCATACGGAAGCAAGAAGTGGAATGACCACAGGGTAGTGAAGCTCATTCTTAGAGCCTTCACGCCTTGCAATGTTACCTTGTGCTTGATGATACGAGAAAGCCCCAGGCACAAGAAGATGACCCCAGATGAGCTACTTGGGAAAATCATCAACTTTGAGATGGTGGAAAAAGAAGCCAAACATGTTAAGGAAATTGCCGATCTCACCTCGGCAAAGAAGAAAGGGGTCGCTCTAAAGTCCACCCTTAAGCCCTTGTCTAAAGAAGCTCGAGAAGCTCAACTAGAAGAAGGCGGTGATGATGAGAGCAGTGACTTGGATGAAGATGACATGATACTATGCATGAAGTAATTCAAGAGAATGATGAAGAAGAGACAAGGTGCTAAATCAAGTGAAGCAAAGTACAAGGAAAGATCAAAACCAAAGGCGGGCTTGCTATAATTGTAGTGAGTATAGCCACTTTATAGTTGATTGCCCATCTGAAGAGAACAAGAAGAAGACCAAAGAAGCGAAGCCTCATCCAAAGAAGTCTTTCAAGAAGAAGAAGCAAGATGAAAAAGCACATCTTGGGAAAGAATGGGACTCAAATGATGAGTCCTCATCCGAAGAAGATGAGGAGATGGCTAGCATAGCCATCGAAAAGACATCCAAGAAGTCCAATCTCTTCCCTACTCTCGGCGCATGGAAGGGGAACGGCACTTGCCTCATGGCAAAGGAAGGTAATCGCAAGGTAACAACAAAACCCTCTTTCGTGCATTCCTATTCCATTGATAGTGGAATTAATAGTGATAACGAAGATATGCTCATTGGGATAGATAAGAAAACAACCACAAAAATGAAATTCTTACTTGATCAACTTGTTGAGAAGGAGAAGTTGATACATCGTCAAGAAGACATGATTATCTCCCAAAAGGAGGAATATTTTGAACATGACAAGCTTCTAGAACTTGGAAAGGAGTGAAGCAAGTCACTAGAGCTTGAATTAGCTTCAAGCAAGGAAGCTCGCTTGGAGTTAAGCGACTCAAATGCTACAATCAAGGATGAACTTGCTAACCTAATCAAGGTTAACAAGATCCTTGAAGTGCAAGTTGAGTCACTCAAGCAAGGTGACCCTTCATCCTCTTCAAGTTCACCTTCTCAACCCATTAAAACTGAAGTTGCTTCTACTTGTACATGTGGTAAAGTTGACACCAGCTTGAAAGACAAGTCAACTTCTACCAAGGACAAGCATCATTCACAAAATGTCATATTTGACAAGGAGAAGATCAAATATGCACGTAGTGCATACTTGGTCACAAGACCTCCAAATGTCAAATATGGCATTGGTTACTCTTATGGTGAAAAGCAACACGCTAGAAGCCATAAGAATAACAAGGAGAGCAATGACTTTGTAAAGGGAAGACCCTCTCAAACTGGAAAATCCAAAATTAATGAATCCAACACACATGGTCACCGGACTAGTCTAGTTCGGATCCGGACAAGTCTGGTCCTCCGGACAAGTCCGATCTCGCAGACTAGTCCTGTGTATAAACAACAACAGTTGCTATTTCGAACTTTCGATGCATCTTATGTCTTAATGAGAAGTAATTTTGGCAAGGTTTATGCCCATTATGTTGGGCCACGCCATGGGAACACCAAGTCTCATGTGTGGGTGCCCAAAGCCCTTGTGACTAACCTAAAAGGACCCAAGCAAGCTTGGGTACCTAAAACCAAGGCATAATTTGTTTTTGTAGGCCTATCCCTCCGGTGGATCTAAATGGGTGCTAGATAGTAGTTGCACAAACCATATGACCAGAGAAAGAAGGACGTTCGTTGAATATGAAGCAAATGAAGATCCAAGCGAGGGCATCTATTTTGGAGACAATAGTCAAGGAAGGGTGCTCGGTACTGGTAAAATTTCCATATCATCTAAACACACTCTTTCTCATGTATTACATGTTGATTCCTTAGATTATAACCTGCTGTCCATATCTCAATTATGTGACAAAGGTAATAGTTGCTTGTTCACTAACGAGGGTGTGACTGTCTCTAGAAGGAGTGATGGTTCCATTGTATTCAAGGGTATGTTAAAGGGAAAGCTTTATCTTGTTGACGTCAACAAAGATAAAGCCAAACTTGACGCATGCTTGATTGCAAAGACCAACATGGGTTGGCTGTGGCATAGACGGCTAACACATGTTGGTATGAGGAACCTTCAAAAACTCCTCAAGGGCGATCACATCCGAGGTTTGAAGGATGTTGTTTTTGAGAAAGACAGGCCTTGTAGCGCGTGCCAAGCCGGGAAGCAAGTTGGAGCACCTCATCCCGCTAAGAATGTCATGACTACAACAAGACCACTCGAGCTACTTCACATGGACTTATTTGGTCCAATTGCTTACATAAGCATCGGCAGTAACAAACATGGTTTAGTAATTGTCGATGATTTTTCTCGCTTCACTTGGGTTTTCTTTTTACATGATAAGTCAAAAACACAAGGAATACTCAAGAAGTTCTTCAAGCAAGCTCAAAATAAGTTTTCATTGATAATCAAGAACATTTGAAGCGACAACCACACAGAGTTCAAGAACACACAAGTTGAGGAGTACCTAGATGAAGAAGGAATAAAGCACGAGTTTTCAACACCTTACCCCCTCAACAAAATGGAGTTGCCGAAAGAAAGAACCGAACCCTCATAGAGATGGCTAGAACAATGCTCGATGAGTACAAGGCCTCGAATCGATTTTGGGCGAAAGCGGTCAACACAGCTTGCCATGCCATAAATCGACTTTATCTTCATCAACTACTCAAGAAAACATCCTATGAGCTACTCACCACTAACAGGCCTAATATTTCATATTTTCTAGTTTTCGATTCCAGATGCTATATTTTGAACAAGAAGCCTAGGACTTCAAAGTTCGCTTCAAAGTCTGATGATGGTTTCTTGCTTGGTTATGATTCGAACACTTACGCCTATCGTGTCTTCAACAAGACCTCTGGACTTATTGAAGTAGCATGTGACGTAGTGTTCGATGAAACTAATGGCTCCCAAAAGGAGCAAGTTGATCCATGTGTGGTAGATAGAGAAGAAGCTCTGTGTCAAGCATTGAGAAGAATGGCGTTAGGCGAAGTTGAACCACAAGAGCCACCTCTACATATGCATTAGGAAAGTGAACCACAAGAGGAGGCCAATGATCAAGGGGGAGCTTCCATAAAAGATCAACCTCAAGAAGGCGAAAGTGACCTTCATGTCAATGAGGGCAACCATTTAGAGGGAGAAGAAGATGATCATATAGATTCAAGATGGCGAGTACCACACCCAAGAGTACCAATGCGTCCAAAGGGATCAACCAATCGGCAACATCATCGGTGACATCCAAAAGGGAGTAACTACTAGATCTCGCATAACTAATTTCTGTGAGCATTACTCGTTTGTGTCCTTTTTGGAACCACGCAGGGTTGAGGATGCATTGAAGGATCCGGACTGGGTAGTGGCCATGCAAGAAGAACTCAACAATTTCAAAAGAAACGAGGTGTGGGAACTAGTCAAAAGACCCAGATCCAACGTCGTCGGCACCAAATGGGTCTTCCGCAACAAACAAGACGAACACGGGTGGTGACAAGAAACAAGGCACGACTTGTGGCCAAAGGGTATTCGCAAGTCGAAGGTTTGGTTTTCGATGAAACCTTTGCTCCTGTAGCTAGACTTGAGTCCATTAGAATATTACTTGCATATGCTACTCACCATGATTTCAAGCTCTATCAAATGGATCTAAAAAGCGCCTTCCTCAATGGAGCAATCAAGGAGGAGGTGTATGTGGAGCAACCCACCGCGTTTGAAGATGATGAGTTCCCCGACCACGTATTCAAATTACGTAAAGCTCTCTACGGCCTCAAACAAGCTCCTAGAGCTTGGTATGAGTGTATTAGAGATTTCTTAATTGAAAATGGTTTTAAGATTAGTAAAGTAGATTATACATTGCTTACAAAGAACATTGACAATGATCTCTTTGTTTGTCAAATCTATGTTGATGATATAATATTTGGTTCAACTAACAAATCTTTTTGTGAGGAATTTTGTAAAATTATGATAGATAGGTTTGATATGTCCATGATGGGAGAGCTAAAGTACTTCTTGGGATTCCAGGTGAGGTTACAAAAGGAAGGGACGTTCATAAGACAAAATAAGTACACTGAAGACATATTCAAGAAGTTTGGAATGGACAAGGCGAAGCCCATAAAGACTCCCATGGCAACAAATGGCCACATGGATCTCAATGAAGATGGACCAAATGTCGATCAAAAGGTGTATCACTCCATGATTGTATCTCTACTCTACTTATGTGCATCTAGGCCAGATATTATGTTGAGTGTATGCTTGTGTGCAAGGTTTCAAGCCAACCTAAAAGAGTGTCATTTGACAGCCGTTAAGAGAATCTTGCGGTATTTAGTTCATACACCCAACCTAGGCCTTTGGTACACCAAAGGTTCCAAATTCAATCTCATTGGTTATTCCGATGCAGATTATGCTGGATGCAAGGTAGATAGAAAAAGTACCTCCGTTACATGCCAATTCCTAGGTAGATCCCTAGTTTCCTGGTCCTCCAAGAAACAAAACTCCATTGCCCTATCCACAGCCGAAGCGGAGTATGTTGCAGCCGGGAGTTGTTGTGCTCAACTCCTTTGGATGCGAAAGACTCTAAGGGATTACAGTTACAATATGAACCACATTCCACTCCTTTGTGATAATGAGAGTGCCATTAAAATTGCCCATAATTGCGTTGAGCACTCTAGGACCAAAGCAGGTGGAGCTGAATCAAATGGACGCTGCAACAATATAGGAGATCCCAGTGGTCTATGAGTTTTCAGATGTATTTCCGGATGAGTTGCCAGGTATGCCACCTGATCGTGACATCGAGTTTGTTATTGATTTAATACCTGGAACTGCACCTATAGCTAAGAGGCCATATTGGATGCCTCCTATGGAGTTAGCAGAGCCTAAGAAGCAAATTAAAGAGCAGCTAGAAAAGGGTTTCATTCGCCCAAGCTCTTCATCTTGGGGAGCACCAGTACTTTACATAGATAAGAAGGATGGATCCCAAAGGATGAGTGTGGATTTTCGAGCTCTCAATGAGGTGACGATTATGAACAAGTATAAATTCACGTATAGAGGATTTGTTAGATCAAATGAAGGGTGCCCGTGTTTGAAGAAGGGGTCAACACTCTCATTTTCATTGAATTTACAGTCTGATTAGCTTTGGTTAGCTCCAGTACTAGATCCGACTATCTTTGATAAGCTCCAGCACTAGGTTCTGCTAGCTCTGGTAATGTAACACCCTCATTTTCATGCATCATGCATTGCATAAGTTCATATACATGTTTAACATTAAAGCAACATAAAAAGGAATGAATTTAAAATGAATTAGAAGCAAAACTGTACTAAAAAATCCTAGTAAGTGCGGACTAGTCCGATTTCTCTCCGACTTCCATTGGATGTGTCCGTTTTCATGCGGACTGTTCCGATTTCTCTCTGACCTTTTTCGGAGTTGTCCAACCCATAGCGGACTAGTCCGGTCATTCCAACCTTGAAATTTTGCCAAGTCCCTAGACTTGTCCGACATCTAGCGCACTTGTCCGTTTTCCCTCTAACTAAAATCAGAATTGTCCGGTTTTGGTCAGACATGTCTATTTTTCCTCTGACCAAGTTTGGACTTGTCTGATTTAGTGCGGACTTGTTCAATATATCTCTGACTAACTTCGGCCTAGTCCGGCCTCTGACGGACTTGTCCGGTGATCGCGATTCCGAGTTGATCTTTTGTTTCATGATGTGTTTTTGGGTTTTACCTCAAGTGGGCCTAAGGATGTCGTGTCTAACTCTTTTTGGAGCCCATGTGGGACCCCACACCGGCCTCCACCCTCCCCAAACTCGAATTCCTACAAACCCTAGCCCTCCACCTCTATATAAACAACCCCACCCTTCAACTTTATATCCTTTTGCCTAATTTGAAAGTCCACAAACCCTAGTTCGTGGACAGCCGCCACCAAGGAGGAAGAAGGTGATCCCGAGCAGGAATAAGAGATGGGGAAATCAAAGAGGATCAAGTGATCAAGATCTCCATCAAGTTTTCATTCTTCATCAACCACTCACCTTCAAGTTCTTCATCAACCCTAGATCGTCAAGATCCATGTGTTTCCTCCAAAACCCTTGATTAATTGGAGTTCTAAACACCTGGTATACCCTCTACATTCTTTTTCTCACGTGAATTCAACCTCGTTTCTCCAAAATCACGTCCATCTAGAAAACCCTAGTTCACTAGCTCTGCGTAGGGCGGACTAGTCCGATTTTGCTGACTATTTCCTGCTAAATTAATCTAAATTGGTTCGAATCGATTCCAAACCTGTTCAAACTTGTTAAAAACTCTTAGAACTAGATAGTAAACATCATTAACCAATCACTAACTATTTTTGCTTCACATTTGCATTAATCATGCATGTCATGTCATATTGAGTAACATATGTGCACTTATTGATTTGATTCTTGTCTTGTATGTTTATTGCGCGGTTTAGACAGATTTGCGCTAGAGAGTGCTGCAGAGGACCTCCAGTACTGGGAGTTTGATGTCTTTGATCTGAACCAAGCCCAAGAGCAAGGCAAGTGTCCTGGAACTATTGATCCTGTATTGACAATAAATATTTTGTTTTCAAAACTGCATGCTTGTGTCAGTTTGATGGGAATCCTATGATAGGAAGTTTACTAGCTTTGTTTAACCACCCTTGTCACCTAGAATACATGGTAGAGAGTCCGGAAGGGCTTTTTACTTTTTTTGTTTCGCTTAATTAATTGGGATGGGAAACAACTATACTACTTAATTATGCATTAATGAGATTATGGTTAATACGAACTGGTTAATATGATATGGTAATTCGTGATCTAAGCAAGCCTGGCATGTGGAGGGGTTGGATGTTATGGTGGTTTACTTGCTTTAGATCTAAGGACTGGTTTGTGGAGCGACCATCCAGGATTTACAGTGCCACCACGGGGCCAAGTATGGGTGTGACGTAGCTGATTAATTAGAGAATTGCTAGTATTGAGCAGATCATTTGGCGCACTGGGGAAGGGGAGTCGGATTGGGTTTGGATATGGATGGCGGGACTCCCTGGGATCCGAATGGCATGAGAGGGGGCCCTTGGTTGAAGATGTGCTCAGCTGGAGACATCGCCACTGATGAAACCTCAGTGGGTCCATACATGCTAGTATTCCCTTTGTAAAGGCTATTTTGTGATCTCTTGGCCACACACCTAAGGAAGTGTGAGACGGCATAATAGAGGTTCTAGTCATCGAAAGGTGATGAAATCACAAACACGTGGCTAAAGTGGTACAACCTCTGTAGAGTGTCTAAAAACTATCATGATAGCCGTGATCCCGGTTATGAGCGACTTGGACCCTCACATGATTAGAAGGAAACTTGGTTTTTTGGATTGGTATGGTTTGGTACTGGTTACGGGAAGGTATTATGACGTTATGGTTTATGGCAATGGATATGGTTAACGGTAATGAGGAATAAGGAATATGGATGATGGTAATGAAATATGGACTAGTATTGGTATAACTACATGGTCTATGATGGGTTTACTTCACATACATATAATATATTGCTTTTCAATTGTTTTAATGTACTTTTCATCACTTAGCCTTTATTATTGTCGTCATTTGAATCAGCTACATGTCATACTTTCATACACTTGTGGAGTACGACATGTACTCACTCTTGCAGTTCCCCCACTAACAGTTGTAGGTCAGAATTGGGAGTATCACGTTGATAATGCGGAGTTCTATGCCGTTTCTACCGTCAGCTTTGCCTGTGGAGTTGCTTGGAGCTACACTACCCTATTTGCTTAAGTTTGCTTAACTAGATTATTTCTGCTATAGTAGTATTATCATTAATTATCATTAGAGCTTGTATTAGAGGATGTTATGAATTGTGTAATAAAAGTGGTTAATTAATCTTGTTTTGTGGTAATTTTCTATATATCCTATTGTGAATGTACTAGTGTATGTGTGTTGAACGACCTGGGCACACATATGCATTCAATTGGTTCATTTTCGGAACCGGGTGTCACAAATTGGTATCAGAGCCACATGTTGACCATAGGATGCAACCTAGATAGAATGGACACTTTAGAGCACATAGGAGCACTCAGGAATCGATCTGCTTTTGCTTCGTGTGTTGATTGCTATGTGTTGCTTACTTGTGTACTTAGTAGAGGATTTTGGGATGCTTTAACATTGCCGTGTCCATATAGGTTAGTATAGCTAGTTGTTTAGTTTCATATCCCTTGATGCATATAGCAGGGGACGTTTTCTAAATTCTTCTCTCTTGCTCTTCTTCAGATGGTGAGGACTCGCAAGCAGTGGGATGCCAATGATGAGGAGGAGAACAATGGGGCACCTCAGAACAACAATGGACAAGGACCTGCCCAGGGAGCTCTCAATCTTGAGTAGCTTTTGGCTATGCAAAACCAGCTCATGCAGACCATGATACAAACTATGGGACAGCTGCAGGCTGGTAACAACAACAATCAGCTCCACATGCCTCCACCACCACCCCCGCTTCCTCATAACCGATTGGGAGAGTTCATGAGGACCAGGATACCGACTTTTGCTCAATCTGATGACCCTATATATGCCAATGAGTGGCTCAAGTTCGTGGAGAAAAAACTTGCAATAGTCCAATGCAGTGACCGGGATAAAGTTCTTTTTGCTTCCCATCAATTAATTGGAGAAGCTGCGGATTGGTGGGATTCATTATGCAATGACCATGAAAACCAGGAGAGGGTTACTTGGGCCGAATTCAAGGAGAGCTTCCATTCTCATTATTTGTTGGAGGGTGTTATGATACTAAAGAGGCAAGAATTTGAGAACTTGAGGCAAGGAAGATCGAGTTTGGGTGAATATCTCAATAAATTCACTCAACTCTCAAGATATTCGCTAGAGGATGTGAGCCGGAACAACCGGAAGCAATACTTGTTCTTGAGAGGCTTGAACAATGAGATCCAAGTACAATTGCTCAACTGCGATTATGCAAGCTTGTGGAAAAAGCAATTGTTGTGGAGAACAAGGTCCGTGAGATGGAGCAAGACACCAAGAGGAAGGCACCATATCAAGGACAACAACAAGGAAGTAATGTGCGACCTCGCTTTGCACCACCCAATGCGCCATATTACAGCACCTCTGCGCCAGCTCAATGCTCTGGTTATCAACCTCGTCCAGCTCAACCTCAGTTTGTGCAGCAGCACCCCGTCATGCAAGCATCTAGACCTCCAATGCCTTATGCACCCCATGCCAATTTTCCTGGTGCAAATGTGCAGAATCAAGTTCGTCCCAATAATTCTAATGCAGTAAGGAAGTGATATACATGTGGAGAAGCAGGACACTTTGTACATCAATGTCCCAAGTCAGGCTTTGGTCAAGGAAGCAATGCTCCAAGATGAAAGCCCAAACCCAATGGAGGACAGGCACAAGGCAACCGTGGACAGTCAAATTTTTCTCGTGGCAATGTGAACCATGTCTCTACGGAGGAACCTCAACAAGCGGATGATGTGGTGATTGGTATGTTTCTCGCAAACTCCAACCCGATGACTATGTTATTCTATTTTGGAGCATTGCATTCATTCATTACATCGAAATATGTTGCCAAGTATAGTTTGCCTATCTCTCATATGATGTATACTCTATTGGTTAAGTCTCCTGGAGGAGAGATGAGGACAAATATAGTATGTCCAAAAGTAAGCCTTAGAATAAGGGGGGTAAACTTCTTTGCCAACCTCATTGTTTTGAATTCTCAATGATTGGACATTATACTCGGTATGGACTGGTTGAGGAAGCACAATGGAGTCATTGAATGTGCCACAAAGACGGTGTTAATGGCTCCTAAGATATACTAACAAATCATCCCCAGCAACGGCGCCAGAAATGCTTGTTGGTATTTCTTATGCACCATTAACTAAACATCTCCAACTAATGTGTCAGAAATGATTGTTAACGGTTCTATTGGATCACGGAGTGAATTCCGTAAGCACACGAAGATATCATTGTAGCATTTCCACTTAAGAGCATTCCCAAGGGTGTCATTTATTTGATCCCAAAGGAAGGCAGGGAAGAGATATAACAATCATCAAGTGGAAAGGGTGGAAAGGTCTAGGTAAGAATCTAGTAAGGATGGATAAAATAATAGTGGAGGTAGTGTGACACACACAAAAGCTTTCAAGTCTAAGGGGGGTAAGAGGATCCTAGAGGTTAGTTAATGTTGAGAGTTATGGAGGTACTCCTACTATGCTCTATTATACATATACATAGCCTAAACTAATTATCCATAAGCTAGATCAATAGTGAATACTTATTCTATGTGGTTCAACACATCGGGCACGGGCTTACTCCTAGCAATACTAGGGCGACTCCCGCCAAGAGTCTATGGCATAGCCGAATGTGGAGGATTACAAAGGACAGATAGGGCTATCATCACCTACTGCCTTCCTCTTCAATCCATGGGTCTACGAGACATCCAATGCTACTTAGCTATCCTAGTATCATGCTAGCATATTAAGTAATTACCTTAAGAGCCTAGGCACAATCCATTCTAAGGTAACGAATTGAATCATCATTGAACCAATGTTGATACACAACATAATTATCCATACTAACCTAGTTATGTTATAATTAACTAGACTATAGTAGGGGTCTATAGGTTCTATGATAATGAGATATGTTCATGATGAAATAGTCATAGAAGCTATACCTTCCACATACATGGACTCCACAATCAAACAAGAAATGCTTTGCCCAAGTATATGTATAAGTAGAGACTAAGGATACTATCTTTATTATGCATAAAGTCACAATTACAAGAAAGAATACATGAGCCATACCTTTCCCAATGTAGGATTGGGAAGAGGGAGACTCCTAACTCCTTGCCCAGTTTGGACTTGGGACTAGAGACTCTCCTCTCTACAACCTAACTCCTCTAAGACTATGGATGATAGTGTATACAATATAGATGAAGCTCAAGTGGTGTGTGTTGAAGTGAGGGGTAGGGGGTCCTATTTATACTAGTGATGAGGTTGGTTCCCGCCACCAAAAGCGCGCGAATCAGTCACCATTGACTCCAGGGAGCCGGGACGAGCCAACACGTGGAGGCTGACTGAGTTTGGTGCATAGACCAGGTCGGCCGACCCTCTGGTTCGGCCGACCTGGTCATTGCACCGTTTCTTGTGTGCTTTATCTGGGTGGCTGCCAGGTGGGTCCCATTGATGTATATGGGTGATACACCATTGGATCTCCTCAGATACTTCTGTTTGTGGGCCATTTGATCCATGGGATGCCACGTGTCGTCGTCTGATTGGCTGGGATGATATTTTATATGATTGGTCCCTCTACATTTCCTCATTTCCTGCATAAAATGCTGCATACACATATTTTTCCAAGTCCAAGTGGAATTGGGTTAGATAGAATGGTGATGTGTGCAAGAAATGACAAATCCTTCACATAATCAAGTTAAATTGACAGATGAAATTGGTATATAACAGCCGTCAACAAACTCCCCCATGATTATCCTTTGCTCGCCCCGAGCAAAGTCAAGACTTTAGGTTGATGATCAGGAGTTGCTACAATGTCTTATTTTCAAAAGTATCTAGTGCACAACAAGATACTCTATCTAGTATTGCAAAAATTGTCTATGATACTCCACCTTTTCTTAAGTTATCATGGGGCTTATGCTTTTTCATATTCATGAGTAGTTGAAAGGTAGAATAGCAAATGGACCAAACATAGCCTGGAAATCATGTTCCACTTAAATCCCGGAGAATTCAATTTAGATATTAAGTACCTCAATTTGATTCTCTCAATCACTCCTTTGTGGGTAGTGGAAATATTTCCTCACCAAAGCATTGTGCCTCTACTATACCTACTCATTGAATATGGCTTGTATGTGGAGCTTGGTAAGGAAAGTAAGTAGGCATATTTGCATCACATATATTGCTAAGTCAAAAGAGTAAGCCTTAGGAGAATTCAAATCAAAACTTTTTGATTCAAGACTAGTGCATGTGTGATGGAGTGAAAGTGAATGTGGATACTTGAGATAACTCCTTTTTGGTATAATCTCTCTTTCTTTTGCAGGGATGACACATGGTTACTTTTCTTTTCTCTTTTTTTTTCATGCTTATGATGTAAGCATTTTTTTCATTTTCTTTTTGCAGCCATGTCTTCTACTCCCTTTCTTTGCAATGAATTTTGAAGAGAGTTCTAAACATGAATAACATGGAGTTTCTTTGTTTGTTGTGGTATGGTGGATATGATAGACGTTTTGCTTACTTCTAGTGTAGAAGTATAGCATGTGCAAGTGAAGTCTTGAATTCAATAAGAGTTGAATGATTTCTCACATAGGTCTATACTAGTTTGACTAGGCTCAATGTGAAAGCAAATAGCATATGCATAAGGTTTTGTCTATGTATGAACATCATAATGCTTTGGTAGGTATTTCCAATCAATTGATGGAAACTTAAATATTTTTAGAATTTCTCCGGAAATATAAGTTTTACTTTCAAACTAGGACTAGCAGCCCTATTACTAATTCTAATCTTGCAACAACCTAGAATTAGATTAAGCTTTTGCTACCCACAATTTCCAAATTAAGGTAAAGTATTTCAAACCAATGAAAGCAATATTTGGAGAGTAGCAAGTTGTAAACTAGAGACTTAGGAAAATAAAATAGAGCAACTATTCATCATTTCGTCTATGTGAATTCTAAATCATTCTTACCGCACATCTTTATTTGATGAAAGCAAATCTAACCTTTTTTTTAATGCAAGGTCGATGATGGATGGATGGAAAATAAATATGCAAGGAATGTGATACATGTTACCTCAAGTGGAGGTCCTCCCCCAAGCTTGTTCTTCAACTACCTCCGTGATAAGGGTTGAACCCTTGATGACAGAAGTACGCTGCAAGATCGGCTTGTTGCTGTTGTAGCGCCGTGTTGAATTTGGTGAATTGAGCATCCATGTGTTGTTGCCAATCCTGGGTACCTTGAACATGCTCTTGGAGTGTGCTGTAGATGTCACCCGTTCTCACTACAAGTTCTCCCATACGTCTAGTGAGGTCCGTCATTCCTTGGCTATAGTCATGATGACTTCTAGCTGAAAAGGGACAACGTCCTCTCATGGACGTTGGGGGCAAGCTGCTAGAGCTTGAAGTGGATAAGGGTGGATCCCTTTGCCATTCTTGCAAAGATGATCCCCCAATCTCATACGTCGGAGGTTGAGTCCATCCAGGCGCATAACCCGTTGGGTTCTCTTCCTCTTGGTATCCATGGACCGGAGAGATTATCGGTGGCATGCCTGTGGCTGTAGCCCTCGCACGATTCCTTGTTACCCTGCCAGAGACATTACTTCTTCTTGCTTCCTCAAGGGGAAGAATATTAATGGTTAGCCTCCGGCATTTGTACAAATGAAAATCCGGGTTAGGTAACCGAATTTTATTGACAAAGTCGGGATAGAAAAATATCAGGGAGCCATCGTTATCATGCTTAAGGGTATGTCCTTGCACTAAATAGTCTTCATCAATTAATTCTCTTTTAGTTTCAATATATTCAAATGAAGAGTATTTAAGTTCTCCTACCCTATCAGCAATATGAGTAATCAATTAAGTGCATTCAATTGGTCCTGATTTTGAAATGTAATCTAACCATTGTGTCATCATTGCTTTGACTGGAGCAACTTTTATCTTTTTAGTCATGGCAAACAAAATTTTCAATTTATCATCTCGCACAACCCTAACATCTCCTCTAGGGAACATAGTCATAGCCACCCATCTATGCATGAAGCGTAAGGTAGGGTTTTGGATGTGGCTATTCCTAGGAGCCCTACATGTGACCTCACTAGTTAGCTCATGCCAAAAAATTTGTTTGTTAAACTTAGGCAAATTGTCTAAATCTAGCAAACACCATTTATGGAAACCTAGGATGCTACCTAATTCCTTCCATAGGATGTTGTATTCTTTTTGAAATAATCTAAAAGCAATACCATCAAATCCTATTCTAAGCGTGCAAAGGAACTGGATAGTGAGAAGGCATGAACCTTTCTCCTCTATGTGAGCAATGTCATCAAATCTAACTGCATGCCAAATGGAAAGAAATTCGGAGTCCATACCTATTTTGGAGATCAAATGTGGATCGTAAGCCTTAGTGTGGCGGAACTCACGATCTTGGAGAAGTCTGCATGCTTGATATACAACTTTGCTTCGTATGTCGAGGTCGTTGTCGTGAAGAAGTAGGTGTGGGTTGCTTCTCTCTTCCATGGGAGTGTCCTCACACACACTTCTCCTCCTTGGGCTTGTACCCATAGAAGAGAGGCGTGCACTAGAACCTTCACCATGGCTTGAGCTTACAGCCTCCTTCCTCTTTCCAAACAACCTCTTCATATCTTTTTGAGTTCAACAAGCAAGATCAAAACAAGGCAAAAAAAATCCGAAAAGAAGCGATGTTTGGAAATCAAAACTCTCAACAAATTTTCTCCTCTTGAAAGCTTGAGTGTAAAATGCAAATGCAGACAAAAGAAAATCTTTTTGGGGATGGATTTGAGCAAGTGTTGCAATGAAGAGCAAGAAAAATAATGGTGAGCTAGAGAGTGACTTGGAGAGGTGTAAAATGATGTGGTGTGTGAAGAGAGGTGCTCCTCAGGGCCACAATTTATAGGGTGCACCCTCCAACAGTCACTTGGGGTTCAAAATGTAGCCGTTGGAGGAAGGGGGGCCAATTTGGCTGCACTCCCTGTTCAGCCGACCAGGGGGTTCGGCCGACCTGACAGGTGGCCCCCCTAGTTCTCCTTTTGGCAAGTGGCTCCCCAATGGCTATAATGTTAGCACGTTGGTGAAATGCCACATGTGCAGCTTAGAAAAAATTGTTTTTCAAATAAATACCGTTTTTTCAAATCCAATAAAAAATTTTCTTTTGAAAAGAAAGAAAGAAAAATGATAGTTGAGAATATAAGATTCTCAACTTGCTAGGAAAAATCAAATATGCAATGGGAAAAATCTAAATGGGGTGGAAAAAGAAAGAAAGAAAAAATAAAGTGGGATAACTACCAATTTAACCTATTGGCGTAGGTCTCACCACCGTCCGATGAGATGGACATTCCTCCGTCTTCATTTTACATCCGGGCCCAAAGGGATGGGCTCGGACGGCTTGTCTTGCTTCTTCCGCCATTCCTTCTTTGGCGGCTTGGTGGACTTGGGCCTTCGGGAAGGTCCAGACGATTCCGTCGCCTTTGGATATCGGCGTGGTTGAAACAATGGGTTCTCCTCGTAGATTAATCTTCTCATGAATGCAATGAGTGGGTCCACCTTTGGAGGTGTGACTTCGACCTCTCTGATGTGTTTATCATTCGGCCCATACTTGATTCGAATCATGGAGCATTTTTCTGATTTTGGCCGAAAGTTAAACCTTTCCTCCTTGACATTGATATGGAAGTGGATTTCTCAAGCTCCCACATCTATGCGAGCTTTTGCAGTGCTTAGGAATGGGCGCCCAAGAATGAGTGGTGTATCCTTCTCGGTGTCCCTGTCTAGCACCACAAAATCCACGGGTATGAAGCAGTTTCGGATCTTCACCGGGACGTCTTCAGCAATACCCGCTAGATAACAGACTGAAGAGTTAGCCAATTGTAGTTGCATTGGTGTTGGAGTCCTCTCTGTGAAGTTCAGCTGGTCGAACACAACCTTGGGAATCACACTAACACTTGCTCCCAAATCACAAAGTGCCTTGTCAAAGTGGTGAGCCCCAATTAAGCATGAAATGGTAGGACATCCGGGGTCCTTTCTCTTTTCAGGAAGCCTATTGAGGATGGCTGCACTGCAATCTTCCGTAAGCTTGATGACCTCAGTGGTGGGCAATGGTTGTCTGTTGTTCAATATGTCGTTGAGATAGCGAGCATAAGTGGGGACTTGCATCACATCAATCAAGGGAACACTGATGTGGATCTTTTGGATGATCTCAACAAAATGGTTGAATTGCTCATCCACTTTTGGCTTCCTTTGTCTATGAGGGAATGGCAATAAGTTGGTGTCTTCAAAGTGTTTGTCCATTGTCTCACCAAGTAATTTACTTGGGACATCCTCCTTCTCGGGCTCAGTTGTCCTCTTTTTTGTGTGGGATATGGTGGGTCACGAGTGGTCTTACCTCCTCTCGTAACCACTGCATTGACGTTCTCCACTTGGGCTTCTGGCTGCCCCGGAATTTTGTTGTTTTCTAATGGAGGGACAACTGCAGCAAGTTGTGCCAACTGAGTCTCCAACATCTTGTTGAAGCTCAGTTGATTCTTGAATGCTGAGGATAGTCCTTCAATCTTTGCATTGATATTCTCTAGGGTATTTTCATTAGCTAACAACTTCTTGGATAGGGCATCGTTGATCTTGAGCTGGCTAATGGCAAGTTCTCTCATGTTGGGCTGATTTCCAGGGTTGCCATTGTTGTTGTACCCTCCTTGAAAGAATGGGCGTTGTTGACCCCACCCTTGACCTCCTGGACGATAGCCATTGTTGTTGAAATTTCCGTTGTTGGCGAGGTATAAGGCATCCTCACGAGTTTCTGGGCAATCATTGCCCATATGACCCATGTTGCCACAGACTTCACATGTGATGTGAGAGTCTAGGGCATATGCATTGCCAGACACTTCACCATTAGCTTGTCCATTAATTTTCTTCATTAGGAGGTCCAATTTTGCAGCGATTATGTCCACCTCCTTCAAGGTGTGCATGCCTCGCTGTCGGGTATGGAGACGCTCATCGTTCCATCCCATGTTGGATACCATCTTCTGAATAAGATCTCTAGGTTTTGGCACAGTCAATGAGAAGAAGGCTCCTCTAGCAGCAGCATCCAAATGGTCACGAGCTGATGGGATCATCCTGTTACAGAAATTCTAAATAAGGATCCTGTCATCAGTTCCATGGTGGGGACAGGCTAGGATGTACTCCTGAATCCTTTCCCATGCCTCGGGAATAGATTCCTTGAGCTCTTGCTGAAAGCTGGAAATCCTTCCACGTAGGGCATTGGTTTTGCCCAACGGGAAGAATTTGGCGAGGAATGTCATAGAACACTTCTCCCAAGTGTCTACAACACTCTGGTTTGCATAGAACCACTGTTTCGCTCTCCCAAGGAGAGAGAACGGGAACAATCTTAGATGGACCGCATCCGAAGACACGTCCTTGATCTTAAAAGTGCTGCAGATCTCGAGGAATTGTTGTAGGTGAGCACTTGCATCCTCATTAGCCTTCCCACAGAATGGGTTGGCTTGCACCACAGTGATAAGGCCAGTTTTGATCTCGATGTTCACATCTCCCGTGTTAATAGTGGGCCGAATAGGCACACTGTTAGCAGAGGGAGCTGAGAACTCACGAAGGGTCTTCTGAGCCATTGGCGTTTGGATTGTTGGTGCAAAAATGTTGGCTTGATTTGCCGCTCGAATCTTCTGAGGAGTAATGACACGGGGTCGGTCACTCAGAAGAGATTCGGGATCTTCAACAAAGTTTTCCGTTAGGCGGAAACCATACATACACTACCCTGTTTTCACATTTAAAATGCGAAAACAAAGAACGGTTATCCTACTAAAATCCTACCCAGGGTTCTATCCTATTCACTTAGTCATGTTATATATCTATTTGCCTTCCCCGGCAACGGCGCCAGAAATGCTTGTTGACGGCTCCTAAGATATACTAACAAATCATCCCCGACAACGGCGCCAGAAATGCTTGTTGGTATTTCTTATGCACCATTAACTAAACATATCGACTGGATGTGTCAGAAATGATTGTTAACGGTTCTATTGGATCACATAGTGAATTCCGAAAGCGCACGAAGATATGATTGTAGCATTTCCCCTTAAGAGTATTCCCAAGAGTGTCATTTATTTGATCCCAAAGGAAGGCAGGGAAGAGATATAACAATCATCGAGTGGAAAGGGTGGAAAGGTCTAGGTAAGAATCTAGTAAGGATGGATAGAATAATAGTGGAGGTAGTGTGACACACACAAAAGCTTTCAAGTCTAAGGGGGGTAAGAGGATCCTAGAGGTTAGTTAAGGTTGAGAGTTATGGAGGTACTCCTACTATGCTCTATTATACATATACATAGCCTAAACTAATTATCCATAAGCTAGATCAATAGTGAATACTTATGCTATGTGGTTCAACACATCGGGCACGAGCTTACTCCTAGAAATACTAGGGCGACTCCCGGCAAGAGCCTATGGCATAGCCGAATGTGGAGGATTACAAAGGACAGATATGGCTGTCACCACCTACTGCCTACCTCTTCAATCCGTGGGTCTACGAGACATCCAATGCTACTTAGCTATCCTAGTACCATGCTAGCATATTAAGTAATTACCTTAAGAGCCTAGGCACAATCCATCCTAAGGTAATGAATTGAATCAACATTGAACCAATGTTGATACACAACATAATTATCCATACTAACCTAGTTATGTTATAATTAACTAGACTATAGTGGGGGTCTATAGGTTCTATGATAATGAGATATGTTCATGATGAAATAGTCATATAAGCTATACCTTCCACATACATGGACTCCACAATCAAACAAGAAATGCTTTGCCCAAGTATATGTATAAGTAGAGACTAAATATACTATCTTTATTATGCATAAAGTCACAATTACAAGAAAGAATACATGAGCCATACCTTTCCCAATGTAGGATTGGGAAGAGGGAGACTCCTAACTCCTTTCCCAATTTGGACTTGGGACTAGAGACTCTCCTCTCTACAACCTAACTCCTCTAAGACTATGGATATAGTGTATACAATAGAGATGAAGCTCAAGTGGTGTGTGTTGAAGTGAGGGGTAGGGGTCCTATTTATACTAGTGTTGAGGTCGGTTCCCACCACCAAAAGCGCACGAATAAGTCACCATTGACTCGAGGGAGCTAGGAGGAGCCAACACGTCGAGGCTGACCGAGTTTGGTGCAAACACCAGGTCAGCCGACCCCCTGGTTCGGCCGACCTGGTCATTCCATCGTTTCTTGGTTGCTTTCTCCAGGAGACTGCTAGGTGGGTCCCATTGATGTATATGGGTGATACACCGTTGGATCTCCTCGGATACTTCTGTTTGTGGGCCATTTGATCCATGGGATGCCACGTGTCGTCTCCTAATTGGCTGGGATGATTATTTATAGGATTGGTCCCTCTAGATTTCCTCATTTCCTGCATAAAATGCTGCATGCACATATTTCTCCATGTCCAAGTGGAATTGGGTTAGATAGAAAGGTGATGTGTTCAAGAAACGACAAATCATTCACATAATCGAGTTAAATTGACAGATGAAATTGGTATATAACAGCCGTCAACAGACGGTGAAGTTAACATATGAGGAAGAGATCACCATAGAATTTGAAGCATCTCAACATGCACCAAAGAAATTTGAGCTGAATCACATAGACGGTGCCGTAGTTGAGGAGATCCCAGTGTTGTGTGAATTTTTGGACGTGTTTCCGGATGAGTTGCCAGGTATACCACCTGACTGAGACATAGAATTTGTTATTGAATTAATAACTGGAACTGTACCTATAGCTAAGAGGCCATATAGAATGCCTCCTAAGGAATTAGTGGAGCTCAAGAAGCAGATTCAAGGGCAACTAGAGAAGGGTTTTATTCTCCCAAGTTCTTCACCTTGGGGAGTGCCTGTGCTATTCGTGGACAAGAAGGATGGATCCCAAGGGATGTTTGTGGATTATCGAGCTCTCAATGAGGTGACAATCAGGAACAAGTACACCTTGCAACGCATAGAGGATTTTTTTAATCAGATGAAGTGTGCTTGTGTCTTCTCCAAGATTTATTTGAGGTCGGGATACTTTCAAATGAAGATTAGACCATCAGACATACCCACTGCAGCTTTCAGGACACAAGATGGATCTTATGAGTACACCGTGATGTCCTTTGGATTGACCAATGTACCTGCCTATTTTATGTACCTCATGAATAAGGTCTTCATGGAGTACTTGGACAAGTTCGTCGTGGTGTTTATTGATGATATCATGATCTACTCGAAGAATGAAAAGGAGTATGAGGAACACTTGAGGATCACGTTGCAGAAATTGAGGGAGCATCAATTGTATGCCAAGTTCAACAAGTGTCAGTTTTGGTTGAAAGAAGTGTCATTTTTGGGTCATATCATCTCAGGAGGAGGATTATCGGTTGACCCCAGAAATGTGAGGGACATGTTGAAATGGGAACCCCCACATAATGTAAAGGAGATCTGGAGTTTTCTCATAATGGCTGGATATTACCGTAGGTTCATCACAGACTTTTCCAAAATCAACAAGCCAATGACGGAATTGCTAATGAAAGGGAAGGCTTTCCAATGGACTCAAGCTTGTCAAGTGCCGGATGTAAGTAAAGGTTTTGACATATATTATGATGCATCAAGAAAAGGAATTAGATGTGTGCTCATGCAAGAAGGTCAGTGGTAGCCTATGCATCGAGAAAACTAAAGTAACATGAGCAGAATTATCCAACACATGATTTGAAACTTGCAACCATAGTGCATGGTTTGAATATTTGGAGACACTACATTCTTGGACATAGGTGTGAAATTTACACGGACCATAAGAGTCTCAAGTACATATTCACACAAGCGGACCTGAATCTGAGGCAACGAAGATGGTTGTTGCTCATCAAGGATTATGATGTGGGAATCAACTATCATCTAGGAAAGGCTAATGTAGTGGCCGATGCATTGAGCAAAAAAGGAGTAAGTCACTAGCTCACAGTTTGAGAATTGCCACCCGAGTTATGTAAGGAGTTTGAACGGTTGAATCTCACATTTGTGAATGAGATAGGAATAAGTTAAATCCGGCCTTGGAGCAAGAAATTTGAAAAGCACAAACAAAGGATGAGGAAATCCGAGAGATCAAGGAAAGGACACAAGAGGGAAGAGAATTCAGGTTTCATGATGATGACCATGGTACCTTATGGCTTGGAAAAAGGATTGTTGTGCCTAATGTGAAGCATATTCGGGAGACAATATTAAAAGAGGCACATGACTCGCCATACTCAATTCATCCTGGTTGTACAAAGATGTACAAGGACTTGAATACATGTTATTGGTGGGCTAGCATGAAAAAGGACATAGCTGAATATGTTGCCTTGTATGATGTGTGCCAACGAGTCAAGGAGGAACATCAAAGACCAGCTGGATTATTGCAGCCATTGAAGATTCCGGAGTGGAAGTGGGAAGAGATCGGTATGGACTTTATTGTTGGTTTACCGCGTACCCAGTCCTGTTATGACTCAATATGGGTAATTGTGGATCGGTTAACTAAGTCAGCTCACTTTATTCCCGTCAAGACCACCTTCAATGGGGAGAAGTTGGATGAACTGTATTTGGGAAGAATAGTATGTTTGCATGGATTTCCGAAGAAAATAGTGTCAGATAGAGGTTCTCAATTTAGCTCCAGGTTTTGGGAGAAACTACATGAAGCTTTGGGAATAAGGTTGAATTTGAGATCAACATATCACCCTCAAACGGATGGACAAACTGAGAGGACCAATCATATTTTGGAGGACATGTTAAGAGATTCTGCTTTAAAGCATGGGAAAAGTTGGGACAAAAGCTTGCCGTATGCAGAATTTTCATATAACAATAGTTAACAAGCAAGCTTGAAAATGTCACCCTATGAAGCACTATATGGAAGAAGGTGTAGGACACTTTTGTTCTAGAATGAGATAGGAGAAAATCAAGTATTTGGACCTGATATACTCCAAGAAGCTGAGAAACAAGTCCAGATTATTCGTCGAAACTTGAGGGCTGCTCAATCAAGGTAAAAAGGCTATGCTGACAATAGAAAGAAAACTAGCCTTTGAAGTGAGAGATTTTGTTTATCTCAAAGTGTCGCCCGTAATAGGTCATAAGAGGTTTAATATCAAGAGACAAGCTAGCACCTCGCTATATTGGACCATTCAAGATTTTGGACAAAAGAGGAGAAGTGGCATATAAGTTGGAGATGTCGGCTCATCTTTCATGTTACATGATGTGTTTCATGTTTCACAGCTCAAGAAGTGTTTAAGGGTACCGGAAGAACAAGTGCCAATGGAAGAATTTGAATTAGAGGCAGACTTGACTTATGTTGAGCAACCGGTCAAAATCTTGGAAACCAAGGAGAGAGTCACCAGAAACAAGGTGATTCGATGGTGTAAAGTGCAATGGAAGCATCACACAGAATCAGAGGCAACTTGGAGGATGGAGGATGATCTCAAAAAGGATTTTCCCTAATTTTTCTCTTCTGCGTAGAGTCTCAAGGGTGAGATTCATTTTAAGGGGGGGTAGCTTTGTAACACCCTCATTTTCATGCATCATGCATTGCATAACTTCATATACATGTTTAACATTAAAGAAACATAGAATGGAATGAGTTTAAAATGAATTAGAAGCAAAATCGCACTCAGAAATTCTGGGAAGTCCAGACTAGTCCGATTTTGGTACGGACCAGTCCGATTTCTCTCTAACTTCCATCGGACGTGTCCATTTTCGTGCAGACTATTCTAATTTTTCTCTGACGTTTTTTGGACTTGTCCGGCCCATAGCGGTCTACTCCGGTCGTTCCAACCTTGAAATTTCGCAATATCCCTAGACTTGTCCGGACTTGTCTGACATCTAGCAGACTTGTCTGTTTTCCCTCTGACTAAAATCGGACTTTTCCAGTTTTGGCCAGACTTGTCTGTTCTTCCTTTGACCAAGTTTGGACTTGTCTAATTTAGTGCAGACTTGTCCGATATCTCTCTAACTAACTTCGGACTAGTCCGCCCTCTTACGAATTCGTTCGGTGATCGTGATTCTGTGAGACTTATGTGTGCTGAATACATTGTCTTGTATTGAATACATTGGCTTTGATGATATAAGTTCTAAAATTCTGCCAAAACACCCTTTTTAGCAAGGTCCGACTCTAGCTCTGAGCTTCTGCAAGGTCCGACAATAAGTCCGACTTGCTTTGTCAAGGTCCAACATGTTTCTGGGTAGCTCTGATGAGCTTTGTCCTTAGCTCCAGCATGTCATTGATAGCTCTGACATGTCTATGTTTGTAGGATTGAATAGCACGTGAAAAGCTATCAGAGGGGGGTGAATGGTAGATTTAAAAATCTTACGCAGCGGAAACAGTTAAACCCCAACCCCTTCGGTAGAAAAATGATCTGTTAGAGAAATCATGTGTGAAACTAATCTAAACGAGGTTAACCATGACAAAAGTGATATATATCAGAGAGAATCAAATCACGAAGAAAACACAAGAAGAATCACTCAAATCCGTCGAGAGAAACTCAAGTTATGATCGAAAGATCGAACAAAGGTCAATCTGTCATACCCGAGAAAAACAGTTCTGGAACACTGCAAAGAAACTCGTGTAGATCAGAAACCATAAATCCAATGATCGAACAAAGGTCAATCTGGAACAAGTCGGATGAACAAGGCACAAAAGTTCCTTCAAACTATGAATTTTATTCAATAGAACACAAGAGGAACATCCCCAAAATCGTGCACCACGAGATTTGGCCTCCGTTGCTTATATAACAAGCTCGAAAGCCAACTCAACTCAAATCAGGACCCTAATCCTACTCTGTTCACGAATCAAAATTTTCCATAACTGCTTAGGACTCTTCTATACGCAGATAGAAGCAACCTTAAGACTTCCAAACACCTTAGGAACATATCCCACATTCCTAAAACAACACAAATTCGTGACCCCACACGAAATCCTATCATAACCAACTCGATACTTTTCATACCGAGCCATAACCGACTCCGCCGCAGCCAAAGTCATCAACCAATATGATTCGATCCTTCCAACCAGATCTTCCCATCCATAAACCATCTTCGGAACCATGTTGCCACATCATGCACTGCATGCATACGTGCAAACACCTTCCTTCGACGTCCAGTAACCTTCATATGCATTGCCCTTGATTCAATCATCCTGCGCGACCTCCTGACCCGCTCAACCACAATTCCTCCTAAATTTGGTTGTTGGAACCTCATCTCCTCCCCGAGACTAGTCCAAAGGATCCTGTCACCAGCCATGACTTGAACTCAAGAAACACGTGCACATGAACAAACAACCAATCTGTACGAGCCCAAGTCCGCGACTTGACTCAAGTCAGTTCCGAACACAACACCTTACGTGAGCACCTCACATAAGCATGTTGCAAAGCATAGCAAAACGTTATCAGCCATGTCAACCAAAACACACCAAAAACTTAAAAGAAGAATACTAAGCAACCTTTCCGTAAATGTAAAACAAGTTTGAAACATTTTACATGAAAATTTGGAACATTACGATCAATCTCCAAACCTTGCCAAAGCTAATCAGAGCTTGAGCCGGAGCATAACAAAGCTAGTACAACCTAGCGCTGGAGCTTACCAATGCTAGTCGGACCTAACGCTGGAGCAAACTAAAACTTGTCGGAACTAGTCATCCCAAAAGTCGGAGCTAGAAAAACATGTCAGAGCTAACCAACATAAGTTGGACCTAGCAAAACATATCGGAGCTTAACAAGAACATGCCGGAGCTATCAAAGACATGCCAGAGCTAAAGACAAAGCTCAACGGAGCTACCCAAAAACATGTCGAATCAAGACAAAGAAAGTCGGAGCTATTATCAGACCTTGCAGAAGCTCGGAGCTAGAGTCGAACCTTGTCAAAAAGATGTTATGGCAGCATTCAAAACTTTTATTGTCAAAGCCAATGTATTCAGCGCAAATAGGTCTCACAATCTCCCCCTTGTTGAATGCATTGGCAACACTACTTAAGATCCGAACATTTGCTTATTCACATTAAAAGTTTTGAAAAAAATTTCTCCCTCTTTGTAAAACAGAAATAAAATGAGAAAAAGAAATTCTCCCTCTGAGCAGAATCATGACAAAAACAAATTTGAATATGTGCAATGTGTAATCAATGTCTCCCCCTTGCATATTTGTTTTTTAAAAATTGCATATTTATTTTTAAAAATTCACATATTATCTCTCCCCCTTGAAAATGTATTCAGCAAGGTTTATAAGACAAATTTTAATTGTTATGAGCATATTATAACATATACATATAAAACAAAGCTCATCCAAGTCATACTATCAAGTAACTTACACTATCACATCAATGAAATACATAAAGTAGTGTAAGCCATGCTAGAATCAAATGTAATTTCCAATTTAGCAAGTCATGATCTCACAAACTTAACTATTTCAATACCTGAAAGCATGACACTTGTTGTTGTATGTTATTATTTTTCAAAGCACAAATTTAGATCATATGATATTTGCAAGAGATTATATGCGCATCTGCCTTATTCTAACCAACCAAGCCAAGCCTATGTCATTTGACAATCAGAAGCTTAAGGACATGGTTTTAGTCATACACAACCTCTTCCAAGTTCATATCTAAGGGCAAAGATAAGGCATCTCAAAAGAAGAAGTGCGATGCACGCATATTCTCTTGATCTTTTCTCAACTTATATTTGTTCACAAAAATGCAACACGTGAGTTGATTGCTTGATTAATTATTTATGATTAAAAACACTTGTGAGCATGCAACAAGTTCAAAAGAGCAAGAAAGTTCGACCATGACCAGATTTAGTGTAAGTAACTATTCCAATTACTAGACATGGCAAAAACCACAAAACGTATAACACGAGTAATGTAGTAAGAACTTTCAGCATGTAAAAGGAATCACAAAGTCATATATGTATGAAATACTATGCTCATATTATTTTAATTTCAGATTCACACATAGACTCCAAGTTTCAAAACTCCCCCTCAATTTAGGCCATGAGGATGCATAACCCCTATTTCACTACGAATGTAACAAAAATGAGTGAAATCCAAAGGTTTTGTAAAAATGTCGGCCAATTGTTGTTCAGTATCTACATGGTGAAGCACAATGTTTTCTTTTTCAACATTATCACGGAGAAAGTGATACCTAATGTGAATGTGCTTAGTTCTAGAATGTTGCACGGGGTTTTTTGCAATGCAAATGGCACTAGTGTTATCACAAAATAGTGGAACACTATGTAGATCAAACCCATAGTCCTTAAGTGTTTGAACAATCCAAAAAATTTGTGAACAAGAGCTAGCAGCAGCTACATATTCAGATTCGGCGGTGGATTGTGCAATTGAACTTTGTTTTCTAGAGGACCAAGCAACAAGTGAATTACAAAGAAATTGACAAGCACCGGAAGTACTTATCCTATCAATCCTACAACCCCCGAAATCAGCATCGGAAAAATCTTTCAAGGTAACGGTTGAGGAACAAGGAAGAAAAATATCAAATTCTTGAGTTCCATGTAAGTACCTAATAATCCTTTTGATGGCTTGACGATGTGAAGCACGTGGGGAGGCTTGAAACCATGCACAAAGACATACGCTGAATTGTATGTCCGGTCTTGATGTCGTGAGGTACAAAAGTGATCCGATCATGCTTCTATATTCTTTTTGATCCACAGGTTCACCATCTTCATCAAGTTCAAGTGTTGTTGTTGTTCCCATTGGTGTACGAAGAGGCTTGCTTTTGTCCATGTTGAAGCGTCTTAGAAGGTCTTTTGTATACTTCGTTTGATGCACAAAGGTACCCTCCTTGGTTTGCTTGATTTGCAGCCCCAAAAAGTACGTGAGTTCTCCCATCATACTCATCTCAAATTCTGAACTCATCATAGCTGAAAACTTGGACACAAGATCATGAGAAGCACAACTAAAGATAATATCATCCACATACACTTGAACGAATAATAAGTCATTGCCACGCTTAAGCACAAAAAGAGTTTTATCAACCTTGCCCATGATAAACCCCTTTTCAAGTAAGAATGTTTTTGACCTATCATACCATGCTCTAGGGGCTTTTTGAGACAGTACAAGGATTTGGATAGTTTGTAAACATGATTAGGAAAATCTGAATTTTCAAAACCCGGTGGTTGTTTGACATAAACATGCTCATCTATGTAGCCATTGAGAAAATCACTTTTAACATCCATTTGATATAGCTTAAAACCTTTAGATGCAGCAAAATCTAACAAAATTCTTATGGCTTCTAATCTAGCAACAGGAGCAAAAGTTTCATTAAAATCTAGACCTTCAACTTGAGTGAAACCTTGAGCAGCCAACCTAGCCTTATTCCTAACCACAACCCCATTCTCACTTTGTTTATTTTTAAACACCCATTTAGTTCCAATTAAAGTGTGACCTTGAGAAGGAGGTACAAGTTTCCAAACATTATTTCTTTCAAAATTTTCTAACTCTTCTTGCATGGAAATAATCCAAGATTCATTAGTGAGTGCGTGTGATATATCTTTGGGTTCAGAAGAAGCAACAAAATTAGAATGAGCATGAGAGTTTGGATCGCAAAACCTGGACCATGTAACTCGTTCGTGCAAGCTTCCAATAATCTGTTGTGGAGGATGAATTTTGAGAACCTGGAGGGAGTGGACACTTCACAAGCTTCTTCTTATTCTTCATGTTCATCACAAATCGATGAGCTTGTGACTTGAGGAGGATCTGGACCAGCAATGGTGGTCGTCGGTGCTAGCTGTGAATCAAAATCAGGAGCTCGAACAATGTCATTAGCCGCTGAATTTTCGGGCAGCAGCTCCACCTCTTCCTCATCTTCAACGAAAATGCTCTCCCACTGTGGATATGGATATGGGCCTGCAATATTTGTGCTAGTACCTGGGCTAGATTCATCAAAAGACACTTCACAAGTCTCCACAATTTTGTTAGTGTCAAGTAAAAGCACACGGTAGCCTCTAGTATGAGATGGATAACCAAGAAACATGCCATCAATGGATCTAGGTTCAAATTTATTAAGATTACCATATTTCTTAACAAAGCATTTGCATCCAAAGACCCGAAAGTATGTAACGCTAGGCCTATGTCCATACCGTAGCTCATATGGTGTTTTACCTAGCTTAGCGCGCAAGAAAACACGATCTGAGACATAACAAGCGGTTGCAATCGCATCGGCCCAAAATTTCCTAGGAGTTTGATATTCATCAAGCATAGTCCTAGCCATCTCAACTAAGGTTTTGTTCTTTCTTTCTACAACACCATTTTGTTGAGGTACATATGGTGAAGAAAATTGATGATCTATTCCATTTTCAGCACAAAAGTGATCAAAAGATTGATTTTTAAATTCAGTTTCGTTATCACTTCTAACTGCTTTTAAAGATCCTGAGTGATCAATTGATAATATAATAATTAAGTTCTAAAGTGACTAAAAGCTTCATTTTTAGACGCCATAAAGTAAACCCAAGAGTATATAGAATAATCATCAACAATAACAAGAACATACCATTTACCTCTGAAGGATTGAACACGTGAAGGTCCTACGGTGTCAAGGTGCAAAAGTTGACCCGGTTCAGTTGTCATGATCATCGTGAGAGGAGTATGTGAACCTGTAATCATCTTAGCATGTCTACAAGAAGTGCACACAATTTCTTTGTCCCCTTTAAGCTTAGGCAGCCCACTATGCAATCAAGAGCACTAACACGTGTTAGGTGATCAAAGCCTACGTGACCAAGTCTAATGCCAAAAATATAAGTCCTTTGAATCATTAGCAGCTAGACACCTATGCTTAGAGGAAGACATATCAAAATAAGCTTTAAAAACTCTTCCAAACTGAGATATGTTAAAAATAAGCTCACTATTTGAACCTACAACTTTGCACCAGTTTTTATTGAAAATAATTTATAGATTTTCATCTAGCAATTGTGAAACAGAAAGCAAGTTGTATTTCAAATTTTTGACAAGTGCCACATCCTTCAAAGTGTAGTGAACATTTACTCTAACCGAACCCTTAGCAATTATAGGAGTTGAAGAATTATCGGCAAAAGTAACATTCTCTACACGTGACACAAAAGAGAAGGAGGAGAACCAATCTTTGTTATCGGTCGTGTGGCATGAGCAACTTGAATCCACAATCCAAATGTTCTCCTTCCTCAAACGTGTAACCTCACCGTCATCACTATTGTGTTCTGCATCCTCCTGACTTGATCTTGATCTTTTTTGCACGCCATGAAGCATAAGTTGGTCAAATCATCTTCAACTTCGTCACATCCAATGTCCACGTCGCTTGAGCCAAGTTTCTGGAGTGCGGAGATAAAATTGTTCACCAGTTGGCGACCTGTAAAGCCCTTCTTCTTCTTCTTATCATTTGTTGAGGAGTGCTTCGTCCTTGATTGTTTTTCTTCTCGGGAAGTAGAACCTGAAAGGTTAGGGAATTCTGTACAAAAGTGTCCTGTCTTACCACATTCGAAGCATCGTTGAGGTCCGGAGCTTCCTCTCCTTCTAATTCTCACATTTTGCAATGCTTTTGAGAACCTAGTAGAGAGAAGTGCTAGCTCCTCCTCTGGAAATTCCTCGATCTGCTCCATGGTCAGTGAGGACAACAAAGCAAGAGTATTGCAAGATGATGATTGGCTGGAGCTAGGCATATCACGTTGTGAGACAAATGCAATAGACTTATTTGGGTTCTTATGTGATAAGATGTCAATTTCATGAGTTTTGAGTTTAGAGTAAAGCACATCTAATGTAAGTGTACTCATGATAGTAGATTCATGAATAGATGTAACTTTCATCTCCCAGATTGACATGTCTAATGCACTAAGAAGTTGCCTAGCATTTTCAGCATCAGAAAAGTTAACATTGACACTACGCAAGTTATTGAAAATATTGTTAAAGCGAGCAACGAGATCATCGATGGACTCACCGGGTTGCATCTCAAAGCGCATGTATTCTTTCTTGAACATGTCTTGCCTTACCTCCTTGATCGTGTTGGATCCTTCGTGATAGTCACAAAGTGCTCTCCGTACATCGTATGCCGATCGGAGATGTGCAACGCGGTTGAAGTCGCTCTGAGTGAGTCCTTGAATGATCAAGTTTCGGGCTTTGTTGTTGTTGTCGACGTCCCGTAGGTTTGTAGCCGTAACTTAATCATTAGGTGGTAATTCGTAAGTCTTGTACACCTTCTCCCATATTGCGAAGCCTTGCGCCTGGATGAAAGCCTCCATGTGTGCCTTCCAAACCTGAAAATCAATACCAGCAAACACACAAGGTTTGGCGGAGTTTTTCTCCATGATGATTAGTCAAAAACACAAGCAAATCACAATCATTAGTGCACCGTGTCTCTGATACCAATTGTAGGATTGAAGATCACATGAAAAGCTACCAGAGGGGGGGGGGGTGAATGGAAGATTTAAAAATCTTAAGCAGCGGAAACAATTAAACCCCAACGCCTTCGGTAGAAAAATGATCTGTTAGAGAAATCGTGTGTGAAACTAATCTAAACGTGTTTCACCATGAAAAAATTGATATACATTAGAGAGAATCAAATCACAAAGAAAACACAAGATGAATCACTCAAATTCGTCGAGAGAAACTCAAGTTATGATCGAAAGATCGAACAAAGGTCAATCTGTCATACCTGAGAAAAACAGTTCTGGAAAGCTGCAGAGGAACTCGTGTAGATCATAAACCACAAATCCAATGATCGTGAAATTTCGACAAATGATAGATAATCAAGTTTTGAAGACAACCCAAAAAGAATCACATCAATTAGATCTGTAAAACTCGAGTTGTGATAAAACCACCGACGAAAGGTTGTGCGGTCCAGAAACTCGACGAGTACAACTTGTCTAGAACAAGTTGGAAGAATAAGGCACAAAAGTTCCTTCAAACTATGAATTTTATTCAATAGAACACGAGGAACAGCCCCAAAATTTTGCACCACGAGATTTTGGCCTCCCTTGCTTATATAACCAGCTCGAAAGCCAACTCAACTCAAATCAGGACCCTAATCCTACTCCGTTCACGAATCGAAACTTTCCATAACTGCTTAGGACTCTTCTATACGCAGATAGAAGCAATCTTAAGACTTCCAAACACCTTAGGAACGTATCCCATATTCCTAAAACAACTCAAATTCATGTCCCACATGAAATCCTATTATAACCAACTCGAGACTTTCCATACCGAGCCATAACCGACTCCGCCGCAGCCAAAGTCATCAACCGATACGATTTGATCCTTCGAACCAGATCTCCCAATCCATAAACCATCTTCAGAACCATGTTGCCACATCATGCACTGCATGCATACGTGCAAACACCTTCCTTCGACACCCAGTAACCTTCATATGCACTGCCCTTGATTCAATCATCCTGCGCGACCTCCTGACCCGCTCAACCACAATTCCTCCTGAATTTGGTTGTTGGAACCTCATCTCCTCCCTCCAAAGGATCCTGTCACCAGCCATGACTTGAACTCAAGAAACACCTGCACATGAACAAACAACCAATCCGTACGAGCCCAAGTCCGCGACTTGACTCAAGTTAGTTCTGAACACAACACCTTACGTGAGCACCTCACATAAGCATGTTGCAAAGCATAGCAAAACGATATAAGCCATATCAACCAAAACACACAAAAAACGTAGTAAAAGAATACTAAGCAACCTTTCCATAAATGTAAAGCAAGTTTGAAACATTTCACATGAAAATTTGGAACATTACGATCAATCTCTGAACCCTGCCAAAGCCAACCGGGGCTTGAGCTGGAGCATACCAAAGCTAGTACAACATTGAGCCAGAGCTTACCAAAGCTAGTCGGACCTAGCGCTGGAGCTAACTAAAACTAGTCGGAACTAGTCATCCCAAAATTCGGAGCTAGAAAAACATGTTGGAGCTAACCAACATAAGTCGGACCTAGCAAAACATATCGGAGCTTAACAAGAACATGCCAGAGCTATCAAAGACATGCCGGAGCTAAAGACAAAGCTCACCGGAGCTACCCAAAAACATGTCGAATCTAGACAAAGAAAGTCGGACCTATTGTCAGACCTTGCAGAAGCTCGGAGCTAGAGTCGGACCTTGTCAAAAAGATGTTATGGCAGTATTCAAAACTTTTATTGTCAAAGCCAATGTATTCAGCACAAATAGGGTTCACATTGTTATGCTCCGATATATTTTTGCTTGTTCTGACTTATGTTGGTTAGCGCTGACATGTTTTTCTAGCTCCGGCGCTAGGTTGTACTAGCTTTGGTAAGCTCCAGTGCTAGGTTGTACTAACTTTGGTAAGCTATGGCGCTAGGTTGTACTGTCTCTGGTAAGCTCCAGCTCAATCTCCGGTTAGCTTTGGCAAGATTCGGAGCTTGATCGCAATGTTCCTAACTTTCATGTAAAGTGTTTCAAACTTGCTTTATATTGTTGGAAAGATTGCTTAGTATTCATTTGCTATGTTTTTGGTGTGTTTTGGTTGATATGGCTGATATCGTGTTACTGTGGTTTTGCAACATGCTTATGTGAGGTGCTCACGTAAGGTGTTGTGTTCGGAAGTAATTTGAGTCAAGTCGCGGACTTGGGCTCGTACGAATTGGTTGTTTCTTCATGTGCAGGTGTTGCTTGAGTTCAAGTCATGGCTGGTGACATGATCCTTTGTACTAGTCTCAGGGAGGAGATGAGGTTCCAACAACCAAATTCAAGAGGAATTGTGGTTGAGCGGGTCAGGAGGTCGCGCAGGATGATTGAATCAAGGGCAGTGCATATGAAGGCTACTGGACGTCGAAGGAAGGTGTTCGCACGTATGCATGCAGTGCATGACGTGGAAACATGGTTCCTAAGATGGTCTTAGGAAGGAAAGATCTGGTTGGAAGGATGAAATCATATCAGTTGATGACGTCGCCTGCGGCGGAGTTGGTTATGGCTCGTTATGGAAAGTATGAAGTAGGTTATGATAGGATTTCGTGTGGGTCACAAATTTTAGTTGTTTTGGTAATGTGGGATAAGTTCCTAAGGTGATTGGAAGTCTTAAGATTGCTTCTATCTGCATATAGAAGAGTCTTGAGCAGGTATTGAAAGTTTCGATTCGTGAACTGAGTAGGATTAGAGTCCTAGTTTGAGTTGAGTTGGCCTTCGGACTGGTTATATAAGCAAGGGAGGCCATATCTCATGGTAGACGAATTTGGGGCTGTTCCTCTTGTGTTATGTTGAATAAAGATCATAGTTTAAAGGAACTTTTGTGCCTTGTTCGTCCGACTTGTTACAGACAAGTTTTTCTCGTCGAGTGTTGTGCACAACACTACCTTTCTTTGCTGGTTTTATCATAACTTGAGTTTTACAGATCCAATTGACATGATTCTTTTTGTATTAAATACACAACTTGATTATCTATCATCTGTAAAAATTTCACGGTCATTGGATTTGTGGTTTATGATCTACACAAGTTTCTTTGCAGTGTTCCAAAACTATTTTTTACTCGGTAGAACAGATTGACCTTTGTTTGATCTTTCGATCGTAACTTGAGTTTCTCTTGACGGATTTGAGTTATTCTTGTTGTGTCGTCTTCGTGACTTGATTTTCCCTGATATCTATCACATTTTTCACGGTGAAACACATTTATATTATTCTCACACACGATTTCTTTAACAAATCGTTTTTCCATCGAGGGGTTTTCATTGCTTCCGCTGAAAAAGTTTTAATCTACCATTCGCCCCCCTCTAGTAGCTTTTCACGTGCTCTTCGATCCTACAATTGGTATAAGAGCCATAGTGCTCTAATCTTTGTGATTTGCACGTGCTTTTGACTAATCATCATGGAGAAATACTCCGCCAGGCCTTGTGTGTTTAGTTGTATTGATTTTCAGGTTTGGAAGGCATGTATGGAAGCTTTCATCTAGGCACAAGGCTTCACAATATAGGAGAAGGTATACAAGCCTTATGAAGTGTCGTCAAATGATCAAGTTACAGCTACAAATATGAGAGATGTCAACAACAACAACAGGCTTGGAACTTGATCATACAAGGATTAACTCAAAGCGACTTCGACCGTGTTGCACACCTCTGATCTGCATACGATGTGTGGAAAGCACTTTGTGGCTACCACAAAGGATCCAACACGATCAAGTAGGTAATGCAAGACATGTTCAAGAAAGAATACATGCGCTTTGAGATGCAACTCGGTGAGTCCATTGATGATCTCTTTGCTCGCTTTAATAAAATTCTCAGCAACTTGCGTAGCGTCAATGTTAAATTTTCAGATGTTGAGAATGCTAGACAATTACTAAGTGCATTAGACATGTTAATTTGTAAGATAAAGGTTACATCTATTCGTGAATCTACTGTCATGAGTACACTTACTTTAGATGTACTATATTCAAAATCGAAAACTCATGAAATTGACATAATCTCATGTAAGAACCCCAACAAGTCTCTTGCATTTGTTTCTCAACGTGATATGCCTAGCTCCGGCCAACATTCATCTTGTGGTACACTTGCTTTGTTGTCCTCTCTAACCCTTGAACAGATTGTGGAGTTTCTAGAGGAGGAGCTAGTTCTTCTCTCTACTAGGTTCTCAAAAGCATTGCAAAATGTGAGAACTAGAAGGAGAGGAAGCTCCGGACCTCAACGATGTTTCGAATGTGGTAAGACATGACATTTTCGTTTAGATTGCCCTAACCTTTCAGGTCCTACTTCCCGGGTTGAAAAGAAAATAAGAACGAAGCAATCCTCTACAAACAATAAGAAGAAAAAGAAAGGTTTTACATGACGTCAATTGGTGAGCAATTTTATCTCCGCACTTCAGGAACTTGGCTCAAGCGATGTGGACATTGGAAGTGACGAAGATGAAGATGATTTGGCAAACTTGTGCTTCGTGGTGGGCAAGTCAAGATCAAGTATGGAGGAGGCTGAACACAACAGCGACAATGAAGAGGTATGTCCTACTTGCAAAGAAATGTGTGATGCTATTTCTCGTTCCACTGTTATTGTTAAGAAAAAGACAAAAAGCTTAGGGACAAGGCTGTTAAAATTGAGTCACTAGAATCTGAAATTAATCATTTGAAATCCTTCATTCCTAGTGATGATTCTTGTTCCTCATGTGACTTAATATATGAACAACTATCCTCCCTAAGAAGTGCACATACCTCCACACTTGATAATCTTGATTTAGAAATTGAAAAGAACAGAGAGCTTGCTGCACTTAATGATAAAAACTTGAAAGCTGCTAGCTGTTCTAAAATTGAGTTGCATTGTTCTATTTGTTATGCTCTTGATGAGAAACTACAAGATGCTATGAATGAAAGTTCTATATTGAACAATGCTTGAAGTTCTCATGAAGTTAAATATTGTTCCAACTGCAAATTAAAAGGAAAAACTTCATGTGAAAATTGCCTTCATTTGTCTAATAAACTTGATGACATGCATAGGACATTAGATCAGTTTTGTAATGAGAATAAGAAACTAAACTTGCTGCTGAAATATTCCAAGTCTTGAAATGATGAAACTGGTTTAGGTTTTGATTCTCATGCTCATGCTAAGGCACATCCACCTAAAATTGTAAGGTTATTAGGAAGTGGTTTGATTAAAACAGTTCCTAAACCAAAAGATGTGGTTTTTAAATCCGCAGGAGTGTTGTCACGTTTGGTTTCAAATAAAATTGTTGCTTGCTGATCTAGACATGAACACAAAGTTAAATTTCATTGTACCTACTGTGGTAGAGATGGTCATGTCATAGATTTTTGTTATAGACTAGATAAACAACAGAAAAAGGAAAGAATGATCGCTAGATCTCATAACTTTCATGCAAAATTTGCTGCACTTGCTAAACCGAATGATAGGAACATGCAATATGTTGTAATGAGTCAAAAACATGCAAAGTTTGCTCCCAAACCTACCGTTTTTCATGCTACACATGTAACATCTCGTAGGTCAGTAGTTGGGTACGTAAATCCTCAAAATTTGGCTCATAAACCTGTTGTTTTGTCTCAGCTTTCGTGTGTTTTTCCTGCTACACGTTGTGTGACTCAGTACTGGATTCCTAAAGGCCTTTTGACTAACCCCAATATTGAGTCATCGACGTATTGTGCTTCTATGTAGGTTACACGCTTGAGGAAGGAGAACATTTGGATTGTGGATTCAGGTTGCTCACGCCACACGACTAGTAACAAAGATTGGTTCTCCTCCCTCTCTGTTGTGTCACAAGTAGAGAATGTTACTTTTCCCGATAATTCTTCAACTATTATAATTGCTAAGGGTTCACTTAGAGTAAATGATCACTTCATTTTGAAGGATGTGGCACTTGGCTAAAATTTGAAATACAACTTGCTTTCTGTTTCACAACTGCTAGATGAAAATCTAGAAATTATTTTCACTAAAAGTTGATGCAAAGTTGTAAATTCAAACAATGAGCTTATTTTTAACATGTCACAGTTTGGAAGAGTTTTTAAAGTTGATTTTGATATGTATTTCTCTAAGCATAGGTGTCTAGTTGCTAATAATTCAAAGGACTTATATTTTTGGCACCGTAGACTTGGTCACGTAGCTTTGATCATCTAACGCGTGTTAGTGCTCTTGATCGCATACGTGGGCTGCCTAAGTTTAAAGGGGACAAAAAAATTATGTGCTCTTCTTGTAGACATGCTAAGATGTTTGTAGGTTCACATACTCTCACAATGATCATGACAACTGAACCGGGTCAACTTTTGCACCTTGACACCGTAGGACCTTCACGTGTTCAATCATTCGGAGGTAAATGGTATGTTCTTGTGATTGTTGATGATTATTCTAGATACTCTTGGGTTCACTTTATGGCATCTATGAATGAAGCTTTTAGTCACTTTAGAACTTTATTTCTTAGATTATCAATTGATCACCCATGATCTTTAAAAGCAATTAGAAGTGATAACGGAACCAAATTTAAAAATCAAACTTTTGATCACTTTAATGATGAAAATGGAATATATCATCAATTTTCTTCACCATATGTACCTCAACAAAACGGTGTTGTAGAAAGGAAAAACAGAACCTTAGTTGAGATGGCTAGGACTATGCTTGATGAATATCAAACTCCTAGAAAATTTTGGGCAGAGGCAATTGCAACAACTTGTTATGTTTCAAACCGTATTTTCTTGCGCACTAAGCGTGGTAAAACACCTTATGAACCTCGGTTTGGACATAGGCCACGTGTTTCACACTTTAGGGTTTTTGTGCAAATGCTTTGTTAAGAAACATGGAAATCTTGATAAATTTGAAGCCAGATCCGAAGATGACATGTTTCTTGGTTAGCCATCTCACACTAGAGGATACCGTGTGTTTTTACTTGACACTAATAAAATTGTGTTGAGTTGTGAGGTGTCTTTTTATGAAGCTAGCCCAGGTACTAGCTCAAACATTGCAGGTCAAGATCCATATCCGCAGAGGGAGTGTATTTTCGTTGAACAAGAGGAAGAAGTGGTGCTGGTGCCCAAAAATTCAGCAGCTAATGACATTGTTCCAGCTCCTGATTTTGATTCATAGCCAGCACTGACGACCACCATTGCTGGTATAGATCCTCCTCAAGTCACAAGCTCATTGATTTGTGATGAACATGAAGAAGAAGAAGATTGTGAAGTGTCCACTCCCCTCCGGGTTCTCAAAATTCATCCTACACAACAAATTATTGGAAGCTTGCACAAACGAGTCACACGGTCCAGGTTTTGCGATCCAAACTCTCATGTTCATTTTGCTTTTGTTGCTTCTTTTGAACCCAAAGATATATCACACGCACTCACTAATGAATCCTGGATTATTGCCATGCAAGAAGAGTTAGATAATTTCAAATGAAATAATGTTTGGAAACTTATACCTCCACCTTAAGATCACACTTTAATTGGAACTAAATGGGTGTTTAAAAATAAACAAAGTCAGGATGGGGTTGTGATTAGGAATAAGGCTAGGTTGGTTGCTCAAGGTTTCACTCAAGTTGAAGGTCTAGATTTCGATGAAACTTTTGCTCATGTTGCTAGATTAGAAGCCATAAGAATTTTTTTAGCTTTTGCTGCATCTAAAAGTTTTAAGCTGCATCAAATGGATGTTAAAAGTGATTTTCTTAATGGCTACATAGATTAGGAGGTTTATGTCAAACAACCACTGGGTTTTGAAAATCCAGATTTTCCTAATCGTGTTTACAAACTGTCCAAAGCCTTGTACGGTCTCAAACAAGCCCCTAGAGCATGGTATGATAGGTTAAAACATTCTTACTTGAAAAGGGGTTTACCATGGGCAAGGTTGATAAAACTCTTTTTGTGCTTAAGCATGGCAATGACTCATTATTCGTTCAAGTGTATGTGGCTGATATTATCTTTGGTTATGCTTCTCATGGTCTTGTGTCAAAGTTTTCAGCTATGATGAGTTCATAATTTGATGGGAGAACTCATGTACTTTTTGGGGCTACAAATCAAGCAAACCAAAAAGGGTACCTTTGTACATCAAACGAAGTATACAAAAGACCTCCTAAGACGCTTCAACATGGACAAAAGCAAGCCTCTTTGGACACTAATGGGAACAACAACAACACTTGAACTTGATGAAGATGGTGAACCCGTGGATCAAAAAGAATATAGAAGCATGATCGGATCAACTTTGTACCTCATGACATCAAGACCGGACATACAATTCAGACGTATGTCTTTGTGCATGGTTTCAAGCCTCCCCACATGCTTCACATCGTCAAGCCCTCAAAAGGACTCTCAGGTACTTACATGGAACTCAAGAATTTGGCATTTTTCTTCCTTCTTCCTCAACCGTTACTTTGAAAGCTTTTTCGGATGCTGATTTTGGGGGTTGTAGGATTGATAGGAAATGTACTTCGGGTGCTTGTCATTTTCTTGGTAATTCACTTGTTGCTTGGAACTATAGAAAACAAAATTCATTTGCACAATCCACAGCCGAATCTGAATATGTAGTTGCTGCTAGCGCTTGTTCACAAATTCTTTGGATTCTTCAAACACTTAAGGACTATGTGGTTGATCTAGATAGCGTTCTAATGTTTTGTGACAACACTAGTGCTATTTGCATTGCTAAAAACCCCATGCAACATTCAAGAACAAAGCACATTGACATTAGGTATCACTTTCTCCGTGATAATGTTGAAAAATGAAACATTGTGCTTCACCATGTAGATACCGAACAACAATTGGCTGACATTTTCACAAAACCTTTGGATTTCACTTGTTTTTGGTACATTCGTTGTGAAATAGGTGTTATGCATCCTCATGGCTTAAATTGAGGGTGAGTTTTGAAACTAGAGAAGTCTATGTGTGAATTTGAAATTAAAATAATATGAGCATAGTATTTCATACATATATGACTTTGTGATTCCTTTTACATGCTTAAAGTTCTTACTACATTACTCGTGTTATACATTTTGTTGTTTTCGCCATGTCTAGTAATTGGAATAATTACTTACACTGAATCTGGTCATGGTCGAACTTTCTTGCTGTTTTGAACTTGTTGCATGCTCACAAGTGCTTTAATCATAAATCATTAATCAAGTAATCAACTCACATGTTGAGTTTTTATGAACAAATAGAAATGAGAAAAGATCAAGAGAATATGCATGCATCGCACTTCTTCTTTTGAGATGGCTTATCATTGCACTTAGATATGAACTTGGAAGAAGTTGTGTATGACTACATATCCTTAAACTTCTGATTGTCAAATGACATAGGCTTGGCTTGGTTGGTTAGAATAAGGCAGATACAGCATATAATCTCTTGCAAATGTCATATGTTAAAAATCTGTGCTTTAAAGAAAAAAATTGCAGCAACAAGTGTCATGCTTTCAGGTCTTGAAATAGTTAAGTTTGTGAGATCATGACTTGCTTAAATTAAAAGTTACACTTGATCTCTAGCATGACTTACACTACTTTATGTATCTCATTGAGGTGATAGTGTAAGTTACTTGATAATATGACCAGGATGAGCCTTGTTTATATGTATATGTTATAATATGCTTATAGCAATTAAAATTTCTCTTTTGAACCTTGCTGGATACATTGTCAAAGGGGGGGGATATGTGAATTCTATAAAAGAAGTATGCAAGGGGGATATATTGATTACACATTGCACATATTCACAAGTGTTTTTTGGCACAATTTTTCTCAAAAGAATAAATTGTTTATGTGGTGTTGCCAAAGGGGGAGAAATTGTTTTCAAATTTTTTAATGTGAATAAGCCAATGTTCGGATCTTAAGTGGTGTTGCCAATGCATTCATCAAGGGGGAGATTGTGAGACCTATGTGTGCTGAATACATTGGCTTGTACTAAATACATTGGCTTTGATGATATAAGCTCTAAAATTTTGCCAAAACACCCTTTTTAGCAAGGTTCGACTCTAGCTCCGAGCTTCTGCAAGGTCCGACAATAAGTACGACTTGCTTTTTTATGGTCCAACATGTCTTTGGGTAGCTTCGGTGAGCTTTGTCCTTAGCTCCGACATGTCTTTGATAGCTCCGACATGTCTTTGTTAAGCTTTGATATGTTTTTGCTAGGTTGTACTAGCTTTGGTAAGCTCTAGCGCTAGGTTGTATTAGCTTTGGTAAGCTCCGGCGCTAGGTTGTACTACCTTTTGTAAGCTCCTGCTCAAGCTCCGATTAGCTTTGGCAGGATTTGGAGCTTGATCGCAATGTTCCTATCTTTCGTGTAAAATGTTTCGAACTTGCTTTATATTGTTGGAAAGATTGCTTAGTATTCATTTTCTACGTTTTTGGTGTGTTTTGGTTGATATGGTTGATATCGTTTTACTATGGTTTTGTAACATGCCTATGTGAGGTGCTCACGTAAGGTGTTGTGTTCGGAACTAATTTCAGTCAAGTCGCGGACTTGGGCTCGTACGAATTGGTTGTTTGTTCATGTGCAGGTGTTTCTTCAGTTCAAGTCATGGCTGGTGACAGGATCCTTTGGACTAGTCTCAGCTAGGAGATGAGGTTCCAACAACCAAATTCAGGAGGAATTGTGGTTGAGCGGGTCAAGAGGTTGCGCAGGATGACTGAATCAAGGGTTGTGCATATGAAGGTTACTGGACGTCGAAGGAAGGTGTTCGCACGTATGCATGCAGTGCATGACGTGGCAACATGGTTCCAAAGATGGCTAAGGAAGGAAAGATCTGGTTGGAAGGATCTGATCGTATCGGTTGATGACTTCGGCTGCGACGGAGTTGGTTATGGCTCGATATGGAAAGTATCGAGTAGGTTATGATAGGATTTCGTGTGGGTCACGAATTTGAGTTGTTTTAGGAATGTGGGATATGTTCCTAAGGTGTTTGGAAGTCTTAATATTGCTTCTATCTGCGTATAGAAGAGTCTTGAGTAGTTATAGAAAGTTTCGATTCGTTAACCGAGTAGGATTAGAGTCCTAGTTTGAGTTGAGTTGGCCTTCGGGCTGGTGATATAAGCGGCAACAACTGCTATGCAATCTAGACTTCTGTGTAAGCGTGCAATCTGCGAATCTCAGCTGTTTGATGGACATCCAAGAGTGGCTGCAACTTTTACATGTAAATGTGTAAAAAGTGCAAAAGCAGGTGGAGAGATCTATGTGTAAAAAGTACAGCACCCTTGGATGTACATCACACGACTGAGATTCGCGGATTGCACGGGAACCCAGATTGCACAGTAGTTGTTGCCTATATAAGCAAGGGAGGCCAGAGCTCGTGGTACATGACTTTGGGGCTGTTCCTCTTTTGTTCTATTGAATAAAGATCGTATTTTAAAGAAACTTTTGTGCCTTGTTCGTCCGACTTGTTCCAGACAAGTCTTTCTCGTCGAGTTTTCTGCATAGTACTACTTTTCTTTGGTAGTTTTATCATAACTCGAGTTTTACAGATCCAATTGACGTGATTCTTTTTGGGTTGTCTACATAACTTGATTATCTATCATTTGTCAAAATTTCACGGTCATTGAATTTGTGGTTTCTGATCTACACAAGTTTCTTTGCAGTGTTCCAGAACTATTTTTTACTTGGTAGAACAGATTGACCTTTGTTCAATCTTTCGATTGTAACTTGAGTTTATTTTGACGGATTTGAGTGATTCTTGTTATGTCGTCTTCGTGACTTGATTTTATTTCATATATATCACTTTTGTCACGGTGAAACATGTTTAGATTAGTCTCACACACGATTTCTTTAACAAATCATTTTTCTGCCGAGGGGTTTTCATTGCTTTAGCTGAAAAAGTTTTAATCTACCTTTCACCCCCCTCTGGTAGCTTTTCACGTGCTCTTCGATCCTACAGACTCTGAGATGATCTTATGTTTCGCAACGTGTTTTTGCGTTTTACCTTAAGTGGGCCTAAGGACGTCGTGTCTAACTCTTATTGACCCCACACCGGCCTCCACCCTCCCCAAACTCGAATTCCATCAAACCCTAGCCCTCCACCTCTATATAAACAACCCCACCCTTCAACTTTGTATCCTTTTGCCTCAATTGAAAGTCCACAAACCCTAGTTCGTGGATAGCCACCACCAAGGAGGCAGAAGGAGGTCCCAAGCAAGAAGAAGAGGAGAAAATGAAAGAGGATCAAGTGATCAAGATCTCCATCAAGTTTTCGTTCTTCAACAACCACTCACCGTCAAGTTCTTCATCAACCCTAGATCGTCAAGATCCAAGTGCTGCCTCCAAAACCCTTGATTCATTGGAGTTCTAAACACATGGTATACCTTCTACTTTATTTTTATCACGTGAATGCAACCCTGTTTCTCCAAATTCACGTCGATCTAGAAAACCCTAGTTCGCTGGTTCTGCGTAGGGCGGACTAGTCTGGTCCTACAGTGGACTAGTCTGATTTTGCTGACTATTTCCTGCTGAATTAATCTAAATTGATTCGAATCAATTCCAAACCTGTTTAAACTTGTTAAAAACTCTTATACTGGATAGTAAACATCATTAACCACTCCTTAACTAGTTTTTCTTCACATTTGCATTAATCATGCACATCATGTCATATTGAGTAACATATGTGCACTTATTGATTGTGATTCTTGTCTTGTATGTTTATTGTGCGGTTTAGACAGATTTGCACTAGAGAGTGCTGCAGAGGACCTCCAGCACCAGGAGTCTGAAGTCTTTGATCCGAACCAAGCCCAAGAGCAAGGCAAGTGTCCTTGAAAATATTGATCATGTATTGACAATAAATGTTTTGTTTTCAAAACTACAAGCTTGTGTCAATTTGATGGGAATCCTATGATAGGAAGTTTACTAGCTTTGTTTAACCACCCTTCTCACCTGAAATACATGATAGAGAGTCGGGAAGAGCTTTTTACCTTTTTGCTTCACTTAATTAATTGGGATGGGAAACAATTATACTACTTAATTATGCATTAATAAGATTATGGTTAATACGAACTGGTTAATATGATATGGTAATGGGTGATCTAAGCAAGCCTGGTATGTGGAGGGGTTGGATGTTATGGTGGTTTGGTTGCTTTAGATCTATGGACCGGTTCGTGGAGCGACCATCCAGGATTTAAAGTGCCACCACGGGGCCAAGTATGGGTGTGACATTGCTGATTAATTAGAGTATTGCTAGTATTGAGCGGATCATTTGGCGCACTGGGGACGGGGAGTCGGATTGGGTTTGGATATGGTTTGCGAGACTCACTGGGATGCGAATGGCACAAGAGGGGGCCCTTGGTTGAAGATGTGCTCAGCTGTACACATCACCACCGGTGAAACCTCAGTGGGTCCGTACATGCTAGTAGTCCCTTTGTAAAGGCTATTTTGTGATCGTTTGGCCACACACCTAAGGAAGTGTGATACGACATAATAGAGGTTCTAGTCATTAAAAGGTGATGAAATCACAAATACATGGCTAAAGCGGTACAACCTCTGCAGAGTGTCTAAAAACTATCATGGTAGCCATGCTCCCGGTTATGAGCAACCTGGACCATCACATGATTAGAGGAAAACGTGGTTTTTGGTATTGGGGTGGTTTGGTACTGGTTATGGTAATTATGATGTTATGGTTTATGGCAATGGATTTGGTTAATGGTAATGAGGAATCTGGAATATGGATGTTGGTAATGAAATATGGACTGGTATTGTGATAACTACATGGTCTATGATGGGTTTACTTCACATACATATAATATATTGCTTTTCAATTGTTTTAATGTACTTTTCAGCACTTAGCCTTTATTATTGTCATCATTTGAATGAGCTACATGTCATACTTTCCTAGACTTGCTAAGTACGACATGTACTCACTCTTGCAATTCCGCCACTAATAGTTGCATATCAGGATGGAGAGTATCACGCTGGTAATGCATAGTCCTAGGCCGTGTCTGCCGTTAGCTTTGCCTGTGGAGTTGCTTGGAGCTACGCTACCCTATTTGCTTAGTTTTTTTAATTAGATTATTTCCTGTAAGACCTATGTGTGATGAATACATTGGCTTGTAGTGAATACACTTGGCTTTGATGATAAAAGTTTTTAATATCACCAAAACATCTTTTTATTAAGGTCTGACTCTAGCTCCGAGCTATAGCAAGGTCCGACCATAGGTCCGACTTGTTTTAGGTAGCTCCGGCTACGTTAGATGCTAGGTCTGGCTTCTTGGTAAGGTTCAACTAGCTTTGGTTAGCTCCGGTGAGCTTTATCTTTAGCTCCAGCATGTTTTTGTTAGCTCCGACATGTCTTTGATAGCTCCGGCGAGTTTTTGCTAAGCTCCGAGTTGATTTTTCTAGCTCCGGCTTTTGGGATTACTAGTTCCGACTAGTTCTGGTTAGCTCCAGCGCTAGGTCCTGCTAGTTATGTAAGCTCCGGCGGGAGCTTGGTTGTACTAGTTTTGGTAAGCTCCGGCGCTAGGTTCTACTAGCTTTTGTTAGCTCCGGCTCAAGGTTCGGGTTGCTCTAGCAAGGTCCGGATCTTGATCGAAGTGCTTCTGCTTTTCATTTGCAATGTTTCGTACTTGCTTTACATTGTTGGAAAGTTTGCTTAGTATTCTTTTACTAAGTTTTTGGTGCTCTTTGGATGATATGGATGATATCGTGTTACTGTAGTTTTGCAACATGCTTATGTGAGGTTCTCACGTAAGGTGTTGTGTTCGGAACTAACTTGAGTCAAGTCGAGGACTTGGGCTCGTATGGATTGGTTGTTTATTCATGTGCAGGTGTTGCCTGAGTTCAAGACATGGCTGGTAACGGGATCCATTGGACTAGTCTCAGGGAGGAGATGAGGTTCCAACAATCAAATTCAGGAGGAATTGTGGTTGAGCTGATCAGGAGGTTGCGCAGCATGATTGAATCAAGAACAATGCATATGAAGGTATCGTGGATGTCATTGGAAGATGTTTGCACGTGTGCAAGGAGTGCATGGACGTGGCTACATGGTTCCGAGATGTGATGAAGAGATGTGGACGTAAAGAATTGGTCGGAAAGGTCCAACCGACTAGGTTATGGACTCAGGCTGCGGCTGAGTCTGGTTTGACTCAAATATGGAAAGATTTGAGTTGGTTATGATAGGATTTCATGTGGGTTACGAATTTGAGTTGTTTAGGAATGTGGGTATGTTCCTAAGGTGTTTGGAAGTCTTAAGATTGCTTCTATCTGCGTATAGAAGAATCTTGAGCAGTTATGGAAAGTTACAATTCATGATCTGAGTAGGATTGGAGTCCTAGTTGATATTGGGTTGGCCTAAGGGCTGGTTATATAAGCAAGGGAGCTCAGAGCTCGTGGTGGACGACTTTGGGGCTGTTCCTCTTGTGTTCTATTGAATAAAATTCGTAGTTTGAAGGAACTTTTGTGCCTTGTTCGTCCGACTTGTTCCAGACAAGTTTTACTCGTCGAGTTTCTGGACAGCATTACCTTTCGTCGGTGGTTTTATCATAACTCGAGTTTTTCATATCCAGTTGACATGATTCTTTTTGGGTTGTCTTCACAACTTGATCTTCTATCATATGTCAAAATTTCACTGTCATTGGATTTGTGGTCTATGATCTACATGAGTTTCTTTGCAGCGTTCCAGAACTGTTTTTCTCGGATAGGGCAGATTGACCATTGTTTGATCTTTCGATCATAACTTGAGTTTGTCTCGACGGATTTGAGTGATTCTTTTTGTGTTGTCTTCGTGACTTGATTCTCTCTGATATCTATCACTTTTGTCACAGTGAAACACGTTTATATTAGTCTCACACACGATTTCTTTAACAGATCGTTCTTCTGCCAAAAGGGTTTGGGGTTTAATTGTTTCCGCTGCGTAAGATTTTTAAATCTACCATTCACCCCCCTCTGGTAGCTTTTCACGTGCTCTTAGATCCTACAATTGGTATCAGAGCCAGGTTGCTCTAATCTTTGTGATTTTGCGCGTGTTTTTGACTAATCATCATGGAGAAGTACTCCGCCAAACCTTGTGTGTTTGCTGGTATTGATTTCCAGGTTTGGAAGGCACGCATGGAGGCTTTCATCCAGGCACAAGGCTTTTCAATATGGGAGAAGGTATACAAGCCTTACGAAGTGCCATCAAACGATCAAGTTACAACTACAAATCTGAGAGATGTCGACAACAGCAACAAGGCTCAGAACATGATCATACAAGGATTAACTCAAAGCGACTTCGACCGTGTTGCACACCTCCGATCTGCATACGATGTGTGGAAAGCACTTTGTGACTACCACGAAGGATCCAACATGATCAAAGAGGTAAGGCAAGACATGTTCAAAAAGGAATACATGCGCTTCTAGATGCAACCCGTTGAGTCTATTGATGACCTTTTTGCTCGCTTTAATAAAATTCTCAGCAACTTGCGTAGTGTCAATGTTAATTTTTCAGATGCTGAAAATGCTAGGCAATTGCTAAGTGCATTAGATATGTCAATTTGGGAGATGAAAGTCACATCTATTCGTGAATCTACTGTCATGAGTTCTCTTACATTAGATGTACTCTATTCTAAACTAAAAACTCATGAAATTGACATCCTAGCACGTAAGAACCCAAATAAGTCTATTGCATTTGTTTCACAACGTGACATGTCTAGCTTCGGCCAATCATCATCTTGCAATACTCTTGCTTTGTTGTCCTCACTAACCCTGGAGCAGATCGAAGAATTTCCAGAAGAGGAGTTGGCACTAATCTCTACTAGATTCTCAAAAGCATTGCAAAATGTGAGAACTAGAAGGAGAGGAAGCTCCGGACCTCAACGCTGTTTTGAATGTGGTAAAACATGACACTTTTGTACAGAATGCCCTAACCTTACAGGTCCGACCACCCGGGAAGAAAAACAAAGCAAGGTCCGGACCTCCTCTGGAAATTCCAACAAGAAGAAGAAAGGTACCATAGGACGCAAGATTATCAACAGTTTCATCACCGCGCTTCAAGAGTTCAGTTCAAGTGACGTGGACATTGGAAGTGATGAAGATGAAGATGATTTGGCAAACTTGTGCTTTATGGCGGGCAAGTCAAGATCACGTATGGAGGAGGCAGAACACAACAGCGACAATGAAGAGGTATGTCCTACTTGCGAAGAAATGTGTGATGCTATTTCTCGCGCCACTGTTATTGTTAAGAAAAAGGACAAAAAGCTTAGGGATAGTGCTGCTAAAATTGAATCACTAGAATTTGAAATCAACCATTTAAAAACTTTGATTCGTAGTGATGATGCATGTTCCTCATGTGATTTAATACATGAACAATTGTCCTCATTAAGAAGTGTGCACACCTCCACACTTGATAAACTTGAGTTAGAAATTGAAAAGAACAAAGAGCTTGCTGCACTTAATGATAAAAACTTAAAAGATGCTAGCTGTTCTACAATTGATTTGCATTGTTCTACTTGTGATGATCTTGATAAGAAACTACAGGATGCTATGAATGAAATTTCTATATTGAACAATGCTTTATGTTCTCATGAAGTTAAATTTTGTTCAAATTGCAAACTAAAATGAAAAACTTCATGTGAAAATTGCCTTGATCTGTCCAATAAACTTGATAACATGCATAGGACATTAGATCGGTTTTGTAATGGGAATAAGAACCTAAACTTACTGTTGAATTCTTCCAAGTCTTGCAATGATAAAACTGGTTTAGGTTTTGATTCTCATGTTAAGGCACATCCACCTAAATTTTTTAAGTCATTAGGAAGTGGTTTGATTCAAACAGTTCCTAAACAAAAATGAGTGATTTTCAAATCTGCAGGAGTGTTGTCTCATTCGGTTTCAAATAAAAATATTGCTTGCTCATCTAGACATGAAAACAAAGATAAATTTAATTGTATCTTCTGTGGTAGAGATGGTCATGTCATAGATTTTTGTTATAGACTAGCTAAACAATAAGAAAGGAAAAGAATGGTTGCTAGATCTCATAACTTTCATGCAAAATTTGCTGCACACATTGAACCGAATGTACAACCTGCTGTTTTGAGTCAAAAACATTCAAAGTTTACCTCCGGACCTTCTGATTTTGCCTCCAGAGCTACTGATTTTTGTGCTACACAAGTAACACCTTATAGGTCAGTAGTTAAGAATAAAAAATCTCAAACTTTGACTCATAAACCTGCTGTTTTGTCTTAGCTTTCGCGTGTTTTTCCTGCTGCACGTCGCGTGACTCAGTACTGGATTCCTAAATGCCTTATGACTAACCCCAGTATTGAGTCATCGACGTATTGTGCTTCTATGTAGGTTACACGTTTGAGGAAGGAGAATATTTGGATTGTGGATTCAGGTTGCTCACGCCACATGACCGGTAACAAAGATTGGTTCTCCTCCCTCTCTTTTGTGTCACGTGTAGAAAATATTACTTTTGCCGATAATTCTTCAACTCCTATAATTGCTAAGGGTTCGGTTAGATTAAATGATCACTACACTTTGAAGGATGTGGCACTTCTCAAAAATTTGAAACACAACTTGCTTTCTGTTTCACAATTGCTAGATGAAAATCTGGAAATTATTTTCAATAAAAACTGCTGCAGAGTTGTAAGTTCAAATAGTGAGCTTATTTTTAACATGTCTCGGTTTGGAAGAGTTTTTAAAAGCTGATTTTGATATGTCTTCCTCTAAGCATAGGTGTCTAGTTGCTAATGATTCAAAGGACTTATATTTTTGGCATCATAGACTTGGTCACGTAGGCTTTGATCACCTAACGCGTGTTAGTGGTCTTGATCGCATACGTGGGCTGCCTAAGCTTAAAGGGGACAAAGAACTTGTGTGCTCTTCTTGTAGACATGCTAAGATGGTTGCAGGTTCACATACTCCTCTCACAATGATCATGACAACTGAACCATGTCAACTTTTGCATCTTGACACCGTAGGCCTTCACGTGTTCAATCCTTCAGAGATAAATGGTATGTTCTTGTTGTTGTTGATGATTCTTCTAGATACTCTTGGGTTTACTTTATGGCGTCTAAGAATGAAGTTTTTAGTCACTTTAGAACTTTATTTCTTAGATTATCAATTGATCACCCAGGATCATTAAAAGCAATTAGAAGTGATAATGGAACTGAATTTAAAAATCAATCTTTTGATCACTTTTGTGCTAAAAATAGAATAGATCATCAATTCTCTTCACCATATGTACCTCAACAAAACGGTGTTGTAGAAAGAAAGAACAGAACCTTAGTTGAGATGGCTAGGACTATGCTTGATGAATATCAAACTCCTAGGAAATTTTGGGCTGATGCGCTAGCAACCGCTTGTTATGTCTCAAATCGTGTTTTCTTGCGTGCTAAGCTAGGTAAAACACCATATGAGCTTCGGTTTGGACATAGGCCTAATGTTACACACTTTCTGGTCTTTGGTTGCAAATGCTTTGTTAAGAAACATGGTAATCTTGATAAATTTGAACCTAGATCCATTGATGGCATGTTTCTTGGTTATCCATCTCATACTAGAGGCTACCGTGTGCTTTTACTTGACACTAACAAAATTGTGGAGACTTGTGAACTGTCTTTTGATGAAGCTAGCCCAGGTACTAGCTCCGGTGTTGCAGGACCAGATCCGTATCCTCAGGGGGAGGGTATTTTCGAAGATGAAGAAGAGCCGGTGATACTGCCTAGTAGTTCCGAAGTTGACACGTGTCCAGCTCCGGACATTGAACAAGCTCCGACTATCATCTATGCTGGTCCTGATCGTCCACAAGTCACAAGCTCATCAATCTACGATGAACCTAATGAAGAAGAAGCTTGTGAGACGTCTGTTCCCCTGCGGTTTTACAAAGATCATCCCCCACAACAGATGATTGGAAGCTTGCACGAACGAGTCACACGGTCCAAGTTTTGCGATCCAAACTCTCATGCTCGTTCTGCTTTTGTTGCTTCTTTTGAACCCAAAGATATATCACACGCACTCACTAATGAATCTTGGATTATTGCCATGCAAGATGAGTTAGAAAATTTTGAAAGAAATAATGTTTGGAAACTTGTACCTCCACCTCAAGGTCACACATTAATTGGAACTAAATGGGTATTTAAAAATAAACAAAGTGAAGATGGGGTTGTGGTTAGGAATAAGGCTAGATTGGTTGCTCAAGGTTTCACTCAAGTTGAAGGTCTAGATTTTGATGAAACTTTTGCTCCTGTCGCTAGATTAGAAACCATAAGAATTTTGTTAGCTTTTGCAGCATCTAAAGGTTTTAAGCTATATCAAATGGATGTTAAAAGTGCTTTTCTTAATGGCTACATAGATGAGGAGGTTTATGTCAAACAACCACCGGGTTTTGAAAATTCAGATTTTCCTAATCATGTTTACAAACTGTCCAAAGCCTTATACGGTCTCAAACAAGCCCCTAGAGCATGGTATGATAGGTTAAAAACGTTCTTACATGAAAATGGGTTTACCATGGGCAAGGTTGATAAAACTCTTTTTGTGCTTAAGCATGGCAATGACTCATTATTCGTTCAAGTGTATGTGGATGATATTATCTTTGGTTGTGCTTCTCATGATCTTGTGTCCAAGTTTTCAGCAATGATGAGTTCCGAATTTGAAATGAGTATGATGGGTGAACTCACTTAGTTTTTGGGGCTGCAAATCAAGCAAACCAAGGAGGGTACCTTTGTGCATCAAACGAAGTGTACCAAAGACCTCCTAAGGCGCTTCAACATGGACAAAAGCAAGCCTCTTCGGACACCAATGGGAACAGCAACAACACTTGAACTTGATGAAGATAGTGAACCCGTGAATCAAAAAGAATATAGAAGCATGATCGGATCACTTTTATACCTCACGGCATCAAGATCGGACATACAATTCAGCGTATGTCTTTGTGCACTGTTTCAAGCTTCCCCACGTGCTTCACATCGTCAAGCCATCAAAAGGATTCTCAGATACTTACATGGAACTCAAGAATTTGGCATTTTTCTTCCTTCTTCCTCAACCGTTACTTTGAAAGATTTTTCGGATGCTGATTTTGGGGGTTGTAGGATTGATAGGAAAAGTACTTCCGGTGCTTGTCATTTTCTTGGTAATTCTCTTGTTGCTTGGTCCTCTAGAAAACAAAATTCAGTTGCACAATCCACACCCGAATCTGAATATGTAGATGCTGCTAGTGCTTGCTCACAAATTCTTTGGATTGTTCAAACACTTAAGGACTATGGGGTTGATCTAGATAGTGTTCCACTGTTTTGTGATAACACTAGTGCCATTTGCATTGCTAAAAACCCCGTGCAACATTCTAGAACTAAGCACATTGACATTAGGTATCACTTTCTCCGAGATAATGTTGAAAAAGGAAACATTGTGCTTCACCATGTAGATACCGAACAACAATTGGCTGACATTTTTACAAAACCTTTGGATTTCACTCGTTTTTGTTACATTCGTAGTGAAATAGGGGTTATGCATCCTCATGGCTTAAATTGAGGGGGAGTTTTGAAACTTGGGAAGTCTATGTGTGAATCTGAAATTAAAATAATATGAGCATAGTATTTCATACATATATGACTTTGTGATTCCTTTTACATGCTGAAAGTTCTTACTACATTACTCGTGTTATACATTTTGTAGTTTTTGCCATGTCTAGTAATTGGAATAATTACTTACACTAAATCTTGTCATGGTCAAACTTTCTTGCTATTTTGAACTTGTTGCATGCTCACAAATGCTTTTAATCATAAAGAATTAATCAAGTAACCAACTCACATGTTGAGTTTTTATTAACAAATATAAATTGAGAAAATATCAAGAGAATATGCATGCATCGCACTTCTTCTTTTGAGATGGCTTATCATTGCACTTAGATATGAACTTGGAAGAATTTGTGTATGACTAAAACCATGTCCTTAAGCTTCTGATTGTCAAATGACATAGGCTTGGCTTGGTTGGTTAGAATAAGGCAGATGCGCATATAATCTCTTGCAAATATCATATGATATAAATTTATGCTTTGAAAAGTAATAAAATGCAGCAACTAGTGGCATGCTTTCAGATTTTGAAATAGTTAAGTTTGTGAGATCATGACTTACTTAAATTGAAAATTACATTTGATCTCTAGCATGGCTTACACTACTTTATGTATTTCATTGATGTGATAATGTATGGTACTTGATAGTATGACTTGGATGAGCTTTGTTTATGTGTATATGTTATAATATCCTCATAACAACTAAAGGGGGAGAGATAATTTGTTTATATGCTCATGACTTGTTGAATACATTGTCAAAGGGGGAGAGATAAGCATGAAGAAAAAGGGAATATGTGCATAAGGAGAGATAATAAAGGGGGAGAGATAATATGGGATAATTTTTGGATTTTCTTCTCATTTTACTTTTGATTTACAAAGGGGGAGAAATTGCCTTCAAAACTTTTATTGAGAATAAGCCAATGTTCGGATATTAAGTGGTGTTGCCAATGCATTCATCAAGGGGGAGATTGTAAGACCTATGTGTGCTGAATACATTGGCTTGTAGTGAATACACTTGGCTTTGATGATAAAAGTTTTTAATATCACCAAAACATCTTTTTATTAAGGTCCGACTCTAGCTCCAAGCTATAGCAAGGTCCGACCATAGGTCCGAGTTGTTTTAGGTAGCTCAGGCTACGTCAGATGCTAGGTCCGGCTTCTTGATAAGGTCCGACTAGCTTTGGTTGGCTCCGGTGAGCTTTATCTTTAGCTCCGACATATTTTTGTTAGCTCCGACATGTCTTTGATAGCTCCGATGAGTTTTTGCTAAGCTCCGAGTTGATTTTTCTAGATCCGGCTTTTGGGATTACTAGTTCCGACTAGTTCTGGTTAGCTCCGGCGCTAGGTCCTGCTAGTTTTGTAAGCTCCGGCGGGAGCTTGGTTGTACTAGTTTTGGTAAGCTCCGGCGCTAGGTTCTACTAGCTTTTGTTAGCTCCGGCTCAAAGTTCGGGTTGCTCTGGCAAGGTCCAGAACTTGACCGAAGTGCTTCTGCTTTTCATTTGCAATGTTTCGTACTTGCTTTACATTGTTGGAAAGTTTGCTTAGTATTCTTTTACTAAGTTTTTGGTGCGCTTTGGATGATATGGATGATATCGTGTTACTGTAGTTTCGCAACATGCTTATGTGAGATTCTCACGTAAGGTGTTGTGTTCGGAACTAACTTGAGTCAAGTCGAGGACTTGGGCTCGTATGGATTGGTTGTTTATTCATGTGCAGGTGTTGCTTGAGTTCAAGACATGGCTGGTAACGGGATCCATTGGACTAGTCTCAGGGAGGAGATGCGGATCCAACAATCAAATTCAGGAGGAATTGTGGTTGAGCTGATCAGGAGGTTGCGCAACATGATTGAATCAAGAACAATGCATATGAAGGTATCGTGGACGTCATTGTAAGATGTTTGCACGTGTGCAAGGAGTGCATGGACGTGGCTACATGGTTCCGAGATGTGATGAAGAGATGTGGACGTAAAGAATTGGTCAGAAAGGTCCAACCGACTAGGTTATGGACTTAGGCTGCGGCTGAGTCGGGTTTGACTCAAATATGGAAAGATTTGAGTTGGTTATGATAGGATTTCATGTGGGTTACGATTTTGAGTTGTTTAGGAATGTGGGATACGTTCCTAAGTTGTTTGGAAGTCTTAAGATTGCTTCTATCTGCGTATAGAAGAATCTTGAGCAGTTATGGAAAGTTACGATTCATGATCTGAGTAGGATTGGAGTCCTAGTTGATATTGGGTTGGCCTAAGGGCTGGTTATATAAGCAAGGGAGACCAGAGCTCGTGGTGGACGAATTTGGGGCTGTTCCTCTTGTTTTCTATTGAATAAAATTCGTAGTTTGAAGGAACTTTTGTGCTTTGTTCGTCCGACTTGTTCCAGACAAGTTTTACTCGTCGAGTTTCTGGACAGCACTACCTTTTGTCGGTGGTTTTATCATAACTCGAGTTTTACAGATCCAATTGACGTGATTCTTTTTGGGTTGTCTTCACAACTTCATCGTCTATCATATGTAAAAATTTCACGGTCATTGGATTTGTGGTCTATGATCTACACGAGTTTCTTTGCAGCATTCCAGAACCGTTTTTCTCGGATAGGGCAGATTGACCATTGTTTGATCTTTCGATCATAACTTGAGTTTTTCTCGACAGATTTGAGTGATTCTTTTTGTGTTGTCTTCGTGACTTGATTCTCTCTGATATCTATCACTTTTGTCACAGTGAAACACGTTTATATTAATCTCACACACGATTTCTTTAACAGATCATTCTTCTGCCAAAAGGGTTTGGGGTTTAATTGTTTCCGCTGCGTAAGATTTTTAAATTTACCATTCACCCCCCCTCTGGTAGCTTTTCACATGCTCTTCGATCCTATATTTGCGCTGCAGTAGTATTATCATTAATGATCATTAGAGCTTGTATTAGAGGATGTTATGAATTGTGTAATAAAAGTGGTTCATTAATCTTGTTTTGTGGTAACTTTTTGTATATCCTTTTGTGAATGCACTCGTGTATGCGTGTTGAACGTCCTAGGCACACATATGCATTCACTTGGTTCATTTTCGGAACCAGGTGTCACAGGTAAGCTCTAGTACAAGGTCCGGTTAGCTTTGGCAAGGTCCGGTGCTAGATTGCAATGGTTCTGCTTTTACCACGCAATGTTTCAACTTGATTTATTTTTATGGAATTCTTGCTTAGTATTCTCTTACTAAGTTTGTGGTGTGTTGTCGTGGTTATGGCTGTTATCATTCTGCTATGGTTTGTAACATGCTTATGTGAGGTGCTCAGGTAAGGTGTTGTGGTTTTGGACCTAATGTGAGTCAAGTCGCGGACTTATCCTCGGAAGTATCGGTTGTTTATTCACGTGTAGGTGTTGCTTGAGTTCAAGACGTGGCTGGTGACGGGGTCCATTGAACTAGTCTCAGGGAGAAGATGAGGTTCAACAACCAAGTTCGGGAGGAATTGTGGTTGAGTTGATCGGGATGTCACGCAGCATGTTTGGATCAAGATCAATGCATATGAAGGTATCGTGGACATCGTTGGAAGGTGTTTGCACGTGTGCATGGACTGCATGGACATGGATGCATGGTTCCAAGGCATGATGCAGAGATGTTGAATGTAGCCTAGAGGGGGGTCAATAGACTTTTTGAAACTTTATCGATCCCTTAAACACTTAACAGATTGATCAAATAAAGGGACATGAGGATGCCACGTGTAGGTGTCGCGGACTTGTCCTCGGAAGTATCGGTTGTTTATTCACATGTAGGTGTTGCTTGAGTTCAAGACATGGCTGGTGACGGGATCCATTGAACTAGTCTTAGGGAGAAGATGAGGTTCAACAACAAAGTTCGGGAGGAAATGTGGTTGAGTTGATCGAGATGTCACACAGCATGTTTGGATCAAGATCAATGCATATGAAGGTATCGTGGACATCGTTGGAAGGTGTTTGCACGTGTGCATGGACTGCATGGACGTGGCTGCATGGTTCCAAGGCGTGATGAAGAGATGTTGAATGTAGCCTAGAGGGGGGTCAATAGGCTTTTTGAAACTTTATCGATCCCTTAAATACTTAACAGATTGATCAAATAAAGGGACATCGGACCAGTCCGGTACTATGAGGACTAGTCTAGTATGCGTGGACTAGAAAGATCAAGATTGATCAGTAATTTGCAACTTGGATGTATTACGACAATGAAACAATGTATGGCAAAGATCAACTTTAATTTCAATGTTTCAACGTGAGTTACACAAGATTATGTAAACCCTAGAATATGATGAACGATGAAACTAAAGTGCGCGAGACAAGAGTTTATCCTGTGGTTCGATTCCACGAAGGAAATCTACATCCACGTTGAGGACTCCACGGAGGATTGGGTCTACACCAAACCTACCCTCGTCGAATCGCCACGGAGGCTGATTATCTTCCACTAATCACAAAGGGGCAAAAAATTTCTTCAAGGGGCCTTCTCACAAGTTGAGGGCTCTCCAAGAATTACAATGAAGAACACCACCAAACACGCTCGGAAGATATACAATAAACAACAAGAGTGCGCGAGAGATTAAACCCAAGAGCTCAAGATGTGTAGAACAAGTCTCTCCTTTGATCAATTGCTAATCCTCAAAGATTTGATCCTTTTAGGGTTAGAATGTGTGGAGAGATGTGTATTTTGGGCTCTTGGAAGGTGTGACGGCGCAGGGAGTCGAAACTTATGGTTGTATGGCCGTACACCACTATTTATACTAGGGTTTCCAAAAGTTACCGTTAGGGTTTGCGATGCTCGGACTAGTCCGTGGTGAACTCCAGACTAGTCCGGTGTGCGGCGTGTGGAAAACCCTAAGTGTTGAGATATACCGTACTAGTCCCTTAACGGTGCGTACTAGTCCGATTTTAGTCAGAAACTTTTTGGACTAATCCGGCTGATATCAGACTAGTCTAGTGTGATGAACACTGTGTGTGACTAAGGACAAATCCGCACTTGGAGGGACTTGTCCGATTTTAGTCAGAGAGTTTTCGAACTAGTCCAGGTGATATCGGACTTGTCTGGTGTAGTGAAAAACTGTAGGACTAAGGAGAAGTCCGGACTTGGAGGACTTGTCCGATTTTAGTTAGAGGAGTCCAATTTTCCTGTGAATTGTGCAGTGAGTTGAATTATTTGTTCACTTCAGCTTTTGGGATGTGTTTCTCCGACACACTCAATACAAAATAATCTAATATTTTCAGCTCTTGAGCTCTTTTCACTTTAGATCCTCATTCTCCTTCCTTTTCGCGCTTTCTTCCAAATTTCTTTAAAACCTGCGCTCATCTAAACAATTTTTTTAGGTCTCATTTGTTTGTCATAAATCAACCAAGACCCACAAGGGATGCCTAGATGCACTTTCAATCTCCCCCTTTTTGGTGATTGATGACAACCCATTGAGATTTACACAATTATGAAAAAAAAAATCAGATTTTCATAAAGTGTGCACATATTAGCTTTGAGCAAAATAGGCAATGTGGACATAAGACATATGTGCAGTCTTTATGGTGGGTTGCAAAACTATGTGTTTGAGCAATAATATTGGTGAATGAGGTAAACAACATAGTCATAATAACCTCAAGAATCTCAAGCATACATAGCAGTTTTAAACATAAACCATTGATCATAAGCATAACATAGTCATCATTTCACAACACATGTCCAAAAGCATGACAGAGCATAATTAAAGTTTTACATACCCAAAAGCATGCAGAGTTCCAACAAAGAACACAAATAGAGCTCTCTCTCTCTCTCGAACTAAAGCTACAACCTAAGACTCCCCCTCAATCTCTCCCCCTTTGGCATCAAGGCACCAAAAAGAAGCAGAGGAGGGATCTACTTGTCGTCGCCGGCTCACTCCGCACTGTCAGTCCTTTCGTCATCTTCATCATCAGGTTGAGGAGGAGGAGGAGAGGAGCCACTTGTCGTGCCCCGAATGCCAAAGTAGCCAAGCTCGGAAGGAGAGATAGGTGGAAGCTCCGAGAAGTCAGAAGCGGAGTCCTCTGAAATGACTGGAGATCCAATAGGCTCAATATCCAGCTTTTGACAAATAGCTTTGACATTGTCCGTCATGTATCTCATTTGCTCTTTTCTTGCCTTTTTCATCTTGTGAACCTTCACCTCAGTCTTGTGGCTAGAGCCAAAGATAGCTTCCAAGTATTTCATGATTCCACTAGCAGACCTTTTGCTAGATGAAGGGGCCCTAGTGCCAGAGGAAGGCCTTGTATCTTCTTGAGCTTTCTCAGGGTGTTCCTCACATGAGGCAGGTGAGGGAGCAGCTGGGAGAGAGGCTTGAGAAGGCTTCTGAGGCCTTAGAGGATTATGCTCTACATCCTTCACAAATTCAATTCCTGAGACTTTTTCAATCATGAACATCAAGTATGGTGCATAGCCACAGGAGCGGTTTGGTGTGCAGGAGATATTTACCAGGTCATTTCAGATGTAATCAAAGATATCAAACTTTGTATTCCTTCCAATCACTTTCATAAGGTTCTCAAGTAACCTTGGACACTCCCGACATCTCTATCCTTTGGAGCAATTGTCTTCTGGAGCACTCTATTAAGAACCATGAAGAAGTGCTTCATGTCCTTGGTTTAGGGAGGATTGTATTTGAGGTGAGTATCATAGAGAAAGTCCATCTTGTCCTTCTCCAAGACACCAAGATTGTGAATACAATCTCATTGCTGCCGGTGTCCTCAAGGTGCAGCAGCCTGGCAAACTCAGCATAAGTAACTGTGTACTTGGATCCATGTGTCATCCAAGTCACTCTCTCTTCTTCATCGCTGGCAAAATAGCATGTAGAGTAAAACTGGGCTATCACTTCATCATTCCAGTTATATATAGAGGAAAACTGGTCCTTTAGACCATGCCTCTCTGCAGCCTCTACCACTTCATTAAAAGCATCACAACTCTTTCTTTCAAATTGGCTCTAGTCAATCCATTGGCTGCAGACCACTGGAGTCATCATTTGGAGATACACGGTATTGTAGTTGTCCAAGTGAAAGTTACTCCAAAATCTCAGGTTAGTTGCCTTTTTTCCACTGTTGTACGTATCAATCTTCCTTAGCTTCCATGCTACATCACTTCCTTTGCCACTGAATTTCTCCTCTGAGGGGTCCCTATTTCCCTGTCTTGGAGCTGTCATCTTGAGGGGACCAATCTGCCCGGAAGCAAGTCCCTTTCCTTTGCTCTTGGTTTGGCATGGAGCCATCAAGCTAGGACCAGCCATACCTTTTGCTCTTGAAGCTGGTTTCTTGGCTGAAACCTTTCGACGCACCCTAGGTGGGGTGGGAGAAGGCTCGGCAGCACGTTCCTGTCTTTTGTCAAAGCGAGACTCTGAAACTCGAGGCAACACTTCATGATCCATCTCAGCTTCAAAGTCAGAGATATTCTCTTCCGAGCCCAACATGATTTTGAAAAGGAAGATATAAAGGATATGGATAAACAAGGATGACAGGTGATTGAATTGAATTGATATATGATAGAGTTTTGATCAGGGCATACTGGACTTGTCCGTTATTCAGGGCATACTGGAGGAGCTAAGCTATTTGAGCAAAAACAAGGAAAATATAAGGTTCTAGGGTTTGGATAGAATTTCACCAAATCCTTTAATTCGAGGCATTGAAGGAGTTCTTGAAGCGGACTAGTCCAGGGTCTTCGGTCCCCTTGTAGTGGAGATTGATTACCACAGAGATTTGAGTGGATTTGATGCAGAACTTGCAAAATCGCCTTGGGAGCACTTGAGTGAGGAGAGAGAACATGAGAGGAGTTGTGAGGAGGAAGAAGATTAGGGTTGCGCCAGCCCTAGGGTTATGGAGTCGAAAAATCGGACTAGTCCGTGGTCGGACCGGACTAGTCCGGACTAGCGGACACTTTGCGGACTTGTCTGCAATGTGCGGACTAGTCCGGTGTAACCACGGACTAGTCTGTGGTTAGCTGGACAAAAAGATATATAGACCTTCGTATATATTCGAAGGTTCTTAAAAAGGAAATAGGGGGAAAAACACACAAATAATCTTGATGATTATGATCAGTATACATACAACAATCAAGCTATGACCATAATTCACCAAGATCAAGTAATTAACATAGTTTTTCGGAGAAAATAGAGAGAGATGATCTTCAACACAATCAACATGATTTTGAAGATGGCATACAAGTATGCAAGTTTTCAAGCCATGTTCGTAGCATCAAGGATATTTAGTTCATTTTGGAGCTCACAAAAGCATTTTTTCATCAGGTGGCTTGGTAAAGAGATTGGCTAGCTATTTTTCAGTGTTGACAAGGGAAATGTCTATGTCTCCTTTCATTGAGTGATATCTCAAAAATTGATGTCGGATGTCTATGTGTTTGGTTCTAAAGTGCTCAACAAGGTTATGGGCAATTTTAATAGCACTCTCATTATCACAAAGGAGTGGAATACGACTCATATTGTAACTGTAATCCCTTAGAGTTTGTCGCATCCAAATGAGTTGTGCAGAACAACTCCCGGTTGCAACATACTTTGCTTCGGCCGTGGTGATAAGGCAATAGAATTTTGTTTCATAGAGGACCAAGAAACTAGGGATCTACCTAGGAATTGGCAAGTATTGGAGGTACTTTTTCTATCTACCTTGCATCTGGCATAATCTGCATCGTAGTATCCAAAGAGATTGAATTTTGCACCTTTGGAATACCAAAGACCTAGGTTGGGTGTAGGAACTAAATATTGCAAGATCCTTTTTACAGCTGTCAAATGATATTCCTTAGGATTGGCTTGAAATCTTGCACACAAACATACCCTCAACATGATATCAGTCCTAGATGCACATAAATAAAGTAAGGAGCCAATCATGGAGCGATATACCTTTTTATCCACGTTTGGTCCGTCTTCATTGAGATCCAAGTGTCCATTTGTCACCATGGGAGTCTTTATGGGCTTTGCATTGTCCATTACAAAAATCTTGAGAATGTCTTGAGTGTACTTTGTTTGGCTTATGAACGTCCCGTCCTTTTGTTGCTTCACTTGGAATCCCAAAAAGAATCTCAACTCTACCATCATGGACATATCAAATCTATCTGTCATAATCTTACTAAATTCTTGAGAAAAAGATTTGTTAGTTGAACCAAATATAATATGATCAACATAGATTTGGAAAATGAAGAGATCATTATCAATGTGTTTAGTAAACAAGGTGTAATCAGCTTTACCAATCTTGAAGCCATTTTCAATCAAAAAATCTCTATGGAACTCAAACTAAGCTCTAGGAGCTTGTTTGAGGCCATAGAGAGCCTTACGCAGTTTGTACACATGGTTGGGGTACTCTTGATCTTCAAACCGGGTGGTTGCTCCACGTACACCTCCTCCTTGATCGGTCCGTTGAGGAAGGTGCTTTTCACGTCCATTTGATAAAGCTTGAAATCATGGTGAGTAGCATATGCAAGTAATATACAAATCGGTTCAAGCCTAGCCACAAGAGCAAAAGTCTCGTCGAAATCCAAACCTTCGACTTGTGAGTACCCTTTAGCCACAAGTCATGCCTTGTTCCTTGTTACAACTTCATGTTCGTCTTGCTTGTTGCGGAATACCCATTTAGAGCCGACGACGTTGGATTTGGGTCCTTCAACAAGCTCCCACAGTTCGTTCCTTTTGAAGTTGTTTGATTTTTCTTGCATCGCCATCACCCTATCTGGATCTTTTAATGCATCCTCAACACTGTATGGTTCCAAAGAGGATACAAAAGAATAGTGTTCACAAAAAACAGCTATGCGAGATCGAGTTATTTTTCCCTTTTGGATGTCACTGATTATGTTGTCGACGGGGTGATATCTTTGGATGCTCTGGTGTACTCTTGGATGTGGCACTTGTGGTCTTTAATCCTAATTATCATCATCTTCTTCATCTCCCCTAGATGGTTGCCCTCATTACTGTTTTGATTATCTTGATCTCCTTGATGTTCATCTTGTGTGGAAGCTCCTCCTTGATCACTTTCCTCCACTTGTGGTTCACCTTCTTCATTCGCATTTGGAGGTGGCACTTGTGGTCGAACATCGCCCAACGCCATTCTTCTCAATGCTTTACATGGAGCTTCTTCTTGATCTAGCACACACTGATAACCTTGCTCTTCTTGAGAGCCGTTAGTTTCATCGAATACTACGTCACGTGCTACTACAACAAGTCTGGAGGCCTTGTTGAAGACACGATAGGTGTAGGAGTTCGAATCATAGCCAAGTAAGAAACCTTCATTGGACTTTGAAGCGAACTTTGAAGCCCTAGGCTTCTTGTTTAAAATATAACATTTTGAACCAAAGACTAAAAAATATGAAATATTCGTCTTATTAATCGTGAGTAGTTCATATGAAGTTTTCTTGAGCAACCGATGGAGATATAGTCGGTTTATGGCATAACAAGCAGTGTTAACCGGTTCAACCCAATACCTGTCCAAAGTCTTTTATTCATCGAGCATTGTCCTCACCATCTCAATGAGTGTTCGGTTCTTCCTTTCGGCTACTCCGTTTTGAAGAGGAGAATATGGTGCTGAAAATTCGTGCTCTATCCCTTCTTCGTCTAGATACTCCTCAACTTGGGTATTCTTGATATTTGTCCTATTGTCACTTCTTATGTTCTTGATCTTCAATGAGAATTCATTTTGGACACGCTTGATGAATTTCTTGAGGGTTCCTTGAGTTTTTGTCTTATCATGCAACAAGAAAACCCACGTGAATCGTGAAAAATCATCAACAATGACTAAACCGTATTTATTACCACTGATGCTTATGTAAGCAATTGGACCAAACAAATCCATGTGGAGGAGCTCGAGCGGTCTTGTTGTAGTCATGAAATTCTTTGCGGGATGGGGTGCTCCTACTTGCTTCCCGGCTTGGCACGCTCTACAAGGCCTGTCTTTCTCAAAAACAACATCCTTTAAACCTCGAATGTAATCGCCTTTAAGGAGTTTTTGAAGATTCCTCGTACCAACATGTGGTAGTTGTCTATGCCACAGCCAACCCATGTTGGTCTTTGCAATCAAGCATGTGTCAAGTTCAGCTTTATCTTTGTTGAAGCCAACTAGATGAAGTTTTCCCTTTAAGACACTCTTGAATGCAACCGAGTTATCACTCCTTCTAGAGACGGTCACACCCTCATTAATGAACAAACAATTATAACCCTTGCCACATAATTGAGATATGGACAAAAGGTTATAATCCAAGGAGTCAAAGAGTATGTTTTGATGAAATTGCAATTTTACCGGTACACTTGACTATTATCACCAAAGTAAATGCCTTCGCTTGGAATCTTCATTTTCTTCGTATTTTACGAACATTCTTCTTTCCCTGGTCATGTGATTAGTGCATCCAATATCTAGCACCCATTTAGCTTCACTGGATGAACATTGAAAGTGCATCTAGGGATCCCTTGTGGGTTTTGGTTGATTTATGACAAACAAATGAGATCCTAACTAAATTGTTGAGATGGGCGCATGTTTCAATGAAATTATGAAGAAAATGCAAAAGGAAAGGAGAGTGAGGAATCAAGCTGAAAAGAGCTCAAGAGATGAATATAATACTCTTTGTGTATGGAGTGTGTTGGAGAAACACAACCCAAGAGCTCAAGCAAAATAAAACACTCTCACTGCACAAATTCACATAGGTCCAGACTAGTCCGATATTCCTCAGACTAGTCCAATAATCTCTCTGTCTAGGATTAGACAAGTTTACCAGGTGCGGACCTGTCCACAACGGACTTGTCCGATAAAGTCCGGACTAGTCCGATAATCGTTCTGATCAATATTGGACTTGTACGATATTCCATAGACTAGTCCGAAATCCCCACGGACCAACATCAGACAAGTCACTCCCAATTTTAGACTTGTCCTTAGCCCCTCAAAATTTCACGACACCGGACTAGTCCAATATCTTCTGGACTAGTCCGATAACATCTCTGACTAAAATCGGACAAGTCCTCCAAATGCGGACTTGTCCTCGATTCGCGAAGGGATTAACCACGCCGGACTAGTATGATATGTGCTGGACTAGTCCGAACATCTCCAGAGACAAAATCGGACTAGTCCGCCCTTTGCCGGACAAGTTCGATAATTGAGGGCACTTAGGGTTTCCCACACGCCGCACACCGGACAAGTCCGGAGTCCACCACGGACTAGTTCGGACTTTGTAAACCCTAACAGTAACCTTTGGAAACCCTAGTATAAATAGAGGTGTATGACCCCTAATCAAACTCTCTCGATCCCCTGCACTGTCACACCTTCCAAGAGCCCATAAAACACGTCTGTAGCACAATCCAACGTAAGAAAGATCAAATCCTTGAGGATTAACCATACATCGAAGGAGAGACACGTTCTTCACATCTTGAGCTCTTTGGTTTGATTCTCTCACACACACTTGCTGTTTCATTGCATACTTTTTGAGTGTGTTTGGTGGTGTTTTGATTTTTAAATCTTGGGGAGCCCTCAACTTGTGAGAAGGCCCCTTGGACACGGTTATTTACCCCCTTTGTGATTAGTGGAAGAGAATCGGCCTCCGTGGCGATTCGACAAGGGTAGGGTTCGTGAAGACTCGGTCCTCCGTGGGCTGCTCAATGTGGATGTAGATTTCCTCAGTGGAATCAAACCATGGGATAAAATCGTTATGTCCTTTGCTTTTGTTCTTACTATTCATTATAATCTAGCGTTTGCTCGATCTTTTTCATCTTACATTAAAACTTTGTAACTAAAGTTAACTTTTGCCACATCTAATTTCATTGAAGCAATACATTCAAGTTACAACTCAATTTCCGCTGCATAAAGTACTTGGATCGAAATCATTGATCAAACTCGATCGATCTAGTACGCACACTACCGGACTAGTCTGATTTCGCTGTGTTTGATCAAGTTGCCAAGTGTTTCAGGTTCTGACGAAAAATTCAAAAAGCCTATTAACTCCCCTACAGGCTACATTAAATTTCTTCTGTTCTGGTGACCACGGACTAGTCCGTGGTTGCATGGGCTAGTCCGCACACTGCAGACTAGTCCGTAGAGATCCGATAGTCCAGACTAGTCCGGTTGACCACGGACTAGTCCGATTTTTTTACTCAATAACCCTAGGGCCGCCAAACCCTAATCTCCTCCATCCTCACAACGTTCCTCACATTCTCTCTCTTCAGTCGAGCGCCCCCAAGGTTATTTGGCGATTTCTCCACCAAATCTCTTCAACTCTCCATGGAAAATGATCTTCATTGCAAGGGGATGAAGGTCCACGAACTTGTCCGCACCAACAACTCCTCCAACCACAAGAATCGAAGGATTTCGGTAAACTATCTCAACAATCCTATAACCTTCGATTTCTTGTGCTATGGACCAAATATCTTAGTTTGACTTATTAATACATGAATCCTTGTTGTATTACATCTACCTTGAGCTATTTTTGCATTGAGAAACACCATTGATTTGCTAGTTAGGGTTTGAGCAGTTGAACACCGGACTAGTCCGGTCTCTGTATGGACAAGTCCGGTACTCCGGACTAGTCCGGTACTCCGGACTTGTCCGTACTTGAGCACTAGACAAGTCCGATTTTTGAATGAACTCAACCCTAAATTCCAACTACTCAATGCATTTACTTTCCATTAATCCTCATCCATATATTGTATAATTCTCTTGTTAGGACCATGTCGAGCTCCAATGATGAGATCTCCGACTATGAGGCCGAGATGGACCAAGAGTCATTGCTTCGGTCCTTGACGGGCCAAGGAAAAAAACGGCAAAACCGTTCCATTGACTTGTCACCCACTCCACCTCATGTGCGACGAAAGGTCATGGCCAAGAAGCCCGCATCCAAAGGAAAGGATGCCACTGGCCCTAGCTCGACAGCTTCTCACCAAGCTAAGGGCAAAGGGAAAGGTATCACCTCCGACTCGATTGGCCCTCTCCAGATGAGTGCAAAAAGACAAGGGAACAGAGACCCTACTGAAGAAAGATTCAATGACAAAGGAAGCAATGTGGCTTCAAAGCTCAGGACCATTGACTGTTACAGCAGTTCTAGAAAGGCAGCTGATGCAAGGTTCTGGAGCAACTTACATGTGGACTACTATAGTTCCGTGTATCTTAGGATGAAGACTCCGGTGGTCCGAAGCCAAGGGATCGACTAGACACACATTGAGAGGAAGAGATGCCCAACCTTTGATGATGTGATACAAGCCATGGAGAAACATGGTCCCAAAGACTTGTTTGCTTTCAGGTGCAACTGGAATGATGAAGTCATCGCTCAATTCTATGCAACTTGCTACTTTGCTAGCGATGATGAGGAAAGGGTGACTTGGATGACACATGGATCCATGTATACTATTACTTATAATGAGTTGGCAAGACTGCTGCATCTTGAGGACACCAGCAGCAATGAGCTCGTCATTCACAACATTGGTGCCTTAGAGAAGGATAATATGGACTTCCTTTATGATACTCGCCTGAAGTACTACCCTCCATCGACCAAGAACAAGAAGCCCTTCTTCATGGTTCTCAACAGGGTGCTTAGGAAGACAATTGCCCCGAAGGATGGAGATGCAGGAAGTGTCCAAAGCTACGTGAGGACATTGATGAAAGTGATCAGCAAAAGCAAGAAGTTTGACATCTTTGACTACATTTGGAATGATATGGTGAACATCTCCTGCACACCGAACCGCTCCTGTGGCTATGCACCATACTTAATGTTTATGATTGAGAATGTAACAGGAATTGAGTTCGTGAAGGATGTAGAGCATACTCCTCTAAGGCCCCAAAAGCCTTCCCAAGCCACTCTCCCAGCTGCTCCATCTCGTGTGTCAAGTGAAGAGGCTCCGAGGAGAGCTCCAGGAGATGCAAGGACTGCTCCCACTACTAGGGCCCCTCCTCAAAAAGGGTATCCTAGTGGCATCTTGAAGTACTTGGCCACCATCTTTGGCTCCTACAAGAAGGCTGAGGTGAAAGTCCACAAGTTGAACAAGGCAAGGAAAGAGGATATGAGATACATAAAGCAAAATGTCAAAGCCATATGCCAAAAGCTAGAGATTGAGCCTATTGGGTCTCCTGTCATCTCTGAGGACTCTCCTTCTGACTTCTCCGAGCTGCCACCTCTCTCTCCCTCCAAACTCGCCTATTTTGGTATTGAGGGCACATTGAGTGGATCCGCTCCTCCTCCTCCGCAGCCTGAAGATGAAGACGATGAGAGGACCGATAGGGAGGAGTGAGTCGATGGTGATTGCTAGATCCCTCCTCTCCTTCTTTTTGGTGCCTTGATGCCAAAGGGGGAGAGATTGAGGGGGAGTCACTAGGTCTAGCAGTAAATGAGAGATGAGAGCTCTTTTGCATCTTTTGCTCTTTGTAAGACTGTCATTGGGGTTGTAAAACTTTTATTATGCTTTTATTATGTCTCCAGTCATGGTTATGAATTGTGTGATTGTGCTTTGATATAATCTATGTCTTTGGTATGAAACTGACATACATGCTTGATGTTGGTATGATTATGTCATTTATCTCATTCTCATCATAGTAATTGCTTACACACACTTACTCTTGCACCCCACCATAGAGAGTGCACATATGTCTTATGTTTTTATTGTTCAATTTGTTTCAAGCTCATATGTGCACACTCTATGAAAATAATAATTTTAATGATATTTGTGAAATCTCAATTGGTTTTCATCAATCACCAAAAAGGGGGAGAGTGAAAGTGCATATAGGCATACCTTGTGGGTTTTGGTTCATTTATGACAAACAAATGAGATTCTAACTAAATTGTTAAGATGAGCCCAGGTTTCAATGAAATTATGAAGAAAGTGCAAAAAGAAAGGACAGTGAGGAATCAAGTTGAAAAGAGATCAAGAGATGAATATAATACTCTTTGTGTATGGAGTGTGTTGGAGAAACACACCCCAATAGCTCAAGCAAAAGAAAACACTCTCACTGCACTAATTCATATAGGTCCGGACTAGTCTGATATTCCCTAGACTAGTCCGATAATCTCTCTGTCCAGGATGGGACAAGTTCCCCAGTGCGGACCTGTCCGCAACGAACTAGTTCAATAAAGTCTGGACTAGTCTGATAATCCTCCTGATCAATATCGGACAAGTCCGATATTCTACATACTAGTCCGAAATCCCCACTGACCAACATTGGACAAGTCCCTCCCAATTTCAGACTTGTCCTTAGCCCCTCAAAATTTCACGACACCGGACTAGTCCGATATCATCCGGACTACTCTGATAACCTCTCTGACTAAAATTGGACAGGTCCTCCAAATGCGGACTTGTCCTCGATTCACTAAGGGATTCACCACGTCGGACTAGTCCGATATGTGCCGGACTTGTCCGAACATCTCCAGAGACAAAATCAGACTAGGCCGCCCTTTGCCTGACAAGTCCAATAATTCAGGACACTTAGGGTTTCCCACACGCCGCACACCGGACTAGTCCAAAGTCCACCACAAACTAGTCCGAACTTTGTAAACCCTAACAGTAACCTTTGGAAACCCTAGTATAAATAGAGGTGTACAACCCCTAATCAAACTCTCTCGATCCCCTGTGCTGTCACGCCTTCCAAGAGCCAGAAAACACGTCTCTTCACACAATCCAATGTAAGAAAGATCAAATCCTTGAGGATTAACCATAGATCAATGGAGAGACACGTTCTTCACATATTGAGCTCTTGGGTTTGATTCTCTGAGACACTCATGTTGTTTCATTGAATACTTTTTGAGCGTGTTTGGTGGTGTTTCGATTTGTAAATCTCGGGGAGCCCTCAACTGATGACAAGGCCCCTTGAACATGGTTATTTACCCCCTTTGTGATTAGTGGAAGAGAATCGGCCTCTGTGGCGATTCGACGAGGGTAGGGTTGGTGAAGACTCGATGCTCCGTGGGCTCCTCAACGTGGATGTAGATTTCCTCTGTGGAATCGAACCACATGATAAAATCGTGGTGTTCTTTGCTTTTGTTCTTACTATTCATTGTAATCTAGGGTTTTCTCAATCTTGTTCAACTTACGTTAAAACTTTGAAACTAAAGTTAACTTGTGCCACATCTATTTTTATTGAAGCAATACACTCTATTTGTAACTCAATTTCTGCTGCATAGAGCACTTTGATCGAAATCATTGATCAAACTTGATCAATCTAGTCCGCATACACCAGACTAGTCCGCACCCTACCGGACTAGTCTGATTTCTCTATGTTTGATCAGGTTGCTAAGTGTTTCAGGTTCCGACAAAAAATTCAAAAAGCCTATTCGCCCCCCCCCTCTAGGATACATTCAAATATGCCTGCAAAAGACAAATTATGCATTTGTCTTAGGTACCCAAGCTTGCTTGGGTCCTTTGAGGTTAGTCACAAGTGATTTGGGCACCCACACATGAGACTTGGTGTTCCCATGGTGTGGCCCAACATATTTAGCATAAACTCTCCCAAGATTACTTTTCATAAGTGCATATGAAGCATCAAATGTTCTAAATAAAACTTGTTGTTCATATGAGTTAACAATGTTCATTTTATCAAGGTTATCTTGTTTTCCAACTTGAGAAGAGTTTCCCTTGACAAATGCAATGAGTTCCTTGTTTTTCTCGTGGCTTCTAGCATTTTGATTTTCACCATAAGAATACCCAATGCCATATTTGATGGAGGTCTTGTGACCGAGTATGCACTGTGTGCATACTTGACCTCCTCCTTGTCAAATATGCCACTTTGGGAAGGATGCTTGTTCTTTGTCAAGTTTGGCTTTTTCTTCCAGTTAGTGTCACTTTTGGCACAAGTACAAGTGATAACATTTTCAGATTTGATTTGTTGAGAAGGTGAGCTTGAAGAGGATGAAGAGCAACTTTGATTGAGTGACTCAACTTGTACCTCAAGGATCTTGTTAACTTTGGTTAAGTTGACAAGTTTAACCTTGATAGCCACATTCGAGTCTTTTAGCTTCAAACAAGTTTCCTTACTTGAAGCTAACTCATGTTACAGTGATTTGCTTCGCTCCTTTTCAAGCTCAAGGAGCTTTTTGATCTTAAGATGTTCTTCCTTTTAGAGGATGATCATATCTTCTCGACAATCAACTAGCTCCTCCTGATCAACAAGCTTATCCATTAGAAATTTCATCTTAGAAGCAGTTTTCTTATCTAAACCACTAAGCATATCTTCATCATCACTAGAATTATAAATATCACTAGTAAAATAATGTGAGGAGGAAGATTTAGTTTTGACCTTTCTTTTTCCTTCCTTGGCCATTAGACACGTGTGGTCGGTGTCCTTCCTTGCGCCGATGGTTGGGAAGAGGGTGGATTTCTTGGTAGGCTTCATGATGGCTATGGTGGCCATGTCCTCTTATTCTTCAGATGAGGACTCATCATTGGAGTCCCACTCCTTCCCTAAGATTACTTGGCCATATTGCTTCTTTTTCTTGAACATCTTCTTCGGTTAAAGATTGTTGTCCTTAGTCTTCCTCTTACTTTCCTCATGTGGACAATCAACTATGAAATGGTCATACTCTCAACTGTTATAGCATGCACGCCTCATTTTGGGTCTTTGTTTGTACCTTTGTCTTCCTTCATTTGAGCTACTACCCTTTCTTGTTCTCATCATTTTCTTGAACTTCTTCATGAACAAGATCATGTCTTCTTGATCGATATCACTGCTTTTATCATCGCTGTCGTCTTCTACATGAGCTTCTTTTGATACGGGTTTACAAGTTGACTTCAAGGCAACTCCTTTCTAATTTACCGAGGTAGATCGAAAATTTCCTTGACATGCTTGGATTGCTTCTCCATCATTTCAAAGTTGATGATCTTGTCAAGAAGTTCGTCCGGGGTCATTTTCCGATATCTGGGGCATTCTCTAATCATAGAGCAAAGGGTCACGTTGCGAGGCCTGAATGCTCTAAGTATTAAATTCACGACTTCATGATCATTCCACTTCTTGCTTCCATATGCTCTAACTTTGTTGACTGGAGACATCGATCGATTGTAGATATCTTGTGGTGATTCATCTTCTTCTATAGCAAATCTTCCCAATTCACCTTCAATCATTTCAATCTTGGCTTCACGTACATGACGATCACCTTCATGTGCGGTTTGTAGAGTGTCCCATATCTCCTTGGCAATTTTGAGTCCATCCACCTTGGTGAACTCGTCTTGGCTCAATGAAGAAGTGATCACAGCTGCGGCTTGGGCGTTTCGATGAATGGCTTTTTCTTGTCTTGGAGTCAGCTCTTCATCATCATCCGGGATATCTATCCCTGTACACACTATATGCCACAAACTTGAGTTAAGAGATGTGAGGTGCATTTTCATGTTTTGCCTCCACAATGAATAGTCATTGCCATCAAGGAAAGGTGCTTTCCCTAAAGGAATTGATAGGTAGTGACTATTGTTAGAATTTAGACGTTCATAGTCAAAAGGATATCGGGAGTAGTGTGTGTGACTACCCCCTTCTTCTTTTCATCATCGATCTTCTTCTTCCCATTTGGGGAGAGAGCCTTCATCTGTAGAAGAGCCTTGAGTCGAAGCATCTCCTCATCATCATCCACACAATCTTGAATGGTGTTGAGGAGCTTCTCCAGCTTTTGGGCCTTTTCATCATCACCCTTCTCGTTTTTGAAGTTCTTATGTACATCCTTGATGTCCGACATCGTCTCTTCAAGCGGTGAGTCTCTTTTGAAGAGTTTGGCTCTAATACCAATTGAATGTAGCCTAGAGGGGGGCTGAAGAATAGGCTTTTTAAAACTCTATCAATCCTTGAAACACTTAATAGATTGATCAAATACAGGGAGATCGGACTAGTCCGGTACTGTGCGGACTAGTACGGTATGAGTGGAGTAGAAATATCATGATTGATCAGTAATTTCACTTCTAGTACCCTTTGCAGCGGAAAGTAATTTGCAACTTTGATGTATTACGGCAATGAAACAATGTATGGCACAGATCAACTTTCATTTCAATGTTTCAACGTGAGTTACACAAGATTATGTAAACCCTAGAATACAATGAATGATGAAACAAAAGTGTGCGAGACAAGAGTTTATGCCGTGGTTCGATTCCACGAAGGAAATCTACATCCACGTTGAGTAGTTCACGGAGGACCGGGTCTTCACCAACCCTACCCTCGTCGAATCGCCACATAGGCCAATTCTATTCCACTAATCACAAAGGGGCAAATAACTTGTTCAAGGGGCCTTCTCACATGTTGAGGGCTCCCCAAGAATTACAATGAATAACACCACCAAACACACTCGAAAGATATACAATAAACAACAAGAGTGTGCGAGAGATCAAACCCAAGAGCTTAAGATGTGTAGAACAAGTCTCTCCATTGATCAATTGCTAATCCTCAAAGATTTGATCCTTTTAGGGTTATAATGTGTGGAGAGATGTGTATTTTGGGCTCTTGGAAGGTGTGATGGTGCAGGGGGTCGAAAGTTATGGTTGTATGGTCGTACAACTATATTTATACTAGGGTTTCAAAAAGTTACCGTTAGGGTTTGCGATGTTCGGACTAGTCCGTGGTGGACTCTGGACTAGTCCGGTGTACGGCGTGTGGAAAACCCTAAGTGTTGAGATATACCGGACTAGTCCATTATTGCGGACTAGTCCGATTTTAGTCAGAAAAATTTCGAACTACTGCGGCTGATATCGTACTAGTCCGGTGTGATGAACACCATGTGTGAATAAGGACAAGTCCGCACTTGGAGGGACTTGTCCGATTTTAGTCAGAGAGTTTTCAAAATAGTCCGGTTGATATCGGACTTGTCCAGTGTAGTGAAAAACTGTAGGACTAAGGACAAGTCTAGACTTGTAGAACTTGTCCGATTAGAGGATTATCAGACTAGTTCGATGGATATCGGACTTGTCCGGTGTTGTGCAAGTGTGAAGGGGTGAGGACTAGTCCGCACTATGGGGAACTAGTCCGATCCTAGTCAGAGAGATGTCGGACTAGTCCGGTGTATATCGGACTAGTCCGGTTTTCCTGTGAATTGTGCAATGAGTTGAATAATTTGTTCACTTGAGCTCTTGGGATGTGTTTCTCCGACACACTCCATACAAAATAATCTAATCTTTTCAGCTCTTGAGCTCTTTTCACTTTAGATCCTCATTCTTCTTCCTTTTTGCGCTTTCTTCCTAATTTCTTTAAAAACTGCGCTCATCTCAACAATTTTTGTATGATCTCATTTGTTGGTCATAATTCAACCAAAATCCACAAGGGATGCCTAGATCCACTTTCAGATGTGGACGTAAAGAATTGGTCGAAAAGGTCCAACCGACTAGGTTATGGACTCAGGTTGTGGCTGAGTCATGTTTGACACAAATATGGAAAGATTTGAGCTGGTTATGATTGGTTTTCGTGTGGGTCACGAAGTTGAGTTGTTTTTAGGAATGTGGGATATGTTTCTAAGGTGTTTGGAAGTCTTAAGGTTGCTTCTATCTGTGTATAGAAGAGTTTTGAGCAGTTATGGGAAGTTTCAGTAGAAACTGAGTAGGATACGAGACCTAGTTAGGATCTGGTTGGCCTAAGGGCTGGTTATATAAGCAAGGGAGGCCAGAGCTCATGGTAGAGAGATTTTGGGATGTTCCTCTTGTGTTCGATTGAATAAATATTGTAGTTTAAATGATCTTTTGTGCCTTGTTCGTCTGACTTGTTTCAGACAAGTTTTTTCTCGTGGAGTTTCTGTACAGCAATACCTTGCTTTGGTGGTTTTATCATAACTCGAGTTTTGCAGTTCCGATTGACGTGAGTCCTTTTGGGTTGTCTTGACAACTTGATTATATATCATCTATGAAAATTTCACGGTCGATTAATAGTTTCTTATCTACACGAGTTTCTTTGCAGTGTTGCAAATCTGATTTTTCTCGGGTAGAACAGATTGACTTTTGTTCGATATTTCGATTGTAACTTGAGTTTTTCTCAATGGATTTTCGTGATTCTTGTTGTGAAGTATTTGTCACTTGATTCTCCACAATCTGTACTGGTTTCGGTCTAATTTATCATGTTTAGATTAGCCGCACATATGATTTATTTAACAGATCAATTTTCTACCGAGGGTTTTCGTTGCTTCCGCTAAAAAAGTTGTAATCTACAATTCACCCCCCCCCCCCCCCCCCCCCGCTGGTAGCTTTTCACATGCTATTCGATCCTACAATTGGTATCAGAGCCACCGTTCTCAAATCTTTGAGAATTGCACGTGTTTTGAATAATAATCATAAAGAAATACTCCGCCAAACCTTGAGTGTTTAGTGGTATTGATTTTCAGGTTTGGAAGGCACACATGGAGGGTTTCATCCAGACGCAAGGCTTTGCAATATGGGAAAAGGTGTACAAGCCTTACGAAGTGCTGTCAAATGACGAAGTTACAACTACAAATCTGAGAGATATCAACAACAACAACAAGGCTCGGAACTTGATTATACAAGGACTAACTCAAAGCGACTTCAACCGTGTTGCTCACCTCCGATCTGCGTACTATGTTTGTAAAGCTCTATATGATTACCACAAAGGATCCAACACGATCAAGGAGGTAAGGCAAGACATGTCCAAAAAGGAGTATATGCGTTTGAGATGAACCAAAGTGAGTCCATTGATGACCACTGTGCTCGCTATAATAAAATTCTCAGCGACTTGCGTAGCTTCAATGTTAATTTCTCAAAAGCTAAGAATGCTAGACAATTACTAAGTGTATTAGACATGTCAATTTGGGAGATTAAAGTCACATCGATTCATGAATCTACTGTCATCAGTACACTTACTTTAGATGTTCTATATTCTAAATTGAAAACTCATGAAATTGACATAATCTCACGTAAGAACCCTAGCAAGTCTATTGCATTTGTTTCTCAACATGACATGCCTAGCTTTGGCCAATCTTCATCCCATGGACACTTGTTTTGATGTCCTCTCTAACCCTTGAACAGATTAAAGAGTTTCTAGAGGAAGAACTTGCATTCGTCTCTACTCGGTTCTCAAAAGCATTGCAAAATGTGAGAACTAGAAGGAGAGGGAGCGCCGAACCTCAACGATGCTTTGAATGTGGTAAGACAGGACATTTTTGCATGGATTGCCCTAACCTTTCAGGTACTACTTCTCGTGATGGAAAGCAAACAAGGACGAAGCATCCCTCTATAAACAACAACAAGGAAAAGAAGGGTTTTACAGGACACCAATTGGTGAATAGCTTTATCTTCGTACTTCAAGAACTTGGCTCGAGCAATGTCGACATCGGAAGTGACGAAGATGAAGATGATTTGGCAAACTTGTGCTTCATGGCGGGCAAGTCAAGATCAAGTATGGGAGAGGCAGAACACAACAGCAACAATGAACATGTATGTCCTACTTGCGAAGAAATGTGTGATGCTATTTCTCGTGCCACTGTATAGTTAAGAAAAAGGAGAAAAAGCTTAGAGACAATGCTGTTAAAATTGAGTCACTAGAATCTGGAATTAATCGTTTGAAATCTTTGATTCCTAGTGATGATTCTTGTTCCTCATGTGGTTTAATATATGAACAATTGTCCTCTTTAAGAAGTGCGCACACCTCCACACTTGATAAACTTGAGTTAGAGATTGAAAAGAACAGAGAGCTTGCTGCACTTAATGATAAAAACATGAAAGATGCTAGCTGTTCTACAATTGATTTGCATTGTTCTACTTCTGATGATCTTGATAAGAAACTACAAGATGTTATGAATGAGATTTCTATATTGAACAATGTTTTACGTTTTTATGAAGTTAAAAATCGTTCTAATTGCAAACTAAAAGTAAAAACTTCATGTGAAAACTGACTAGACTTGTCAAGAAACTTGATGACATGAATAGGACACTAGATCGGTTTTGTAATGGGAATAAGAATCTAAACTTGCTGCTGAATTCTTCCAAGTCTTGCAATGATAAAACTGGTTTAGGTTTTGATTCTCATGCTCATACTAAGGCACATTGACCTGAAATTGTAATGTTATTAGGAAGTGGTTTGATTCAAACAGTTCCTAAACGAAAGGAAGTGGTTTTCAAATCTGCAGAGGTGCTGACACATTCACCTTCTAATAAACTTGTTGCTTGCTCATCTACACATGAACACAAAGTTAATTTTCATTGTACCTACTGTGGTAGAGATGGTCATGTCATAGATTTTTGTTATAGACTAGCTAAACAACAGAGAAAGGAAAGAATGCAAGCTAGATCTGATAACTCTCATGCAACATTTGCTGCACATTCTAAACCGAATATAAAGAACATGCAATCTACTGTGACGAGTCAAAAACATGCAAAGTTTGCTACCAAACCTACTATTTTTTGTGCTACACATGTAACACCTCGTCAGTCAGTAATTGGATACAAAAATCCTCAAACTTTGGCTTATAAACCTGTTGTTTTGTCTCAGCTTTCATGTGTTTTTCCTGCTGCATGTCGTGTGACTCAGTACTGGATTCCTAAATGCCTTTTGACTAGACCCAATATTGAGTCATCGACGTTTTGTGCTTCTATGTAGGATACACGTTTGAGGAAGGAGGACATTTGGATTGTGGATTCAGGTTGCTCATGCCACATGACTGGTAATAAAGATTAGTTCTCCTCCCTCTCTTTTGCGTCACGTGTAGAGAATGTTACTTTTGCCGATAATTCTTCAACTCCTATAATTGCTAAAGGTTCGGTTAGAGTAAATAATCACTACGCTTTGAAGGATGTGGCAATTGTTAAAAATTTTAAATACAACGTGCTTTCTGTTTCACAATTGCTAGATGAAAATTTGGAAATTATTTTCACAAAAAATTGCTGCAAGGTTGTAGATTCCAATTGTGAGCTTATTTTTAACATATCTCTGTTTCGAAGAGTTTTTAATGCTGATTTTGATATGTCATCCTCTAAGCATAGGTGTGTAGTTGCTATTGATTCAAAGGACTTATTTTTTTGGCATCGTAGACTTGGTCACGTAGGCTTTGATCATTTAACGCATGTTAGTGCTCTTGATCGCATACGTGGGCTGCCTAAGCTAAAAGGGGACAAAGAAATTGTGTGCTCTTCTTGTGGACATGCTAAGATGGTTGCAGGTTCACATGGTCATATACAGTGACCATGATAACTGAACCGGGTCAACTTTTGCTCCTTGGCACCGTAGGACCTTTATGTGTTCAATCCTTCAGAGCTAAATGATATGTTATTGTGATTGTTGATGACTATTCTAGATACTCTTGGGTATACTTTATGGCATCTATGAATGAAGCTTTTAGTCACTTTAGAACTTTATTTCTTATATTATCAATTGATCATCCAGGATTTTAAAAGCAATTAGAAGTGATAATAGAACCGAATTTAAAAATTAATCGTTTGATCACTTTTGTGCTGAAAATGGAATAGATCATCAATTTTGTTCACCCTATGTACCTCAACAAAATGGTGTCATAGAGAGAAAGAACAAAACCTTAGTTGAAATGGCTAGGACTATGCTTGATGAATATCAAACTCCTAGAAAATTTTGGGCAGATGCAATTGCAACCGCTTATTATGTCTCAAATCGTGTTTTCTTGCATGCTAAGCTAGGAAAACACCATATAAACTTCGGTTTGGACATAGGCCTAGTGTCACACACTTTTGGGTCTTTGATTGTAAATGCTTTGTTAAGAAACATGATAATATTGATAAATTTGAAGCTAGATCTGTTGATGGCATGTTTCTTGGTTATCCATCTCAAACTAGAGGCTACCGTGTGCTTCTAATTGACAATAACAAAATCGTGGAGACTTGTGAGGTTTCTTTTGATGAAGCTAGCCCAGGTTCTATCTCTAATATTGCAGGTCCAGATCAATATCCATAGGGGGAGAATATTTTCATCAAAGAAGACGAAGAAGTAGTGTTGCTACCCGAAAATTGAGAAGGAAATGATGTTGATCTCGCTGCTGATTTTGCACCACAACTAGCACCAACAACTACTATAGCTGGTACATATCATCCTCAAACCACAAGTTTTTCAATCTGTGATGAACATGAAGAACAAGGAGCTTGTGAAGTGTTTACTCCCCTCCAAATCCTCAAACGTCATCCTCCACAACAAAGCATTTGGAGCTTGCACGAACGAGTCACACGGTCCAGGTTTTGTGATCCAAACTATCACGCTCATTCTGCTCTTGTTGCTTCTTTTGAACCCAAAGATATATCATACGCACTCACTAACGAATCTTGGATTATTGCCAAGCAAGAAGATTTAGAAGATTTTGAACGAAATAATGTTTGGAAACTTGTACCAGCACCTTAAGGTCACACTTTAATTGGAACTAAATGGGTGTTTAAAAATAAACAAAGTGAGGATGGGGTTGTGGTTAGGAATAAGGCTCGGTTGGTTGCTCAAGGTTTCACACAACTTGAAGGATTAGATTTTGGTGAAACTTTTGCTCCTGTTGCTAGATTAGAAGGCATAAGAATTTTGTTAGCTTTTGCTACATCTAAAGGTTTCAAGTTATATCAAATGGATGTTAAAAGTGCTTTTCTTAATGGCTACATAGATGAGGAGGTTTATGTCAAGCGACCACTAGGTTTTGAAAATCCAGATTTTCCTAATCATGTTTACAAACTGTCCAAAGCCTTGTACGGTCTCAAACAAGCCCCTAGAGCATGGTATGATAGGTTAAAAACATTCTTACTTAAAAAGGGGTTTACCATGGGCAATGTTGATAAAAATCTTTTTGTGCTTAAGCATGGCAATGACTCATTATTCGTTCAAGTGTATGTGGACGATATTATTTTTGGTTGTGCTTCTCATGATTTTGTGTCCAAGTTTTCATCTATGATTAGTTCAAAATTTGAGATGAGTATGATAGGAGAACTCATGTACTTTTTGGGGCTGCAAATCAAGCAAACCAAGAAAGGTACCTTTGTGCATCAAAAGAGGTATACGAGAGACAATCTTAAGCTGCTTCAGCATGGACAAAAGCAAGCCTCTTCAGACACCAATGAGTACAACAACAACACTTGAACTTGATGAAGATGGTGACCCGGCCGATCAAAAAGAATATAGAAGCATGATTGGATCACTTCTGTACCTCACGGTATCAGGATCGGACATACAATTCAGTGTATATCTTTGTGCACGGTTTCAAGCTTCCCCACGTGCTTCACATCGTCAAGCCGTCAGAAGGATTCTTCAGGTACTTACATGGAACTCAAGAGTTTGGCATGTTCCTTCTTTCTTTCTGAACCTTTTCTTTGAAAGCCTTTTCGGATGCTGATTTTGGGGGTTGTAGGATTGATATGAAAAGTACTTTGGGTGCTTGTCATTTTCTTGGTAACACTTGTTGCTTGGTCCTCTAGAAAACAAATTCCGGATGCACAATCCACAGCCGAATCTGATTATGTAGCTGCTGCTAACGCTTGCTCACAAATTCTTTGGATTGTTAAAACCCTTAAGGACTATGGGGTTGACCTAGATCGTGTTTTACTATTTTGTGATAATACTAGTGCCATTTACATTGCTAAAAACCCTGTGCAACATTCGAGAACAAAGCACATTGACATTAGGTATCACTTTCTTCGTGATAATGTTGAAAAAGAAAACATTGTGCTTCACCATGTAGATACTGAACAACAATTAGCTGACATTTTTACAAAACCTTTGGATTTCACTCGTTTTTGTTACATTCATTGTGAAATAGGGGTTATGCATTCTCATGGCTTAAATTGAGGGGGGGTTTTGAAACTTGGGAAATCTATGTGTGAATGAATTTAATATAATATGAGCATAGTATTTCATACATATATGACTTTGTGATTCCTTTTACATGCTGAAAGTTCTTACTAAATTATTCATGTTATACATTTTGTAGTTGTCATGACTAGTAATTGGAATAATTACTTACACTAAATCGAGTCATGATCGAACTTTCTTGCTATTTTGAACTTGTTGCATGCTCACAAGTGTTTTTAATCATAAAGAATTAATCAAGCAATCAACTATTCACATGTTGAGCTTTTATGATCAAATAAAAATGAGAAAAGATCAAGAGAATATGCATGCATCACACTTCTTCTTTTGAGATGGCTTATCATTGCACTTAGATATGAACTTAGAAGAATTTGTGTATGACTAAAACCATGTCCTTAAGCTTCTGGCTATCAAATGACATAGGCTTGGCTTGGTTTGTTAGAATAAGAAAGATGCGCCATATAATCTCTTGCAAATGTTATATGATAAGAATTTGTTCTTTAAAATAATATTGAAAAATGAAAAATGCAGCAACAAGTGTCATGCTTTTAGGTTTTGAAATAGTTAAGTTTGTGAGATCATGTCTTGCTTAAATTGAAAATTACATTTGATCTCTAGCATGGCTTACACTACTTTATGTATCTCATGGATGTGATAGTGTAAGTTACGTGATAGTATGGCTTGAATGAGCTTTGTTTGATATGTATATGTCATATTATGCTCATAACAAATTAAAATTTCTCTTTTGTACCTTGCTGAATACATTGTCAAAGGGGGAGAAATTGATCACACATTGCAAACATTCACAAGTGTTTTGTCACGATTCTTCTAAACGGCAGTGTACATCCTTAGGGGGAGAATTTTTGTTTTTCTTCTCATTTTATTTCTAATTTACAGAGGGGGAGAAATATTTCAGGGAGAAAATTGTTTTCAAAACTTGTCATGTGAAAAAGCCAATGTTTGGATTTTATGTTTTGTTGCCAATGCATTCATCAAGGGGGAGATTTTGAGACCTATGTATGTTGAATACATTGGCTATGACGATAAAAGTTTTGAATACTGCAAAAACACCCTTTTAACAAGGTTCGAGCTCGTACAAGGTCTGACAATAGGTCCGACTTATTTTGGGTAGCTCCAGCAAGATCCCACATAAGGCCCGACTTACTTTGTCTAGGTCCACATGTTTTGGCTAGGTCCGACATGTTTTCGCTAGGTCCGGTGCAAGGTGCGACTAGCTTTGGTTAGCTCTGGAGCTAGGTCCGACTAGCTTTGTTTAGCTCTGGTGCTAGGTCCGACTAGCTTTGATAAGCTCCACTGCTAGGTCCTGCTAGCTTTAGTAAGCTCTGGTACAAGATTCGGTTAGCTTTGGCAAGGTCTGGTGCTAGATTGCAATTGTTCTTCTTTTATCATGCAATGTTTGAAACAAGATTTACATTTATGGAAAGCTTCCTTAGCATTCTCTTACTAAGTTTGTGGTTTGTTTTGGTGGTTATGGCTTTTATCATTATTCTATGGTTTGCAACATGCTTATGTGAGGTGCTCACGTAAGGTGTTCTGGTTTTAGAACTAACGTGAGTCAAGTCGCGGACTTGTGCTCGGGAGTATCAGTTGTTTATTCACGTGTAGGTGTTGCTTGAGTTCAAGACATGGCTAGTGACGGGATCCATTGAACTAGTCTTAGGGAGAAGATGAGGTTCAACAACCAAGTTCGGGAGGAATTGTGGTTGAGTTGATCGGGAGTCATAGAGTGCATGGACATCACTGCATGGTTCCAAGGCATTATCAAGAGATGTGGACGTAAATAATTGGTCAGAAAGGTTCAACCGACTAGGTTATAGACTCAGGCTGCGGCTGAGTCGTGTTTCGCTCAAATATGGAAAGATTTGAGTTGGTTATGATTGGTTTTCGTGTGGGTCACGAAGTTGAGTAATTTTTAGGAATGTGGGATACATTCCTAAGGTGTTTGGAAGTCGTAATATTGCTTTTATCTGTATATAGAGAAGTCTTGAGCAGTCATGGAAACTTTCGGTAGAAACTGAGTAGGATACGAGTCCTAGTTAGGATTGGGTTGGCATAAGGGCTGGTTATATAAGCAAGGGGGCCAGTGCTCATGGTAGATGGATTTCGGGCTGTTCCTCTTATGTTCGATTGAATAAATATCGTAGTTTAATGAAACGTTTGTGCCTTGTCCGTCTGACTTGTTTCAGACAAGTTTTTCTAGTAGAGTTTCTGCACATCAATACCTTGCTTCGGTGGTTTTATCATAAATCGAGTTTCGCAAATCCAATTGGCGTGATTCTTTTTGGGTTGTCTTCACAACTTGATTATCTATCATCTGTGAAAATTTCATGGTCATTGTATTAGTGGTTTATTATCTACACAAGTTTTCTTGCGGTGTTGCAAATCTGATTATTCTCGGGTAGAACAGATTGACTTTTGTTCGATATTTCGATTGTAACATGAGTTTTTCTCGACGGATTTTCATGGTTCTTATTGTTACGTCTTTGTGACCTGATTCTCCACAATCTATACTGGTTTCATCACAATTTATCTTGTTTAGATTAGTCGCACACACGATTTATTTAGCAGATCAATTTTCTACTGAGGGGTTTTTGTTGCTTCCGCTGAAAAAGTTGTAATCTACCATTCACCTCCCTATGGTAGCTTTTCACATGCTCTTCAATCCTATAGAAGATTTCGCCATATGAAGCACTATATAGAAGAGAGTGTAGTGCATCCTTGTCTTGGAATGAGACAGGAGAGAACCATGTATTTGGACCTGATGTATTGCAAGAGGCTGAAAAGCAAGTTTAGACAATCCGCGAGAATTTGAGCGCTGCTCAATAAAGATGAAAAGGCTATGCAGATATTAGGTGAAGAAACTTAGCTTTTGAAGCGGGAGACTTCGTATATCTCAAAGTATCACCTATGCAAGGTCACAAGCGGTTTAACTTCAGAGGCAAGTTGACACCTTGCTACATTGGACCATTCAAGATTTTGGGCAAACAAGGGGAAGTGGCATATAAATTGAAGATGCCAGCACATCTTTCTGATGTACATGAGGTGTTTCATGTTTCTCAGCTCAAGAAGTGCTTAAGGTTACTGGAAGAACAAGTGTCAATGGAAGAATTAGAATTAGAGGCAGATTTGACTTATGCCGAGCAACCTATCAAAATTTTGGTAACCAAGAAGAGAGTCACAAGAAACAAGGTGATTCGATGGTGCAAAGTACAATGGAAGCATCATGCAGAATCGGAAAAAACTTGGGAGCTGTAAGATGACCTCAAGAGAGAATTTCCCGATCTCTTCCCTTCTACGTCGAATCTCGATGTCGAGATTCATTTTAAGGGGGGTAGGTTTGTAACACCCTCATTTTCTTCCATCATGTATGGCATACATTCCTATACACGTTTATCATTAAGCAACACAAAACGAAAGAATTTTAAAATGAATTAGAACCAAAACAACAATTAGAAACCTGTTTCAGTGTGGACTTGTCCGGTTTGGAACCCGGACTAATCCGTTTTGCTCTTTGTTGTTTTCAGACATGTCTGCTATTTGCTACTGACTAATTCGGAAAATGGTTCTGTTGTCCTCTAGACTTGTCCGACCCGATATCGAACTTATCCATTTTGCTTTTTGATCCTTTTTAGACTTGTCCAAATCTGCACTAGACTTGGCCGTTCTACTCTCTATTCAATATCGGACTTGTCCGGCCCCTAGCGGACTAGTCCGGTGTGCCCGACTCTGATTCAATTTTTTCTCCACGACAAGTTATTGGATATTCGCCTTAAATGGGCCCAATAATGTCGTGCCTAACCCTCGTGGATCCCATGTGGGACCCCACCAATGCCTCCACTGCCTGAAACTCTAATTCCAACCAAACTCTACCACCTCCACCCTATATAAACAGCCCCAACAATCACTGTTTCATCTCATTGCCACAATTGAAGGAAACCTTTAACCCCAGTTCGTGAGAGCCGCCATCAAGGAGCCTCCATCATAGGGAGAAGAAGGATAAGTAAGGAAGGAGGAAGATCAACCAAGATCGTCATCGATGTTGTGATCTCCATCATCAATCCTTCATCGTAAACATCCTCCTTTGCCAATTCTCCATCTTCTTTGGTTCTAGATGGCAGTTTCATGAGTTTCATTGAATCCTCGACCCTTGAACCCTAGGATTCACAGTAAATACCTTAGATCCCTCCTCCCTGCGTAAAATATGATTCCATATTAACTCAAACTGTACCCTAGTTGAAAATTCACCAAAACCTAGCCATAACGGACTTGTCCAGTCCTAGTGCGGACTAGTCCGATTTTCTTGCTGTTCCAGAATAGACATGTTTGGCCCTGGTGCGGAGTAGTCCGGTCCTTCAGTTCTAAAAATTACTGGAACTTCTTTAATATCCTCCAAAATCAATAAAATTTGTTCTAACATGTAATACTTAATTGTAACTAGTTAGTAAGCAATGATAGAAACTTGGTAACATGCATTACCACATAATTGCATCAAGCATGCATGTCATGGCATATTGAGTAATATATGAGCATTTGTTGATTTTCATATTTGTATTTTATGTTTGTTGCGCTGAATAGAAGTCTTTGCTCTAGAGGGTGTTGTCGAGGACCTCCAGCACTAGAATTTCAAAGCTTTTGATCCTAACCAATATCAAGAGCAAAGCAAGTGTCCTTGATCATTTTGATCATGTTTTAAAATGTTTTATTTGCAAAACTGCATGCTTGTGTCAAATTGTTGTGAAACCAATGATAGGTGTTTACTAGTCTTGTTCGACCATCCTTGTTGCTTGGAATACATTGCAGAGGGTCGGGAATAGTATTTTACCTTTGTTTGCTTCGCTCTAATTAATTGGTATGGGAAAACAACCAATGGCTTAATTATGAATTAATAAACTTACGGATGATGAGAATTGATGAACGTGGACAATTGGAAATACGGGACTTGGGAGATCTAAGCAAGCATGGTTTGTGGATCGGGTTGGAAGATATGGTTGTTTTGCTTGCTTTAGATCTAAGGACCAGTTCATGCGATAATAAGCCAGGACTACAGTGCCACCACAAGGCCAAGTATGGGTGCGGCTTAGCCAAGTAATTATGTGTATTGCCAGCATTGTTCATATTGCTTGGGGAGCGGGGGAATGGGAGTTGGTTGGGTTTGCAATTGTGGCCGGACTGCCCTGGGATCCGAACAACACAAGAGGGGGCCCTTGGTTGGATGTGCTCAGTTGGAGGCATCACCACTGGTGAAACCTCAGAGGGTCTGAATATGTTGGTAGTACATTTCTAAAAGCTATTTTGTGATCACTTGGCCATACACCTAAGGTAGTGTATTTGGCATAAGGGAGGTTTCTTTAGTCGTCGACGGGTGATGAAATCATGAAGTTGTGGGTAATGTGGTACAACATCTGTAGAGTGTTAAAAAGTATCATGATAGCCGTGCTCTCAGTTAAGAGCACCTGGATGACCTACATGATTAGACAGAAACTTGGGATTTGAGATGGTTTGGTTATGGTTATGGATCGGGTTGTGATAAATGGACATGGTTGATGGTGATGGTAAGAATTCTGGCATATGGATGGACAATGGATGATGGATTCGTATTATGTTAATTATTTGGGATTTGATGGGATTATTTCACAGAGACATTGTAGGATGCTTTTCATATGTTTTAAATGTACTTTTAAGCAAATCGCCATTATTTATTATCATTTCCTTGTTTAAGCTATATGTCATTATTTTCCCACGCTTGTTGAGTATGGCATGTGCTCACCCTTGCCATTCCCCCACCAACAGTTTCAGGTGATGTTTCGGAGTACCCTGAGGATAATGCAGAGTACTAGGTTGTGTGCTGCCGTCAACTTGCCTGTGGTTGTGCTTGGAGCCGCGCTATCCCCTATGCTTAGTTTGCCTAGCTAAATGCTTAGATTATTTCCGCTGCAGAACTATTAGTATTAACGATCATTAGAGATTTTAATTTTATGATTATTTGAATATTGTAATAAAAGTACTTAATGACTAGTTTGGGCTATGGTAATTTTCTGTATATCGTTTGTGATGAACTCGTGTATGTGTGTGGAACATCCTGGGCACACATATGTGTTGCACTTGGTTCATTTTTTCGGAACCAGGTGTCACATCTCATATGCACAACCTCACCTGAGTACTAAGCCCCGCCGATCAAGAACCTCTACGGGCTGTTCTCATAGCCGGTCCAGAGGGAGTGTCACCGAAACACTTCGACAACAGAGATTGATGAAGAACAATCTTGAGAGAGAACCCACACTTGAGGTAACTTGTATCACATCCCTCTTTGCATATCATTTCCCTTTTCCAAATCACTTGCATTTAAAAAAGATTTAGGATTGGATTTAATAAAATAAAACATGTGCGATAAGAATTTTAAATTCTTCATATGCCGAGGTGATGAATAGTTGCTCTATTTTATTCTTCTTTAGTATGAAGTTACAATTTAATATTCTCCAACTATTGGGTTTATTGACTTTAGATATTTTGCGTTGAACTTAGAAATTGTGGGTAGTGTTGACGGCTGTTATATACCAATTTCACTTGTCAATATAATTCAATTATGTAAAGGAAATACCATTTCTTGCACACATCACCTTTCTATTTATCCTATTTCCACTTGTCCTTGGAGCAATAGTGCATGCATGCGCTTATGCAGGAAATGAGATAAAAGAGGGGGAGCAACCCTATAAAATATCATCCCAGCCAATCAAGCACCGGCATGTGGCATCACATGGATTAAATGGCCCACAAACAGAACTATCTGAGGCCATCCAATGGTGTATCACCCATATCAGTCAATGGGACCCACCTTGAAGTCACCCCGAGGAAGAACACTAGAAATTGGTCCAACTTTCTATTCAACCGACCCATTCCTGGCGCCAAACTCAGTTTGCTTTCATGTGTCGACTCCCTGTGGTGCCTTGATCACGATGAAGACTAATTCACGCACTTTTGGTTGCAGCAACCGACCCTTCTAAAGCTGTAAATAGGACCCCCTACCCTCACTTCACACACACACCACTTGAGTATTCATTCTATTGTATCCACTGCTCTCCATAGGTTTAGAGGAGTTTAAGCTGTAGAGAGGAGAGCCTCTAGTCCATAGTCCAAGTAGGAAAGGAGTAGAAGGAGTCCCTGCCCAATTCTTTAAGGTATAACTCTCATATTCCTATTTGTATTTGTGGCCTTAATCTTCATAAAGATATTATCTTTAGTCTTCTTTATTCATATACTTGGATGAAGCGTTTCATGTTTGATTGCAGATTCCATGTATGTGGTAGGAGTAGTCTTTATGATTATACCATAATAATATTATTCTATCACCGTAAACACTGCACACCCCCAGTATAGTCTAAGTAGTTATGATATGATCATGTTGATATGAATAACTTATGCTATGTCTCAACATTGGTTCAACGATGTTTAGGATAGCCATTGCCTTAACATGGTTTGTGTCATGACTGTTAAGGTACTTACTTAATATGCTAGTGTGGTGCTAGGATAGTTAGGTAACATTGGATGTCTTGTAGACCCACGGATTGAATAGGTAGGCAGTAGGTGGTGACAACTCTTTTTGTGCTTATAATCCTCCTTGTTCGGCTATGCAATAGGGTCTTTGCAGGAGTCGTCCTAGTCTTGCTAGGGGTAAACCCGTGCACGATGTGTTGAACAACATAGCATGAGAATTCACCATTGATATCATCATTAGTATCTTAGGCTATGTATATGTATACTAGAAGCATAGTAGGAGTATCTACCTAACTCTTAGCCTAATCTCTCTTGACCCATTTATCCCCTTAGGATAGAATGCTCTTGTGTGTGTCATGCTACCTCACCTATCTATTACCCATCCTTACTACAACTCCATCTAGACCAACCTATCCCCTACACTTGATGATTGCTATGCTTCCACCCAGCCTTACTTTGGGAGAATATAAATAACACCCTTGGAATACTCTTTTAAGGGTAAATGCTACACCGATAGTTTCCGTGCGCTTGCAGAATTTTATCTGTTATGCAAGAAACATCAACAGGTAGCATGGGCATAATCCAATTCTAGTTTGTTATGATGTATGATATAGTACATATACCTGCTAATTTGCTAATCAAAGTGAAACTTGATCTCTGAAGAATTTTCAAAATGATTTAAATTGATGTTCCTCATTTGATTTCAATTTCCTACTATATGATTCATTCAAATTGATAAACCCTATGTATATGCTATTTGTTTTCACAACGAGCTTAGTCAAACTACTATAGACCTATTTGAGGATCTTTTCATACTTTCATGATCAAGATTACACATGACGTGCTAAACTTCTACACTAGAAGTTAATAAATTTTCCATCATTCCGTTCCACCACAAAAGGTACTCCATATCTTCATTATCAAATACTCTATTTAAATTTATTGAAAATGGAGCAGAAGGCATGGCGACAAACAAAGGAAAAATAATAATGCATTGCTCTCAACAAATGAGCATGAGAAAAAAAGTTATCATGCTTTGTCCTTACAGTAAAGAGAGTTCCCAAAAAGGATTCATATTCCACATCCATAAATATTCCATCACACTTGCGCATCTTTATCTAAAGGTCTGACTAGTTTTCTTCTAAGACTTTTGACTTAGCAAAAATATGTGAGACAAATATGTTGTTGACATTTCTTACGTCACAGATAAAAATCCGCAAGCGCACGGAAACTATCGTGTAGCACTTCCCCTTAAGAGTATTCCCAAGGGTATCAAATCCAAAGAACATGGGTGCTAATCTTACGAACTAATCCACCCAAGGACAAAAAGTTGTTTTGTAGGCAAGGAAGATAGAGGAATTCAAAGTATTGATTCTAATTCAAGGGAATTTGCCTTGGCTGCTTGCTTTGGACATGGGTTTACCCCTAGCAACAAAAGGATGACTCCCGCCAGGAGCCTATGGAATCACCAAACATGGAGGATTACTAAGGACAGATAGGACAGTCACCACCCACTGCTTACCTCTTCAATTCGTGGGTCTACGAGATATTCACCGTTGATTTCTAACCTAAGTACCACACTTACATTCTAAATCACAACTCTAATTGTTTTGAACACAAAGCTACAACTAGAGCCTCTAATGAACTAAAGCAATGAACCCACAAGTAACTACTTATGCAAACTACTATGAATTGAGAATCAAACTTCAATTGAATTAACAAAGGGCTTACTTGATTTGAGTATCACCTTTGTAGGGGTACAAGTGTGGAAGAGGGACTTGACATGCCCAAGCCTCCTTCCCCTAATTTTTTTCACCACGCTCTCCTTCTACTTGGCAACCTCTAGTTCTACTCTAAACCTTAGGAGTGGTATTCTATTCTCAACTTTTGGTGTGTGTATAAAGTGATGTGTCGGGTTCTATTTATAGTGTGGAGAAGGGTCGGTTCTCGCCACCAAATGCCTGCGAATCAGTCACCACTGACTTCTTCAAGCCGGGAGGAGCCAACACGTGGCATTTGACCGGGTTTGGTGCCGCTCCCTAGTCGGCCGACACGGGAGGTCGGCCTACCTAGTCATAGCTCCGTTGGGGCTGTGCTTGCTCCAGGTCTCTGCCAGGTGGGTCCCATCCCTTGATATGGGTTCTACACTATTGGATGGCCTCTTATACTTCTGCTTGTGGGCCATTTGATCCATGTGGTGACATGTGGTGTCGCCTGATTCGTCAAAATGCAATTTTATGGATTACTCCCTGCATGTCTTGGTATTTTAGTTCTAAATTCACCTGCATACAAATAATGACCAACACTTGTGGAATTGGTTAGTTTTTAGCCAACCACTATGTTGTGTTTCTCTTTTGTGCACATTATGAGGTGAATGGACGGTCTAAGTATGACACTTAAGGACTGTCAACAAACTCCCCACACTTAGTCCCTTGCTCGTCCTCGAGTGAAGGCAAGAAAAACAACTAAGGTGTTGTCGTTAATTTGCTCTGAGTTAGAAAAAAGAGAATACTAGATATTTCAACTCATACCTCGATTCATGAATTCCCTTTTTGGAATGTGGCTACCACATCAATCTTGGGTGTTTGAAGAGTGGAATGGTTGGAATGTAGTTCTCTTGGATCTTCCCCTGCTGAAATGATCTGACGATTTGCTATATTGGGAATGTCAAAGAAACAATTGCCCTAATCTGTCATTTGGAATCTCTCAAGTCTCTCAAGTGTTTTCATCCTCGCCTTGGCATGTTGTGCCAATTTTGTCCCTATACTAAATATGGCTATATCTAATGCTTGGTTGGGATAATTGTGGCACACATTGCAATTCATATATTACTAAGTAGAACTTGATCCTATGAGAGACTTGTGCAACAAACAAATTGACAAAGAAAATTCATGTGAACAAGAATGGAATGGATATTTGTGGACTCCATTGTTTTCTCTCTTTAAGGATGAAACAAAGCTAGTTTCTTTCATTTTCTTTCTCTTTTTTTTCCATAGCTATGTCTTCTACTCCTTTTTATTTTCCTAGAGATAATTTGATGACCAAAATGTATGGAGTTTCTTTATTGGATGGAGGAATGGTGGATGTAAATTCTCAATGTGAGGAATATTGCATGAAAAGGGTGCACAATAATTTCTAAGTCGAAAAGTTCATGCATGTCACTCAATTGGGTCACGAGTTTGACAAATTTCAATGAAAAACAAAGTGGCATATGCATGTGGTTTTTCAAGAACTTGTATCATATGGCCGTGGTGGGTATTTAAATTTCCAATGAGAGAATCAGACAAAGTTCAAGACTCCAAAATGTGCAAACATCAAAAATCAATTTCAAGCAAAGAGATATCTCCTCAAATAACTCATTTACCATATCACACTAGTGAAATACTAATATGATGTGTTGTTCCTATTTTTTTTGTGGGGATCACAAACAATGCAATAAATCGAAATATAAAGTATTCAAATTTTCAGCTTAAGCGAATTTTGACTACCAATTTTTAAATTTTAAATGATGAGTTGATTTTCTTTCAAATATTTAGTATTTAATATTGAATAAACTCAACAGTAACGTAGCATGCATATTCATGGGTAGGAGATCCAAACCGAATTTGTGGAGCAAAACAAGGCCGTGTATGGCCCACACCAAGTCGGCCGACCAGTGGGTTCGGTCGACCCACTTCAGGCCTTTCTGTTGCTCTATTTCGACGTGTTGAGTTGTATGTTCAGTTGCAATGTGTTTCGGGATGCAACACCATTTTTGCACGCCAGGATATTGCAAATTTTGGATGCCTCCCCCACAGTTGTTCCCTGAATTCTTTATTCACTAAAATAAACTAAAGAAGGAACTTTACCGGGTTAGATGAACCAACAAGTTCACTTTATTGAACTCAAAATATTGGGGTTGCTTACATTATTCAATCTAAACTAAATGAATAATTTTTTTCGAATAAAACTAAACTAAACTAGTATGTTTTTATGCGGTCGGGACATCTAAATTGTGGAGCGTTGTAGACGTCGAGCTTCCCTACGGCATTGCATATGGCTGCAGCTTGGCGCCCATGCCACAGTGAACACCATAAATTTCGTCCTTTAGGGATATGAGCTCATCCTTCAGTTCCGCCCACTCAATGCGCACTTCATCCACTAAGTCCGATAGCTTCTTGTTCTCAAAACGGAGAGAAGCTAACTCCTTAGAAAGTTGTGCAACTTTAGGGGCACGAGGAGATTTCCCATCACTGTCCTCAAATTGGCCAGGTGGCCCTCTGATGGCAGGTGGCGAGGGGTGACACCTAATCTCGGAGGGTGACGAGCCTGTCGATTCCTCCATCACGAAATTATCCACTTGCTTGAAAAAGCCTTTTGCATAGCCTACTTCAAGCTTGCGCACCCCATGGATAATGAGGCGATCTCCCACATGCTCAGGCAAGGTACGCATAGGTGACTTGTAGTGGTGGCTCACTACGTCACCATCCTTGGTCTTCAGAGTGTGAACTCCTCGCCAGGCTGCATCTTTGGCAGATACTCGTAGTTTTTTTAGGAAAACATGGGTCTTGACAGACTTAAGGCCAGCCATAGTCGGACGTCATGCAGGTGCCGTCGACTTCATGGGCATCCTCCGAGGGGAGAGCGACCGTGAAGCACCACGAGGCGTGGTGCTACACCCATGTTGAGTCGTCGTCGGTGGCGAGATAACGGCGAGAGGTACAACATCTAATGCCATGACGGACTCCAAAGCGGGGGTGGAATTTTCATTGGACAGTGTGATGTCTCCGCTCAGGTTGAAGGTTGAGCTAGAGGAGGCATGAGGCACAATTTTCTTGTCGACCATGACTTGGATGGGAGGAACAGGAGATGGATTTTTTCTTGATGGTGCAAGGTTCCCCTCTTTGTTCCCCTCAATAAATAAGCGGGGAAAGTACGATAGCACCCAGAGACATATTGTGATATGTCGGGAGAGTTCGCATGAGAAAACAGAACACCGACGGGGCAAGGTAGGGGTCGGCCGACCCTAGGGTTCGGCCGAACCTTTCCTGGCTTCATTCGGGCTAGGTTTTTATGGGTTGGCTTAATGGGCCCCATGGATGATTAATTGTATTGGTCCATTAATTGCATGCAGATAATGTAGGATTGAAGAGCACATGAAAAGCTACCAGAGGGGGAGTGAATGGTAGATTAAAAATCTTACGCGGCGGAAACAATTTAATCCCAACCCCTTTGGCAGAAAAATGATATGCAAAATAAAATCGTGTGTGAGACTAATCTAAACATATTTCACCGTGACAAAAGTGATAGATATCAGAGGGAATAAAGTCACGAAGACAACACAACAATAATTACTCAAATCCGTTGAGAGAAACTCAAGTTATGATCGAAAGATCGAACAAAGGTCAATCTGTTCTACCGAGTAAAAAACAGATCTGTAATACTGCAAAGAAAATCGTGTAGATCAAAAACCACGAATCCAAGTACCATTAAATTTTGACAGATGATATAAAATCAAGTTGTGAAGACAACCCAAAAAGAATCACGCCAATTCGATTTGTAAAACTCGAGTTGTGATAAAAACACTAAAGAAAGGTAGTGCTATGCAGAAAACTCGACGAGAAAAAATTGTCTGGAACAAGTCAGACGAACAAGGCACAAAAGTTCCTTTAAATTACGATATTTATTCAATAGAACACAAGAGGAACAGACCTCCAAAGTCGTCTACCATGAGCTCTGGCCTCCCTTGCTTATATAACCAGCTCAAAAGCCAACTCATCTCAAATCAGGACTCTAATCCTACTCATGTCACGAATCAAAACTTTCCATAACTGCTCAAGACTCTTCTATACGTAGATAGTAGGAATCTTAAGACTTCCAAACACCTTAGGAACGTATCCCACATTCTTAAAACAACTCAAATTCGTGACCCACATGAAATCCTATCATAACCAACTCAAATCTTTCCATATTTGAGTCAAACACGACTCAGCCGCAGCTTGAGACCATAACCTAGTCGGTTGGACCTTTCCGACCAATTCTTTACGTCCACATCTCTTCATAACATCCCGGAACCATGTAGCCACGTCCATGCACTCCTTGCACACGTGGAAACATCTTCCAACGACGTCCACGATACCTTCATATGCATTGTTCTTGATTTAAACATGTTGCGCAACCTCCCGATCAACTCAACTACAATTCCTTCCAAACTTGGTTTGTTGAACATCATCTTCTCCCTAACACTAGTTCAATGGATCCCATCACCAGCCATGTCTTGAAGTCAAGCAACACATGCACATGAACAAACAACCAATCCTTATGAGCCCAAGTCCGCGACTCGACCCAAATTAGTTCCGAACACAACACCTTACGTGAGCACCTAACGTAAGCATGTTGCAAAACCACAGTAAAACGATATCAGCCATATCAACCAAAACGCACCAAAAACATAGCAAATGAATACTAAACAATCTTTCCAAACAATGTAAAGCAAGTTCAAAACATTTCACAATAAAAACAGGAACATTGCAATCAAGCTCCGAACCTTGCCAAAGCTAACCGGAGCTTAAGCCAGAGCTTACCAAAGCTAGTACAACCTAGCGCCGGAGCTTACCAAAGCTAGTACAACCTAGCGTCGGAGCTTACCAAATCTAGTACAACCTAGCGCCAGAGCTTGCCAAACTAGTCGGAACTAGTGAACCCAAAAGCCGATGCCAGGAAAACATATCAGAACTTAACAAAGATATGCCGGAGCTACCAAAGACATGTCGGAGCTAAAGACAAAGCTCACCGGAGCTACCCAAAAATATATCGGACCTAGACAAAGAAGGTTGGACCTATTGTCGGACCTTGCAGAAGCTCGGAGCTAGAGTCAGACCTTGCTAAAAAGATGTTATGGCAGCATTCAAAATTTTTATTGTCAAAGCCAATGTATTATGCACACATAGGTCTCACAATCTCCTCCTTGGTGAATGCATTGGCAACACCACTTAAGTTCCGAACATTGGCTTAGTCACATTAAAAGTTTTGAAAAAAATTTCTCCCCCTTTGTAAAACACAAATAAAATTTGAAAAAGAAATTCTCCCCCTGAGAAGAATCATGCCAAAAACAATTGTGAATATGTGCAATGTGTAATCAATTTCTCCCCCTTGTATACTTATCTTTAAAAATTCACATATTATCTCTCCCCCTTTGGCAATGTATTCAACAAGGTTTATAAGACAAATTTTAATTGTTATGAGCATATTATAACATATACATATAAAACAAAGCTCATCCAAGTCATACTATCAAGTAACATACACTATCACATCAATGAAATACATAAAGTAGTGTAAGCCATGCTAGAGATCAAATGTAATTTCCAATTTAGTAAGTCATGATCTCACAAACTTAACTATTTCAATACCTGAAAGCATGAAACTTTTTGCTGCATTTTATTATTTTCAAAGCACAAAATTAGATCATATGATATTTACAAGAGATTATATGCGCATCTACCTTATTCTAACCAACCAAGCCAAGCCTATGTCATTTGACAATCAGAAGCTTAAGGACATGGTTTTAGTCATACACAACTTCTTCCAAGTTCATATCTAAGTGCAATGATAAGCCATCTCAAAAGAAGAAGTGTGATACATGCGTATTCTCTTTATATTTTTTTCAATTTATATTTTTTCATAAAAACTCAACATCTGAGTTGATTACTTGATTAATTCTTTATGATTAAAAGCACTTGTGAGCATGCAACAAGTTCAAAACAGCAAGAAAGTTCGACCATGACCAGATTTAGTGTAAGTAATTATTCCAATTACTAGACATGGAAAAAACTACAAAATGTATAACCCGAGTAATGTAGTACGAACTTTTAGTACGTAAAAGGAATCACAGTAATATATGTATGAAATACTATGCTCATATTATTTTAATTTCAGATTCACACATAGACTTCTCAAGTTTGAAAACTCCCCCTCTTTAAGCCGTAACGACGCATAACACCTATTTCATTACAAATGTAACAAAAATGAGTGAAATCCAAAGGTTTTGTAAAAATGCAGCCAATTGTTGTTCAGTATCTACATGGTGAAGCACAATGTTTTCTTTTTCAACATTATCACGGAGAAAGTGATACCTAATGTCAATATGCTTAGTTCTAGAATGTTGCACGTGGTTTTTAGCAATGCAAATGGCACTAGTGTTATCACAAAATAGTGAAACACTATGTAGATCAACCCCGTAGTCCTTAAGTGTTTGAACAATCTAAAGAATTTGTGAGCAAGCACTAGCAGTTGCTACATATTAAGATTCAGCCGTGGATTGTGCAACTGAGTTTTGTTTTCTAGAGGACCAAGCAACAAGTGAATTACCAAGAAAATAACAAGCACCGGAAGTACTTTTCCTATCAATCCTACAACCCCAAAAATTAGCATCCGAAAAAGCTTTCAAAGTAACAGTTGAGGAAGAAGGAAGAAAAATGCCAAATTCTTGAGTTCCATGTAAGTACCTGAGAATCCTTTTGAGGGCTTGACTATGTGAAGCATGAGGGGAGTCTTGAAACCGTGCACAAACACATACGCTGAATTGTATGTCCGGTCTTGATGTCATGAGGTACAAAAGTGATCCGATCATGCTTCTATATTCTTTTTGACCCACAGGTTCACCATCTTCATCAAGTTAAAGTGTTGTTGCTGTTCCCATTGGTGTCCGAAGAGGCTTTCTTTTGTCCATGTTGAAGCGACTTAGGAGGTCTTTTGTATACTTCATTTGATGCACAAAGGTACCCTCCTTGATTTTCTTGATTTGCAGCACCAAAAAGTACGTGAGTTCTCCCATCATACTCATCTCAAATTCTGAACTCATCATAGCTGAAAACTTGGACACAAGATCATGAGAAGCACAACCAAAGATAATATCACCCACATACACTTGAACGAATAATGAGTCATTGCCATGCTTATGCAAAAAAGAGCTTTATCATCCATGCCCATGGTAAATCGCTTTTCAAGTAAGAATGTTTTTAACCTATCATACCATGCTCTAGGGGCTTGTTTGAGACCGTACAAGGCTTTGGACAGTTTGTAAACATGATTAGGAAAATCTGGATTTTCAAAACCCGATGGTTGTTTGACATAAACCTCCTCATCTATGTAGCCATTAAGAAAAGCACTTTTAACATCCATTTGATTTAGCTTAAAACCTTTAAATGCGGCAAAAGTTAACAAAATTCTTATGATTCTAATCTAGCAACAGGAGCAAAAGTTTCATCAAAATCTAGACCTTCATCTTGAGTGAAACCTTGAGCAACCAACCTAGCCTTATTCCTAACCACAACTCCATCCTCAATTTATTTATTTTTAAACACCCATTTAGTTCCAATTAAAGTGTGACTTTGAGGTAGAGGTAAAAGTTTCCAAACATTATTTCTTTCAAAAATTTAAAACTCTTCTTGCATGGCAGTAATCCACGATTCATTAGTGAGTGCGTGTGATATATCTTTGGGTTCAAAAGAAGCAACAAAAGCAGAATGAGCATGAGAGTTTAGATCGCAAAACCTGGACTGTGTGACTCGTACGTCCAAGCTTCCAATAATTTGTTGTGGAGGATGACTTATGAGAACCTGGAGGGGAGTAGACACTTCACAAGATTCTTCTTCTTCATGTTCATCACAAATCGATGAGCTTGTGACTTGAGGAGGATCTGGACCAGCAATGGTGGTCGTCGGTGCTGGCTGTGAATCAAAATCAGGAGCTGGAACAATGTCATTAGCTGCTGAATTTTTGGGCAGCAGCACCACTTCTTCCTCATCTTCAACGAAAATGCTCTCCCCCTGCGGATATGGATCTGGACCTGAAATATTTGAGCTAGTACCTGGGCTAGCTTCATCAAAAGACACCTCCAAGTCTCCACAATTTTGTTAGTATCAAGTAAAAGCACACGATAGCCTCTAGTATGAGACAGATAAGCAAGAAACATGCCATCAACGGATCTAGGTTCAAATTTATCAAGATTACCATGTTTCTTAACAAAGAATTTGCAACCAAAGGCCCGAAAGTGTGTAACACTAGGCCTATGTCCAAACCGGGGCTCATATGGTGTTTTATCTACCTTAATGCGAAACAAAACACGATTTGAGACATACCAAGCGGTTGCAATCGCATCAGCCCAAAATTTCCTGGGAGTTTGATATTCATCAAGCATAGTCCTAGCCATCTCAACTAAGGTTTTGTTCTTTCTTTCTACAACACCGTTTTGTTGAGGTACATATGGTGAAGAAAATTGATTATCTATTCCATTTTCAGCACAAAAGTGATCAAAAGATTGATTTCTAAATTCAGTTCCTTTATCACTTCTAATTGCTTTTAAAGATCCTGGGTGATCAATTGACAATCTAAGAAATAAAGTTCTAAAGTTACTCAAAGCTTCATACTTAGATGCCATAAAGTAAACCCAAGAGTATCTAGAATAAACATCAACAATCACAAGAACATACCATTTACCTTCGAAGGATTGAACACATGAAGGTCCTACAGTGTCAAGGTGCAAAAGTTGACAAGGTTCAGTTGTCATGATCATTGTGAGAGGAGTATATGAACCTGCAACCATCTTAGCATGTCTATAAGAAGAGCACGCAATTTCTTTGTCCTCTTTAAGCTTAGGCATCCCACGTATGCGATCAAGAGCACTAACACGTGTTAGATTATCAAAGCCTACGTGACCAAGTCTACGATGCCAAAAATATAAGTCCTTAGAATCATTAGCAACTAGTCACCTATGCTTAGAGGAAGACATATCAAAATCACCTTTCAAAACTCTTCCAAACCGTGACATGTTAAAAATAAGCTCACTATTTGAATTTACAACTTTGCAGCAATTTTTAGGGAAAATAATTTTCAGATTTTCATCTAGCAGTTGTGAAACAGAAAGCAAGTTGTATTCTTCAAAGTGTAGTCATCATTTACTCTAACCGAAACCTTAGCAATTATAGGAGTTGAAGAATTATCGGCAAAAGTAACATTCTCTACACGTGACACATAAGAGAGGGAGGAGAACCATTCTTTGTTACCGGTCATGTGGCGTGAGCAACCTGAATCCACAATCCAAATGTTATCCTTCCTCAAGCGCGTATCCTATATAGAAGCACAATACATCGATGACTCAATACTGGTGTTAGTCAAAAGGCATTTAGGAATCCAGTACTGATTCACACGACGTCCAGCAGGAATAACACGCGAAAGCTGAGATAAAACAACAGGTTTATAAGCCAAAGCTTGAGGATTTTTGTACCCAACTACTGTCCTACGAGATTTTACATGTGTAGCACAAAAAACAGTAGGTTTGGGAGAAACCTTTGCATGTTTTTGACTCATTGCAGCAGATTGAACATTCCTATCATTCGGTTTAGCAAGTGCAGCAAATTTTGCATGAAAGTTATGAGATCTAGAAATCGTTCTTTCCTTTTTCTGTTGTTTAGCTAGTCTATAACAAAAATCTATGACATGACCATCTCTACCACAGTAGGTACAATGAAATTTAACTTTGTGTTCATGTCTAGATGAGCAAGCAACATTTTTATTTGAAACCGAATGAGACAACACTCCCGCAGATTTGAAGGCCACTTCTTTTTGTTTAGGTACTTTTTGAATCAAACCACTTCCTAATGACTTTACAATTTTAGGTGGATGTTCCTCAGCATGAGCATGAGAATCAAAACCTAAACCAGTTTTATCATTGCAAGACTTGGAAGAATTCAGCAGCAAGTTTAGGTTCTTATTCCCATTACAAAACCGATCTAATGTTATATGCATGTTATCAAATTTATTGGACAAATCAATGCAATTTTCACATGAAGTTTTTCCTTTGAATTTGCAACTGAAACAAAATTTAACTTCATGAGAACATAAAGCATTGTTCAATATAGATATTTCATTCAAAGCGTCTTGTAGTTTCTTATCAAGAACATCGCTAGTAGAATAATGCAAATCAATTGTAGAACAGCTAGCATTTTTCAAATTTTTATTATTAAGTGCAGCAAGCTCTCTGTTCTTTTCAATTTCTAACTCAAGTTTATCAACTGTGGAGGTGTGCGCACTTCTTAATGAGGACAATTGTTCATATATTAAATCACATGAAGGACATGCATCATCACTAGGAATCAAAGTTTTTAACCGATTGATTTCAGATTCTAGTGATTCAATTTTGGCAGCACTATCCCTAAGCTTTTTGTCATTTTTCTTAACTATAATAGTGGCACGAGAAATAGCATCACACATTTCTTCGCAAGTAGGACATACCTCTTCATTGTCGCTGTTGTGTCCAGCCTCTTCCATACTTGATCTTGACTTGCCCGCAATGAAGCACAAGTTTGCCAAATCATCTTCATCTTTGTCACTTCCAATGTCCACATCTCTTGGGCCAAGTTCTTGAAGTGCGGTGATAAAACTGCTCACCAATTGACGTCCTGTAAAACCATTCTTTTTCTTCGTATCTTTTGCAAAGGAGTGCTTCGTCCTTGTTTGCTTTTCATCCCGGGAAGTAGGACCTGGAAAAAATGTCCTGTCTTACCACATTCAAAACATCGTTGAGGTCCGGAGCTTCCTCTCCTTCTAGTTCTCATATTTTGCAATGCTTTTGAGAACCTAGTAGAGAGAAATACTAGCTCCTCCTCTGGAAACTCCTCAATCTGTTCAAGGGTTAGAGAGGACAACAAAGCAAGTGTACCACAAGATGAATATTGACCGGAGCTAGGCATGTCACATTGAGAAAGAAAAGCAATAGAATTGTTGGGGTTCTTACGTGATATTATGTCAATTTCATGAGTTTTAAACTTGGAATATATCACATCTAAAGTAGGTGTACTCATGACAGTATATTCATGAATAAGTGTGACTTTCATCTCCCAAATTGACATATCTAATGCACTTAACAATTCCCCAGCATTTTCAGCATCTGAAAATTTAACATTGACACTACGTAAGTTGCTGAGATTTTTATTAAAGCGAGCAAAAAGGTCATCAATAGACTCACCGGGTTGCATCTCGAAGCGCATGTATTCTTTCTTGAACATGTCTTGCCTTACCTCTTTGATCGTGTTGGATCCTTCGTGGTAGTCACAAAGTGCTTTCCACACTTTGTATGCAGATCAGAGGTGTGCAACACGGTCGAAGTTGCTTTGAGTTAATCCTTGTATGATCAAGTTCCGAGCCTTGTTGTTGTTGTCGACATCTCTCAGATTTGTAACTGTAACTTGATCATTTGATGGCACTTGGTAAGGATTGTATACCTTCTCCCATATTGTGAAGCCTTGAGCCTTGATGAAAGGCTCCATACATGCCTACCAAACCTGAATATCAATACCACTAAACACACAAGGTTTGACAGAGTATTTCTCCATGATGTTTAGTCAAAAATATGTGCAAATCACAAAGACTAAAGCACCGTGGTTCTGATACCAATTGTAGGATTGAAGAGCACGTGAAAAGCTACCAGAGGGGGTGAATGGTAGATTAAAAATCTTACGCAGCGGAAACAATTAAATCCCAACGCCTTCGGCAGAAAAACAATCTGTTAAACAAAATCGTGTGTGAGACTAAGATAAACGTATTTCACCATGACAAAAGTGGTAGATATCATAGAGAATCAAGTCACGAAGACAACACAACAATAATTACTCAAATCCGTCAAGAGAAACTCAAGTTATGATCGAAAGATCGAACAAAGGTCAATCTGTTCTACCGAGTAAAAAACCCCGATATGTAATACTAAAAAGAAACTCGTGTAGATTAAAAACAACAAATCCAATGACCATGAAATTTTTAAAGATGATAAAAAATCAAGTTGTGAAGAGAACCCAAAAATAATCACGTCAATTGTATTTGTAAAATTCGAGTTATGATAAAAACACTGAAGAAAGGTAGTGCTGCGCAGAAAACTCGACGAGAAAAACTTGTCTGGAACAAGTCGGACGAACAAGGCACAAAAGTTCCTTTAAACTATGATCTTTATTCAATAAAATACAAGAGGAAGGGCCCCCCAAAGTCGTCTACCACGAGCTCTGGTCTCCCTTGCTTATATAACCAGCTCGAAAGCCAACTCAACTCAAATCAGGACTCTAATCCTACTCAGTTCACGAATCGAAACTTTCCATAACTGCTCAAGACTATTCTATACGCAGATAGTAACAATATTAAGACTTCCAAACATCTTAGGAACGTATCCCACATTCCTAAAACAAAACAAATTCATGACCCACACGAAATCCTATCATAACCAACTCAAATCTTTCCATATTTGAGTCAAGCACGACTCAGCCACGGCTTGAGTCCATAACCTAGTCGGCTGGACCTTTCCGACCAAATCTTTATGTCCACATCTCTTTGTAATGTCTCAAAACCATGTATCCACGTCCATGCACTCCTTGCACATGTGCAAACATCTTCCAACGACATCCACGATACCTTCATATGCATTGTTCTTAATTTAAACATGCTGCGCAACCCCCCGATCAACTCAACAACCCTTTCCTCCCGAACTTGGTTGTTGAACCTCATCTTCTCCATAAGACTAGTTCAATGGATCCCATCACCAGCCATGTCTTGAACTCAAGCAACCCCTGCACATGAACAAACAACCAATCCTTACGAGCCTAAGTCCGCAACTTGACTCAAATTAGTTCCGAACGCAACACCTTACGTGAGCACCTCACATAAGCATGTTGCAAAACCACAGTAAAATGATATCAGACATATCAACCAAAACACACCAAAAACTTAGCAAATGAAAACTAAGCAATCTTTCCAAACAATGTAAAGCAAGTTCAAAACATTTCACAATAAAAATAGGAACATTGCGGTCAAGCTCCGAACCTTGCCAAAGCTAACCGAAGCTTGAGCCGGAGCTTACCAAAGCTAGTACAACCTAGTGCTGAAGCTTACCAAAGCTAGTACAACCTGGCACCGTAGCTTACCAAAGCTAGTACAACCTAGCGCCGTAGCATGCCAAAGCTAGTCGGAACTAGTCAACCCAAAAGCCGGAGCTAGAAAAACATATCAGAGCTTAACAAAGACATGTCAGAGCTATCAAAGACATGCCGAAGCTAAAGACAAAGCTCACTGGAGCTAACCAAAAACATGTTAGACCTAGACAAAGAAAGTCAGACCTATTGTCGGACCTTGCAGAAGCTCGGAGCTAGAGTCGGACCTTGCTAAGAAGATGTTATGGCAGCATTCAAAACTTTTATTGTCAAGCCAATGTATTCAACACACATAGGTCTCACAGAGAATTTAGAAAGAATTTAAAGAAACGGCGTGAAAATCAATAAGATTTATCATGTCAATTTCTTTTTCGGCCTCCTCTTGGGATTCGAGAAATAATTTGACTCGGTGCCTATTCACTTTAAATAGCTGATCATCATCACCTTGGAGTGTGATTGCTGCATGGGATGAGAATTCTACTACAGTGAAGGATCCTTCCCATTTACTTCTAAGCTTCCCATGTCCAAAGAGTTTAACCCTATAGTTGAAAAGTAAAACTTTATCTTCAGGTTTGAACTAGTTAGGTGTAATCCACCTTTCGTGCCATCTTTTGGTTCTTTCCTTGTATATATTTGCACTATGGTACGCCTTATCTCTCCACTCTTCCAACTCGGAAATTTTCTTCAATCGGTGTTTTCCAGCTTTGTGAAGGTCCATGTTCCACCGCTTGATGGCCCAATAGGCTCTATGTTCCAAATCTACAGGAAGATGGCACGTCTTCCCATAGATAAGTTGGAAAGGAGACATGTCGATGGGCGTTTTGTAAGCAGTACAGTATGATCATAATGTGTCGTGTAGCTTATGCCTCCATCCCGTTCCCATTTCCAAGACGGTCTTTTGTAGAATATTCTTAATTTGCTTATTAGATGTTTCTGCTTGACCACTTGTTTGTGGGTGGTATGGAGTAGCAATGTTATGTTGGACACCAAGCTCCCTCAAATAGTTCCGAAACATCTTATCTAGAAATAAGTCCCTCCATCACTTATGACCATACGGGGAGTGCCAAAGCGTGGGAGAATGATCATATGGAACTTTTTCCTAGCTTGCTTGGAATCAGCATTTTTGCATGGCAAAGCTTCTACCCATTTTGACACATAATCTACGACCACCAGGATATAGTCACAATCATAGGACCTAGGGAAAGGCCATGAAATCAATACCCCACACATCAAATAATTCCACTTGGAGATTATATGTTAGGGGCGTCACATTGCAGGCGGAGATTCCTCCATGCTTCTGGCATTTTCAACATCTGTGAATGAATTCTTTTGTATCCACATTGCCAGATATTTGCCTGGGTACGGTAAACATCGTAATGGCCACCATAGGGGCTAGCATGACATTTCTTAATAATATTGGTGCCTTCGATTAATGGGCACACCTTCTAAGAAGGGTATTGACACAAAATCAATATAGGTATGGGTCATCCCAAAGGTGTCTTCGACTCTAATAGATGAGTTTCTTTTTGTTTTCCCCTAGTGGTACGTATCCCTTGACCATGAAGTTCACGATATCCACATACCAAGGGTGAGAGTCAGTCACCTTGAGAAGCATATCATCGCGTAGGAAGTCATTGATAGGAATGTTCATGGTTTGAGTGACTTCCATACGCGAGAGATGATTTGCCACAAAATTCTCTACTCTTTTCTTATCCTTGATTTCTAAGTATAACTCTAGGAGTAGAATAATCCAATGGATTAGCCTTGGTTTAGCACCCTTTTTGTAAGCAAGTACTTCAAGGCAGCATGGTCTGTCTAGACTATGACCTTGGCTCCGACCAAATAGGACCTAAACTTATCGATAGCAAAAACTACATCCATGAGCTCTTTTTCAGTTGTGGCATAATTGAGTTGAGCTCCTGTCAGAGTCTTTCTAGTGTAGGCTATTGCAAGATGCTTTTTATCTTTGGTTTCGCCTAGGACCGCACCAACAGCAAAATCACTAGCATCACACATGATTTTGAATGGCAGCGTCCAATCGGATGGTTGGATGATTAGAGCTGAGATGAGTGCCTTTTTGAGTGTATCAAATGATTTAAGAAATTCATCATCGAAATCAATGTTAGTTTCCTTAGCTAATAGGTTGGTGAGGGGTCTAGCGACTTTTGAGAAATCTTTGATGAATCGTGGATAAAACCCCGCATGACCTAGAAAGTTGCGGATTCCCTTAACATAGATAGGAGGTGGAAGTTTTTTAATGACTTCAATCTTTGCTTTCTCCACCTCTATCCCTATCTTGGACACTATGTGTCCAAGAACAATGCCTTCACGAACCATGAAATGACACTTTTCCCAATTAAGTACTCGGTCCTTCTCTTGGCATATTTGTAGAACTTTGTCTATGTTTTCTAGACAATGATCAAATGTTTTTCCATAGATGGAGAAATCATCCATAAAAACTTCCATGATCTCCTCAATCATGTCGGAAAAGATAGACATCATGCATCTTTGAAAAGAGACGGAAGCATTACACAGTACAAAAGACATACGCCGGTAGGCATAAGTTCCGTATGGACTCATGAATGTGTCTTACTTTGATCGTCGGGAAGGATTGGGATTTGATGATAACCCGAATACCCATCAAGGAAACAAAAGTAGGAGTGTTTTGCCAACCGCTCTAACATCTCATTGATGAAGGGCAGTGGAAAATAATCCTTCCTTGTAGCCTTGTTATGTTTTTGGTAATCAATGCACATCCTCCAACCCGTGACGGTTCGTTGAGGAATTAATTCATTCTTCTCATTTTGAACAACCGTCATACCTCCCTTCTTAGGCACTACATGAACTGGGCTGACCCATTTCTAAAGGCCCTAAATTTAAGGTACAAAGTTCATATAGGAGAATTTAAATTTGGATAGGCAAAAGAAATCAAATGGCAATTGAGAAATTAAACCAATTCAAGCTTCTATAGAAGGGATTCAAAAATTCAAATTTAGCTCCCGTTCAAACTATGTCAAAATAAAAATATGAGTTCACCATTAAATCCCAATTATTCCTATTATTATCGCTGCAAATTTTCAAAATTTTTGAAGCTCATTTGCTATTTAATTCAGTGGCTCCATTCAATTCTATTCAAATTCAAATTTGAATTTGAATTGCATATGAAATTTGTCCAAATTTGAAATCAAATTTCAGAATCATAATCTCCATAGTTAAATTGGCCCCTCCACAAAAAATATAGAATTTTTGGATCACTATTGGTGGGAGAATTTAAGGAGCAGATAAGATAGACTTAAGGGGGCAGTGGGACCCACTAGTCAGTGGAACTTCTACGCCGTTTTTCCGGCGCTGCCGTGTTCGACACCGCACGGCATACACCATGCCAGCAAGCTGCCTGCTTGCCTGCATCATGGCGTGCTCCCTACACCTCTCCCTCTTTATCTCTGCTCTGTCGACCGAGTGAAAAAGCAGCGCCATTCTTCCTCTGTTCTCTCCCGAGCTCTCCCCATCACCCTTGCTGTCTCCCCGTGTAGCTCCACTTCCAGGCCGAGTTGGTGCCCGAGTAAAACAGAAAAAAGGTGCACCAAGCTCCCCTCCAGCCTGTGGTAACATCGGTTCCTTTGTCCCTTACGTTTTGCCTTGGTATTTTAAAGTTTCCCCAGAGCTCGCGGGTGAAGCCGCCGAGAAACCTTCTGCTCCACGAGGACAGGCCACTACACACAAGTTCTTATATCTTTCCTTAAAGAAATTAGGTGCGCGAAGGTACATAGATGCTTCTGGTAAAGTTTCAGCCCCTATCGTGCCTCCTTGCTTCCGTATCTCGAGTTTCACCATAGCTAGTTCATATCGAGATCACAAGATCATCGGTTTAATTCCGTTTCTACGTGCAACGAATTTTCAATCCAATCATGTATTATCTTCTTGATCTTCCGGCGCATTATCTCACCAAAAATGAAGGGAAGTCATCGAGAGACGAGGTCGGATTTCGAGTTTTCGCGACCGCCAATGAAATTTCGTCGGTGCACCGTTGAACCCATAGTTGTCGGCCGTCCAGCACTTTTGCACCTCCCAATCGTCTTCCTCATGCTCCCAGGAACATTCCCAGCCTTTTTCCGAGTTTCTTGCGCCATTTCCGAGTGATTCCGGCCATTGCCGAAACCCTAGCTCCGCCGCCGCCGTCGTACGCTCACCCCCGGTCGTCGCGGTCTCAATTGGACCTCACTAGCGTCTAGCACACCGGTTTTTAGGGCTAGGCGGTCACGTCCGAGCCGAGAGAAGGTCGATGCAGTGAGTCCGGCGCGCGCTTCCGCTGCTCCGGCGAGGAGCGCCGCCCCTGGCGCGAGGTAGACGAAGGGTGGTGGGTCCTGCATGTCAGCGGCTGATTCCACCGCGCGGGATCAGTTATGGCCCCAGATCGTATGCGTACGCGTGGGGTAAACCCTGTGGCCCCTGTGTGGCCCAAATGTGATTGGTTGATTTTAAACCAGTGGGCCCAGTCGGGTTTATTTAAACTTTTCCCTTGGAAAATAATTCCAGATTTCAATCAAACTTCTAAAATCCATTACTCCTAGTAGATTTTCTAAAAAAATTCCAAATAAATTCTGGTAGACTCCTCTTCATCCAAACATTGCAGTGGTGCAATTTGTTGGACATGAAAATACCATAATTTGCATAATTAATTCCTTTGAGCTAACTGCTTGGGAAATTAATTACTCCTGTTCTGTTAATTGGAAAATTCCCAATTTTGTCAGAACACTCATAAAAATACACATGATCTCCAGTAAAAAATTTAAGTTCATTGGACTTCACTTACTGGACCATACAGTGTTCAAATCACCTATGTCAATTGAAAAATGGAAAATGTCCAGAAACATTTTCAACATTTTCCCCAAACTTGTAAAATCAGTTTCTCCTTGTATAAAGCTCTAAAAAATGTGAAACAAATTTTCCCAGAACTGGAAGAACCCCCTCTACCATGATCATCCACTTTTAGCCATGACAAAGCTCCAGAATTACCACCAAAATTCAGAGAAGGCTTTTATTTGTTGGAATTTTAGAGACAACAAGCTTCCTTGAACATCTCCAATTTTTGTTCCAGATCTTTCTCGTTAGACCTAGTACCCACTGTAAAAATCCCAAAGCCAATTAAAGTCATTTTCTATATTGATCACTATTATAAGATCTTTTCTATAGTTTCTATATAACTCATGTACTTTATTTATTGCATATCATTAGTGACCGAGATTGAGGAGGACATGGTGGACTTGGACAGCATCATCCCAGAATCTAACTTCCCCTCTGACTCACAACCAGGCAAGCCCCAGTTTGCATTTAAGTGCTATTTCAAAGTTTATATTTCTATCACTTATGTCTAGGATGAACTTTGTGCATTATAGCTAAGGTGTTTGTTACTCGACTTGCATAACCCACAAAATCCCATGGAGTATTGGGTAGGTCTACAGCCCGAAGAGTAGAAAATTCCATGCTTATGTTCATAGGAATCCAGTAGAAGTCGAGTAGTTGGAATCTACTCGCGAGATAGGATTTTATCACACGGGATGAATTGGATCAAGAAATGGTTTATGAATATGAAATCGAGACTGAGCAGCGGGTAGGATGTAGTGAGACGTGGTCTCACGTGTGTAGCCCTGCTTGTGTCAATTGAAGACCGATCCGTGTACGGCCCTGCTGGACAAGTTTGAACTGTATCGGATACATACTGGCCATATGGAAACCAGGAAACCGATGTAATTGGTTAACCTGGATGTTGAGGCTTACCCTACCATTTTATAGGAGTGGGCTGAGGGTAGCAAGGTGTAAATCTACAGGCGGGCATAGAAGATGCTCCGCGCGGGGACGTCCTGCCCATTACAGAAGGACCGGTTTGGCATTTGGGTTTCCTTTGAAAGGTTGTTGCATACAACATAGTATTGAAGTGTGATTTGATCCACTTGCGAAATGGGTGTATGTGATGTGTTATACGGGTGTGTTCTGATTGCAATCACTGTCCCTTGCGGTTATTTGAGTACCGCTTGTTCACTGCGCTGTGACGTAGTAAATACTGAAGAAGCCAGGAGAATATGATGTATTAAATTACAATTTTTTTAAAACTTTGATTGTTTTCAAATATTAACACTAAAGTTACTTCTCAAAGATGGATCTTCGGTCCGGATATCATCAAATAAAAATTTGACCGGAGGATATACCAAAAACGGCATTCTCGACGAGATACGGTGATGAGAACATCACTTCTATGGATATAAACAACACTCTATTGAACATACAAGATGCAATCAATAGAGTTCACATGCAACAATTAATTTGAGAGGTGAGCTCATTTTTATATGTTTCCTTATATGTTTTTGAGCATAGATTGCTACCTAATGATTTAATTATGATTAGGATCCATAGAGAGGTTCAAGGAGTACTTGGAGGAAGTCTTAGAGACGTAAAGGACCAGACAATTCGTTCAAAGAAGATGGAAACCGAGCCCAACTTAAAATCGTATCAAACTCGGAGTCCAGGAGCAGTTCGCACTAAAACGGACGTCCAGAACGCATACGATCTCCGTTTTGGACGTTCTACATATGCACGGAAAGGGGAGAGGATAACCTTTCTAATGGAGTTGGTACCATGTCAAAATTCCTTCGGAGTCTACGGGAATCGTCAAAACAAAATCGAGTTTAGAATCTGTCACGGTGCTGCGCCACCGTATTGGGCCATTGGGCCTTGTATCAAGTCGAAGTACATTATTTTCGTGTCTTAGGGTTAGGTCACGACCCCAACACCCCCTTGGACGTCCTCCCACCTATATATACTCCATATTAGCCACCATAAACAATTGAGTTTTGCTTAGATCAATAATATCGCGGTTCTTCGGTTTGTGAAACCCCAACTTCGTGATTTCAGATCGTGTCTTCTACGTTCTTGCTTGTGTTCTTGGTTGCACTTGCAGGGATTAGCCTTCTTGGTGAAGTCAATCGTGTGCAGCATGGTTGATAACCAACGCAGCGGTGGTGTAGTGATTGCAGGGGTTTTTCTGTTCTACTCGAGAGCCTCGGATCATCAACGTCGAGATCTCCACCCAATCAAGTTTACCATACCTCACAGAAGATCGGGCCTAAACTCTTTTCTCATCAATTGGTATCATATTTCCAGATTACCTGTTAGGTAATTCATCTATCTATTACATTAGTTTTCTTTTTCATATCTAGAGTCCACAAAAAACTTGCATTTTAGTAGATCTGTTCATTACTTTGTCCAAACCACCATTGAGTCTTTGCAACTTTCGCTTTTCAGTTTGGTTTTGTTGAATTTGTGTCCGTTGTCGAGTCATATTGCTGGTTTAGAAAGTTTTTTTGGTATTAGTTTGAGTTTTGCATTGTGTCAATTCATCTTTTTGAATCGCGACATCACGTCTAGATTAGATTCATCTGTGTTAAGTTTGGTATTTTGATCCTATCTCACACATAAAAACTTGGAATTTGCAGTTCTTGTACTTTTTGGAAAGCTTAAGAATTTCTCTACAACTTTTGTATTCACAAGATTTCCAAAGAAAATGGATTTATCATGGTCAGAAGTGCATTAGATCTGAATCTGTTCTCGACCTAGAATTTCTGAACAGTCTATATTTCGGGGGCAAGATCTCCTATTGTTCTTGTCCAAAATAGTTCTTCCATATATTGAAATTAAAGAGGAGAGATATACGTACAATCTTGCTTTTGTATGTTTTTCTATTTGGAGCCTCTAAGTATGCCTATTTGTCCTTGGATGATTGAGCAGAAAATCTGTGGTAGAACCATGAGATATCTTTGATTGCTTTTCATTGTGTTCTTCTTTTGCAGCACATTCTGAAAAAAAAGGCAAGTGCAAAACAAGATACAAAAGCCACACAAAATAAGGAGAAAAAAACAACAACAAAAAACAGAAGTGCTTGCATTCTTTGTGTCATCTAGTTTTGTCTCATGTCTTGCTAGCTTGAACTACTAGGAACACATTTAGGCCAGCAACTTTGACAAGTACGTTGGACACTTATTCAACTTTAGTATCTGATTGCATTGTTGCTAATCCTTGCTACATATAAAGTGTCATCCAAGCTACACTTTACTCTGGAGCAGAATCGATACACCTTTGCAATCATCCCACGCTTCATTAGCTTCTTCATACCGTCCAGCATTTGCCACCTGCAGTGTCGGTAATAACACTTGAAAGAGCGTGGTAAGACGCTTGAGAATGTGTGATTTCACTTCCACTTTGCCATTATCCTTTGTAGTTGATATGGATAACATATTTTTTGTTGTCTTTTGTTTGCTACTAACGATGTCAAATAAAAGCAAGAATCATGCACTATATGCTGAGATGATTGACATGATGAAGACGACGATGGAGTTGATCACTCAAAATCAAACATCAACCAAGATTTCACATGACATTGAGACCACCTTTACAACACCTTCCACAAGAAGTAATTACATTCTCCCATCTCTTCCTTCTTATGATGGTTTTGATTACGATGAATATAATGCTTGGGAAATAGAGTTGGATAAAATTTTTGGACAATGCCATATGTGTGAGAGGAGAAAGATTAGAAATGTTGCAAGTGCATTAGTAGATTGTGCATTAACTTGGTGGAATAATTTAAATGATTTAGAAAAACCTCGAACATGGAAGGATATGAAACTTTTTATGCGAAAAACTTTTATGAAAGTATCTAATTGCAAAGATGAAATTCGGCAATTTGAGGAGCAGGTCCTTGTTGTACGTCCTCCTGTGGCTAATCTTTTGCAGGACAATGTAGAAAGGAATGTAGCTGGTGCAAAAGAAAATGAGGTGATACACAATTTTTGTCAACTTTTAGATTCATCCATTCATATGTCACCAACAATTACTGCTGAAAATGAGAATAAAGGTAATGCACCTGATGCTACACTTATCGTTGTTGAGAAGTTTTTGAATGTCTCAATTTTTTCTCTCAATCATTCTATTGGACAACAACAACTCGAGGAGCCTTTTATGAAAACACCATTATACCTAGTTGATTTTCCTATTGACTCTTACGGTAAAAATGAGTTGTATGCTCATAATTATATTGTATCGATGCTAGAACAAGTCAATGAATTTGATAATTTATTACCCACTTGTGCTGAAATTAAGCATTTGATTCCAACTACATGTGAAAGGGATGAGCTGAAATTGTTGTCATCTCTAAATACTTTGGGTTATATTGAATTTGACCCTCTTTGTGATCTAGATATTGTAGAGAAGATAATATTTTCTCAATCTGAATTGACTTTGTTAAGTAGAAATCTTTTTCATGCTATAGGCAAATATGAACATAGTGGTCTGTTTATGGTGCATAAAGTTTACATATGTTCAAATGAGGAAGCCCTTTTTGTGCTGCAACAACAAGGCCAAGTAAAAGAATGTACAAATGCTAATAATGTCTTGTCAAGTTTTTCTATTATTTTTTCCTTGCAGCAGGGACAACAAAAGGATTGTTCACTGCGGTTGTGCATTATGGACAACACTCATTCTACCTCCAAAGCAAGCCTCTTTGCTGGACATACGAGCAAGCCAAGAACGGCTTATCATAAAGAAGAGGAGAATGATGAGATCATGCAAATTATCATTGCACAAATAAACATGGCACAATGTTTATTTGTTTGGGATCCTGGCTCAAGTGAATATGCTCGCTAATTTGATGGAGAACATAAAGATGGTGCACTATATCGTCCACCAACTTGGCCTCCTCCTTTCATACACACAAGGGGATTTGATGGCATTGCACATATCGATCCACACATGAGGGAAGATGAACTTGAGTCGAGGGCGACTCCAATTAAAGAAGGGGAGGATGATGAGAACATCACTTCTATGAATATAAATAACACTCCATTGAACATACAAGATGCAATCAATAGAGTTCACAAGCAACAATTAATTTCAAAGGTGAGCTCGTTTTTATATGTTTCCTTATATGTTTTTGAGCATAGATTGCTACCTAATGATTTAATTAATTATGATTAAGATCCATGGAGATATTCAAGGAGTACTTGGAGGAAGTCTTAGGGACGTGAGGGACCAGCCAATTCATTCAAAGAAGATGGAAACTGAGCCCAACATAAAATTGTATCCAACTCGGAGTCCAGGAGCAGTTTGCACTAAAACGGACGTCCAGAACTCATACGATCTCCGTTTTGGACGTTCTACATATGCACAAAAAGGGAAGAGGATAACCTTTCCAATGGCGTTGGTCCTATGTCAAAATTCCTTAGGAGTCGACAGGAATCGTCGAAACAAAATCGAGTTCAGAATCTATCAGGGTGCTGCGCCACCGTATTGGGCCATTGGATCTTGTATCAAGTCTAAGTACATTATTTTCGTGTCTTAGGGTTAGGTCACGACCCCAACATCCCATTGGACGACGTCCTCCCACCTATATATACTCCATAGTAGACACCATAAACAATTGGGTTTTGCTTAGATCGATAATATCGCCGTTCTTCGGTTTGTGAAACCCTAACTTCGCGATTTCAGATCGTGTCTTTTATGTTCTTGCTTGTGTTCTCGGTTGCACTTGCAGGGATTAGCCTTCTTGGCGAGGTAAATCATGTGCAGCACAGTTGATAACCAACGGAGCGATGGTGTAGTGATTGCAGGGGTTTTTCGTGTTATACTCGAGAGTCTCGGATCATCAACATCGAGATCTCCACCCAATCAAGTTTACCATACCTCTCCGAAGATCAGGCCTAAACCCTTTTCTCATCATACGGGCTCTATGAATATCTCGTCATGTCGTTCGGACTTACCAATGCACCGACTCACTTCATGTATTTAATGAATTCAGTTATCAAGCCGGAGTTGGACAAGTTTGTCGTGGTCTTCATCGATGATATTCTGGTTTATTCTAAATCGGAGAAAGAACACGCCAAACACTTGCATATCATGCTCCAACGATTGCGAGATCACAAGCTCTATGCAAAATTCAGCAAGTGTGAATTTTGGATCAGCCAAGTATCATCTATTGGTCACATTATTTTAGCAGAAGGCATCGCTGTGGATCCAATCAAATTTGTGCAAGTGCTGAAATGGAAGTCTCCAACATCCGTACACGAGGTTCGCAGCTTCCTCGGGTTAGCGGGATATTATCGGAGGTTCATTTCGAGCTTCTCAAAAATCACTAAACCGATGACAGAGCTGCTAAAAAAGTGGACTAAATATATACGGAGCAAGGCGTGTGAGGATGCATTCCAAGCATTGGTGAAACATCTCACAACAGACCCAGTGCTAGCTCAGCCGAATACGACCAAATCTTTCGACGTTTATTGTGATGCGTCTGGCATTGGTCTTGACTGCGTGTTAATGCAAGAAGAACGCGTGATCGCGTATGGATCACGGCAGCTCCAAAATCATGAGCAGCATTATCCAACTCATGACCTTGAGCTCGCTGTTGTGGTGCTCGCATTGAAAATGTGGAGGCATTATTTACATGGAAATCTAGAGCACCTCTACACCGATCAGAAGAGTCTGAAATATATCTTCACTCAGAAGCAGTTGAATATGCGACAACAAAGATGGTTAGAACTGATCAAAGACTATGAGATTGAAATTCATTACCATTCCGACAAGGCAAATGTAGTTGCCGATGCGTTGAGCCACAAGTCTCACGTCAATAATCTGTCCATCACTCCAATGGAAGAGGATGAGCCGAGTTTATACTTGGTTACATATGGAGCGTTATATAATCTTGCTCTCATTCCTACTATACGAGAGGGGATTATGGAAGCTCAAAAGAAAGATGTGGGTATGTCGCACATTCGGAGGAGAATGAAGAATGGGGAAATGAAGTGCTTCCGAAGTGATGAACATGGTACCCTGTGGTTCAAAGACCGTATTGTGGTACCCCGTGACTTAGAAGTTCGGAAGAAAATCTTAAATGAAGCTCACTTTTCCAAGTATTCTATTCATCCGGGCAGCAACAAAATGTATCAAGATCTAAGAACCAGATTTTGGTGGACACGAATGAAAATAGAAATTGCAAAGTATGTATCTGAGTGTGATACATGTCGGAGGGTGAAAGCCGACCACATGAAGAAAGCCGGATAGCTGCAACCATTAAAAATCCCGTCATGGAAATGGGAGGATATTAGTATGGATTTTATCATCGGTTTGCCTCTCACATTCCAGAAGCATGATTCGATTTGGGTGATAGTCGATCGACTAACCAAATCAGCTCATTTTATTCTGGTACATACAAAATACACTGCCAAGAAATATGCGGAGTTATATATTGCACGAATCATGTGCTTGCACGGAGTTCCCCGGACAATTATTTCAGATTGTGGTGCGCTGTTTATCGCTCGTTTTTGAGGGGCAGATACACGCATCATTAGGGACAAAACTGATCCGAAGCTCCACATATCACCCACAGACCAACGGTCAAACTGAACGGGTGAATCAAGTTTTGGAAGATATGCTACGCGCTTGTGCCATCCACCATGGTAAAAATTGGGATCATCATTTACCGCTGGCGGAGTTCTCATATAACAATGGCTATCAAGCTAGCATCAAGATGGCGCCGTATGAAGCTCTTTACGACAGGAAATGTCGCACACCACTCAACTGGTGTGAATCCGGCGAGCAAGTTATATATGGAATTGATCTTGTAAATGAAGCCGGAGAACGAGTGCGAGTGATCTAAGCAAATCTCAAGGCTGCTCAATCTTGGCAGAAAAGCTATGCGGATAAAAGACTTCGACCTCTCAACTTCTACATCGGAGACCACGTTTATCTCCGTGTCTCTCCAATGAAAGGGATTCATCATTTCGGAGTGAAGGGAAAACTTGATCCACGATTCATCGGTCCGTTCGCCGTCATTGAAAAATGTGGACCCGTGGCCTATCATTTGGAGTTACCTGCGTCACTCTCTGGAGTTCATAATGTATTCTACATTTCTCAGTTGTAGAAGTGTCTTAAGTCTCCAGATAAAATCTGCACCGAAGACATTGAAGCTCTCCAATCGGATCTCATTTATTATTTGTATCCGCTCCGGATTATCGATGAAAAGACTCGCAACACAAGAAACCGGACTTTGTTCTTCTACAAAGTCTTGTGGAGCAACCATACCATTGAGGATGCGACGTCGGAAAGCAAGGATTATCTCCGATCAAACTATCCGGATTTATTATCATCTCATATCCGATAATCTTTTTACCTCCATCTCTTTTACTTGTAATTTCAGGACGAGATGCTTTTAAGGGGGCAGGAACGTAAAAGCCCTAAATTCAAGGTACAAAGTTCATATAGGATATTTTTAATTTGGATATGCAAAATAAAACAAATGGCAATTGAGAAATTAAACAAATTCAGAATTCAAAAGAAGGGATTCAAAATTTCAAATTTAGCTTCTTTTCAAACTATGTCAAAATAAAAACATGAGTTCACTATTAAATCTCAAATATTCCAATTAGTCTCTCCACAGAGTTTCAAAATTTTTGAAGCTCATTTGCTATTTAATTCAGTGGCTCCATTGAATTCTATTCAAATTCAAATTTGAAATGGAAATGCATCTGAAATTTGTCCAAATTTGAAATCCAATTTCAGAATCATAATCTCCATAGTTGAATTAGCCTCACCACAAAAATCTAGAATTTTTGGATCACTATTGGTGGGAGAATTTAAGGAGCGGAGAAGATAGGCTTAAGGGGGCAGTGGGACCCACTGGTTAGTGGGACTTCTATGGTAGTGCTCTGCACGCCGTTTTTCCGGTGCTGCCCCGCTCGACACCGCATGGCATGCACCATGCCAGCGAGCTGCCTGCCTGCCTGCCTGCATCATGGCGTGCTCCCTACACCTCTCCCTCTCTATCTCTGCTCCGTCGACCGAGCGGAAAAGCAGTGCCATTCTTCATCTGTTCTCTCCCGAGCTCTCCCCGTCGTCCTTGCTGCCTCCCCATGTAGCTCTTCTTCCAGGCCGAGTTGGCACCCGAGTGCAACAGTAAAAAGGTGCACCAAGCTCCCCATCTAGCCTCTGGTACCATCGGTTCCTTTGTCCCTTACATTTTACCTTGGTATTTTGAAGTTTCCCCAGAGCTCGCAGGTGAAGCCGCCGGGAAACCTTCTGCTCCACGAGGACAGGCTACTACAAGCAAGTTCTCACCTCCATTCTTAAAGCAATTAGGTGCGCAAAGGTACATAGATGCTTCTGGTAAAGCTTCAGCCCCTATTGTGCCTCCTAGCTTCTGTATCTCGAGTTTCACCATAGCTAGTTCATATCGAGATCACTAGATCATCGGTTTAATTCCGTTTCTACGTGCAACGAATTTTCAATCCAATCAAGCATTATATTCTAGATCTCTCGGCGCATCATCCGACCAAAAATGAAGGTAATTCATCGAGAGACGAGGTCAGATTTCCAGTTTTTGCGGCCGCCAATGAAAATCCGTCGGTGCACCGTCGAACCCGTAGTTGTCGGCCGCTTTACCACTTTTGCACCTCCCAATCATCTTCCTCATGCTCCCAGGAACATTCCCAGCCTTTTACTGAGTTTCTTGCACCATTTCCGAGCGATTCTGGCCATCGCCGAAACCCTAGCTCCGCCGCCGCCGTCGTACGCTCACCTCCGGTCGTACCCGTCGTGATTGGACCTCACCAGCGTGTAGCACGCCCGATCTGGCTAGGCGGTCACGGCCAAGCCGAGAGAAGGATGACGCAGCAAGTCCAGCACATGCCACCGCTGCTCCGGCGAGGAGCGCCGCCCCTGGCGTGAGGTAGACGAAGGGTGGTAGGTCCCGCATGTCAGCGGCTGATTCCACTGCGTGGGATCAGTTATGGCATCGGATCGTATGCGGCTGTGCGGGCTAAACCTGTGGCCCCTGTGCGGCCCAGATGCGATTGGATAATTTTAAACCAATGGGCCCAGCCGGGATTATTTAAACTTTTCCCTTGGAAAATAATTCCAGATTTCAATCAAACTTCTAAAATCCATTACTCCTAGTAGATTTGCTCCAAAATTTCCAAATAAATTCTGGTAGACTCCTCTTGGTCCATACTTTGCAGTGGCGCAATTTGTTTGACATGAAAATACCGAAATTTTCATATTTAATTCCATTGATATAACTTCTTGGGAAATTAATTACTCCAGTTCTGTTAATTGGAAAATTCCTAATTTTGGTCAGAACACTCTTAAGAATACACTTGATCCCGAGTAAAAATTTTAGGTTCATTGGACTTAATTTACTGGACCAAACAGTGTTCAAATCACCTATGTCAATTGAAAAATGGAAAATGTCCAGAAACATTTTCAACATTTTCCCCAAACTTGTAAAATCAGTTTCTCCTTGTAGAAAGCTCAGGAAAATGTGAAACAAATTTTACCATAACCAAAAGAACCCCCTCTACCATGATCATCCACTTTTCGACATGACAAAGCTTCAGGATTGCCACCAAAATTCAGAGAAGGCTTTTACTTGTTGGAATTCTAGAGACAACAAGCTTCCTTGAACATCTCAAATTTTTGGTCCAGATCATCCTCATTGAACATAGTATCCACTATAAAAATCCCAAAGCCAATTAAAATATTTTCTATACTGATCACTATTATAGGATCTTTTCTATAGTTTCTATGTTGAAAGTGCATCTAGGACACCCTTGTGGGTTTTGGATGATTTATGACAAGAAATTAGGATCCTAACCTTTTTATTGAGATGAATGCAGGCCCATAATAGAAAAATTAGCAAAATACCAAAAAGAAGGGATGAGGAGGAGCAAAGTGGAACTGAGCTCAAGGAAAAAGAATAGTAGATTATTTTGTATGGAGTGTGTTAAGGAAACAAACCCAAGAGCTCAATGATAATTAAACACACACATTGCACAGAGTTACACAGGACCGGACTAGTCCGTTCACCACCGGACTAGTCCGATAAACCTTTCTGCACCAGATCGGACAAGTCCGATATCTGTCGGACTAGTCCGATATCCTTCTGACTAGAATCGGACTAGTCCTCCCCAGTGCGGACTAGTCCTCAAAACACTACACAAGTCACACAAAATTGGACAAGTCCGTTATCAACCGGACTAGTCCGATTTCCTTTCTGATCTACTTCAGACAAGTCCGATGTTCACACGGACTAGTCCGAAAAACCCCACTGATCTAAATCAGACAAGTCCTCCAAGTTCGGACTTGTCATCCAACACACTTAGGGTTTCACATGTCCGGACAAGTCCGATGAACATCGGACTAGTCCGAAGATTTCCAGTAGCGAAATCGGACAAGTCCGCTTTTAGTCGGACTAGTCCGATATTTCGGGATACTTAGGGTTTGTTACACACAGCACACCGGACTAGTCCGGTGACCACCATGGACTAGTCCGAACTTTTTGAACCCCAACGGTCACTTTTAGAAACCCCATATAAATAGAGGTGCACGGCCCACTTTTACACACTCTCGAACCCTAGCGCCGTCACACCTCCCAAGAGACTCAAAAACGACCTCTCTCCACGAAATTAAGTGCACAATCGTCCAATCCTTTGAGGATTCAATCTAGATCATTTTAGAGACACTTTCTACACCACATTGAGCTCATGGTTTGATTCTCTAACACACTCCTGCATTTCAATTGTAACTTTTGAGTGTGTTTTCGGTGGTATTGTGATTTGTAATCTAAGGGAGCTCTCAAAGTGTGAGATCGCCCCTTGAATTTGGTTATTCACCCCTTTGTGATTAATGGAAGAGGATTGTCCTTCGTGGCGATCCAACGAGGGTAGGGTTGGAGAAGACCCGGTCCTTTTGTGGACTCCTCAACGTGGATGTAGGTGGCCTTTTGTGGTAGCCGAACCACGGGATAAACACTTGTGTCTTGTTTCATTGTTCATCATTCAAGTTAATCAACTTAATCTAGGGTTTCATACACATTGTTCATCTTCCGTTAAATTGTTAAACACAAGACTTAATTGTGATATAATTCAGTATATAGCGGTTAAATTGTTGTTTGATTCTATACTTCCGCTGCACACATAAAAGAATCAAACCAATCAATCAAGTTTAATCAGCTTAGTCCGTGAACACAGGACTAGTCCGCACTTTACCGGACTAGTCCGATATCTCTGGTATTAAACTAGTTGTTGAGTGCTGCAGGATCCGACAAATTTTCAAAAAGGCCTATTCACCCCCCTCTAGGCCTACATTCAATTGGTATCAGAGCAGGTTCTTCAAGAAAGAGTCTAATCACTCGAAGAGATCATGTCGGACATGAAGGACATCCACAAAATCAACAACCAAGAGGAGGTTAACAATGACAAGACCCAAAAACTGGAGAAGTACCTTGAAGCCATTCAAGACTTCGAGGACGACGATGAGGAGACGCTGGAGCTGAAGGCACTCCTCGGAAAGAAGGCGCTTTCTAAAGGGAAAGCAAAGGTGGAAGAGAAGAAGAAGGGGAGTAGTCACACCGACTACTCCCGATATCCTTTTAACTATGATCGTCTAAATTCCAATAACAACCATTACTTATCTATCCCACTTGGAAAAGCCCCACACTTTGATGGAAATGATTACTCCATGTGGAGGCAGAATATGAAAATGCATTTGATTTCCCTCAACCCATGTTTATGGCACATTGTATGCACAGGGATAGATATTCCGGATGACGATGAAGAGCTCACCCCAAGTCAAGAGCAGGCCATTCATAGAAATGCTCAAACCGCAGCTGTAATCACATCCTCACTCAGTCGGGACGAGTTCACCAAGGTGGATGGACTCGAAATTGCTAAGGAGATATGGGATACTCTACAAACCGCACATGAAGGTGACCAGCATGTGCGTGAAGCAAAGATGGAGATGATCGAAGGTGAACTAGGAAGATTCGCAATCGAGGAAGACGAGTCACCTCAGGATATGTACAATCAACTGAAGACACTCGTCAAAAAAGTTAGATCATATGGGAGCAAGAAGTGGAATGACCATGAGGTGGTAAAGCTCATCCTTAGAGCTTTTATGCCTCGCAATGTCACGCTATGCTCCATGATTAGAGAAAGCCCCGGATACAAAAGGATGACTCCGGATGAATTGCTTGGTGAAATTATCAACTTTGAAATGATGGAGAAACAAACAAAGCATGCCAAGGAAATTGTCAACCTCACCTCGGCTAAGAAGAAAGGAGTTGCTTTAAAGTCCACCCTCAAGCCTCTATCCAAAGAAGCAAGGGAAGCACAACTAGAGGAGGACAGCGATGACGAGAGCAGTGAGCTAGATGAAGAGGATTTGATATTGTTCATGAAAAAGTTCAAGAGAATAATGAAGAAAAAGCAAGGGACAAAATCAAGTGAAGGCAAGTACAAAGAAAGAACAAAGCCAAAATTGAGACGGGCGTGCTATAATTGTGGTCAATATAACCACTTTATAGTGGATTGCCCATATGAGGAGAACAAGAAGAAGACTAAAGAATCCAAGCCTCAACCCAAGAAATTCTTCAAGAAGAAGAAACAAGTCGAACAAGCGCATATTGGGAAGGAGTGGTACTCAAACGATGAGTCCTCATCATCCGATGAAGAAGAGATGGCTAGCATAGCCATCGAGAGCACGTCAAAGAAATCAACACTCTTCCCTACACTCGTTGCAAGAAAGGGAAATGGCACTTGCCTTATGGCAAAGGAAGGTAAACGCAAGGTAAACATCAAAACCCCTTCCATGCATTCATACTCTAGTGATGATGAAATATATAGTGATGATGAGGATATGCTAAATGGACTAGATAGGAAAACTGCAACAATAATGAAATTCTTACTTGACCAACTTGTTTAGAAGGAAAGGTTAATTGGTTGTCAAGAGGACATGATCATCTCCCAAAAGGAGGAGTATGTCGAACCTAAAAAACTTCTAGAGCTTGAAAAGGAGAAAAATAGTTCACTAGAGCTTGAGTTAGCTTCAAGCAAGAAAACTTGCTTGGACTTAACTGACTCAAATGTTGCAATCAAGGAAAAACATGCTGACCTGACCAAGGTTATAAAGCTCCTTGAAGTGCAAGTTGAGTCACTCAAGCTGAGTGAACCTTCCTCCTCTTCAAACTCACCTTCTCAACCCACTAAAACTGATTTTGCTCATATGTGCACATGTGGTAAAACTGACACCAGATTGAAAGGGAAATCAACCTCCACAAAGGATAAAAATCCTACCCAATGTGGCATATTTGACAAGGAGAAGATCAACTATGAACGTAGTGCATACATGGTCCAAAGACCTCCAAATGTCAACTATGGCATTGGTTACTCTTATGATGAAAAGCTACATGCTGGAAGTCATAAGAATAACAAGGGAAGGATCTCCTTTGTGAAGGGAAGATCCTCTCAAACTGATAAGTCGAAGGAAAAAAACCTGAACTCACATGAATACCGGACTAGTCCGGTCGGTGTCTGGACAAGTCCGGTCATCCGGACAAGTCCGACCCCCCAGACTAGTCCGACTCATAAACAACAGTAGCTTTTACTTAAAACTTTTGATGCTTCCTATGTGTTGATGAGAAACAACCTTGGCAAGGTCTATGCTTATTATGTTGGGCCACGCCATGGGAACACAAAATCCCTTGTGTGGGTGCCCAAATGTATTGTAACTAACCTCCAAGGACCCAAGCAAGCTTGGGTACCTAAAACCAAAGCATAATTTGTTTTTGCAGCCCTATTCCTCTGGTGGATATAAACGGGTTCTAGACAGTGGATGCACCAACCACATGACCGAAGAAAGGAGGATGTTTGTGGAATATGAAGAGAATGAGGATCCAAACGAGGGCATCTACTTCAGAGATAATAGTCAAGGAAGGGTGCTCGGTACCGGTAAAATTGCAATATCCTCTGAACACACACTTTCTCATGTTTTACATGTTGAATCTTTAGATTATAACCTGTTGTCCATATCTCAACTATGTGACAAAGGTTATAATTGCTTGTTCACTAATGTGGGTGTGACCGTCTCTAGGAGGAGTGATGGTTCCATTGCATTCAAGGGTATGTTGAAGGGAAAGCTTTACCTTGTTGACTTCAACAAGGATAAAGCCGAACTCGACACATGCTTGATTGCAAAAACCAACATGGGTTGGCTGTGGCATAGACGGCTAGCGCATGTTGGTATGAGAAATCTTCAAAAACTCTTCAAGGGCGATCACATCCGTGGTTTGAAGAATGTTGTTTTTGAGAAAGATAGGCCCTGTAGCGCGTGCCAAGCCGGGAAGCAAGTTGGAGCACATCATCCCGCAAAGAAGTCATGACTACGACAAGACCGCTCGAACTACTTCACATGGACTTGTTTGGTCCAATTGCTTACATAAGCATCGGCGGTAACAAATATGGTTTAGTTATCATTGATGATTTTTCTCGCTTCACTTGGGTTTTCTTTTTGCATGATAAGTTAGAAACACAAGGAACACTCAAGAAATTCTTCAAGCGAGCTCAAAATGAATTTTCATTGACAATCAAGAGTATTCGAAGTGACAATGGCATGGAATTCAATAACACACAGGTGGAGGAGTACCTTGATGAAGAGGGCATCAAGCACAAATTTTCAGCGCCATACTCGCCACAACAAAAAGGAGTTGCCGAAAGAAAGAACCGAACACTCATTGAGATGGCAAGGACAATGCTCGATGAGTACAAGACATCAGATCGATTTTGGGCGGAAGCGATTAACACCGCTTGCCATGCCGCAAATCACTTTACCTTCATCGACTACTCAAGAAGACTCCCTATGAGCTACTTACCAGTAACAAACCAAACATTTCATATTTTCGAGTTTTCGGTTCTCCATGTTACATCCTGAACAAGAATCCTAGGACTTCAAAGTTCGCTTCGAAGTCCTATGAAGGTTTCTTGCTTGGTTATGATTCGAACACTTACGTCTATCGTGTTTTCAACAAGGCCTCCGGGCTTGTTGAAGTAGCACGTGACGTGGTGTTCGATGAGACTAATGGCTCCCAAAAGGAGCAAGTTGATTCATGTGAATTAGGTAAAGAAGAAGCTCCATGTCAAGCATTGAAAAGAATGGCTCTAGGCGAAGTTCGACCACAAGAACCACCTTCACACGAACATGAGGAAAATGAACCACAAGAGGAGACCATCAATCAAGGGGGAGCTTCAACACAAGATCAACCACAAGAGTATGAAGATGATCAACAAGTCAATGAAGGCAACCACTTAGGGGGAGAAGCAGACAATCATGAAGACACAACTCCTGAAGTGTCACACCCAAGAGTGCACCAATGCGTCCAAAGGGATCACCCAATCGACAACATCATCGGTGACATCCAAAAGGGAGTAACCACTAGATCTCGCATAGATAACTTTTGTGAGCATTATTCGTTTGTATCCTTTTTGGAACCACGCGGGATTGAGGATGCATTGAAGGATCCGGACTAGGTGGTGGCGATGCAAGAAGAATTGAACAACTTCAAGCGGAATGAGGTGTGGGAACTTGTGGCAAGACCCAATGCAAACATCGTCGGCACCAAGTGGGTCTTCCGCAACAAACAAGACGAACATGGAGTGGTGACAAGGAACAAGGCGCGACTTGTGGCCAAAGGGTACTCACAAGTCGAAGGTTTGGATTTCGATGAGACTTTTGCTCCAGTAGCTAGGCCTGAATCTATTAGAATATTACTTGCATATGCTACTCACCATGATTTCAAGCTATATCAAATGGATGTGAAAAGCGCCTTCCTCAACGGACCGATCAAGGAAGAGGTATACGTGGAGCAACCACCCGGATTTGAAGACGAAGAGTTCCCCGACCACGTATTCAAATTGCGTAAGGCTCTCTACGGACTCAAACAAGCTCCTAGAGCTTGATATGAGTGTCTTAGAGACTTCTTAATTGAGAATGGTTTTCAAATTGGCAAAGTAGATTATACATTATTTACCAAGAATTTAGATAATGATCTTTTTATTTGTCAAATTTATGTTGACGATATAATCTTTGGGTCAACTAACCAATCTTTTTTAGTGGAATTTAGCAAGATCATGACAGACAGGTTTGAGATGTCAATGATGGGAGAACTGAAATACTTATTGGGATTCCAAGTGCGACAACAAAAGGAAGGAACGTTCATAAGCCAAACCAAGTACACGCAGGACATACATAAGAAGTTTGGCATGGACAAGGCAAAGCCCATAAAGACCCCCATGGCAACAAATGGCCACTTGGATCTCAATGAAGATGGACCTAACGTCAACCAAAAGGTATATCGCTCCATGATTGGATCTCTACTCTATTTATGTGCATCTAGGCCAGATATTATGTTGAGTGTATGTTTGTGTGCAAGATTTCAAGCCAACCCTAAGGAATGTCACTTGACAGCCATAAAAAGTATCTTGAGATATTTAGTTCATACACCCAACCTTGGTCTTTGGTACCCAAAAGGCTCAAAATTCAATCTCATTGGTTACTCTGATGCAGATTATGCTGGGTGCAAAGTAGATAGAAAAAGCACCTCCGGCACATGCCAGTTCCTAGGGAGATCCTTAGTTTCTTGGTCCTCCAAGAAACAAAATTCCATTGCCCTATCCACAGCTGAAGCGGAGTATGTTGCAGCCGGGAGTTGTTTTGCACAACTCCTTTGGATGCGACAAACTCTAAGGGATTACGGTTACAATATGAACTGTATTCCTCTCCTTTGTGACAATGAGAGTGCCATTAAAATTGCCCACAATCCAGTTGAGCACTCAAGAACTAAACACATAGACATAAGACATCATTTCTTGAGAGACCATTCCATGAAAGGAGATATAACCATCTCACATGTCAACACCCAAAAGCAATTGGCCGACATATTCACCAAGCCACTTGATGAAAAGCGTTTTGCGAACTCCGAAATGAACTAAATATCCTTGATGCTCGGAGTGTGGCTTGAAAGGTTGCATACCTATATGAATTCTTCAAAAATGTTGATTGAATTGTGAAAATCATCTCCCTCAATTTTTTCTCGAAAAACTATGTCTCAATTACTAGATCTTGATGAATTATGATCATTGTGCGATTGTTGTATGCTTACTGATCAAATTCATCAAGATTAATTGATTTGTTTTGCCCCTCTATTCTCTATTTATGAACCTTCAAATATATATGAATGGGCTATGCAAATTTCTCCCGGTGACCACGGACTAGTCCGTGGTTACCCGGACTAGTCCGCCCATGCAGACTAGTACGCTGAGTGTCGGTTAGTCCGGACTAGTCCGCTAGACCACGGACTAGTCCGATATAGCTCTTTGGATGAGCTCGGACTAGTCCGGTCATCTCCGGACTTGTCCGATTTTTCGTGTACATAACCCTAGCCGCCACCAAACCCTAATTCCTCTCATCCCCACTCTTCCTCACGCACTCTCTCTCTTGCGCTCGAGCTCCCAAGGTGATTCCTTGATCCCTACATCAAAAAGGTGTGCATTTGGGCGCAAATCAAGCTTGACCTCGTGCGGATTGAAGCTAGCGGACTTGTCCGGGCTCCAACTCCCTAATCCTCAAGCTTCAATCGATTTCTTCGGTAATTTTCTCCCAAACCCTAGAAATCTTGTTTTTCTCCATTGTTTATCGAATAGCCTAGCATCTTCCACTAGATACATGCCTCTTTGATGTACTACATTTATGATAGACTTGTTATGCATTAGGAATCAGCCTTTGTCCAGTCTGTTAGGTTTTTGAGGATGAACACCGGACTAGTCTGTGCCTGTGCACCGGACAAGTCTGATGTTTCTGAACTTAAAACCTAATTCTTAAATTCCTCAATGCACTTCCTTGCTATCTTTTCATACCTATGCCTTGTATCACTCATCATCATTCTTGCAAATGCAGATCATGTCGAGCTCAAACGATGAAATCTCCGACTTTGAGGCCGATATGGACCACGAGGTGGCACCTCGGACTTCGACGGGTCTTGGCAAGAAGCGCCAAGAAAGACTCTCCGAGCCTGCTCCTTCCCCTCCTCAGGTTCGAAGGAAAGTGCTAGCGAAGAAGCCGGCCTCCAAGGTGCCAGCTTCTAGGGCTAGTGGTGGCCCCAGCTCGGCATGTGCCCGCCAAGCAAAGGGCAAGGGAAAAGGGATAGCGACGGGGCCAGTCGGGCCTTTGAAGCTACATGCTCCCAGGGAAGGGGTCCGGGACCCTACTGAGGAGAAGTTCAATGGCAAGGGCAGTGACTCAGCCGCTAAATTCAGAAGCATTCACTGGTATGGCAGGCCGAAGCAAGCTACAGATGGAAGGTTCTGGTGCAACTTCCATGCTGACTTCTACAGATTGGTGTATCTGCCAATGAAGACACCAGTGGTGCGCAGTCAGTGGATTGACTGGGCACACCTTGAGAGGAAGATGTGCTCAGCTTTTGATGAAGTAATTGCAGCAGTTGAGAGAGATGGCTTGAATGACCTATTTTCCTTCAAGTACAACTGGAATGATGAAATGGTGGCTCAATTCTATGCCACCTGCCACTTTGCAAGTGATGAGGAAGAAAGAGTGACTTGGATGACTCATGGATCCAAGTACACTATCTCTTATGAAGAGTTTGCTAGGATGCTGCATCTTGACACCTCTAGCAATGATAATGTGGTCGTCCACAATGTTGGTGTCATCGACAAGGAGAGGATGAAGTTTCTCTATGGGCCAAATTCAAAGTTCATCCCTCCCTCCACAAAGAACATGAAGCCATTCTTTGTGGTGCTGAACAGGGTCTTGAGGAAGACCATTGCCCCTAAGGATGGGAATGCAGGCAGTGTAGAAGGATTCCAGACACTGATGAAGATCATAAGCAAGGACAGAAAGTTTGATGTGTTTGACTACATATGGAATGATATGGTCGACATCTCCAGCACCCCCAATAGGTCATGTGGCTATGCTCCCTATCTCATGTTTATGATTGAGAAAGTCACAGGGATTGAGTTTGTGAAGGATGTGGAGCATACTCCCTTGAGGCCTCTGAAGCCTCAACCAGTGAATGTCCAGGCTGCTCCTTCGCCGACCTCCAGTCCCGAGGCATCGGCAAGATCAAGTGAAGGTGCCAGAGCTGTCCCTACTTCTAGGGAAGCCCCTCAGAGAGGATCAGCTAGTGGGATCCTCAAGTATCTTGCTGCTATATTCTCCTCTTGCAAGAAGGCCGAAGTGAAGGCCCACAAGATCAACCAGAAGAGAAAGGAGGACATGAAGTACATAAAGGCCAATGTGAAGCAAATTTGCCAAAAGCTGGAGATCGAACCCATTGGATCTCCAGTGATCTCTGAGGACTCTGATCCAGACTACACTGAGCTCGCGCCCTTGAACCCCTCCGAGCTTGCCTACTTTGGCATTGGGGGCTCGAGTAGCTCCGTCCCTCATCCTTCTCCTCCTCGTCAAGCCGATGATGAAGAAGACGAAGACGACGACAAGAGGACCGACAGTGAAGAGTGAAGACCCTAGGACCCTCCTCTCCTTCCTTTTGGTGTCTTGATGCCAAAGGGGGAGAGATTGAGGGGGAGTCTTAGCTTTAGCTGTAGGATGCGAGGAGAGAGCTCTTTTTTTTCTACCTTTGTGATTGTAGTGTTTTAACTGTGTTTCTATGATTAACTTTAGTTCCGTGATGTAATGCTTACTTAATTTGAGAAGTATTGGTTAAAATCTGTAATTTTGCTCCTGGAATGACATATGTGCCTTATTTTGGTTGATTAATGCAAATTATGTCACTCTCAATGTCTTAATATACTTAGTTATGCATCCCACCATAAATAATGCACATATGGATAACTCTTTCATTGCTTGATGTATTTTGATTCATATGTGCATAATTTATGAAAATCTCAATTTTTGTCATATTTTGTGAAATCTCAATTGGTTGTCATCAATCACCAAAAAGGGGGAGATTGAAAGTGCATCTAGGACTCCCTTGTGGGTTTTGGATGATTTATGACAAGCAACTGGGATCCTAACCTCTTTATTGAGATGAATGCAGGCCCATAATAGAAAAATGAGCAAAATACGAAAAAGAAGGGATGAGGAGGAGCAAAGTGGAACTGAGCTCAAGGAAAAAGAATAGCAGATTATTTTGTATGGAGTGTGTTAAGGAAACACACCCCAAGAGCTCAATGATAATTAAACACACACATTGCACAGAGTTACACAGGACCGTACTAGTCCGTTCACCACCGGACTAGTCCGATAAACCTTTCTGCACCAGATCGGACAAGTCTGATATCTGTCGGACTAGTTCGATATCCTTCTCACTAGAATCGGACTAGTCCTCCCCAGTGCAGACTAGTCCTCAAAACACTACACAAGTCACACAAAATCGGACAAGTCCGTTATCAACCGGACTAGTCCGATATCCTTTCTGATCCACTTCGGACAAGTCCGATGTTCACACGGACTAGTCCAAAAAACCCCACTGATCTAAATCAGACAAGTCCTCCAAGTGCGGACTTGTCATCCAACACACTTAGGGTTTCACATGTCCGGACAAGTCTGATGGACATCGAACTAGTCTGAAGATTTCCAGTAGCAAAATTGGACAAGTCTGCTTTCAGCCGGACTAGTCCGATATTTCGGGACACTTAGGGTTTGTTACACACAGCACACCAGACTAGTCCGGTGACCACCACGGACTAGTCCGAACTTTCCGAACCCTAACGGTCACTTTTAGAAACCCCATATAAATAGAGGTGCACGACCCACTTTTACACACTCTCGAATCCTAGCGCCGTCACACCTCCCAAGAGACTCAAAAACGACCTCTCTCCACGAAATTAAGTGGACAATCATCCAATCCTTTGAGGATTCAATCTAGATCATTGGAGAGACACTTGCTACACAACATTGAGCTCTTAGTTTTATTCTCTGACACACTCCTGCATTTCAATTGTAATTTTTGAGTGTGTTTTCGGTGGTATTATGATTTGTAATCTAAGGGAGCTCTCAAAGTGTGAGATCGCCCCTTGAATTTGGTCATTCACCCCTTTGTGATTAGTGGAAGAGGATTGGCCTTTGTGGCGATCCAACGAGGGCAGGGTTGGAGAAGACCCGATCCTTTTGTGGACTCCTCAACGTGGATGTAGGTGGCCTTTTGTGGTAGCCGAACCACGGGATAAACACTTGTGTCTTGTTTCATTGTTCATCATTCAAGTTAATCAAATTAATCTAGGGTTTCATACACATTGTTCATCTTACGTTAAATTGTTAAACACAAGACTTAATTGTGATATAATTCAGTATATAGCTGTTAAACTGTTGTTTGATTCTATACTTCCGTTGCACACATAAAAGAATCAAACCAATCAATCAAGTTTAATCAGCTTAGTGTGTGAACACCGGACTAGTCCGCACTTTACCGGACTAGTCCGATATCTCTGGTATTAAACTGGTTGTTGAGTGCTGCAGGATCCGACAAATTTTCAAAAAGGCCTATTCACCCCCCCTAGGCCCACATTCATATATCGCGCATGTACTTTATTTATTGCATATCATTAGTGACCGAGATTTAGGAGGACCCGGAGGCCTTGGACAGCATCCTCCCAGAATGTAACTTCCCCTCCGACTCACAACTAGGCAAGCCTCGATTTGCATTTAAGTGCCATTTAAAAGTTTATATTTGTGTCACTTAGGTCTAGGATTAATTTTGTGCATTATGGCTAAGGTGTTTGTTACACCACTTGCATGAATGACAAATCCCATGAAGTATTGGGTAGGTCTACAGCCCGACGAGTACAAAATGCCATGCTTATGTTTATAGAAATCCTGTAGAAGTCGAGTAGTTGGAATCTAGTCGGGAGATATGATTTTATCACACGGGATGAATTGAATCAAGAAATGGTTTATGAATATGAAATCGAGACCGAGCAGCGGGTAGGATGCAGCGAGACGTGGTCTCACATGCGTATCCTTGCTTGAGTCAATCGAGGACCGATCTGTGTGCGGCCCTGCTGGACAAGGTTGAACTGTACCGGATGCATACTGGCTATATGGAAACCAAGAAACCGATGTAATTGGCTAACCTGGATGTCGAGGCTTACCCTACCATTTTATAGGAGTGGGATGAGGGTAGCAAGGTGTAAATCTGCCAGCGGGCATAGAAGATGCTCCGCGCGGGGACCTCCTGCCCGTTACGGAAGGACCGGTTCGGCATTTGGGTGTTTCCTTTGAAAGGTTGCTGCATACAACATAGTACTGAAGTGTGATTTGATCCTCTTCCGAAATGGGTGTATTTTATATGTTATCCGGGTGTGTCCTAATTGGAATCACTGTTTGTTTGCAGTTATTTGAGTACCGCTTGTTCACTGCACTGTGACGTAGTAAATATTGAAGAAGCAAAGAGAATACGATGATTGAATTATAATTGTTTTGAAACTTTGATTGCTGTCAAATATGAACATTAAAGTTACTTTTCTTAAACTTGTAAGCTGCTGTTAATAACTTGAAAATTTAGGATCAACATTGAGGCGAGTCATTTACTGCAATATCTATGCCTGTGTTACGTATCCCTGCATGTACGGTTCCATGTTTAGGTGAGACGGTTAAGTCTTGCTGATCCTTCATCCTCACGGTTGCTATATTAAGTTTTTTGCGGGTGAGACATATGAGGAAGGGTCCGAAGACAAGGCGATGCCCCCGTCGGCGTATACCACCGAGTGGGAGCCCTGCACGTCGCCGTAAATTTGTGTGTTGCTAGTGTGCAGCGTCTGCGGGCTGGACGGTTGTAATTTTGCATAGCTAGGCTGAGATATTAGCTATGAGTATTATCTTCTGCTGTACATTAAGTATTGTAAAAGACTTCCGCTGTTTATATACATAAAACTTTGGATTTTGTCGTATTCTTTTCATGTGTGCTGTTGGGTGTCGCATTGCATGACACCACCCTTTGTGATTCCTAGGATGTGTGGACCCAGTCCTCACACCATTCAATATGAGGAACAGGATTGATAACCCCGACATGCAAAAGTTTCAAGACTTCTTTCTTTACAACTTCCCGCATTGCATTATTCAATCGCCTTTGAGGTTCCCTTGAGGGGACATTCTCGGGGTCAATAGGAATGCGATGGGTGCATAACGATGGACTAATCCCCTTGAGATCCTCTAGTGAATAGCCAAAAATAGCTCTATGCTTTTCTAACATGGCAATGAGTTTGAGTGTCTCATCATCTAAAAGTTTGTCACTTATAATGACAGGGGCTTCCAATTGCCATTTAGAAAGGCATAACATAGGACTGGAGGTAGAATTTTTAGCTCAACAGGAGGTTTTGGGAAGAGCTCTTCTTTTTGCAATTCAATTGTCTCCTGAAATTTATCCTCCTCTTGGATGAAATCTTCTTCTCCTTCAATTTTAGGGGGTGCTAAGAATTGAATAGTTCTAACCTCCTCTAATGGCTAATCTTGGATGGGAGATTCTGCGGATGTGTTTTTGGAACGCAGGATAGGAATAGAGAACATTCTCCTTCCAAGCTTGACAACGAGGTTTCCTTCCAAGGGAATTTCTATGAGAAATTTCTCAATGGGAATCCCAATAATGATGTCAAAATCTTGAATTTGAACACATGGAAATCAAGGATTGCCTCAATATCTTTGTGTCTGACAGACACCTGTTGCAAAACCCCACATCCTTCAAGAATGTTTCCGAAAGAATCCCGTAATGATTTACATGTTGGTGCCAACAACACATCGCCCAGAATGGCAAGAGCACAATAATCGGAAATTAGATTTGCTCCAACAGCGGGGTTGTATAGGACCCTCATTGGTGTCCCTCTAATGAAACATACAATGGTTGCCAAAGGTGAGGTCATCCAAAGGATTTTGGGTGACTGCTCAACTTCGACAGTCTATTCCCTGCTTAGAATAGAGGTTAACTCCTTGACTATCTATTAGACGAACACTCCATTAGGTGGGTCAGGTGGAGTAGTGGCAATGTTGGTTTCCTATGGCAACAATACTTCGAGGTATTTCTAAAATCTTCAAATATCTCTTCCTCATAGTAGAAGAGAAACCCCGAAGGTTGAATTTCTTCCTCCTTCGTAGTTTTTGTTTCAAGAGAGGATTCCTCTGACAAAGTTTGGGATAAGCAAGAGATAGGTTTTTTCTTGTCCGTGGATTTATGCTCGGTTCTTGACACTACTTCATCTTGATGAGGCTCATTAAGGCCCATAATGAAGGAAGAATTTTCTAGAATTCGGTCTAGAAGATCCTTGCTTTCTTCCGATGTTTTATGGCGGTAAGATCCTCCAGCCATAATATCAAGATGTAGGATAGACTCTTTGTTCAATCCCCTATAGAAGTGTTGCAACGGATCAGGGATGGAAAAATCTAGGCTAGAATTTCTCCAATGAGAAAATATATCTCAAGGTGCACCTATAGATTCCTCCTCCATCTGCTAGAAGCATAGTACTTCCTTCCGCAAGCAAACAATAAGGGCAATTGGAAGGAAAGCAAGACAAAATCTATCTTGTAGTTCATTCCAATCTCTGTTTGTCTTCCCAATGTTGTGATTGTACCATTGTTTGGCTTTTTCCTTTACGGAAAAAGGAAAAAACTTCCTTTTTAGAGTTTCTTGTGTCATACCCTTGATTAGAAGGCATGAACACAATTGTTCGAACTCTCTTAGATGGTGGTAAGGTTTTTTAAAACCTTCTCCTAAGAAGGATTCTTCTGGAACCATGACTATAAAGCGAGGGCAAAGTTCATAGCTAGTAGAACACATGGTTTTCGCCAAAGGCGGTGGCTCACAAAACTTGCACTTTGGGGCAGAATAAGAAAGATTGGTGGGCTGCTCCATCTATGTGGTGATGGTAAGAAAAGGAGAGACTAAGATAAGAAGATACAAATGAGGGTGAACAAGGTTCAAAGATTAACAGCAACCTTTCCCTGGCAACGGCGCCAGAAATGCTTGTTGACGTTTCTTACGTCACAAATAAAAATACGCAAGCGCACAAAAACTGTCGTGTAGCACTTCCCCTTAAGAGAGTATCCCCAAGGGTATCGAATACAAGGAACGTGTGTGCTAATCTTACAAACTAATCCACCCAAGGACACAAAGTTGTTTTGTAGGTAAGGAAGAGAGAGGAATTCAAAGTATTGATTCTAGTTCAAACGAATTTGCACTAGATGCTTGCTTCAGGCAAGGGTTTACCCCTAGCAACACTAGGACGACTCCCGCCATGAGCCTATGGCATAGCTGAACGTGGAGGATTACTAAGGAGACATAGGGATGTCACCACCTATTGTCTACCTCTTCAATATGTGGGTATACAAGATATTCAATGGTGATTTGTAACCTAAGCACCATGCTTACGTTCTAAATCACAACTCTAGTTGTTTCGAATACAAATAAAAAACTAGAGCCTCTAATAAATTAAAGCAATGAACCCACAGGTAACTACTTGTGAAAACTACTATGAATTGAGAATCAAACTTGAATTGAATTCACAGAGGGCTTAATTGATTTGAATAACACTTTTGTAGGGGTACAAGTGTAGAAGAGGGACTTGACAAGCCCAAGCCTCCTTCTCCTAAACTCTTCACCACACTCTCCTTCTACTTGCAGCCTCTAGGACTACTCTAAACCTTAGGAGTGGTATTCTCTTCCCAACTTTTGGTGTGTGTGTGAGGTGAGGTGTGTGTAGAATCGAAGAGCACGTGTAAAACTACCAGAGGGGGTGAATGGTAGATTTAAACTTTTCAGCGGAAGCAAAAAAAACATCCCTCGACAAAAAATTGATCTATTAAAGAAACCATATGTGCGACTAATCTAAACATGTTTAACTGTGACAAAACTAGTATATATTGTATATAATCAAGTCAAAAAGACGCCACAACAAGAACCACAAAAATCCGTCGAGAGAAACTCAAGTTATGATCGAAAGATCGAATAAAGGTCAATCTGTCATACCCGAGAAAAATAGTTCTGGAACACTGCAAAGAAACTCGTGTAGAACAAAAACCACAAATCCAATGACCGTGAAATTTTCACAGGTGATAGAAAATTAAATTTTGAAGAAAAACCAAAAATAATCATGTCAATTGGATCTGTAAAACTCGAGTTATGATAAAACCATCAAAGAAAGGTAGTGTTGTGCAGAAACTCGACGAGAAAGACTTGAAGAAAACAAGTCGGACGAACAAGGCACAAAAGCTCCTTTTGACTATGAATTTTATTGATCAAAACTTATAAGGAAAATCCCCAAAGTCGTCTACTACAAGATCTAGCCTCCCTTGCTTACATAACCAGCCCGAAGGCCAACTCAACTGTAACTAGTACCCGTATCCTACTCAATTCATGAATTGAAACTTTCCATAACTGCTTAAGACTCTTCTATACGTGGATAGAAGCGATCTTAAGACTTCCAAACACCTTAGGAACGTATCCCATATCCCTAAAACAACTCAAATTCGTGACTCACACGAAATCCAATCAAAACCAACTCAAAACTTTCCATATTTGAGTCAAACACGACTCAGCCGTAGGCTGAGTCCATAGCCTAGTCGGTTGGACCTTTCCTACCAATTTTTTACGTCCACATCTCTTCATCACGCCTCGGAACCATGTAGCCACATCCATGCACTCCTTTCATATGTGTAAACATCTTCCAACGACATCCACAATACCTTCATATGCATTGTTCTTGATTCAAACATGCTATGCAACCTCCCGATCAACTCAACCACAACTCCTCCTGAACATGGTTGTTAAACCTCATGGTCTCCCTAAGACTAGTTCAATGGATCCCGTCACCAGCCATGTCTTGAACTCAAGCAACACCTGCACATGAATAAATAACCAATAATTCTGAGCACAAGTCCTCGACTTGACTCTCGTTAGTTTCGAAACCACAACACCTTACGTGAGAACCTCACATAAGCATGTTGCAAACCATAGCAAACTGATAACTACAATTGCCACCAAGACACACAAAAAACATAGTAAAATAATACTAAGCAAACTTTCCATAGACGTAAAATAAGTTCGAAATATTTCTAATTAAAAGAAGAACCATTGCATTCAAGCTCTGAACCTACAAAAGCTAACCGGACCTTGAACCGGAGCTTACCAAAACTAACAGGATCTAGCGCTGGAACTTACCAAAGCTAGTAGGACCTAGCACCGGAGCTAACCAAAGCTAGTCGGACCTAGCGCCTGAGCTTGCCAAAGGTAGTCGGACCTAGAGCCGGAGCTAACCAAAGCTAGTCGGAGCTAGACAAAGAAGTCGTACCTAGCCAAAGCAAGTCAGACCTTGCCGGAGCTACCCAAAACAAGCCGGACCTATCGTCAGACCTTGCTTGAGCTCAGACCTAGAGTCGGACCTTGATGATAAATGTGTTTTGGTAGTATTCAAAACTTTTATCACCATAGCCAATGAATTTAGCACAAGCCAATGTATTCAACACACATAGGTCTCACAATCTCCCTCTTGATGAATGCATTGGCAGCTCCACTTAAAATCCGAACATTGGCTTATTCACATGAAAAGTTTTGAAAACAATTTCTCCCCCTTTTAGAAAATCAAATGAGATAGAAATAAACTTCTCCCTCTTGCATACTTCTCCCCCTTTGACAATGTATTCAACAAGGTATAAAAGAGAAATTTTAATTTGTTATGAGCACATTACAACATACACATATAAAACAAAGCTCATCCAAGTCATACTATCAAGTAACATACACTATCACAACAATGAGATACACAAAGTAGTATAAGCCATGCTAGAGATCAAATGTAATTTTCAATTTTAGCAAGTCATGAGCTCACAAACTTAACTATTTCAAATCCTGAAAGCATGACACTTGTTGTTGCATTTTATTAGTTTTCAAAGCACAAATTTAGATCATATGATATTTGCAAGAGATTATATGCGCATCCGCCTTATTCTAACAAACCAAGCCAAGCCTATGTCATTTGACAATCGAAAGCTTAAGAACATGGTTTTAGTCATATAGAACTTCTTCCAAGTTCGTATCTAAGTGTAATGATAAGCCATCTCTAAAGAAGAAGTGCGATGCATGCATATTCTCTTGATCTTTTCTCAATTTATATTTGTTCATAAAACTCAACATGTGAGTTGATTACTTCATGATGATTAAAAGCACTTGTGATCATGCAATAAGTTCAAAACAGCAAGAAAGTTCGATCATGACCAGATTTAGTGTAAGTAATTATTCCAATTACTAGTCATGGCAAAAACTACAAAATGTATAACACGAGTAATGTAGTAACAACTTTTGGCATGTAAAAAGAATCACAATGTCATATATGTATGAAATATTATGCTCATATGATTTTTAAATTCAAATCCCAAATTTGAATGCCCCCCTCAATTTAAGCCATGAGGATGCATAACCCCTATTTCACTACGAATGTAACAAAAACGAGTGAAATCCAAAGGTTTTGTGAAAATATCATCCAATTGTTGTTCGGTATCTACATGGTGAAGCACAATGTTTCCTTTTTCAACATTATCACGGAGAAAGTGATACCTAATATCAATGTGCTTAGTTCTAGAATGTTGTACGGGGTTTTTAGCAATGCAAATGGCACTAGTGTTGTTACAAAACAATGGAACACTATCCAGATCAACCCCATAGTCCGTAAGTGTTTGAACAATCCAAAGAATTTGTGAGCAAGCACTAGTAGCAGCTACATATTCAGATTCGGCTGTGGATTGTGCTACTGAACTTTGTTTTCTACAGGACCAAGCAACAAGTGAATTACCAAGAAAATGACAAGCATCGGAAGTAATTTTCCTATCAATCCTACAACCCCCAAAATCAGCATCCGAAAAAGCTTTCAAAGTAACGGTTGATGAAGAAGGAAGAAAAATGCCAAATTCTTGAGTTTCATGTAAGTATCTGAGAATTCTTTTGATGGCTTGACGATGTGAAGCACGTGGGGAAGCTTGAAACTGTGCACAAAGACATACGCTAAATTGTATGTCTAGTCTTGGTGTCGTGAGGTACAAAAGTGATTTGATCATGCTTCTATATTCACATTGATCCACGGATTCACCATCTTCATCAAGTGCAAGTGTTGTTGCTGTACCCATTGGTGTCCAAAGAGGCTTGCTTTTGTCCATGTTGAAGCGCTTAAGAAGGTCTCTTGTATACTTCGTTTCATGCACAAAGGTTCCCTCCTTAGTTTGCTTGATTTGCAGCCCCAAAAAGTACGTGAGTTCTCCCATCATACTCATCTCAAATTCCGAACTCGTCATAGCTGAAAACTTGGACACAAGATCATGAGAAGAACAACCAAAGATAATATCATCCGCATACACTTGAATGATTAATGAGTCATTGCCATGCTTAAGCACAAAAAGAGTTTTATCAACCTTGCCCATGGTGAACCCCTTTTCAATTAAGAATGTTTTTAACCTATCATACTATGCTCTAGGAGCTTGTTTTGGACCATACAAGGCTTTAGTCAGTTTGAAAACATGATTAGGAAAATCTAGATTTTCAAAACGAGGTGGTTGCTTAACATAAACCTCCTCATCTATGTAGCCATTAAGAAAATCACTTTTTACATCCATTTGATATAACTTGAAACCTTTAGATTCAGCAAAAGCTAACAAAGTTCTTTGGCTTCTAATCTAGCAATAGGAGAAAAAGTTTGATCAAAATTTAGACCTTCAATTTGTATAAAACCATGAGCAACCAATCTAGCCTTATTCCTAATCTCAACCCCATCCTCACATTGTTTATTTTTAAACACCCATTTAGTTTCAATTAAAGTGTGATCTTGAGGTGGAGGTACAAGTTTCGAAACATTATTTCTTTCATAATAATGTTCATGAGAATGAGAATTGGGGTCAGAAAACCTGGATCTTGTAAGTCATTCATGCAGGCTTCTAATTATCTATGGCGGGGGATGATTCTTGTAAATCCGTAGGGGAATAGATGTCTCACAAGCTTCATCTTCATTATGTGCATCGCAGATTGATGAGCTTGTGGCTTGTGGACAATTAGGACCAGCAAAGATGGTAGTCGGAGCTTGTTCAATGTTCGGAGCTAGACACGTGTCAGCTTCGAAACTATCAGGCCATATCACCGACTCTTCTTCTTCTTCTTCTAAAATACCCTCCCCATAAGGATATGGATCTGTACCTACAATGTTTGAGCTAGTACCTGGGATAGCTTCATGAAAAGACACCTCACAAGTCTCCACAATTTTGTTAGTGTCAAGTAAAAGCACACGGTAGCCTCTAGTATGAGATGGATAACCAAGAAACATGCCATCAATGGATCAGGTTCAAATTTATCAAGATTACCATGTTTCTTAACAAAGCATTTGCAAGCAAAGACCCGAAAGTGTGTAACACTAGGCCTATGTCCAAACCGGAGCTCATATGGTGTTTCACCTAGCTTAGCGCGCAAGAAAACACGATTTGAGACATAACAAGCAGTTGCAATCGCATCAGCCCAAAATTTCCTAAGTGTTTGATATTCATCAAGCGTAGTCCTAGCCATTTCAACTAAGGTTCTGTTGTTTCTTTCCACGATACCATTTTGTTGAGGTACATATGGTGAAGAAAATTGATGACCTATTCCATTTCCAGCACAAAAGTGATCAAAAGATTGATTTTTAAATTTGGTTCAGTTATCACTTCTAATTTATTTTAAAGATCCTAGGTGATTAATAGAAAATCTAACAAATAAAGTTCTAAAGTGACTAAAAGCTTCATTCTTAGATGCCATAAAGTAAACCCAAGAGTATCTAGAATAATCATCAACAATCACAAGAACATACGATTAACCTCCAAAGGATCGAACACGTGAAGGTCCTACGGTGTCAAGGTGCAAAAGTTGACCCGATTCAGTTGTCATGATCATTGTGAGAGGAGTATGTGAACCTGGAACCATCTTAGCATGTCTACAAGAAGAGCACACAATTTCTTTGTCCCCTTTAAGCTTAGGCAACCCACGTATGCGATCAAGAGCACTAACACGCAACCCACGTATGCGATCAAGAGCACTAACATGCATTAGATGATCAAAGCCTACATGACCAAGTCTACGATGCCAAAAATATAAGTTCTTTGAAACATTAGCAACTAGACACCTATGCTTAGAGGAAGACATATCAAAATCAGCTTTAAAAACCCTTCCAAACCGAGACATGTCAAAAATAAGCTCACTATTTGAATCTACAACTTTGCAGCAATTTTTAGTGAAAATAATTTTCAGATTTTCATCTAGCAGTTGTGAAACATAAAGCAAGTTGTATTTTAAATTTTAACAAGTGCCACATCCTTCAAAGTGTAGTGATCATTTACTCTAACCGAACCCTTAGTAATTATAGGAGTTGAAGAATTATCGACAAAAGTAACATTATTTACACGTGACACAGAAGAGAGGGAGAAGAACCATTCTTTGTTACTGGTCATGTGGCATGAGCAATCTGAATCTACAATCCAAATGTTCTCCTTTCTCAAGCATTTAACCTATATAGAAGAACAATACGTCGATGACTCAATACTGGGGTTAGTCAAAAGGCATTTAGGAATCCAGTACTGAGTCACACGACGTGCAGTAGGAAAAACACACAAAAGCTGAGATAAAGCAGTAGGTTTATGAGTCAAATTTTGAGATTTTTTGTTCTTAACTACTGACATATAAGGTGTTACTTATGTAGCACAAAAATCAGTAGCTCTGGAGGCAAAAACAGAAGGTTCGGAGGTAACAACAGAAGGTCCAGAGGCAAAAACTGAAGCTCCGTAGGTAAACTTTGAATGTTTTTTACTCATAACAGCTGGTTGCATGTTCCTGACATTCGGTTTAGTATGTGCAGCAAATTTTGCATGAGAGTTATAAGATCTAGCTTGCATTCTTTCCTTTTTATGTTGTTTAGCTAGTCTATAAAAAAAATCTATAACATGACTATCTCTACCACAATAGGTACAATGAAATGTGTTCATGTCTAGAAGAGCATGCAATATGTTTATTTGAACCCGAATTTTACAACATTCCTACAGATTTAAAAACCTCCTCTTTTGGTTTATAAATTGTTTTAATCATACCACTTCCTAATGACTTTACAATTTTAGGTGGATGTGCTTTAGCATGAGCATGAGAATCAAAACCTGAACCAGTTTTATCATTGCAAGATTTGGATGAATTCAGTAGCAAGTCTAGTTTTCTGTCCCCAATACAAAACTGCTCTAGTGTCCTATTCATGTCATCAAGTTTCTTAGACAATTCTAGGCATTTTTCACATGAAGTGGTTCCTTTTAATTTGCAATTAGAACAATATTTAACTTCATGAGAACGTAAAGCATTGTTCAGTATAGAAATTTCATTCAAAGCATCTTTTAGTTTGTTTCCAAGATCATTACAGGTAGAACAATGCAAATCAATTGTAGAACAAGAAGCATCTTTTAATTTTCTGTCATTAAGTGCAGCAAGCTTTTTGTTCTTTTCAATCTCTAACTCAAGTTTATCAAGAGTGGAGGAGTGTGCACTTCTTAAGGAGGACAATTGTTCATATATTAAATCGCATGAGGAACAAGAATCATCACTAGGAATCAAGGTTTTCAAATGATTAATTTCAAATTCTATTAACTCAATCTTAACAGTATTGTCTCTAAGCTTTTTGTCCTTTTTCATAACAATAACAGTTGCACGGGATATCACACATTTCATTACAAGTAGGACATACCTCTTCGTTGTCACTGTTGTGTTCTGCATCCGCCATACTTGATCTTGAATTGCCCTCCATGTAACACAAGTTTGCCATATCATCTTCATCTTCATCACTTCCAATGTCTACATCACTCGAGCCAAGTTCTTGAAGTGTGGTGTTTAAACTGTTTATCAGTTTGCGTCCTGTAAACACCTTCTTTTTCTTGTTGATATTGGAGAAGAGGACTTGACTTTATTCTGCTTTTCATCACGGGTAGAAGGATCTAAAAGGTTAGGGCAATCTGTACGAAAGTGACCTGTCTTACCACATTAAAGCATTGTTGAGGTCCGTAGCTTCCTCTACTTCTAGTTCTTACATTTTGCAATGCCTTTGAGAACTGAGTAGAGATGAGTGCTAGCTCTTCTTCTAGAATTCTTCTATCTATTCTAGGGTTAGTGAAGACAGCAAAGCAAGTGTATTGCTAGATGAAGATTGACCGAAGCTAGGCATATAACATTGAGAAATAAATTCAAGAGACTTGTTGGGGTTCTTATGTGACATTATGTCAATTTCATGAGTTTTCAATTTAGAATATATCACATCTAATGTATGTGTACTCATGACAGTAGATTCACGAATAGATGAGACTTTCATCTCCCAAATTGACATGTCTAATGCACTTTGTAATTGCCTAGCATTTTCAGCATCTGAAAAATTAACATTGATGCTATGCAAGTTGCTCAGAATTTTGTTAAAGCGAGCAGAGAGGTCATCAATGGACTCACTGGGTTGCATCTCAAAATGCATGTATTCTTTCTTAAACATATCTTGTCTTACCTCCTTGATCGTGTTGGATCCTTCGTGGTAGTCATAAAGTGCTCTCCACACATCGTACGCCGATCGGAGATGTGCAACACGGTCGAAGTTGCTCTGAGTTAGTCCTTTGATTATCAAATTGCGGGCTTTGTTGTTGTTGTCGACATCTCTTACGTCCGTATTTGTGACCTGATCGTTCGGCAGCACGTCGTAAGGCTTGCACACTTTTTCCCCCATATCGCGTATTTCTCCATGACGATTAGTCAAAAACACGTGCGGATCTCAAAGAATAGAGCACCATTGCTCTTATACCAATTTTAGGATTGAAGAGCACATGTAAAGCTACCAAAGGGGGGAGGTGAATGGTAGATTTAAACTTTTCAGCGGAAGTAACAAAAACACCCCTCGACACAAAATTGATCTGTTAAAGAAACCGTGTGTGTGACTAATCTAAACGTGTTCAACTGTGACCTAGTATAGATTGTAGAGAATCAAGTCACAAAGACGTCACAGCAAGAATCGCAAAAATCCATCGAGAGAAACTCAAGTTACTATTGAAAGATCGAACAAAGGTCAATCTGTCCTACCAGAGAAAAACAGTTCTGGAACACTGCAAAGAAACTCGTGTAGATAAAAAACCACAAATTCAGTGAACATGAAATTTCCACAGATGATATAAAATTAAGTTTTAAGGACAGACCAAAAAGAATCACGTCAATCCGATCTGTAAAACTCGAGTTATGATAAAACCATCGAAGCAAGGTAGTGTTGTGCAGAAACTTGATGAGAAAGACTTGACGAAAACAAGTCGAACGAACAAGGCAAAAAAGCTCCTTTTTGACTATGAATTTTATTGATCAAAACATACAAGAACAGCCCCAAAGTCGTCTACCATGAGCTCTAGCCTCCCTTGTTTACATAACCAGCCCGATGGCCAACTCAACTCTAACTAGGACTCGTATCCTACTCAATTCACGAATCGAAACTTTCCATAACTGCTCAAAACTCTCTTATACACAGATAGAAGAATCTTAAGACTTCCAAACACCATAGTAACGTATCCCACATTCCTAAAACCACAAAAATTCGTGACCCACACGAAATCCTATCATAACTAACTCAAAACATTTCATATTTGAGTCAAACACGACTCAGCCGCAGCCTGAGTCCATAACCTAATCGATTGGACCTTTCCAACCAATTTTTTACGTCCACATCTCTTCATCATGCCTCAGAACCATATAGCCATGTCCATGCACTCCTTGCATACTTGCAAACATCTTCCAACAACGTCCACGATACCTTCATATGCATTGTTCTTGATTCAAACATGCTGCGCAACCTCCCGATCAGCTTAACCACAATTCCTCCCGAACTTGGTTGTTGAACCTCATCTTCTCCCTAAGACTAGTTAAATGGATCCCGTCACCAGCCATGTCTTGAACTCAAGCAACACGTGCACATGAATAAGCAACCGATACTTCCTAGTACAAGTCCTCGACTTGACTCTCATTAGATCCAAAACCACAACACCTTACGTGAGAACCTAACATGAGCATGTTGCAAACCATAGCAAATTGATAACAGCAATTGCCACAAAAACACACCAAAAACTTAGTAAAAGAATACTAAGCAAACTATCCATAGATGTAAAGCAAGTTCGAAATATTTAAAAGTAAAAGCAGAACCACTACGATCAAGCTCCAAACCTTGCCAAAGCTAACCAAACCTTGAACCGAATCTTACCAAAACTATCAGGATCTAGCACTGGAACTTACCAAAGCTAGCAGGACCTAGCGCCAGAGCTAACCAAAGCTAGTCTGACCTAGTGCTGGAGCTTGGCAAAGCTAGTCGGACCTAGAGCCGGAGCAAACCAAAGCTAGTTGGAGCTAGACAAAGAACTCGGAGCTAGCCAAAGCAAGTTAGACCTTGCCGGAGCTACCCAAAACAAGTAGGACCTATCGTCGGACCTTTCTGCAGCTCGGACCTAGAGCCAGACCTTGATGATAAAGGTGTTTTGTTAGTATTCAAAACTTTTATCGCCATAGCAAGTGAATTCAGCACAAGCCAATGTATTCGGCACACATAGGTCTCACAGTGTGTTGTTCTATTTATAGGGGGGAGAAGGGTCGGTTCTCGCCACAAAATGCGCGCGAATAAGTCACCACTGACTTCGTCAAGCCGGCAGGAGCCAACACATGGCATTTGACCGGGATTGGCACCACTCCCTAGTCGGCCGACTAGGGAGGTCGGGCGACCTGGTCACAACTCTGTTGGGGCCGTGCTTTCTCTAGGTCTCTGCCAGGTGGGTCCTATCCCTTGATATGGATGCTACACCGTTGTATGGCCTCAGATACTTCTGTTTGTGGGCTATTTGATCCACGTGATGACATGTGGCGTCGCCTGATTCATCAAAATCAAATTTTATGGATTACTCCCTGCATGTCTTGGTATTTTGGGTCCAAATTCACCTGCATACAAATAAACACCAAAACTTTAAATTGGTTAGTTTTTGAACCCTACCACTGTGTTGTGTTCCTCTTTTATGCAAATTATGAGGTAAATTGAGCTCTAAATATGTCCCTTAAGAATCATAAACAGTGTGTTATAATTTCTCTATGTTATATTTTCACTGTTATAGTTTCTCTAATGTTGGTTATAATTTCACTGTTATAGTTTCTCTATGTTCACTGTTACAATTTCATGTTGGTTATGTTCATTATGGTTATAACTTTATTTTGATTGCTTCATTGTTATTATATGTACAAAAATTAGATTCGGGTCGGCTTGACCCAACACTACCCATTTAGGTCCCATTTAGTTGCAAAGTATGTGTCTAAATGGACACGAAGGCGAACGGCGATGGTGACGACAGCAAGCACCAGCGCATTGTTGGCGGACCCCGATGACGCAGGTTTCATCTCTGACCCACTTATAGTCGTCGTATATTGATGGCGGGTCATGAAGGGCATAACGTACGACGAATAACCTAGTTCCTCCCGTTCTTTCCTCCTCTCTCGTTCTTTCCTCGCCTTCTCTATATGTCATCTTTCACCTTACATGGCTAACTGTAAAGCCGTCGTATGTTAACTTGGCTCACCTACTTACGACGGCTAATCCTAAAGCCGTCTTAAATAATTACACAATTGACCTAAAAGCTTGAAGAACTGCACCATTTTTAGGGGTGCTTTGTAAAACAAGCGAGGTTATGCTGTTGAAATTTTATTCGGATTCAGGTTTTGTGTCTCGTCATAAGCAGGATAAATTCTGCATTAATAAACGATAATTTCACCGACGTTAAACTAAAGAGTCAAACATGGGTGAAGACCACAGTTGGATGTATACTAATGGAAGAGTAGAACTGGTGGTCACTTAGATGAGTGGTACACCAAGTTAGATGAATTTTCGGATTGAGCATTTTCATTGTCAATAGATGATAAGGTGCGATGCCCACATATGAAATGTCGGAACACCATGTTTTTGAACAAAATGGAACTTTCATTTCACTTATGTTGAAATAGTTTCACGCCACATTATAAGGTGTGGACCTTCCACGGCGAGACTAAGTTTCGAGTAATAGAAGAAGTGGATGAGGATGATGATAGAACGGAAGTTGATAGGATGGATGAGATGCTAGAAGCTATGGAAGCAGAGGATCCTCTTACAATGGAGGCAGACAAGTTCTTCGACGACCTCAAGAAATCAGAACAGCCATTGCATGAACACACGCATGTGACCGTCCATGCTTTCATGACCAGATTTATGGCAATTAAGTCTAAGTACTAGTAGGGGTCAACAGGAAGAACAACCACAACCAAGATAACCCCTTGTGTTTAGTTAAATGCATGGTAAGTGTATCTAACTTATGTTTATATATTCATAATATATTGTTCGTACTAACACATATTGACAGGAGCATGAGACAGGGGTGCCGCCGACCCCTGCTGAGGTCTAGAAGAGAGTTCACAGGGACCCTTCTCAGCCTCAGGGGTGCAGTCAAGCCACAACCGAGTGACTGGTAAGTTTAGAAATCATTCATATTAATTATAACGATACAGATTGTTGAACTTACACGTTTTTCTTGTTTTTCAGTCTAGGTACGGAGAGGAGGCTAGGAGGATACACGACGCAGGTTTCGATTGGAAACATGAACCAATCGATCCTCAAGCCGCGTATGCAAGTGGAGGTGGAAAAGCCCACGGAAGGTGAGTTCGTAATTCATTTTATTGTTTTCAATTCAAGATATTTCAATTCCATATTGATGATTATTTTTTTATAGGCTCGCCATATTCGACAAAGTTGTCGACTCGAGGGTGGCGTGACATGCGAGAGGCAGCTCCACGCGGGCTTTGTCAGCGGGCCCGAGTTGCCGTGTTCTAGGTGGAGACACTCGCATGTCAGGTCGAGGAGGGCAAGGCAGAGATGAAGGTGGCGAAGGCTGTGATGCAGGCCACCATCTCCTACTAGCAAGCCTACATGGAGCAGATGCAGGAGGCGATGGAGGTGCAAAGGCTGGCAATGGCGGAGGAGTTTTAAGACTAAGTAATTTAAAATCGTCGCATTTTTAATAAAATGTAATAACCTGTAACATTTGCAATGACAAAGTTTTTTTTCAAGACCACAGAGTCTAGGGGTTGCAGCTCGAGCTACCTCCACTGCCACCAGCAATTCCACCGCCAGAAGTGCACGTACCACCGCCGATGCACACTTCTCTGGGTTTTTAGGTAATCAAAAACGTTCTTACTTAGTCTTAATTCATAAAACATAGGCAAATCTAATTCAACTTAGCTATTGTAGTCTTACTTAGTCTTAAATAATCAAACATAGCCAATCTAACTCAATTATCAAAAGTAAGTTCAATATGATCAATTCTAGCTTGTTTAATCATATCTAGTAAAAAACAAAGTTACAAACTAATCAATATGTCTAAAAAATTATATGTATTGCAGGCATCGAGGACAGAGGCTCAAACTCCGTCGCTATCTATACTGGCGTCTGGACTGACACACGGCAAGGACGTTGGCAGCATGGGAGGTAGTAAAAGGGATAGCAGATAGCCTCTCTCTTTGTTTTGTGTTTTTGTTTTGTGATGGAGACGCTATATCTTTTGTGTTGTGATGCTATGTGACTGTTGTTGATATTTCCTAGCACTACTAACAATTCATTCCTAGCAATGGTGCCAGAAATGCTTGTTAATAGGTTTTAGATTATAGATGTAAGTCCGCAAGTGCACGGAATCTATTGATGTAGCATTTCCCCTTTTAGGGTATTCCTAAAGGGTGTCATTTATATTCTCCCAAAGGAAGGCTAGGTGGAAGCAAAACAATCTTCAAATGGAGAGGCTAGGTTGGTCTAGGTAGGGTTCTAGCAAGGATGGGTAATTGATAATTGGAGGTTGTGTGACACACATAAGAGCATGTTATCCTAATGGGGGTAAATGAGGTAAAGAGGGACTAGGTTAAGAGTTATTTAGATACTCCTACTATGCTTCTAGTGTACATATACATAGCCTAAGTTAGTCACTAATGATCATGTTAATTATGAATTCTCATGCTAACTGGATTAACACATCGGGCACGGGTTTACCCTTAGCAATACTAGGATGACTCCCACCAAGAGTCTGTGGCATAGCCGAACATGGAGGATTACAAAGGGCAGATAGGGCTGTCACCACCTACTGCCTACCTCTTCAATCCGTGGGCCTACGAGACATTCAACGCTACTCATCTATCCTTGCACCATGTTAGCATATTAAGTAATTACCTTAAGAGCCTAAGCACAAGCCATCCTAAGGCAATGAACTAAATCATCGTTGAAACAATGTTAATTCATAGCATAAGTGATTCATATTATCATAATCATGTCATAGCTAATTAGACTATAGTGAGGGTTTGTAGTGTTTATGATGATATAATGAGAATGGTACAGCATAATCATAAATACTACTCCTACCACATATATGGAATCCACAATCAAAGAAAAAACGCTTCATCCAAGTATATGAACAATAGAAGACTAAAGATAACATATTTATTAAGAACAAAGTCATAAATACAAATAGGAATATTAGAGCCATACCTTTCCAAATTAGGAATTGGGAAGAGACTCCTTCTACTCCTCTCCTACTTGGAATATGGACTAGAGGCTCTCCTATCTGTAGCCTATACTCCTCTAAACCTATGGAGAGTAGTGGATACAATGGATGAATACTCAAGTTGTGTGTGTGTGTGAAGTGATAGTAGGGGGTCCTATTTATAGCTAGAGAAGGGTTGGTTCCCGCAACCAAAAGCGCGCGGGTCAGTATTCATCGTTATCATGGCACCACAGGATACATGGAAGTTGACCGCATTTGGTGCCAAGACTTAGTCGGCTAACTAGGGGGGTTGGCTGACCTGGTCTTGGCTCCATCTGGGTGTGCTTCCTCCAGGTCACTTCCAGGTGGGTCCCCCTAACTGTATGTGTGATACACTGTTGGATGGCCTCGGATACTTCGGTTTGTGGGCCATTTGATCCATGTGGTGCCACATGTCAATGTCTAATGTTGTGGGATGGTATTTTATAGGATTGCTCCCCCTTTTTTACCTCATTTCCTTTAATAATTCCCTACATGCACTATTTCTCCAAGGAAAAGTGGAAATAGGTTAAATAGAAAGGTGATGTTTGCAAGAAATGACAATTCCTTCACATAACTGAGTTATATTGATGAGTGAAATTGGTATATAACAACCGTCAACAAACTCCCCCAACATTATCCTTTGATTGTCCCAAGCAAAGTCAAGACTTTAGGTTGATGATAAGGAGTTGCTACAATGTTCTATTTTTCACAAGTACCATGTACACAACAAAATACTCTATCTAGTATTGCAAAATTTGGCATGGTACTTCACCAATATTAAGTCACTGTAGGTCTTATGCCATCTCCTATTCATGGGTGGTTGAAAGATAGAATAGCAATTGGAGAACACATACCCTAGAAATCAAGTTCCACTCAAATTCCGGAGAGTTCAATTTAGATTTTAAGTATCTCAATTTGATTTTCTCGCTCTCTCCTTTATGTGTAGTGGAAATATTTCTTCACCAAAGCATTGTGCCTAAATTCATCCTACCTCTAAATAGGGCTTGTATGTGAAGCTTGGTAGGGAATGTAGTAGGCATATTTGCAACACATAATATTTCTAAGTTGAAAGGGCAAGCCGTAGGAGAAATCAATCCAAAAAAATTGATCCAAGACTTGTGCATGTGTGATGGAATGGAGTGGATGTGGTATTGAGATGACTCATTTTTGAGTGAACTCTCTTATTTTGCACGGATGAAATATGGCTACTTTTCTCTCTTTTTTTATGATGCTTATGATGTAAGCATGCATATTCTTTTTCTTTTTCGTGTAGCCATGTCTTCCACTCCCTTTTTATGCAATAAATTTTGGAGAGTGTACTAAACATTAATGATATGGAGTTTCTATTTTTATTGTGGAATGGTGGTATGATGGGATTTTGCTTACTTCTAGTGTAGAAGTATAGCATGTGCAAGTGAACTCTTAAATTCAAAAAGTAATGAATGAAATCTCACATAGGTCTATACTACTTTGACAAAGCTCAATGTGAAGACAAATAGCATATGCATAAGGTCTATCAATGTGATGTATCATATTGCTTTGGTAGGTATTTCCAATCAAATGAGAGTAACTTAAATCTTTTTAGAATTTATTTGCAAATCCATGTTTCACTTTCAAACTAGGAATAGCAACCCTATTTCTATATCATATCTCACAACAACTTAGAATGGATGAAGCTTTTGCTACGCACAATTTTCAAATCAAGGCAAAAGCAGTTTTAGCCAATGAGAGCAATAATTTGGAGAGTAGTAAGTTGTAAACTAGGGACTTAGGAAAATTAAAACATAGCACATTTCATCATTTCATCTATGTGAATTCCAAGTCACTCTTACCGCACATCTATTATTTTATTTGAAAACCAATCTTTACTACTTTATTTTTTTAGACAAGGTGGATGATAAGTGAATGGAAAATAAATATGCAAGGGGTTGATACAATTTACCTCAAGTGGGGGTCCTCCTCCAAGCTTGTTCTTCACTCACCTCTGTGATGAGGGTTCAACCCTTGATGATGGAAGTATGCCACGAGATCGGCTTGTTATTGTTGTTGCGTGGAGTTGATGGTGGTGAATTGAGCGTTCATGTTTTGTTGCTAGTCTTGGGTACTTTGGACATGCCCTTGGAGATTTTTGTAGATGTCGCCCATTCCCACATCAAGCTCTTCCATATTTCTAGTGAGATTCGTCATTCCTAGGCTATAGTCACGATGACTTTTAGCCAAAGAGGAACGACATCTTCTCATGGACGTTGGAGGCAAGCTACTAGAGCTTGAAGTGGATAGGGGTGGCTCCCATGTGGCACCCGGCCATCCATGCCAAGACAGACTTTCGATCTCATACGATGGACGATGAGTACATCTTGGTGCATGACCCGTTGGGTTCTCCTCCTCTTCATACTCTTGGACCGTGGAGGTTGTCGGGGGCATGGCCGCTCTCCTTGTATGACTTCTACTTACCCTGCCACAGACATTACTTCTTCGGGCTTCCACAATGGGAAGAAGGTCAATGGTTATCCTCCGGCAATTGTACAAATGATAATCCAGGTTAGTGTTCGATGGAATTCACATAGAAGGGTCGTTCCAAGACCAGGGGCAGTGTTCGAAAAGAACCTACCCGCCATAGTGCGCGACTCGCCGCTCGTCCCTCCGTTATACCAGTGGCTCACCGCGCTCAGTGTTGCGTTAAGCAAATCTTGGATGACTCAGGTGTGCCAGAAGGCGATGAAGCTGTGGCCAAGTTTCAAGAGATCTTCAAGAAATCGTTGCCAAGCGAAGCCATTGCAGCGATCCGTGAAGCCATGCAGCTGGATAACAAAGGCCTCAATGATGCTGCCGCGGCCATAGCGGTAGAGGAGATAGCAGCTACTGCCTAGCCAGATATCTGGTCTCGGCTTTGTATCCTGGTGTATTGTTTGTTTTCCAGCCATGATTCTTCCAATTAGTGTGTCAGTTTGTTGGTGGTCCGTCGTAACTGGATGTTTTGTATGCTCGGTGTGTAATCAGTGTTCCCGTGGCTCCTCTGCTGCTCGGACTTGTATCAGGAAGTTAGTGATCCTTTGTGTTTTGTCATCAACCAGTCTTCCCTATGGATAGTCATTAACTCAGTATTCTCTCTTGGAATGTGTGTGGCCTGAACACCCCGGCCCGACGCCTTGTGGTTCAGGACCTGTTACAGTCAGCTATGCCGATGATCACATGTCTCCAGGAAACGAAGATGACATCCATCCCAGCTCAGGTGCAAAAGGAAATACTCGGGGGACACCTTACGGGCATGGAATACATGCCGGCTGAAGGTACTCGTGGCGGCTTGCTCATAGCCTGGGATCCAACTTATGTTCTGGTCCAAGACCCTGAAAGAGGCCACTACTGTCTGTCACTCACCATGCAAGAAAGAGGCTCTGATAGTCAGTTCATGCTCACTTGTGTCTATGGGCCCTGTCAGGACAGCAGCAAGAGGGAGTTCCTGGAGGAATTGACCAGCATGAAGCCAGTTAATGGGAGAGCTTGGTTGTGTGTAGGTGATTTCAACTTAATTTATCAGGCCAGTGACAAAAATAATAGTAATGTCAACTGGCAGATGATGGGCTCCTTCAGACACACCTTAGATCGTTGTGAGCTCCTAGAATTCAACCTAGAAGCCAGAAGATTCACGTGGAGCAATGAACGTGTTAGCCCGACTTTTGTCAGGTTAGACAGGATGTTCTATAATCCTGAATGGGACACAATTTTTCCTGACTTCTGCTTGCGGCCTTTATCATCATCGTTGTCAGATCACTGCCCTATTATGCTCAGTCCTCTGCATTGGCCACGGAGAATTGCTAAGTTTTGATTTGAAACGTTCTGGACGAAGGTTCCTGGTTTCAATGAGCAGGTGAAGGAAATCTGGAACTCTGTCCCAGTACAACGATCAGCTCTGAACACTCTGCAAAACAAGCTCAAAGCAGTGGCAGTGGAGTTAGGTAAATGGAGCCGTAAGACTTTCGGTGAAGTCAGAATTCAGCTTTCTATGGCCAATGAAATTATAATGCAACTGGAAGTTGCGCAGGAAGAGCGTGACCTCACTGAGGAGGAGATGACTTTACGACAGGACCTAAAATCCAGATTGCTAGGCCTTGCGGCCATTGAAAGTGCTAGAAGACGGCAGGCCTCAAGGCTCACTTGGATCAAAGCGGGTGATGCGTGCACTAAATTCTTTCATATAAAAGCCAATGCTCGATCATGCAAATTATTTATACCGCCATTGAGACAGGAAGGACATGGCTTTGTATCAACTCAAAGTGAAATGGCGACTACTATGCATCAGCATTTTCAGAACATGATGGGAACAGCTCAGCAACGACTCTCAACTTTCCAATGGGAAAACCTAGGGGTTCCTAGTCTTCAGTCTAATGAGCTTGACAAGGAATTCACGGAGGAGGAGATATACGAGGTGATCAAGGACCTACCTACTGAAAAGGCCCCAGGACCAGACGGGTTCACTGGCAATTTCTATCGGCAATGCTGGGAGATTATCAAACAAGACCTAGTTGCTTCTTTCAGAGACTTGTTTCATCTTCGAGCTGCAGCACTTTGGAAACTTAATGGAGCACACCTCACTCTCCTACCCAAAATGGAGAATGCAGAAATGCCAAGCGAGTTTCGGCCGATTAACCTCATACACTCCTTTGCCAAATTATTCTCCAAAGTTCTAGCACGTCGCCTCCAACCTCACCTGGACACACTAGTGGCTCCGGCACAGAGTGCATTTGTTTCGTGGCAGGTGCATCCACAATAATTTCCTTTATGTACGCAATCTAGCCAGACTGTGTCACCGCAAGAAGCAGCCCACGCTGATGTTCAAATTTGACATCTCGAAGGCATTCGACTCTATATCATGGGAGTTCATGATCGAATTGATGCAAAAATGATGATTCCCGATGAAGTGGATCGATTGGTTGTGTGTTCTATGGTCATCCTCTACATCAGCAATGAACCTCAATGGGACAGTTGGTCAATGGATACGACACAGACGAGGTTTGCGCCAGGGCGACCCCCTCTCCCCATACCTCTTTATCCTCGGCATGGATGTTCCGCAGCGCGTCTTCGACGCTGCAACAAGTGCAGGCGCTCTATCACCCCTCACCGAAAGAGCAGCCAAGATCAGAGTATCATTATATGCAGATGATGTGATCATTTTCATCAACCCGGTCCAGCACGAAGTTCAAGTCGCACGGTTAACGAGAGAATTTGGCATTACAACGGGTCTGCATGTCAACACGGCTAAAAGTTCGGTTACCCCAATTCACTGTGAAGCTGATCTTAACACCATGCTGACGTGGTTTGAGGGTCAGATCAAGGAAATGCCAGTTACGTACCTGGGTCTGCCAGTCTCTACCTCACGGTTGTCGATGGTCCACATGCAACCAATTTTGGATCGGGCCCAGGGTCATCTAGCAGGTTGGCAAGCTGGGTTATTGTCCATGGCAGGAAGGAGAGAACTTGTGCGTTCGGTTCTCAGTATGCTCCCAGATTATGCCCTCTCTGTTTTAAAGGTACCAAGCCAATTTATAAAGTCACTTGACAAGCTGCGCCGTAGGTTTCTCTTGGCAGGGTTTCAAGACCTACACGGTGCAAAGTGTAAGGTCAGCTGGGCCAGAGTTTGCAGACCTACGGATAGAGGGGGACTCGGCCTCTTGGACCTCAACAAATTTGGGTGTGCCCTTCAACTACGCTGGCTCTGGTATCAGGTTCGTTCCCCATCCAAACCTTGGATTGACATGGAGTTACCAGTGGACCAATCAGATCGAGACCTTTTCAACATGGCCACACGTGTCACGGTGCGGAGCGGACGGACCACCAGGTTTTGGACATCCAACTGGACTTCTGGCCGCCCTCTAGCGTGCTCCGTCCCGCGGCTTTTTCACCTTAGCCGGAGGAAGAACAGATGTGTAGCAGATGCCATTCTCAACCACAATTGGATTTGAGATATAATGCACAACATCACTGTAGAGTCCTTGACAGAATTTGTTCAACTCTGGGAGATCCTTCAGGATGTCAGCCTAGCAAATGAGACCCAACAACCGGACCAGATTACTTGGATCTTCAACGCCAACGGGGAATTCTCAGTTCGCTCAGCCTACAACTTGCAGTTTGAAGGTGGTGCAAAGTCCTGGATCCCATTGCGCATCTGGAACGTTTGGGCGCCGCCAAAATGTAAAATCTTCACATGGCTTATGGTTCAAGGAAGATTGTGGACTGCGGACAGACTTCACCGGAGGGGATGGCCCAACCAATATTTCTGCTCCCTTTGCTTCCGAAATGTTGAAATGGCACTGCACCTATTCATGGAATACCCTATCTCGCGCCAAGTATGGGGTACACTAGCAGGTCGACTGGGTGCAAGAATGGTCGACCTGTCCAGCTGGACAGAATCTGGAGATATGGCGAGTTGGTTCCAAAGTCTGTCCACCCTTGGAACCGGACATGGAGCTCGAGGTTCGCGATCTCTGGCAATCCTCACCTGCTGGTCACTCTGGCGTGAACGAAACCGCAGGATTTTCAATCAAAAGGAGCTGTCCCCGCAGCAAGTTATCAATGAAATTTTAGAGACGTCCAGGTTGTGGTCCATGGCGGGTGCACAAGGGTTACTAAACGTGTAAAGACCAACTAACTAGTGTCAGGCTGGCTTGTGTGTTAGTGTACCTCTAGTACACTCGGTTGTATTTGCCTCTGTAAACTTTGATCTCCAACCTTATTAATATATGGTAGCAACGGCCAGGTCTTTCTAAAAAAAAATAATCTGGGTTAGGTAACCGAATTTCATTGACAAAGCTGGGACAATAAAAGAACAAAGAGCCATCTTGATCATGCTTTAGGGTATGTCCTTGCATTAAATAATATTCATTAATAAATTCTCTTTCATTTTCAATATACTCAAATGAAGAATATTCTAGTGCCCCTACCCTAGTAGCAATACGAGTACTCAATGAAGTACATTCAATTGACCCTCTTCTTGGAATGTATTTAACCATTGTGTCTTAATGGCAATATCTGGAGAAACTTTTATCTTTATAATCATGACAAATAAAATTTTTAGCTCATCTTCAAGCACTACCCTTACATCTCCTCTAGGAAACATAGTCATTGCCACCCATCAATGCATAAAGCATAAAGTAGAGTTGTGTAAGTGGCTATTCCTAGGTGCACTACATTTGACCTCACTAGTTAAATCTTTCCAAAAATTTTGTTTGTTAAACTTAGGCAAAGCGTCTAAATCTAGCAAACAACATTTATGGAAGCCTAGGATTTCACATAGTTCTTTCAATAGGATGTTGTATTCTTTTTGAAACAATCTAAAAGAAATACTGTCAGATCCTATTTTGAGTGTGCAAAGGAATTGCATGGAGAGAAGGCGTGAACCTCTCTCTTCTATATGAGAAAAGTTTTCCCATCCTAGTGCACGCCAAATGGAAAAGAGCTCAGAATCCATACCTATTTTGGAGATCAAATCCGGATCATAAGCTTTTGTATGAGAAAACTCACAATCTTGGAGTAGCTTGCGTGCTTGATCTTCAACTTCACTTTGTATGTCGAGGTCGTCGTTGTGAAGAAGTTGGTGTTGGTTTCTTCTCTCACCCATGGGAGTGTCCTCACATACACTCCTCCTCCGTGAACATGGTGTAGCAACGGAAGATGGACGTGCACTTGAATCTCCACTATGGCTTGAGCTTGCAGCCTCCATACTCTTCCCAAACAACCTCTTCAATCCTTTCATGGCCACAACAAACAAGAACACAACAAGGCAAAAACTCAAAAGAGGTGATGTTAGCAAAAGCAAAACCCCGACGAATTTTCCATTAAAGAACTTGAGAGCAAATTGCAAATGCAAACAAAAGCAAATCTTTTTAGTTGGATTTTGAGCAAGAGTACTTCAATGAAGAGCAAGAAAAACAATGTGAGCAAGAGTGACTTTGGGGAGGTATGAAATGATGTGAAGTGTGAGGACGAATGCTCCTCATGGCCACCATTTATAGTGTGCACTCCCCAACAGTAACTAGGAAACCATATGTAGCCATTGGAGGAGAGAGAGCCAAAATGGCCCTTTTCGCATGTCGGGCAAACAGGGAGGTCAAAACTAACAAGTGCCCCACCCCCCCGTTCTCCCTTTTGGCAGGTGGCTCCCCAACAGCTATGGAATTAGCACGCTAATGAATTATCACTTTTACACGTCAGAAAATTGTTTTCCAAATAAAAACTCTTTTCTCGAAACCCAACAATTTATTTTTGTGAAAAATAAAGACCTAAAAACGATATTTGAGAATAGAAGATTCTCAACTTGCTAAGAAAAACAAAATATGCAGTGGGGAAAAATCAAACTAAATGGGGAAAACCAAATGAACAGAAAAGAAAAATTAAAGAAAAGGATAACTACCAAGTTAACCTATTGGCTAGGACTCACCACTGCTCGATGAGATGGACATTCCTCATTCTTCATTTCTTGACATCTGTGCCCGGAGGTATGGGCTCGGACGGCATGTCTTGATTCTTCCGCCGTTCCTTCTTTGGCAGCTTGGTGGACTTGGGCCTTTGGGTAGGCCCGAACTTCTTCGTCTTCTTAGGGTGTCGGCATGGACGATAATATGGGTTTTCTGCATGGATCAAATTCCTCATTAATGCAATGAGCGAGTCCACCTTTGGAGGTGTGATTTTGACTTCTTGAATGTGTTTAACATTCGCCCCAATGTGGATCATGGAGCATTGTTCCAACTTCAGGCGAAAGTTAAACTTCTCCTCCTTGCCATTTATATGGAAGTGGATTTCTCCAGCTCCCACATCTATGTGAGCCTTCGCAGTGCTAAGGAATAGTCGCCCAAGAATGAGCAGCGTATCCTTCTCGACATCCATGTCGAGCACCATGAAATCCATGGGTATGAACCAATTCTTAATTTTCACCGGAACATCTTCAGTGATACCGCCCGGATAACGAACTCAAGAATCAGCTAGTTGGAGCTGCATTGGTGTTGGAATAAGCTCCGTGAAGTTCAGTTGGTCGAAGACCACATTGGGCATCACACTCAAACTTGCTCCAAGGTCACAAAGGGCCTTGTCAAAGTGGTGAGCCCCTATTGAGCAAGATATTGTAGGACATCTAGGATCCTTCAACTAGTTGCCTCCTTGTAGAGAAATCATGTTGTCACATTCCACAGGGGGTTCGGACTGTCCTGGCATCTTTCCATTCTACACTTGAGTAACAACAACTGCTAGTTGAGCCAACTGAGTTTCTAACATCTTGTTGAAACTCAATTGATTCTTGAAGGCTGAGGATAGTCCTTAAATCTGGCATTAATGCTTTCTAGGGTCTTGTCATTAGCCGTCAGCTTCTTGGATAAAACATCATTGATTTTTCAGCTGGCCAATGGCAAGTTCTCTCAAGTTGGGTTGATTTCCGTTGTTGCCATTGTTGTTGTACCCTCCTTGAAATAATGGGCGTGGTTGGCACCACCCTTGACCTCCTGGACGATAGCCATTGTTGGCTACGTACAGGACATCTTCACGGGTTTCTGGGCAGTCATTGCCCAATTCAAATGAGAAAGTTTGGTGCACTCAAAAGGTGAAAAATGAAGCGGTGTACAAAAAGAGAAAAGCCCAAGTAACAACTGAAGCGCAAAGTAGGTTTAAATGTATAGAATGTTTGTGAGAGACACATGGCAAGAGCTCAAGTCTTTGCATAGGGGTAAGGGCTTAAAATCACCTAAAAATTCAATGAGCACCGTACTAGTCCGTTCATGGACCGGACTAGTGCATTCAACTCTCTGTTGTCTGTGCACCGTACTAGTCCGACCGTTTACAGGACTAGTCCAATAAACTTTCTAGATCCACATTTCATAGTGTACTGGACTAGTCCGATCTTGGATCGGACTAGTCCGTTCAAGTCTCTGTAAAACCATTACGCTACACTCCATACAAGTCCATCCACAGGATCGGACTAGCCGTTGAACTCTATGATGTTCTATAACACGTAGCACCGGACAAGTCCGTTTATGGACTGGACTAGTCCGTTCAACTCTCTGGTGTTCAATGTCAAAGGGCACTGGACAAGTCCAGACACCTACCGCGCTAGTTCGGCATACCTTGCACAATTAGGGTTTCTAGTGTACCCACCAAACAAGTTCGGACCCCAGGGCGGACTAGTTCGGTTGTCAGTATCCCTAACTGTCGGATTGTGATTCTGGCAATTCTCCCGGTACTACCGTTGGAATCCCGCGGAGTTCTTAGTTCTGTTGTGGGCGCGCGGAGATTCAGAAGAAGGTGGTGATTTGACACAGGGATTTACGTGGTTCGGGCAGCCTGAGTGTAATACCCTACTCCACGGGTGTGAGTTGTTGTTGTATTGAGCGTCTGAGCGCTTGTGTGTGAGAGACCAGAGTGTCTTGGAGTCTTAGGCGCGTGTGGACTTGTCCTCTCGTGTATCACTCGGCCAGTCCTTTTATAGTACAAGGACTGGCCGTTACATCGTTAGCCTGGCCTGACATGTGGCCCTGGCGGTTACTGATGCTTAATATACAGTTAATGTACTTAATTCCCCTTAACAGTGTGATAACGCGCATTGATGGCGCATTACTGGTATTAAAGGACCTCTGATCGTGTGTCATTATGATAGCATTAATGACACATAATCGGGTCTTGAAGCTTTAATTGTTCCTTGAAGGTCCGAGCCATTGGAGGTTCACCAGTCTGCTTGTTGAGGTTGAAGGTCCAACGGCTGGACGTGTGGTAGCTCTGGAGCTTACTATCTTGGACGAGTAGGTCCGATGCTGCTGTACACGTGTCGGTACCAGAGCTTCCCTCTATCGGGGGTTAGGTCTGGGGGTGCCACACAGGTATATAGTCTGGAGCTTTCCCATGTATGGAATGTAGTTCCGGTTTTAGGATACACGTGGCGGCACTAGGACTAACCATAGAAGGGAGGCTGGTCCGGTTCCGTATGACACGTGGGGCCTTTGGAGGTATTCAACTCAGATAGGTGGAGTTCCATTGCACTCTTCGCAGTTCCAAGGGGTATTCAGTACGCAGGGTACCGACAGTGGCCCCCTGGGCCCACCTTCGGGAGAGACCTTTTGGATTAAGTCATTCTGTTGGAGGTGGGTCCATCTTTTGATTTTGGCACTGTGTCTTCAAGGATTTTTGGATGTGCCGTTAAGGTGGTGGTTCGCAATTAAACCACCGTTGTGTGGCATCTTCAGGATGCAGCAGGTGAGATCTGCGCGTGCGGATCTCACACAATTGGAAGTCGCCGGTTCCCGATACGAAAACTGTATCGGTTCCGCGCGCCCTGTCAGGCCGCAGCTCTCGGGTTTCTTGCCTCTCATGATGACAACTGTTCGCCTGGGGTAAGGACCTCGACTTTGAATGTGGCCTAGAGGGGGTTGAATAGGTCCTTTTGAATTTTGTCAGAACCTGCAACACTTAACAACCAGATCAAAACTCGAGATATTGGACTAGTCCGGTCAAGCGCGGACTAGTCCGGTGTGTACCGACTAGGTTAATCAAGTTTGATCGATTAATTTGATTCTACGATGTATGCAACGGAAATATACAGTTAGTTGAAGTGTTACAAGATTATGAACCAGGGTATATCACAAGTCAATCTTGTTTAATGTTTCAACGTAAAGTAGGCAAGATTGATTGAAACCCTAGTTTGATATGATGTATAAGAACGATGAACACAAAGTAAGAACACAAGCAATTTATCCCATGGTTCGGTGCCCACAGAGGCAACCTACATCCACGTTGAGGAGTCCACAAAAGGACCTGGTCTTCTCCAACCCTACCCTCGTCGGATCGCCGCGATGGCCAATCCTCTTCTCTTATCACAAAGGGTAAATAACCAAATTCAAGGGGCCTTCTCACACGTTGAGGGCTCCCCTAGATTACAATGAAAACTCCACCAAGAACACACTCAAAAAATTACAATGAAAAACACAGGAGTGTGTTAGGGAATCAAACCAAGAGCTCAATGAGTGATGAATCGTGTCTCACCAATGTTCCAAAGTGTATCCTCAATAGATTGATCTTTGTGACTTTTGATTTCGTGGAGAGATGTGTTTTTGAGGCTCTTGGGAGGTGTGACGGCGCAGGGGGTCGAGAGTAATTAAAGTTGGGCCGTGCACATCTATTTATATAGGGTTTCTAAAGTGACCATTAGAGTTTAGAAAGATCGGACTAGTTCGGTGTTGTGTGTAGCAAACCCTAAGTTTCCCGAAATATCGGACAAGTCCGGCTAGGGGCGGACTTGTCCGATTTCGCTTCTGGAAATCTTCGGACTAGTCCGATAATCATCGGACTTGTCCGGATCAGTGAAACCCTAAGTGAATTGGGTGACAAGTCAGCACTTGGAGGACTTGTCCGATTTAGGTCAGAGGGTTTTCGGACTAGTCCATGCCAATATCGGACTTGTCCGATATACATCAGAACGATATCGGACTTGTCCGATTTTGTGCAGCTTGTGAAGTGATTTGGGGACTAGTCCGCACTGGGGAGGACTAGTCCGATTCTAGTAAGAGAGATATCGGACTAGTCTGTTCTGATAGCGGACTTGTCCGATCTTTTGTAGAGAGATATCGGACTAGTCCGGTGTTAGTCGCACTAGTCCGGTCCTGTATAAATTTGTGCAATGTGTGTGTTTATTTGTGTTTGAGCTCTTGGGAGTGTTTCCTTAACACACTCCATACACAATAATCTACTACACTTGTTCCTTGAGCTCTTTTCCACATTGCTCCTCATTCTCACTTCTTTTTGGCACTTTGCTAATTTTCACATTAAAACTTGTGCTCATCTCAACAAAGTGGTTAGGATCTCATTTGCTTGTCATAAATCATCCAAAACCCACAAGGGATTCCTAGATGCACTTTTGATCTCCCCCTTTTTGGTGATTGATGACAACCAATTGAGATTTCATAAAATATGGCAAAAAGTTGAGATTTTCATAAAGTATGCACATATGTGTTTAAAATACATCAAGTAATGAAAACATTATCCATTTGTGCATTCTTTATGGTGGGATGCATAACTAAGTGCATTGGAACAATAATCATGAAGAGAATGACATATTGACATTAACATACCAACAACAAGCATATATGTCATTCTAGGAGCAAAATAATAGATTATCATAAGAGCATAGTAAAAGTTGCATCACAGGACCATAATTATCATAAGAGCATAGTAAAAGTTTTACAACCCACAAAGTAGACAAAAAGCATAAAAGAAGCTCTCTCCTCACATCCTACAGCTTAAGACCTAATACCTAAGAATCCCCCTCAATCTCTCCCCCTTTGGCATCAAGACACCAAAAAGAAGGAGAGGAGGGACCTAAAGTCTTCAAGCCTCACTGTCGGTCCTCTCATCATCTTCATCTTCGTCTTCGTACTGATGAAGAGGAGGAGGAGGTGCGGAGCCACTCGAGCCCCCAATGCCAAAGTTGGCAAGCTCGGAGGGAGTCAAGAGCCCGAGCTCAGTGTAGTAGGAGTCGGAATCATCAGAGATTACTGGAGATCCAATGGGCTCAATCTCCAGTTTCTCGCAAATTTGCTTCACATTTGCCTTAACATACTTCATGTCTTCCTTTCTTCTCTTGTTAAGCTTGTGGGCCTTCACCTCGGCCTTTTTGTAGGAAGCAAAGATAGCAGTCAGGTATTTGAAGATGCCACTTGTAGGTCCTTTTTGAGGAGCTGCCCTAGTGGTAAGGGCAGCCCTGACATCTCCACTTGCTCTTGCCGGAGCCTCAAGACCGGAGGCCGGAGACGGAGCAGCCTGTATGCTTGGCTTTTGAGGCATCTGGGGCCTCAAAGGAAGATGCTCCACATCTTTGATGATTTCAATGCCTGTGACTTTCTGAATCATAAACATAAGATACGGAGCATAGCCACATGACCTGTCGGGTGTGCAACAGATGTTGACCATATCGTTCAAGATATAGTCAACCGCATCAAACTTGCGGTCCTTGCTTATGACCCTCATCAGGGTCCAGAGATAGCCCTGCACACTCCGAGCATCCCCATCCTTGGGGGCAATTGTCTTCCTCAAGACTCTATTCAATACCACAATGAAAGGCTTCGTGTTCTTTGTGGAGGGAGGGTTTAACTTGGAGTTTGGCTCATAGAGGAATTTTATCTTCTCCTTCTAAATGACACCTATGCTGTGGATGACCAGGTTGTCATGGCTTGAGGTGTCAAGGTGTAGCAGGCTTGCAAAGTCTTCATAAGTTATACTGTACTTGGATCTGTGAGTCATCCAAGTAACACTCTCTTCACCATCACTTGACAAATGGCAAGTTGCAAAGAATTGCGTGATCACCTCATCATTCCAATTGTTCCTGAAGGCAAAGAGATCCTTCAGGCCATGCCTCTCAACTGCTTCCACCACTTCAACAAACGGTGATCACCCCTTCTTCTAAAAGTGTGCCCAATCAATCAATTGGCTGCGCACTACAGGTGTCTTCATGGGGAGGTACACAGACATGTAGAAATCTGCATGGAAATTGCTCCAAAATCTGCCATCGACAGCTTGCTTCGGACGGCTGTATCAATCAACATTGTGGAACTTAGCCGCTGAGTCACCACCCTTCCCATTGAACTTTTCTTCTGTGGGGTCCCGAGCCCCTTGCTTCGGAGTTGACATCTTCAGGGGGCCAATCGGGCCCGTTGCGATCCCCTTGCCCTTGCCCTTGGCTAGGCAGGCACTTGCCGAGCTAGGGCCACCACCAGCGGAGGCCCTGGAAGCAGGCACCTTTCGTCGAGCCACCCTCTTTTGAGACTGAGGAGGAGACGGGGCTGGCTCGGAAGGTCGCTTCTTGCTTTGGTCCGTCGAGGACCAAAGCGGGACTTCTTGTTCCATCTTGGCTTCGATGTCGGAAACTTCGTCGTGAGAGTTCGACATGACCTGAGAATGGATTATGCAAGGTATGGATGAGAAAGGATAACAAGGAATTGCATTGAGGAAGTAAAAGGTTAGGTTTTGAGTTCAGAAAAATCAGACAAATTCGGTGTACAGGCACGGACTAGTTCGGGTGACCGGACTTATCCGTGCATGGTCCAGACTAGTCCGTATTCATCCGCAAAAACCTAAGCACCGAGACAAATGGTTATTCCTAATGAACAACTATCTTAGCATCAATGTAATACATCAAGGAAGCATGTATATAGTGAGAGATTCTAGGATATTCGATCAACAATGAAGAAAGTAGTGATTTCTAGGGTTTGGGGGAAAATTACCGAAGAAATAGCTTGAATCTCGAAGAGGAGGGTGTTGAAGGCAGGAAAAGTCCGCGAACATCAATCCCTGAGTGAGAAAGCTTGATTTCCACCCAAATGTGGAGCTTTTTGATGGAGGAGATGCAAAATCGCCTTGGGGAGCTCGAGCATGGAGAGGGGAAACTTGAGGCAAGTGTGGGCGTGAGGAAGTTAGGGTTTGGCGGCGGCTAGGGTTAAGGACATGAAAAATCGGACTAGTCCGAACTTTTCCAGAGGCTATATCGGACTAGTCCGTGGTCTATCGGACTAGTCCGTCCTAACCGGCGCTCTGCAGACTAGTCTGCATGGGCGGACTAGTCCGGGTAACCACGGACTAGTCCGTGGACACTAGGGAAGAAGTTCTTAGCCCATTCGTATATATTCGAAGGTACTTATTTAGAAAATGGGGAGGCAAATCAAATCAAATAATCTTGATAAATATGATCAGTAAGCATACAACAATCAAGCAATGACCATAATTCACCAAGATCTAGTAATAGACATAGTTTTTCAGAGAAAATTGAGAGAGATGATTTTCACAATCCAATCAACATATTTTTAAAAATTCAAACAAGTATGCAAATTTTCAAGCCACATGCCGAGCATCAAGGATATTTAGTTCATTTCGAAGCTCGCAAAAGCGTTTTTCATCAAGTGGCTTGGTGAATATGTCGACTAACTGCTTTTTGGTGTTGACATGGGAAATGGCTATATCTCCTTTCAGGGAGTGATATCTCAAGAAGTGATGCTGGATGTCTATGTGTTTGGTTCTAGAGTGCTCAACTTGATTATGGGCAATTTTAATGGCACTCTCATTATCACAAAGGTATGGAATACAGTTCATATTGTAACCGTAATCCCTTAGAGTTTGTCGCATCCAGAGGAGTTGTGCACAACAACTCCCGGCTGCAACATACTCCGCTTCGGCTGTGGATAAGGCAATGGAGTTTTGTTTCTTGGAGGACAAAGAAACTAGGGATCTACCTAGGAATTGGCTTGTACCGGAGGTACTTTTTCTATCTACTTTGCATCCGACATAATCTGCATCGGAGTAGCCAATGAGATTGAATTTGGAGCCTTTTGGATACCAAAGACCAAGGTTGGGTGTATGAACTAAATATCTCAAAATCCTTTTAACGGCCGTCAAGTGACACTCCTTAGGATTGGCTTGAAATCTTGCACACAAACATACACTCAACATAATGTCAGGCCTAGATGCACATAAATAGAGTAGAGATCCAATCATGGAGCGATATACCTTTTGGTCGACGCTAGGTCCATCTTCATTGTGATCAAAGTGACCATTTGTTGCCATGGGAGTCTTTATGGGCTTCACCTTGTCCATTTCGAACTTCTTGAGTATGTCTTGAGTGTACTTAGTTTGACTTATGAACGTCCCTTCCTTTTGTTGCCTCACATGGAATCACAAGAAGTACTTTAGCTCTCCCATCATAGACATCTCAAACCTATATGTCATAATTTTACTAAACTCCTCAAAAAAAATATTTGCTAGTTGAACCAAAGATTATATCATCAACATATATTTGACAAACAAAAAGATCATTGTCAAATTTTTTTGTAAACAAGGTATAATCTACTTTACCGATCTTGAAGCCATTTTCAATTAAGAAATCTCTAAGACACTCATACCAAGCTCTAGGAGCTTGTTTGAGGCCGTAGAGAGCCTTACGCAATTTAAATACGTGGTCGGGGAACACTTAGTCTTCAAATTCGGGGGGTTGCTCAACATACACCTCCTTCTTGATTGGTCCGTTGAGGAAGGCACTTTTCACATCCATTTGATAGAGCTTGAAATCATGGTGAGTAGCATATGCAAGCAATATTCTAATGGACTCAAGTCTAGCTACGGGAGCAAAGGTTTCATCGAAATCCAAACCTTCGACTTGTGAATACCCTTTGGCCACAAGTCGTGCCTTGTTCCTCGTCACCACCCTGTGTTCGTCTTGTTTGTTGCGGAAGACCCATTTGGATTTGGGTCTTTCGACTAGTTCCCACAACTCGTTCCTTTTGAAATTGTTGAGTTCTTCTTGCATGGCCACTACCCAATCCGTATCCTTCAATGCATACTCAACCCGGCGTGGTTCCAAAAAGGACACAAACGAGTAATGCTCACAAAAATTAGCTATGCGAGATCTAGTAGTTACTCCTTTTTGGATGTCACCGATGATGTTGTTGATTGGGTGATCCCTTTGGATGCATAGGTGTACTCTTCGGTTTGGTACTTGCTGTCTTGGATCTTCATGATCATCTTCTTCTCCTCCTATGTGGTTGCCCTCATTGACTTGTTGATCATCTTCACTTTCTTGAGGTTGATCTTGTATGGAAGATCCACCTTGATCAATCATCTCCTCTTGTGGTTCATTTTCCTCATGCATATGTAGAGGTGGCTCTTGTGGTCGAACTTCGCCTAACACCATTCTGTGAAGCTTGTGAAGTGTTTTGGGGACTAGTTCGCACAGGGGAGGACTAGTCCAATTCTTGTCAGAGAGATATCGGACTAGTTCGTGGTGATATCGGACTTGTCCGATCTTGTGCAGAGAGATATCGGACTAGTCCGGTGTTAGTCGGACTAGTTCGGTCCTATATAAATTTGTGCAATGTGTGTGTTTATTTGTGTTTGAGCTCTTGGGGGTGTTTCCTTAACACACTCCATACACAATGATCTACTACACTTGTTGCTTGAGATCTTTTCCATTGCTCCTCATTCTCACTTCTTTTTTGCACTTTGCTTATTTTCACATTAAACCTGTGCTCATATCAAAAAAGTGGTTAGAATCTCATTTGCTTGTCATAAATCATCCAAAACCCACAAGGGATTCCTAGATGCATTTTCAGACTTGATCGTCAGGGTGGCTTCGGGCCCCCTGGTCATTGGCAGGGTGAAGTTTTTGAACTGTATCATTGGCCCTTCTGCAGTTTCCATCCAAGCGTTGCGGGGGCTTACTTAAGAAGGAAAGCGTGCACCATTTAGGGATTCCTTACGCCTTCATTTGAACTTGCGCTCGAATCCTCCAAACTTTCTCTTGCTTTTCCTCTCTCGCCCTGCTGTGCTGCAATGGAGTTGGGTCTCCGCAAGAGCCGTCTCACGACCGACGGTGATTTGAAGAAGGTCCGGACCTACATGGGGTGGTCCAGTGACTCCTTTAACCACCTGGTCCACACCGGCAAGCTCCCGTTCAAGAAGGAGCGCGCTGACAACATGGTGTACTTCTCCGTATACGACATGGTGGGACTGATCCCACCATTCTCCACTTTTCTCTTGATGCTGCTAGACTTCTATGGTCTATAGCTGTACCACCTTGGCCCCCACTCCATTCTTCTTTTGTCCACATTCGTCCACTTCTATGAGATGTGGGTGGGTATTTCCCCCTGCGTTGAGCTTTTCCGTACCTTCTTCACCATCCACACTACCGGCAAGAGCGATGAGTATCTTGGCTTCTACTACTTTGTGAAGTGCATGAAGTGCCCTTACAAGTACTTGAGGTTGTTCCCTTTCAGCAAGTGGGATGACTGGAAGAAGGACTGGATTGTCATCACGGCAGAGGAGCATGAGAAGCTGGACCTGCCTGAAGGCCTCCCCAACATTGACACTGAAGCCTGGAGTGAAGTTCCGGTGCTGTCGGAGGCCTTCAATCCTACCTTGACCATTATCCGCCAATGTGTGGAAGGAGGAGTGACCCCCCAGGTAGTCTTCTGCAACTTCCTGGTCAACAGATGGACTCTGCTGAAGAAGAGGGAGAATCTCGCCTGGGCCATCGACAGTGTGATGTACGATAACTGGATTGAGACTGGTTTGAAGTCCAACCTGGAAGGCGCAGCTTTGGAGCTTCATCTCAAGAAGTTCCAGCACGGCATCGACTTCGAGGGCAACGACTTGACTCCACCAGCGGCTTTCCTCCCTCTGAACATGGATGCGGAGTTTAGCAGGGAACTTCGGCGGAAGATGTCGATGCTTGACGACCTCGATGAAGTGGAGAGGCGTTCGACCACCAAGCTGGTGATCCCAGGAGCTTCTGAGGGTGGCCCTGCTCCTGCCCCGAAACAGAGAGTTGAAGTCGTAGGCAAGGGCAAAGAGTTGGCTGAGCCCTCGAGCCGAAAGAGGATGTTGAAGCACTCTGACGGAGGCCCGTCAGACCTGCTCCTTCCATGACAGCTCCTTCTCCCCGGATGGGTAGGTCTTCGATGGTGACAACCACTCTAGCATCAGCGTCTCCACAAGACGCCAGCTCTGCCCAGGTGACTCCAGCACTGGAGCCAGCTAAGGGCTCTAGGTCTGAGGGTCCTTCTCAGTCGAGGGGGGCCTCAACCAAGACGTCGCTGGCTGTAGCGGCAAGCTCCAGAGGGCCTTCCGGAGCTACTACCCCAGTTGCAACTGGGTCGGGCTCTGAGCGTCCGACGAAGAGGTTCCGTGCTAGCTGGAGCGGAAATCTCCCAAGGTAAATTTGCTTTTTTACCTCAGTTGGTTATTTTTTGTTGTAATCATATTTTGAGTTTCTTCGTCCTTCATCCACAAGGTATCCAAGAAAGGGGCTGAAGCTCCGGTTCCTACGACAGCTGTTGTACTGTAGGATCGAAGAGCACGTGAAAAGCTACCAGAGGGGGGGTGAATGGTAGATTTAAAAATCTTACGCAGCGGAAACAATTAAAACCCCAAACTCTTTCGGCAGAAAAACGATCTGTTAAAGAAATTGTGTGTGAGACTAATATAAACGTGTTTCACCGTGACAAAAGTGATAGATATCAGAGAGAATCAAATCACGAAAACAACACAAAAGGAATCACTCAAATCCGTCAAAGAAAACTCAAGTTATGATCGAAAGATCAAACAATGGTCAATCTGCCCTACCCAAGAAAAAACAGTTCTGGAGTGCTGCAAAGAAACTCGTGTAGATCAGAAACCACAAATCCAATGACCGTAAAATTTTGAAAGATGATATATAATCAAGTTGTGAAGACAACCCAAAAAGAATCATGTCAATTGTATTTGTAAAACTCGAGTTATGATAAAACCACCAACAAAAGGTAGTGCTGTCCAGAAACTCGACGAGTAAAACTTGTCTGGAACAAGTTGGATGAACAAGGCACAAAAGTTCCTTCAAACTACGAATTTTATTCAATAGAACACTAGAGGAACAGCCCCAAAGTCGTCCACCACGAGCTCTGGGCTCCCTTGCTTATATAACCAGCCCTTAGGCCTACCCAATATCAACTAGGACTCCAATCCTACTCAGATCACGAATCGTAACTTTCCATAACTGCTCAAGATTCTTCTATACGCAGATAGAAGCAATCTTAAGACTTCCAAACACCTTAGGAACGTATCCCACATTCCAAAACAACTCAAATTCGTGACCCACACGAAATCCTATCATAACCAACTCAAATATTTCCATATTTGAGTCAAACCCGACTCAGCCGCAGCCTGAGTCCATAACCCAGTCGGTTGGACCTTTCCGACCAATTCTTTACGTCCACATCTCTTCATCACGCCTCGGAACCATGTAGCCACGTCCATGCACTCCTTGCACACGTGCAAACATCTTCCAACGACGTCCACGATACCTTCATATGCATTGTTCTTGATCCAAACATGTTGCGCAACCTCCTGATCAGCTCAACCACAATTCCTCCTGAATTTGGTTGTTGGAACCTCATCTCCTCCCTGAGACTAGTCCAATGGATCCCGTCACCAGCCATGCCTTGAACTCAAGCAGCACCTGCACATGAATAAACAACCAATCCATACCAGCCCAAGTCCTCGACTTGACTCAAGTTAGTTCCGAACACAACACCTTACGTGAGAACCTCACATAAGCATGTTGCAAAACATAGCAAAACGATATCATCCATATCAACCAAAACGCACCAAAAACTTAGCAAATGAATACTAAGCAATCTTTCCAACAATGCAAAGCAAGTACGAAACATTGCAAATGAAAAGCAGAAGCACTACGGTCAAGTTCTGGGCCTTGCTGGAGCATCCCGGACCTTGAGCTGGAGCTAACAGAAGCTAGTAGAACCTAGCGCCGGAGCTTACCAAACTAGTACAACCAAGCTCCTGCCGGAGCTTACAAAACCAGCAGGACCTAGCGCCGGAACTTACCAAAAACTAGTCAAAACTAGTCAACCCAAAACCGGAGCTAGACAAATCAACTCGGAGCTTAGCAAAAACATGTCGGAGCTATCAAAGACATGCCGGAGCTATCAAATATTTGCCAGAGCTATCAAAGACACGCCGGAGCCAACAAAGACATGCCGAAGCTAAAGATAAAGCTCACCGAAGCTAACCAAAGCTAGTCGGACCTTACCAAGAAGCCGGACCTAGCATCTAACGTAGCTGGAGCTACCCAAAACAAGTCGGACTTATGGTCGGACCTTGCTGTAGCTCAGAGCTAGAGTCGAACCTTGATAAAAATGTGTTTTGGTGATATTTAAAACTTTTATCATCAAAGCCAAGTGTATTCACTACAAGTCAATGTATTCAGCACACATAGGTCTTAAAATCTCCCCCTTGATGAATGCATTGGCAACACCACTTAATATCCGAACATTGGCTTATTCTCAATAAAAGTTTTGAAGGCAATTTCTCAATTTCTCCCTCATTGTAAATCAAAAATAAAATGAGAAGAAAATCTCTCCCCCTTTATTATCTCTCCTTATGCACATATTCATCTTTTTATGCTTATCTCTCCCCATTTGACAATGTATTCAGCAAGTCATGCGCATATAAACAAATTATCTCTCCCCCTTTAGTTGTTATGAGCATATTATAACATATACATATAAACAAAGCTCATCCAAGTCATACTATCAAGTACTTTACATTATCACATCAATGAAATACATAAAGTAGTGTAAGCCATGCTAGAGATCATATGTAATTTTTAATTTAAGCAAGTCATGATCTCACAAACTTAACTATTTCAAAACCTGAAAGCATGACACTAGTTGCTGCATTTTATTATTTTTCAAAGCATAAATTTAGATCATATGATATTTGCAAGAGATTATATGCGCATCTGCCTTATTCTAACCAACCAAGCCAAGCCTATGTCATTTGACAACCAGAAGCTTAAGGACATGGTTTTAGTCATACACAACTTCTTCCAAGTTCATATCTAAGTGCAATGACAAGCAATCTCAAAAGAAGAAGTGCGATGCAAGAATATTCTCTTGATCTTTTCTCTCTTTATATTTGTTCATAAAAACTCAACATGTGAGTTGATTACTTGATGAATTCTTAATGATTAAAAGCACTTGTGAACATGTAACAAGTTCAAAACAGCAATAAAGTTCGACCATGACTAGTTTTAGTGTAAGTAATTATTCTAATTACTAGACATGGCAAAAACTACAAAGTGTATAACACGAGTAATGTAGTAAGAACTTTCAGCATGTAAAAGGAATCACAAAGTCATATATGTATGAAATACTATGCTCATATTATTTTAATTTCAGATTCACACATAGACTTCCCAAGTTTCAAAAACTCCCCCTCAATTTAAGCCATGAGGATGCATAACCCCTATTTCACTACGAATGAAACAAAAATGAGTGAAATCCAAAGGTTTTGTAAAAATTTCAGCCGATTGATGTTCGGTATCTACATGGTGAAGCACAATGTTTCCTTTTTTAACATTATCTCGGAGAAAGCGATACCTAATATCAATGTGCTTAGTTCTAGAATGATGCACGGGGTTTTTGGCAATGCAAATAGCAATAGTGTTATCACAAAACAGTGGAACACTATCTAGATCAACCCCATAGTCCCTAAGTGTTTGAACAATCCAAAGAGTTTGTGAGCAAGCACTAGCAGCAGCTACATATTCAGATTTGGCTGTGGATTGTGCAACTGAATTTTGTTTTCTAGAGGACCAAGCAACAAGAGAATTACCAAGAAAATGACAAGCACCGGAAGTACTTTTCCTATCAATCCTACAACCCCAAAATCAGCATCCGAAAAAGCTTTCAAAGTAACGGTTGATGAAGAAGGAAAAAAAATGCCAAATTCTTGAGTTCCATGTAAGTACTTGAGAATCCTTTTGACGGCTTGACGATGTGAAACACGTGGGGAAGCTTGAAACCGTGCACAAAGACATACGCTGAATTGTATGTCCGGTCTTGATGCTGTGAGGTACAAAAGTGATCCAATCATGCTTCTATATTCTTTTTGATCCACGGATTCACAATCTTCATCAAGTTCAAGTGTTGTTGCTGTTCCCATTGGTGTCCGAAGAGGCTTGCTTTTGTCCATGTTGAAGCGCTTTAGGAGGTCTTTGGTATACTTCGTTTGATGCACAAAGGTACCCTCCTTGGTTTGCTTGATTTGCAGCCCCAAAAAGTAACTGAGTTCACCCATCATACTCATTTCAAATTCGGAACTCATCATTGCTGTAAACTTGGACACAAGATCATGAGAACCACAACCAAAGATAATATCATCCACATACACTTGAATGAATAATGAGTCATTGCCATGCTTAAGCACAAAAAGAGTTTTATCAATCTTGTCCATGGTAAACCCCTGTTCAAGTAAGAATGTTTTTAACCTATCATACCATGCTCTAGGGTCTTGTTTGAGACCGTATAAGGCTTTGGACAGTTTGTAAACATGATTAGGAAAATCTGGATTTTCAAAACCCGGTGGTTGTTTGACATAAACCTCCTCATTTATGTAGCCATTAAGAAAAGCACTTTTAACATCCATTTGATATAGCTTAAAACCTTTAGATGCTGCAAAAGCTAACAAAATTCTTATGGCTTCTAATCTAGCGACAGGAGCAAAAGTTTCATCAAAATCTAGACCTTCAACTTGAGTGAAACCTTGAGCAACCAACCTAGCCTTATTCCTAACCACAACCCCATCCTCACTTTGTTTATTTTTAAATACCCATTTAGTTCCAATTAAAGTGTGACCTTGAGGTGGAGGTACAAGTTTCCAAACATTATTTCTTTCAAAATTTTCTAACTATTCTTGCATGGCAATAATCCAAGATTCATTAGTGAGTGTGTGCGATATATCTTTGGGTTCAAAAGAAGCAACAAAAGCAGAATGAGCATAAGAGTTTGGATCGCAAAACCTGGACCATGTGACTCGTTCGTGCAAGCTTCCAATCATCTGTTGTGGGGGATGATCTTTGTAAAAACGTAGGGGAACAGATGTCTCACAAGATTCTTCTTCATTAGGTTCATCGTAGATTGATGAGCTTGTGACTTGTGGATGATCAGGACCAGCATAGGTGATAGCCGGAGCTTGTTCAATGTCCGGAGCTGGACACGTGTCTACTTCGGAACTACCTAGCAGTATCACCGGTTCTTCTTCATCTTCGAAAATACCCTCCCCCCGAGGATACGGATCTGGTCCTGCAACACCGGAGCTAGTACCTGGGCTAGCTTCATCAAAAGAGACTTCGCAAGTCTCCACAATTTTGTTAGTGTCAAGTAAAAGCACACGGTAGCCTCTAGTATGAGATGGATAACCAAGAAACATGCCATCAATGGATCTAGGTTCAAATTTATCAAGATTACCATGTTTCTTAACAAAGCATTTGCAACCAAAGACCCAAAAGTGTGTAACACTAGGCCTATGTCCAAACCGAAGCTCATATGGTGTTTTACCTAGCTTTGTACGCAAGAAAACACGATTTGAGACATAACAAGCGGGTGGTAACGCATCAGCCCAAAATTTCCTAGGAGTTTGATATTCATCAAGCATAGTCCTAGCCATCTCAACTAAGGTTCTGTTCTTTCATTCTACAACACCGTTTTGTTGAGTTACATATGGTGAAGAGAATTGATGATCTATTCTATTTTCAGCACAAAAGTGATCAAAAGATTGATTTTTAAATTCAGTTCCATTATCACTTCTAATTGCTTTTAATGATCCTAGGTAATCAATTGATAATCTAAGAAATAAAGTTCTAAAGTGACTAAAAGCTTCATTCTTAGATGCCATAAAGTAAACCCAAGAGTATCTAGAATAATCATCAACAATAACAAGAACATACCATTTACCTCCGAAGGATTGAACACATGAAGGTCCTACTGTGTCAAGATGCAAAAGTTGACATGGTTCAGTTGACATGATCATTGTGAGAGGAGTATGTAAACCTGCAACCATCTTAGCATGTCTATAAGAAGAGCACACAATTTCTTTGTCCCCTTTAAGCTTAGGCAGCCCACGTATGCAATCAAGAGCACTAACACGCGTTAGGTGACCAAAGCCTACGTGACCAAGACTACGATGCAGAAAATATATGTCCTTTGAATCATTAGCAACTAGACACCTATGCTTAGAGGAAGACATATCAAAATCAGCTTTAAAAACTCTTCCAAACCGAGACATGTTAAAAATAAGCTCACTATTTGAACCTACAACTTTGCAGCAGTTTTTATTGAAAATAATTTCTAGATTTTCATCTAGCAATTGTGAAACAGAAAGCAAGTTGTATTTCAAATTTTTGACAAGTGCCACATCTTGCAAAGTGTAGTGATCATTTACTCTAACTGAACCCTTAGCAATTATAGGAGTTGAAGAATTGTCGGCCAAAGTAACATTTTCTACATGTGACACAAAAGAGAGGGAGGAGAACTAATCTTTGTTACCGGTCATGTGGCGTGAGCAACCTGAATCCACAATCCAAATGTTCTCCTTCCTCAAACGTGTAACCTCTTCATTGTCGCTGTTGTGTTCTGCCTCCTCCATACTTGATCTTGACTTACCCGCCATGAAGCACAAGTTTGCCAAATCATCTTCATCTTCATCACTTCCAATGTCCACATCGCTTGAACTTAACTTTTGAAGCGCGGTGATGAAACTATTGATCATCTTGCGTCCTATAGTGCCTTTCTTCTTCTTGTTGGAATTTCCAGAGGAGGTCTGGACCTTGCTTTGTTTTTCTTCCCGGGTGGTCGGACCTGAAAGGTTAGGGCATTTTGTATGAAAGTGTCCTGTTTTACCACATGTAAAACAGCGTTGAGGTCCGGAGCTTCCTCTCCTTCTAGTTCTCACATTTTGCAATGCTTTTGAGAATCTAGTAGAGATGAGTGCCAACTCCTCTTCTGGAAATTCTTCGATCTGCTCCAGGGTTACTGAGGACAACAAAGCAAGAGTATTGCAAGATGATGATTGGACGGAGCTAGACATATCACGTTGTGAAACAAATGCAATAGACTTATTTGGGTTCTTACGTGCTAGGATGTCAATTTCATGAGTTTTTAGTTTAGAATAGAGTACATCTAATGTAAGAGAACTCATGACAGTAGATTCATGAATAGATGTGACTTTCATCTCCCAAATTGACATATCTAATGCACTTAGCAATTGCCTAGCATTTTCAGAATCTAAAAAATTAACATTGACACTACGCAAGTTGCTGAGAATTTTATTAAAACGAGCAAAGAGGTCATTGATAGACTCACCTGGTTGCATCTCAAAATGCATATATTCCTTTTTGAACATATCTTGTTTTACCTCCTTGATTGTGTTGGAGCCTTCATGATAATCACAGAGAGCTCTCCAAACATCGTATGCTGATGGGAGGTGCGCGACACGATCAAAGTCGCTTTGAGTGAGTCCTTGGATGATCAAGTTTCGGGCTTTGTTGTTGTTGTCGACGTCCCTTAGGTTTGTGGCCATGACTTGATCATTATGTGGCACTTCATAAGGCTTATACACCTTCTCCCATATTGCAAAGCCTTGTGCCTGGATAAAAGCCTCCATGCGTGCCTTCCAAACCTGAAAATCAATACCAGCAAACACACAAGGTTTGGCAAAGTACTTATCCATGATGATTAGTCAAAACACGTGCAAATCACAAAGATTAGAGCACCGTGGCTCTGATACCAATTGTAGGATCGAAGAGCATGTGAAAAGAAACCAGAGGGGGGTGAATGGTAGATTTAAAAATCTTACGCAGCGGAAACAATTAAAACCCCAAACCCTTTCGGCAGAAAAACGATCTGTTAAAGAAATCATGTGTGAGACTAATCTAAACGTGTTTCACCGTGACAAAAGTGATAGATATCAGAGAGAATCAAATCATGAAGACAACACAAAAGGAATCACTCAAATCCGTCAAAGAAAACTCATGTTATGATCGAAATGTCAAACAATGGTCAATCTGCCCCACCAAAGAAAAAACAGTTCTGGAATGCTGCAAAGAAACTCGTGTAGATCAGAAACCACAAATCCAATGACCGTGAAATTTTGATAGATGATAGATAATCAAGTTTTGAAGACAACCCAAAAAGAATCACGTCAATTGGATCTCTAAAACTCGAGTTATGATAAAACCACCGACGAAAGGTTGTGCTGTCCAGAAACTCGACGAGTAAAACTTGTCTGGAACAAGTCGGACGAACAAGGCACAAAAGTTCCTTCAAACTACAAATTTTATTCAATAGAACACTAGAGGAACAGCCCCAAAGTCGTCCACCACGAGCTCTGGGCTCCCTTGCTTATATAACCAGCCCTTAGGCCTACCCAATATCAACTAGGACTCCAATCCTACTGAGATCACGAATCGTAACTTTCCATAACTGCTCAAGATTCTTCTATACACAGATAGAAGCAATCTTAAGACTTCCAAACACCTTAGGAACGTATCCCACATTCCAAAACAACTCAAATTCGTGACCCACACGAAATCCTATCATAACCAACTCAAATCTTTCCATATTTGAGTCAAACCCGACTCAGCCGCAGCCTGAGTCCATAACCCAGTTGGTTGGACCTTTTCGACCAATTCTTTACGTCCACATCTCTTCATCACGCCTCAGAAACATGTAGCCACGTCCATGCACTCCTTGCACACGTGCAAACATCTTCCAACGACGTTCACAATACCTTCATATGCATTGTTCTTGATCCAAACATGATGCGCAACCTCCTGATCAGCTCAACCACAATACCTCCTGAATTTGGTTCTTGGAACATCATCTCCTCCCTGAGACTAGTCCAATGGGTCCCGTCACCAGCCATGTCTTGAACTCAAGCAACACCTGCACATGAATCAACAATCAATCCATACGAGCCCAAGTCCTCGACTTGACTCAAGTTAGTTCCGAACACAACACCTTACGTGAGAACCTCACATAAGCATGTTGCAAAACATAGCAAAACAATATCATCCATATCAACCAAAACGCACCAAAAACTTAGCAAATGAATACTAAGCAATCTTTCCAACAATGTAAAGCAAGTACAAAACATTGCAAATGAAAAGCAGAAGCACTGCGGTCGAGTTCCGGACCTTGCTGGAGCGTCCTGGACCTTGAGCCGGAGCTAACAGAAGCCAGTAGAAACTAGCGCCGGAGCTTACCAAACTAGTACAACCAAGCTCCTGCTGGAGCTTACAAAACTAGCAGGACCTAGCGCTGGAACTTACCAAAAACTAGTCAAAACTAGTCAACCCAAAACCGGAGCTAGACAAATCAACTCGGAGCATAGCAAAAACATGTCGGAGCTATCAAAGACATGCCGGAGCTATCAAATATATGCCGGAGCTATCAAAGACATGCCGGAGCTAACAAAGACATGCTGGAGCAAAGATAAAGCTCACCGGAGCTAATCAAAGCTAGTCGGACCTTACCAAGAAGCCGGACCTAGCATCTAACGTAGCCGGAGCTACCCAAAACTAGTCGGACCTATGGTCGGACCTTGCGGTAGATCAGAGCTAGAGTCGGACCTTGATAAAAATGTGTTTTGTTGATATTTAAAACTTTTATCATCAAAGCCAAGTGTATTCACTACAAGCCAATGTATTCAGCACACATAGGTCTTACATGTGCAGGCAGTGGCTCCGGCTCCAGTTCCAGCGCTGCCCCAGTTGGTGGCTGAGGTCACGGCAGCTCCGGCGCCAGCTGTCTTGGTCCTTGACCTCGACTCATCTCCCGAAGCTCCCATGGTAGCACCGGACCATGGGAATGAAGACGTACCAGTGGCACCATCTCTGGAGGTTGAAGCTCCGGTTTTGGATGCTGTGATGATAGACGCTCCGACCTTAGAGCCGTAGGTAGCTACAGTTCCAGCCTTAGAGCCGGATGTTGTTGAAGCCCCAACGGCAGAGCCGGTGGTTCCTGAAGTTCCGGCGCATGAGCCGGTTGTTGTGGAGTTGCCGGCACCCGGACTGGTGGAGGTCGAAGCGCCGGTGCCTGAACCGGCGGTGGAGGAGGCACCAGCACCGGAGCCGGAAGTGGCCTCAGCTCTGGCTGAATCTTCAATGCCTGCCCCAGAGGTGGTAGTCCCTTAGGTGCCCATGCCCGAGCTAGGGTGTTAAGTCGAAACGACCGGTCCACTGCTTGAGGAAGCAATTGCTGATGACCTGGCTGTGGGAACTTCAGAGCCGACTCCATAGGTAGGAACTTCCGTTGCAGGACCTTCCTCGGCGACGACCGAGGCTATCCCGGAGTGTGGCCCTAGTGCCGCGGAAGCTCAGGGGACCACTCTTCTAGAGTGGGACCCGATTTTTATTATGGAGAACCCGCTGGAGCCAGCGCAGAGGACCCCGGCAGGTCCAGAGCCAATCCCCTTGTCGTTATCCATCGACAACGCCTGCTCCAGCCTTTGCCAGGTTCAGCTGGCCTTTTACTGCGTCAGCAAGGCCCTCGAGGAGGAGCGCCAAACCCTTAGGTGGTGGTGCAACCGCCTCCAATTAGAAACCAAACTGGCGCAAACAAGGCTGGCTGACGACAAGGAGTGGGTCATAAGGGAGAAGGCCCGGATGGAGTACTGGGGCCAGCTGCTGGACGAGAGGGAAAGCATGGTGCAATCCCTTGACAACCAGTCCTGGGCCATCCATGAACAGGCCGTGGCTGCTAATGAAGCAGCGAATGATCGCTAGGAGAAGCTAAGTGCAATCCACGACAACCTCATCAAGCGCCCGGAGGCTCTTGAAGAGCGGGAGAAAAAGCTCGAAGATGAAGAGCAAAAAATCCTGAAGCTAGGGATGACCTCGTGAAGAGGGAGAAGGAGCTTGCTCAAAGGCTGGCTCTGGGTGACAAGAGCCTCGCGAAGCGCACCAAGAAGCTGGAGGAGCTCTACGAGAGTGAGGAGAAGAAGGCCTGGCAGCAGGGACAGGACCTCACCAAGAGGGAGAATGAGTTGCTACCAGGGAGAAGAAAGTGCAGGGCCGGGCGAGAGACCTAGTCGACCGCCAAAACAAGATCCACGTCCGGGAAGAGGAGCTTGCTAAACTCCAAAGGCAAGTTGCTGAAAAGATTCAGCAGCACGCCAAAGAGGTTGAGCGCCTTGCCCGGGAGGGTTCGGAGCTTGCAGCGACTAAGAGGTCCTTTGAAGATGTGCGAGGCTCAAGGGTTGCGGAGTCCTAACAAGTATGGGACTTCTTGGGCAAATCCAATGACACGATGACGCCGCTGGGCTTCAGTCCCGTGCGCCCGGATGACTCGGAGCCGGAGCTGGACCATGCGCTGAAGGCGTTGAGCTCGGCGGGCAATAAACTCAACAAGATGGGCGATGTGAGCGCAGATCAATTGGAGACTGAAGGGAAATCCCTTGCGCATAACGTCGCAGAGTAAATGCTGACGTGCTACACAAGCCGGGATCCTCACTTTCCACTAGATCCGGTGCTTGAAGGCCCCATCGACGGAAAGGGAGATGCCGCCAAGGCTAGCATGTCAGAGGTTGCCCAGAAGGTCGCCTCGTTCTTCCATTGGATCTAGGACTTTCTCCTTGTAGCTCCCACTTGTATCTTCTCTTCTTTTCTCCAATTTTGTAATCTCTTGTCCTCAGATGAATGAAATCCAAGAAATTTATGAAATTTATGAATTTCATTTTTTTTCTTCAACCTTTGTCTCACTTGGACCCCTGGTAGATGTACACAATTTGATTGTGAAAATGTGCCAAAAGGATGTAGCATTTTGTTGAAGACTTGCATGCTTCAAACTTGTAGAATATAGGTCCGAAGTCGTCGACAGTGGGGGCCCCCTGAGGTTGTCGGAGCTTAGTGGCTCCGGCAGCGTCCATTGTCAACATGTAGAGCATCGACAGTTGGCCCTCTGGGGTTGTCGGAGCTTAGTAGCTCTGGCATCGACCACTGTCAACACGCAGAGCGTCGAAAGCAGACCCCATTATGGTGTCCTTCCACCATCTTTTCTTCACGATGACGGCTGGCTTCCTGGATTTGTCAAAACTTGATAGCTTCGGCGATGCGTACTATCAATGTTTAAGTCATCAACAGCGGGCCACCTTAGGGGTTGTTGAAGTTTTGATAGCTCCACCATCATCATGATATTTTTATTTTTCCTGCACACTGAAGTGAATAAAAATAGTAAAATCCATTTCTTATCCATAACTAGTTTGCGGCTTACTATTCCCGAAAGAAATTTTTGGGTCGACCGCAATTCTATATACAATCAAGTGCATTTTCTTATTTCCTCCAGGTCCGATTGTTTTCTGGACTCACCTTACTCAGGCCTGCCGGGTGTAGGTAGAGTGGCGTACTTAGGGTGCAGGACCAGGCTAAGTCGATAGCACACTCCGGACCTAGATTGGCTTGGCATTCAGGCAAGTAGGCCATTCAAAAATGTTATGACCCGAAAGAATTACCAATGCAACTTGAATTATACATGAATTGTTCGAGTTAAAGTTTCTTGACGATTGCACAACTTTGTTATAGACACGAAAGAGAAAAATAAAAAATATTGAGCCTGGAAAAAATAGATGCACGTGGAGTCTGTTTTCACATAATGATGTCTTTCTTTATAGGTATGGGGTATAGGGGAAACAAGTACACTATTAGGGTACGGAACCAGGCTAAGTGTGTTACATTTCTTGTTTGACCCAGGGTAGCTAGCTTCACTTTTAGTTCTGAGACTGTGTCAAGTGTAGCTTGAACTTTGCGGACCTTTCGGGAAAGGTCCGGCTATTCTCCCGGAGGAACTACCCGACCTTGTACAATGACGCTATAACATACATCTTATGTAAGTACAGACTCACCTCCGTGATATTAAGTGTAGAACTTACAGAGGTGCTCAATGTTCCAAGGATTAGGGAGCAGTGTCCCATCCTCGGTTGCAAAGTGAACGCATCCGAGACGGGATACTTTGATCACTCGAAAGGGTCTTACCCAGCTGGGGGAAAGTTTGTTTAACCCTTCTCGAGTTGAATTCTTCGTAGCACTAGATCACCTTCCTCGAGCTGTCGGTTGCGCACATGCCTTTGGTGATAGCGCTGGAGCGCTTGGCGGTATCGTGCATTTCAAACAGCGTCTCGGCACCTTCCCTCTTAAATGTGGTCAAGTTCTTCATGCCGGAGCTTGTCCTGCATGGCTTCGTCGAAGGTCCGGACCCGGAGTGACCCTAAGGTGATTTCCGGAGGAAGGATTGCTTCAGCTCCGTACACCAGGAAGAAAGGTGTCTCTCCAGTTGACCGGTTTGGAGTTGTCCTGTTGGCCCAAAGGATGGGCAGAAGATCTTCAATCCAGTTGGCTCCATGTTTTTTCAGGCGCTCATATGTGCGCGTCTTGAGTCGTTTTAGGATTTCTGCATTTGCTCTCTCAGCTTGGACATTGCTTGCCGGGTGAGTTACGAAAGCGTAGCTGACTTGGATGCCCAGATCTTCGCAATATCCTTGGACTGCAGAGCTTGTGAATTGGGTCCCATTGTCAGTTATGATCTTGTTTGGGACTCCAAATCTGCATACTATGGACTGCAAGGAATTGATAGCTGATTGCTTGCTTATTGTCACAACTAGAGTTGCTTTCGGCCACTTGGTGAACATGTCAATGGCAACGTACAGGAACTTGTAACTTCCGACGACTCTGGGGAATGGTCCCAAGATATCCATCCCCCACACAGCGAATGTCCATGTAGAAGGTATCATTTGTAGGGGTTGAGCTGGTGTGTGAATTTGCTTCGCATGAAACTGGCATGCTTCGCATTTCTTCACTAACTCAGTTGCATCCTGGAGTGCTATAGGCCAGAAAAAACCATGCCGAAAGGCTTTACCGACCAACGTGCAGGAAGATGCGTGGTTCCCACACTCGCCTCCATGGATTTCCGCAAGGAGCTCGCGGCCTTCTTCCCTTGTAATGCATCGCATTAGGACGCCGTTGGCACCACGCCGGTAGAGATCCCCTTCTACCAGTGTGTATCTTTTAGCCAACCTGACTATCCGGTCAACGGATACATTATCTTCAGGAAGGATGTTGTCTTTCAAGTAGCTGTGGATCTCCGAGATCCATGCATCGGAACTTACTTGAGCTTCTGAGTCTTGCGTGCTGAGTTGCTCGGAGCTTCCTGCAGCACCTACGACCCTTGATGGACGCCATGGTAACAGGGCCATTGGGACCGCTAGCTTCGAGGTACTGGTCTCGCCCCCTTCGCTCAGTTCAGCGGGCTGAGCTGTTGGTCTTGATAATCTTCGGACGAAGGTTCCTTCAAGAATCGGAGCTCTGGTTGAAGCTTTCATCGAGAGTTCGTCAGCTTCAGCGTTGTTGAGACGCTGTACATGGCAAAGTTCCAGGACTTTGAAGTCATTCTGAAGCTTCTTGACTTCAAGTAGATATTCAACTAGTTGAGGGTTGTTGCAGCAGCATTCACCTTTGACTTGTTTTATTATGAGCTGCGAATCACCCTTTACCAACAGCTACTTGACACGATATGATAGTGCCACCTTGAGCCCATAGATTAGTGCTTCATACTCCGCCATGTTGTTGGTCGCCTTGACGTCAAGGTGAACCATGTATTTGACCTTCTTCCCGGTCAGAGTGAGGAGAAGAATTCTAGCTCTGGACCCCTGCTTCTGCACGTAGCCTTCGAAGTAAAGAGTCCAGTGAGGCTCAGTGAAAACCGGAACCTTGGGTTCTGGATTCTGCTCACTGGGGCCCCCAGGATTTTTTGGAGAGGGGGTCCATTCCGCCACAAAGTCCGCCAATGCTTGACTCTTGATCGCTTGTCTTGGGAGGAATTCAAGATCGAACTCGGCCAATTCTGCTGCCCACTTTGCAATGTTCCCAGTAGAATTGTGGTTATGCAACATTGCACGCAGTGGATAAGAGGTTACCACTGAAATTTTGTGAGCATGGAAGTAGTGGCGACATTTCCTAGAGGCAATAAGAACTGCATAGAGTAGCTTATGCATCTCTAAGTACCAAGTCTTGTCATCATGAAGTACTTCGCTTATGAAGTATACTAGGCGCTGGACTGTTCGGACCCTCCCAGAGGGGCCCGGAGCTTCCCCCTCATCAACATGGACCCTCGTGGAGGGGTCCGGAACTTCTTCGGGGACCTCCAAGTTCTTGCTAGAGGAACCCGGAGCTTCTTCTGAATTGACCTGAACCTTCTCGGAGGGGTCCGGATCTTCTTGTTCGGCAACAGTAACTCCTTCATTTGAAGGAGGTCGATCCTCTGGCGTTTCACCTTGAGGATCCTGGTCTGGGGGCTGGGACCCAGACTCGCCTTCGGGTAGCTCTGGGCCCTCCCTCTGGATTCCTGATCTTGGGATGGTTTTGGTCTATCCACAACCAGGACCATGCTGACAACTTCGTCAGTTGCCAAAATGTAAAGCAGAAGTGGCTCACCAGGATCCGGAGCTACCAAAGTTGGTAGAGTGGTGAGGAGCTGCTTCAGCTCTCGGAAAGCCTTTTCTGCTTCTTCAGACCATTGGAATGGTCCGGACTTCCTCAATAATTTGAAGAAGGGTAGCGCCCGTTCCGCTAGTCTTGAGATGAACCGGGTGAGGGCAGCTAGACATCCATTTAGCTACTGGACATCCTCGATGTGGGCTGGTGGCCGCATGTCATCAATAGCTTTAATCTTCACTGGATTTGCCTCTATTCCTCGGTGGTTCACCAAGAATCCAAGAAGCTTTCCGGAGCTAACCCCAAGGACACACATGTCTGGGTTCAGCTTTGTGCGTGTGATTCGCAACTTGTCAAATACAGCTTGCAACGTGTCAAGTAATGACTCCTTGTTCTGGATCTTGACGACGATGTCATCGACATACAGTTCCACTACATCTCTGATGAGCTCTCCAAAAGTTTTGTACATAGCTCGCACAAACATTTAAGCAGCGTTTTTGAGACCGAATGGCATGGTAGTGTAACAGTATAGTCCATCTACTGTGATGAAGGAAGTATGCTCTTCATCTTCCCTAGACATTCGGATTTGGTGATACCCAGAATATGCGTCTAGGAAACACAGTAATTCATACCCGGAGGTGGAATTCACTATCTGATCTATTCAGTGTAGTGTAGTCGACACACATCCAAATCTTCCCGCCGGCCTTAGGTACAACAACTGGGTTTGCGAGCCATTTTGGGTGGAAGGCTTCCCGGATGAATCCAGCTTCGAGCAACTTCTTCACTTCTTGACGTATAAAGTTTTGTCGCTCTACTAATTGCTTCTGAGGCTTCTGATGTATAGGTCGCGCGTCGGGATAAATCTTCAGATTGTGCTCAATCACTTCCCTAGGGATCCCAGGCATTTGTGACGGTCGCTAGGAAAACATGTCTACATTAGCCCGAAGGAAAGTGATGAGCGCGAGTTCCTATTTGTCGTTCAGACCTCCCGATATACGAGTGGTCTGAGCGGCATTGGAACCAGTTTGGACGACTTTGCCGGGAATGTCGATGTCGCCGCTTGGTTGCACACAAGGTGCAGAGGTCGAGCCTCAATGAAGAATGCTTGGAGGCTTCGAAGCTTGCTCCTTTCTGGATTCTTCCTCCTGCGCTGTAGCAAGCGCATGGAGTTCTTCCAGAGTAGTAACTCTGGTGGTGCGGTCTCCGTGGATCTGGAGAACGCCTAAGGGTGTTGGCATCTTCAACACCAAGTAGCCATAATGAGCAACAACCATGAATTTGTACAAGGTTGGCCTGCCCAAGATGGTGTTGAATAGCAAGTTGATCTGTGCCACATCGAAGACCAACTTCTCGGTCCTGTAATTCTACCGAGTCCCGAAGGTCACCGGGAGAGTAATGCCACCGAGTGGAGTTATGGCCCCCGGACCTACTCCGAAGAAAGGTCGTGAGGGGCGAAGATCCGATGGTTGGAGCTAAAGTTTGACGAAGGCTTTGAAGCTTATGAGGTTCAACCCCGAACCTCCGTCCACCATTACGTGGTGGAGCTGGATGTTGTTGATGGTCGGAAATACCATTAGTGGAAGTTGACCAGCTCCGATCATGTTCCGAGGGCAGTCCAAAGCATCGAAGGTGATGGCAGTATCCATCCACTTCCGATGAGGCTCCGCCCTGGCGGTGGGAGCTACAGTGGCCATGTCCCGCCGCATTGTCTTGAGGACACGTCGGGAGGTGATGTCCCACGAACCACTGAAGATGGTGTTTATGATCTTCCGACGCTCGTTGTCGGAGACGTCAGAGTCGTCGTCAAAGGAGGTGTAAACAGCCTTGAAGACCTTCTTGGGGTCCTGAAAGCCTAACTTCTCTTTAGCCGGAGCTTCGTCGACTTTTTGTTTTCCTTCCTATTGATGGAAAGGAGCTTCTTCCTGGCGCTTGTTGTAGCGCTCGGCGAGGTTCTGGACCTCTCTGCAGTTTTCCAGGTTGTGGCTGTCCGTTTTGTGTATGGGACACCACATCATGGAGTTGCCATTGTCTTCAGACGATGGTCGAGGTCATTTCTCGGGGCGTGGCCCCCGACCACCCGGAGCTGCGGCAGCAGCGGCAGTAGGTGCACCGGCCGATGACTTCTTCTTGTCGTTGGAATTTTTCTTCTTCTTGCCACCGCCGGAGGTAGTGGCTTCACCCTTGGAGGATTTTTTGTTGGCCTCCGGAGGTGGTTGGGAGTGCATTTCACGGCCCTCCGCAGCTTTGGCACACTTGTCTGCCAAGCTGAAGAGTTCGGTGACTGTGGTGACTTCCTTGGTCGCCAGCTTCTCCAGCATCTTCTTGTTTTGAACGCACTATCTGAATGCTACAATAACAGAAGCGCTTGAGATAGAAGGAATAGTATTTCGTACCTAGGAGAACCTCTGGGTGAAAGATTGTAGGGACTCTCCCCCCTTCTGCTTGATAGCAAAAAGGTCCAGTTCTGTGTCTGGTCTGGTGTATGAGCTCCCAAAATTGGCGGTGAACTGTTGGCACAACTCCGCCCAACTGTTGATGGAGTCAGGTGGAAGGCTCATGAACCAAGACCTAGCAGTCCCAGTCAAAGCCACAGGGAAATAATTGGCCATCACGGCCTCATTGCCCCTAGCCGCAAGGATAGCAGTGGAGTAGATTTGGAGAAATTCGGTGGGATTAACCGTCCCGTCAAATTTCTCCGGCAGGTCATGCCAGAATTTTTGCCGCCATTTGACCATGCGTAGGTGCATGGCCAAGGCAGAACAACCTCCTCCTACTCCCTCAGGGGCAGGGCTGTCCTGAACCTCTCGCCTCTCACAAGCACACTCGATGTGGACACAGTCGTCCTGTTGAGGGTAACGGCGATCAAGCTCCGCTCGGAGGTCATGAGTTGAAAGCCTCGTTATCGTATGAGTACGTCGCGCCCCGAAAGGCAGCGACGTTGCTTGTTGAGATGCAACACACCTCCTGTGTTGTGAAGCGTGCGGACCGAGTCTACCCGACAAGGTTCGATGCTGCGATTGGGCCCGCCCTGAGGGGGGAGGACCTTGAATGCTTATGCGATCGGCTGCTACTGCAACCAAATGATCCACATCAGCTCTCCACTGCTCCATTGCACCCTGGGATCCTCCTGGAGGCGGTGGACGTTGGAGGAGAGCACGCGCATTTGGGGTTGTTGTTCGCCGATGCAGTGACCGACGCAGACGCCCCATCTCGTTGTCCAGCTTGATTCGCTAGTGCGGACGGTGGCGGTGGTGGCATGACTCCTGTTGGAGCCACAGCACCTGCTAGCTGCTGCATGTTGGAGGGGTTGCCTCCAGCATGTTGCGCAACATGGTTGCCATTGGACGATCCAACAACAGAATTCGCCATCTTTGAATCCCAAGCGCCCCTTCCTGGCGCGCCAACTGTCGGAGTGTGATTTCGGCAATTCTCTCGGTACTACCATTGGCAGCCCGCGGAGTTCTTAGTTCGGATGTGGGTGCGCGGAAATTCAGAAGAAGGTGGCGGTTTGACACAGGGATTTACGTGGTTCGGGCCACCTGAGCGTAATACCCTACTCCATGGGTGTGAGTTGTTGTTGTTGTATTTAGTGTCTGAGCGCTTGTGAGACTAGAGTGTCTGGGAGTCTAGGCGCGTGTGGACATGTCCTCCCGTGTATCGCTCGGCTAGTCCTTTTATAGTACAAGGACTGGCCGTTACATCGTTAGCCTGGCCCGACATGTGGCCCTCGCGGTTACTGATGCTTAATACACAGTTAATGAACTTAATTCCCCTTAACAGCGTGATAACACGCCTTGATGGTGGCGTTACTGGTATTAAGGGTCTTCCGATCACGTGTCATTAAGATAGCATTAATGACACATAATCGGGTCTTGAAGCTTTAATTGTTTCTTGAAGGTCCGAGCCGTTGGAGGTCCACCAGTATGCTTGTTGAGGTTGAAGGTCCGACAGCTGGACGCGTGGCAGCTTCAGAGCTTACTGTCTTGGACGAGTAGGTCTGGTGCTGTTGTACACGTGTCAGTACCAGAGCTTCCCTCTATAGGGGGTTAGGTCCGGCGGTGCCACACAGGTATCTAGTCCGGAGCTTTCCCATGTATGAAATGTATCTCCGGTTTCAGGATACACTTGGCGGCACTGGGACTAACCATAGAAGGGAGGAAGGTCCGGTTCCGTATGACACGTGGGGCCTTCGGAGGTCTTCAACTTAGATAGGTGGAGTTCTGTTGCACTCTTCGTAGTTCCAAGGGGTATTCGGTACGCAGGGTACCGACACTAACATTAACATTTTTCGAAACCCTATAAATAGGAGATCCACGACCCCACACTCACCACTTTTGACTCCTACTGTAAACTCAGAAACCCTAGCGCTGTCACCTGTCCCAAGAGCACAAAAATACATCTCCTGACGCATCTAAAGGCCTCAAAGGTGAAAATCAATTGAGTATTCAGATTTTGGGTTGGGAGATCGTTGTCTATGCTTCTTTGAGCTCTTGGGGTTTGATCTCTTCACACTTGTGCTTTTACTTGCAATCTTTTCGAGTGTATTTGATAATCTTTTTGTTGTAATTCTTGTGGGAACCCTCAACGTGTGAGGTTGCCCCATAAACTCGGTGATTACCCTTGATAGTGGAATCAAGTCGGCCTTGTGTGGTGACTTGACGAGGGAAAGGGTTTGAAGCGACCCGGCTCTCTCCGTGGTGGGATCGAACCTCGGTAAAAATTCGTGTCCCGCGTGCTTCTTTGTTTCTGCATCTTCATTAATTAGGGCAAATAATTGATCAAGCTTGTAATTTGAATTGCAGTTGCTTTTCACTTGTAACCTCACAATATTGATTGATAATTCAAGTGATCTCATCAGTTGTTCAAATTTCTGCTGCTATAAAAGTTTAATTCCTGAATAACCACTTAATCAACTCGACATACATTTAGCACATCGGACTAGTCCGCACCTCCAACTAGATAAGTCCGCTCTATCAAGTATTTGACAATTTGATTAAGTGTGTAGGAAATTTTCAAAGCCTATTCACCCCCTCTAGGTCACATTCAATTGGTATCAGAGCGGGTTCTCCATCGACGAGACTTAATGCTCGGAGAGATCAATGGCCTCATAGAAGAACAACGAGATCTCGAAGGTGCCCAACACCGAAGATGAGCAAGATACAAAAGCCTTCGATGTACTCAGGGAAAATCAACTTGACGATGAAGAAGTGTGTCACCTCAAGGCACTTCTAAGGAAGAAACTCTTGAGCCAAAAGGTTAAAGAGGACGAGAAGATGACGGGGAGTGGTCATCATGGGTACTCCCGATATCCTTACAATTACAATCGTCATAATATAAATAATCATTATATTTCTATTCCCATGGGAAAGCCTCTGCAATTCGACGAAAACGATTACACCATGTGGAAATACAATATGAAAATGCATCTAATCTCATTGAATCGCAGTCTTTGGCATACTGTATGTACATGTGTAGATATTTTGAATATGGACGAAGAACTCACTCCGGAACAAGAACAAGAAATTCACCGCAATGCACCCATTGCAGTGATCACCTCATCACTGAGCTGGGAGGAGTTCACCAAGATTGATGGGTGAGAAAGTGCAAAAGAAATTTGGGATAGTCTTAAAACGGCACATGAAGTAAATAGGTTAGTCTGAGAAGTTAAAATTGAGATGCTTGAAGAAGAATTGGGGAGATTTGCCATTGAAGAAGGCGAATCACCTCAAGACATGTACAACCAGATGAAGGCGCTTATCAACATGATCCGCGTTTATGGAAGCAAGAAGTGGACTAATCATGAGGTGGCTAAAAGGATGATTAGAGCCTTCATGCCAAGAAATGTCACCTTATGCTCAATGATTCCAGAAAGTTTGGGGTTTCACAAAATGACTCTGAATGATCTATTGGGCAAAATCATAAACCAATACGTCAAATACCTAGCTAACCTCACCTCCTCCAAAAAGAAGGAAGTTGCTCTCAAAGAAACTTGCAAGCCTAAAGGAATGGAAACCCATGAAGATCAAGACGAAGGAGACACAAATGATGTGAGCACTGACCCAGATGATGAAGATATCGTACTCTTCATCAACAAAATTCAAGCGCATGATGAAAAGAAGAAACAGCAGAAACGTGAATAAAGGGAAGAGCAAAGAAAACGGAAAATCCAAGGCTCGATGTACCTACTATAACTGTGGCGAGTACGATTACTTCATGGTTGACTGCACTTATGAAGATAATAAGAGGAAGAAGGAAACAAAGCCTCAAGAAAAGAAAATCTTTAGAAAAAGAAGGCAAGCTCATCAAGCGCATATTGGCAAAGAGTGGGACTCAAACGAAGAGTCCTCCTCCTATGAAGAAGAGGAGATATCCACCATTGCCATCAAGAAGCCTACGAACAGGTCTACGCTCTTCCCGAACATGGGAGGATAAGAGACACACAATCACACTTGCCATATGTCTAAAGAATGCAAGAAAAAGGTTCCACTTACTCCTCGCTCACTAAATTCCTCTATTGATGATTTTGATCGCTCTAGTGAATATGAGGAGATGTTTTGGGGACTAAGTAAAACTGCATTGAAGAAAATGAAAATGTTGTCGGATGAAATCATTGAGAAGGAGGAGCTTGTCAACCGACAAGAAGATATGCTCATCTGTGAAATGAAGAGGTATCAAGAGGTTGAGAAACTCCTTGTGCTTGAAAAGGGGAAGATCAAGTCACTTGAGCATGAGCTAGCCTCCAGTATGGAAAGTTACTCAAAGCTAGAAGACTCACACATTGCCATCAAGGATGAACTTGCTAACTTGTCAAAAGTTAACCAGATTCTTGAAGTGCAAGTTGAGTCACTCAATCAAAGTGACTCATCCTATTCCAAAAGCTCACCTTTCAAAGGTATAAGTCCAACAACAATTACAACCTGCACATGTTCCATTAAGAAAAATGTTGTCAAACCTCATTCTTCTACTTGTCATGCTAAGCATCCTTCCCAAAGTGGCATCTTTGACAAGGAGAAGATCAAATATGCACGTAGTGCATATATGGTCACTAGACCTCCTAACATCAAAGATGATCTTGGGTTTAACAAGAACAAACACATGTCCACCAATGTTCATGCTAAGAAGAAAATCACTTTTGTTAAGGAAACATCACGTGAATCTAACTTGCAAATACTATTTCACACTTTTGATGCTTCCTATGTACTTATGAAAAACAAGTTTGGACATGTATTTACTAAATATGCAGGGCCACGCCACAAGAACTAAAAAACTTGTGTGTGGGTGCCCAAGACTCTTGTGACTAACCTAAGAGGATCCAAGAAAGCTTGGGTACCTAAAACCAAGGAATGATTCTGTTTTGCAGTCCTACTCCTCTGGTGGATCAAAATGGGTGCTAGACAGCAGATGCACCAATCACATGACCGGAGAGAGGAATATGTTTGTGGAGTATGAGTGCAACGCAGATCCAAGTGAAGGGATACACTTTGGAGACAACATCCAAGGAAAGTTCCTTGGTAGCGGTAAAATTTAAATCTCTTCTCGACATACTCTCTCGAATGTTTTACATGTAGATTCTTTAAATTATAACAGTACTACTGTTTATATCTCAGCTATGCAACAAAGGTTATAACTGTTTATTCACTATCGAGAGTGCAACCGTTTTTAGGAGAAGTGATGGCTCGATTGCATTCAAGGGAATGTCGAAAGGAAAGCTTTATCTTGTTGACTTCAACAATGATAAAGCTGAACTCAATACTTGCTTGGTTGTTAAAACTAACATGGGATGGTTGTGGCATAGATGGCTAGCCCATGTTGGGATGAGAAATCTCTAGAAACTTCTAAAAGGTGGTGACATCCGAGGTTTAAAGGATGTTGTTTTTGAGAAAGACAAGTCGTGCAGCGCTTGCAGGGCGGGAAATACAAGTTGGAGGACCGCACCCCGCCAAGAATGTGATGACTACCAAAAGACCGCTGGAACTTCTTCACCTGCACCTTTTCCGTCAAATTGCTTATATAAGCATCGGCGGTAACAAATATAGTTTAGTTATTGTTGATGATTTTTAAAGGTTCACCTGGGTATTTTTCTTGTATGATAAATTAGAAAATCAGGGAATACTCAAGAAATTCCTGAAAAATGCTCAGAACGAATTCCCCTCAACTGTGAAGAAATTAGAAGTGTCAACGGGACAGAATTCAAGAATACACAAGTTGAGGAGTACCTAGATGAAGAAGGAATAAAGAACAAATTGGGGTGGACAAAAGGAAAAACAGAACACTAATCGAGATGGCGAGGACAATGCTGGATGAATACAAGACATCAGACTGGTTTTGGGCTGAAGCGGTGAACACCGCTTGTCACACCACAAACCGGTTGTATCATCATCAACTCTTGAAGAAAACATTATATAAGCTTCTCACCGGTAACAAACCAAATGTTTCATATTTTAAAATATTTGGTTGCAAATGTTTTATCCTGAATAAGAAAGCGAGGACTTTGTTCGCTTTAAAATCTGATTAGGGGTTCTTTCTCAGTTATGATTCGAACGCCTACGCCTATCGTGTCTTCAACAAAGTCTCTGGCCTTGTTGAAGTAGCACGTGACGTAGTGTTCGATGAAACTAACGGCTCCCAAGTCGAGCAAGTTGATAAGTGTGTGCTAGATCAAGAAGAAGCCCCATGTCAACCGTTGAGGAGGATGGCACTTGGGGATATTTGACCTCAAGAGCAACCACAAGATGAACCTCAATAGGAAAGCAATGATCAAGGGGAAGCTCATGCACAAGATCAAGAAGATCAACATAACAACAAAAGGGATGATCTAGGGGAACAATGAATATGAAGACAATGAAGAACAAGCAACTTCACAAGTCCCTCACAAGAGTACATCAGAGTGTACAAAGAGATCATCCCATCAACAACATCATTGGAGACATTGCTAAGGGAGTAACTACTAGATCTCGCATAGCAAATTTTTGTGAACACTACTCTTTTGTCTCTTTTCTGGAACCATATAGGGTAGAAGAAGCACTATAGGATCTAGATTGGGTGATTGCAATGTAAGAGGAGCTAAACAACTTCAAGAGAAATAAAGTATGGGAGCTTGTGGAAACACCAGAGACGAACATTGTTGGAACCAAATGGGTCTTTCAGAACAAACAAGAGGAACATGGAGTGGTAACGAGAAATAAAGCGAGACTTGTGACTAAAGGTTACTCACAAGTCAAAGGTTTGGACTTCGGCGAAACTTCAGCTCCCGTAGCTAGACTTGAGTCCATTCGTTTTTTATTGGCATACACTACTCACAATAATTTCAAGTTGTATCAAATGGACATCAAAAGTGCATTCCTCGATGGACCAATTAAGGAGGAAGTGTGCATGGAGCAGCCACCAGGATTAGAAGATCAAGAGCACCCCAACAATGTTTACAAACTGCGTAAGGCCAAGGCTCTCTATGGCCTCAAACAAGATCCTCGAGCTTAGTATGAGTGCCTTAGAGATTTTCTGACTCAAAATGGTTTTAAAATTGGAAAAGCTAATTATACTCAGTCCACAAAACACTTTGATGATCATCTATTTGTATGTCAAATCTATGTTGATAATATCATCTTTGGGTCTACTAATAAGTCATTTTGTGAAGAGTTTAGCGAAATTATGACAGATAGGTTTGAAATGTCAATGATGGGAGAACTGAAGTTCTTCTTGGGATTCCAAGTTAAGCAATTAAGAGAGGACATGTTCATAAGACAAACCAAGTACACACAGGACATCCCTAAAAAGTTAAATATGGACAAGACCATGCCCATCAAGACACCCATGGCAACTAACGGACATCTCAATCTCAACGAAGATGATCCAAATGTGGATCAAAAGGTATATCGGTCTATGATTGGCTCATTACTCTATTTATGTGCATCTAGGCCTGGTATTATGCTTAGTGTGTGTATGTGTGCAAGGTTTCATGCTGCACCTAAAGAGTGCCATTTAATAGTTGTAAAAAGAATCTTAAGAAACCTTGTGCACACACCTAACTTGGGCCTTTGGTATCCCAAAGGATCCAAGTTTAACTTGATAGGTTATTCTGATGCCAATTATGCAAGATGCAAAGTCGATAGAAAGAGCACGTCGGGGACTTGTCAATTCCTTGGAGAACCCTAGTTTCATGGTCATCTAAAAGCAAAACTCCATTGCTCTTTCCACAACCGAAGCGAAGTATGTTGCAGCCGGTAGTTGTTGCGCACAATTACTTTGTATGCGATAAACTCTGAGGGACTATGGCTACAATATGAACCATATTCCACTCCTATGTGATAATGAGAGTGCTATAAAAATTACACACAACCCCAGAGCACTCAAGAAATAAGAACATAGATATTCGTCACCATTTTCTAAGAGATCATTCATTAAAAGGTGACATAGTAATCTCACATGTTAGGCCTGAAAAACAACTTGCAGACATTTTCACCAAGCCACTAGATGAAAAGAGGTTTTGCGAGCTAAGAAACGAGCTAAATATACTTGACTCTAGAAATGTGGCTTGAAACACTGCATACATGAATGTGATTTCAAAGTTTACACATTTTAGCAAAAAATTGCCCCTTATCTTGATTCTCTCTTAAAAGCTATTTAAATAAGTAAATCTTGGGGAATTATGGCCATTGTATGATTGTTGATTGCTTAGTGGTCATGTTCATCAAGATTATTTGTGAAATGATGTCCATTAGATCACTATTAGATTAAACACCCAAAATCTGGTTGATCCACTCTATTCTGTCCTGCTCGCACCAGACTTGTCTGGCGTCAGCACCGGACAAGTCTATTGACACAGAATAGTTCGGCCCTACTCCGACACACCGGACATGTCCGGTGTCGACCAGACTAGTCCGGATTTGTCGAGGTTAACCCTAATCCGCCGCCAGGAGCTCATCTTCAGTCTTCCACAATCTCCATTGCACTCTCTCTCTCTTCCATCGTGAGCTCCACATGCGATCTTCACTTCCAGCCATCAAAAACACGGATTTATTCAAGGGAAATATCCTCCTTCGTGCAGAGCTTGGCCACTCCGAACTAATCCGGCCTCCACTCCGCTCCTTCAACTCAAATCTTAAATATTTTGGTAAAATCTCACACAAACCCTAGCTCTGAACTTTTCTTGATTCTTGCTTATGTTATTGGATTTCTAGGGCATACATTACTCTTCTAGATGTACTCATACCGTTTCCTAGTCATTGTGAATTGATTCGAGCTAGATTTGTTGAAATAGAAAATTAGGTTTCTTATGCCAGACCGGACATGTCCGGTGTTCAGTTGCGGACAAGTTTGGTACTCTGGACAAGTCCGCACTCTGGAAATGGACAAGTCCGGTGCCTGACAATATGAACCTCTAAGTTCTTATTTGCACATAGTCTCAAATCAATTCTTATCAAATCCTTGAACTTCCTTGTCAGGCACGATGTCTTGAGCCTCAGAGGATAGTTCTTTTAACTATGACGAAGAGAGAGAACATGTTAGAGTACAAAGAGCCAAAGAGAGGGTGATGAAGAAAAGGAATGACATCAATGTTCACTCCTTTACTCCTGATGATATACTCACCAATAAGAGGAAAGTGGTAATTAAAAAACCCATGAGCAAGGACGGTGTTGGGAGTTCATCTGGACTCAAGAGAACTCTCAACAAGGGCAAAGGGCTTGCTAGTGGTCCTATTGGGCCTCTGAAGATGAAGGCTCATACTTACCGCAACAGACAACCATCAAGTGTTGATTTCAGTGTCAAAGGGGGTGTACTGGCTGATAAGTTCAAGAAGGTAGAAGTCTATGATCAACCCCAACAATCAGTTGATCCAAGATTCTAGAATAACTTCCACGCTGATTACTATGAGCATGTGTATCTGAAGATGAGGAACCCAGTTATTGAAAGTCAATGGGTTGACATCACCTATCTTCAGTCCAAGAGATGACATGCCTATCAAAAGGTTTTGGAAGCTTTGGAGCTACATGGGCTGAAGGATCTAGTCTCCTTCCAGTGGGACTGGAATAATGAGGTGATCACTCAGTTCTACTCAACTCTCTATTTTGCTCTGATGACACTGACAGGATGATTTGGATGACACATGGAGCAAAGTATAGTGTCACGAATGAGGAGTTTGCCAGAATTCTTCACCTATAAGATTATTTGGAGAATGACATCATAATCCACAATCTGAAGCATCTGGAAGAAGATTAGCTTGACTTTCTTTATGATACAAGGATGCCATTCAAGTCTCCAATCACAATGTACTTGAAGCCCTTCTTTGCCATGATAAACGGGATCCTGATGAAGACCATAGCTCCCAAGGAGGGAGATGCAGGGACAATCAAGGTGACCCTCAGGACATTGATGAAGGTCATCAACAAGAAATGGACTTTCAATGTCTTTGAGTACATGTACAATGACATTGTGAACATATCCATCACTCCTAACATGTCCTGTGGCTATGCACCATACATCATGTATATGATTGAGAAAGTGACAGGACTTGAATTTCTCAAGGATGTGCCTCATACTAGACTTAGGCCCCAGATGCCTACTATCTACACTGTCCCCTCTGCTCCTACCTCACTTGCAGAGGAATGAAGATCTAAGTGGACACAAGAAGGCACAAGATCTGAGGCTGGTGCTCCTGGTCCTCCACTTCCTAGTGAATCCTCCAATGGAGTGCTGAAGATGCTCTCATCCATCTTTGCATCCTGTCGTAAAGTGGAAATCAAGCAGCACAAGGAGAGTCTGTCAATGAAGAAGCATCGGCAATATTTGAAGGCTAATATCAAAGCAATTATTGAGAAGCTGGAAATAGAACCGGTGGGGTCACCTAAGATCTCAAAAGACTCTGAAGAAGAAATCACAGAGATGGCACCTCTAACTGAGCAAGAGATGGCTTCATTCGGACTAGCTGGCACATCTGCTCCTCCTCCTCCTCCTCCTCAAGCACCTGAAGATGAAGAAGAAGATGAAGAGAGGACTGAGAGTGAGGGAGGTAGTGATAATGAGTGATTCAACTCAATTTTTCCCTTTTTTGGTGCCTTGATGCCAAAGGGGGAGAGATTGAGACTAGCTGTCTATTTTGTAGTCATTAAGCCATTATGGACTTGTGATCAAGGATATGTAATCGTTTTCAAACTATTGTAATTTATTTTGGATGTGCTTAATTTACTTAATGTGTGATGCTTAGTTAATGGAAATGTGATGATTGTTGCTATAACTGTCAAGTGCTTATGTATTGCTCATCACATCTTTTGGTCACAAACTATTAGGCACACCAACATAAAGAGTGCATACATGTGAGAAGTTTTTGTTACTCATTTATTTTTCTCATATATGCACACTTTATGAAAATCAATTTTTACTCTTAATTGTGAAATCTAAATTGGTTGTCATCAATCACCAAAAAGGGGGAGATTGAAAGTGCATCTAGGCAATCCATTGTGGGTTTTGAACGATTGATGACAAACAAATGAGATCCTAATAAAATTGTTAAGATGATTGTAGGTCAATTTAAATGTGATAGTTCGGTGCACTCAAAAAGTAAAAAATGAAGTGGTGTAGAAAAAGAGAGAAGCCCAACTGACGACTAACGCGCAAAGTAGATTTAAATGTATAGGATGTGTGTGAGAGACACATCCCAAAAGCTCGAGTCTTTGCGTAGGGGTAAGGGATTAAAATAACCTAAAAATTCACTGAGCACTGGACTAGTTCGTTCATGGATCGGACTAGTCCGTCCAACTCTCCGTTGTCCAAATACGCTATGCATTGGACTAGTCCAATAAACTTTCTGGAACCACATTTTACAGTGCACCGGACTAATCCGATCTTGGACCGGACTAGTCCGTTTTAAGTCTATGTAAACCCATTACACTACACTCGCGACAAGTCCGTCCAATGGACCAGACTAGTCCGTTGAACTCTCTGATGTTCTATAACACGTAGCACCGGACAAGTCCGTTCATGGACTGGACTAGTCCGTTCAACTCTCTGGAGTTCAGTTTCACGGGGCACCGGACAAGTCTGTGCACCTACCGAACTAGTCATGCATACCTCGCACAATTAGGGTTTCTAGTGTACCCAGCAGACAAGTACGGACCCCAGGGCGGACTAGTCCGGTTGTCGGGATCCCTAATGGTAACTTTTTGGAAACCCTATAAATAGGAGATCCACGAGGCCAAAATCACAACTTTCGATTCCTACTGTCAAACTCAGAAACCCTAGCGCCACCACCTGTCCCAAGAGCACAAAAACACATCTCCCCACGCATCTAAAGTCCTCAAAGGTGAAAATCATATGAGTATTCAGATTTGGGGTTGGGAGATCGTTGTCTACACTTCGTTGAGCTCTTGGAGTTTTATCTCTTCACACTTGTGTTTTTACTTGTAATCTTTTCGAGTGTATTTGATCATATTTTTGTTATAATTCTTGTGGGAATCCTCAATGTGTGAGGTTGCCCCATAAACTCGGTGATTACCATTCACAATGGAATAAGGTCGGCCTTGTGTCGTGACTTGTCGAGGGAATGGGTTTGAAGAGACCCGACTCTGCGTGGGCTTCCTCAACGAGGAGGTAGATCTTTTTGGTGGGATCGAACCTTGGTAAAAACTCGTGTCCCGCGTGCTTCTTTTTTTTTGCATCTTCATTAATTGGGTCACATAATTGATCAAGCTTTTAACTTGAATTGCAGTTGCTTTTCACTTGTAACTTCACAATATTGATTGATAATTCAAGTCATCTCATCAGTGGTTCAAATTTTTGCTACTATAAAAGTTTAGTTACTGAATCAACACCTAATCAACTCGACACAGATTTAGCACACCAGACTAGTCCGGACCTCCAACTGGACAAGTCCGGTTTATGAAGTATTTGGCAATTTGATTAAGTGTGCAAGAAATTTTCAAAGCCTATTCACCCCCCTCCAGGTCACATTCAATGACACACACTGTGACACCCGGTTCCGAAAAAGAACCAAGCAAACGCATATGTGTGCCTAGGACGTTCAACACACATACAGGAGTGCAATCTCAAAAGAGTATACAGAAAATTATCACAAAACAAGATCAATTAAGCACTTTTATTACACAACCATATTATCCTTCAATACAAGTACGAATGAATATTAATGACAAGTTCCAACTAATGCAGCAGGAATAAACTAAACTGAGTCAACTAAGCAACTAAGCAAAGGGTATATCGTAGCTCCAATCAACACCACAGGCAAGCTAACGGTAGACACGGCCTAGAAATTCGCATTATCAGCGTTATACTCCCAATCCTGACCTGCAACTGTAGGGGGGGGGGGGGGGGCGGGGAATTGCAAGAGTGAGTACTTGTCGTACTCAGCAAGTGTGGAAAGTATGACATGTAGCTGATTCAAATGACAAATATAATAATGGCTAAGTGCTGAAAAGTACATTAAAACATTTGAAAAGCAATATATTACAATACATGTATGTGAAATAAACCCATCATAATCCATGTAATCATCATATAGCAATCCATATTCATTACCGGCATCCATTTTCCAGATTTCACCATTTCCGTTAACCATATTAAATACCAGAATTTAATTCATAACCAGCCATAACCAAATTATTGACCAAAACCATCCCAATACCAAGTTCCCCTAATCATGTGATGGTCCAGGTTGCTCATAACCGGGAGAACGACTATCATGATAGTTTTAGACACACTCTGCAGAGGTTGTACCGCTTTACCCACGTGTTTGTGATTTTGTAACCTTTTGATGACTATAGAATCTCAATTATGCCGCCTCACACTTCCTTAGGTGTGTGGCCAAGAGATCACAGAATAGCCATTATAAAGGGATTACTAGCCTATTCAGACCCCACTGAGGTTTCACCAGTGGCGATGCCTCCAACTGAGCACATCTTCAACCAAGAGCCCCCTCTTCAGCCATTCAGATCTTAGGGTAGTCCCACAAATCATCGACAAACCCAATCCGACTACCCCTTCCTCGAGCATCCTTAATGGTCCAAATAGCACTGGCAAAGCCCTAATTAATCAGCTACGCCGCACCCATACTTGGCCTCGTGGTGGCACTTTAAATCCTGGATGGTCGCTCCACGAACCTGTCCATAGATCTAAAGCAAGCAAACCACCATAACATCCAACCCATCCACATACCAGGCTTGCTTAGATCATCCATTACCATATAATATTAACTAGTTCATATTAACCATAATCTCATTAATGCATAATTGAATAGTATAGTTGTTTTAACATCCCAATTAATTAAGCGAAGCAAAAAGGTAAAAAGCCCATCCCGGATCTCTACCATGAATTCCAGGTGACAAGGGTGGTCAACAAATCTAGTAAACTTCATATCATAGGATTCCCATCAAATTGACATGAGCATGCAGTTTTGCAATGAAAAACATTTATTTCAAATCAGGATCAATATGCTTCAAGGACACTTGCCTTGCTCTTGGGATTGGTTCGGGTCAAAGCCTTCAAACTCATGGTGCTGGAGATCCTCCGTGGCACTTTCTAGCGCAAATCCTTCTAATCCACACAATAAACATACAAGACAAGAAACACAATCAAAGAGTGCACCATTATTACTCAATATGGCATGACATTCATAATTAATGCCAATGTAAGGTAAAGTTTGTTAATAAGTTGCTTTTAATGATCACTAACTAGTTCTAATGGCTTTTTACAAGTTTATACAGGTTTGGTGTTGATTAGATCTAATCGAGAATTAATTCAACAGAAATTAACTAGGAAAATTGGACTAGTCCGCTAGGGACCGGACAAGTCCGCACTTCGCAGAACTGGCGTACTAGGGTTTTCTAGATCAACGTGAATTTTGGAATTAGGGGTCGAATTCATGTAAGGAAAAGAGAATAGAAGGTATACCAGGTGTTTAGAACTCCAATGAATCAAGGATCTTGGAGACAACACTTGTATCTTGATGATCTATGGTTGATGATGAACTTGGAGATGAATTGGTGATGAAGAACAAAACTTGATGGAGGTCTTGATCCTCTTTCATTTCCTCCTCTTCTTCTTCTTGCTTGGGATCTCCTCCTCCCTCCTTGATGGTGGCTCTCCACGAACTAGGGTTTGGGTGGGGTGAAAAAGTGGCAAATAGTTGTCAAGTCAAGGGGTGGGGTTGTTTATATAGAGGTGGAGGCTGGGTTAGATGGATTTCGAGTTTGAGATTAGCAGAGGTCGGTTTAGAGTCCCACATGGGCTCTAAAAGAGTTAGGCACGATGTCCCTAGGCCCACATAACGTAAAACCCAAGAAAGAAGTTGTGAAACAAAAGATCAATTTGGAGTCGCGATTTATCGGACAAGTCCAAAAAGGGTCAGACTAGTCCAAAGTTGGATAGAGAGAAATCAAACAAGTTCGAACGGGACATCGGACAAGTCCGAACTTATCCAGAGGGGAAAAACAGACAAGTCTGGCCTAAAATCGGAAAAGTCCGACTTTAGTCAGAGGGAAAAACGGACAAGACCGCTGGAATACCGGACTAGTCCGGACAAGTCTAGGGACATAGAAAAATATCCATGGGAATTGGAACACTGGACTAGTCCGCATTGGACCGGACAAGTCCAAAAGTGTCCATATGCAAAAACAGACTTGCCCGCAGCAAAAACGGACAAGTCCGAATGAGGTCAGAGAGAAATCGGACTAGTCCACACCAAAATCAGACTAGTCCGCACTTTCTAGAATTCTTAAGTGCGATTTTGTTTCTAATTCATTTTAAACTTGTTCCTTCCTATGTGTATTGATTTTAAACATATATTAGGATGTATGTAATGCATAATGGATAAAAATGAGGGTGTTACAAACCTACCCCCCCTTAAAATGAATCTCGCCCTCGAGATTCGACGCGGAAGAGAAGAGATAGGGAAATTCCTTCTTGAGATCATCCTCCAGTTCCCATGTTACTTCTTTTTTTGTATGATGCTTCCATTGAACCTTGCACCATCTGATGACCTTGTTCCTTGTGACCCTGTCCATGGTTTCCAAGATTTTGATCGGTTGCTCGGCATAAGTCAAATCTGCCTCTAATTCCAATTCTTCCATTTGGACTTGTTCTTCCGGTACCCTCAAGCACTTCTTGAGCTAGGAAACATGAAAGACATCATGAACATCCGAAAGATGAGTTGGCATCTCCAACTTATATGCTACCTCTCCTCTTTTGTCCACAATCTTGAATGGTCCGATGTATCGAGGTGCTATCTTGCCTCTTATGTTAAACCTCTTATGACCTCTCATTGGTGACACCTTGAGATAAACGAAGTCTCCCACTTCAAAGGCTAGTTTCCTTCTCCTATTGTCCGCATAGCCTTTTTGCCTTGATTGAGCGACCATCAAGTTCTCACAAATAACCTGAACTTATTTTTCAGCTTCTTGCAACACATCGGGTCCAAATACTTGATTCTCCCCTATGTCACTCCAAAACAAGGGTGTCCTACACTTCCTTCCATATAGTGCGTCATATGGTGACATCTTCAAACTTGCTTGGTAACTATTGTTGTATGAAAACTCTGCATATGGCAAGCTCTTGTCCCAACTTTTCCCATGCTTCAAAGCACAAGCTCTTAACATATCCTCCAAATCTGATTGGTCCTCCCAGTTTGTCCGTCCGATTGAGGGTGATATGTTGAACTAAAATTCAACCTTGTTCCCAAAGCTTCATGCAACTTCTGCAAAAACATGGAGGTAAATTGAGAACCTCTATCTGAGACTAACTTCTTTAGAACTCCATGCAAACATACTTTTCTTCCCATATACAGTTCCGCCAATTTCTCTCCATTAAAGGTGATTTTGATGGGAATAAAGTGAGCTAATTTTGTCAACCGATCCACAATTACCCAAATTGAGTCAGAACCGGATTGAGTACGTGGCAATCCAACTATAAAGTCGATGTTGATTTCTTCCCACTTCCACTCCGAAATCTTCAATGGTTGCAATAATCCAGCTGGCCTCTGATGTCAGCCTTGAATCGTTGGCACACATCACATAAGGTGACATATTCAGCTTTGTCCTTCTTCATGCTAGCCCACCCGTAGCAAGTCTTCAAATCTTTGTACATCTTGGTACAACCAGGGTGAATTGAGTATGGCGAGTCATGCACCTCTTTTAGTATTGTCTCCCGAATATGCTTCACATTGGGAACGAAAATCATCTTTCCAAGCCATAGAGTACCATGTTCATCCTCATCAAATCTGAATTCTCTTCCCTCTTGGGTCATTTCCTTGATTTCTTGGATTTCCTCATCCTTTGTTTGGCCCTCTCAAATTTCTCGCTCCATGGTCGGATTTAACTCCATCATCTCCATCTCATTGACAAATCTGAGGTTCAACCGTTCAAACTCCTTACATAACTCGGATGGCAGCCCTCGAATCGTGAGTTGATGACTTACTCCTTTCCGACTTAAAGCATCAACTACTACATTGGCTTTTCCTGGATGATAATTGATTCCCAAATCATAATCCTTGATGAGCTCCAACCATCTTCGTTGCCTCAAATTTAGGTCCGTTTGCGTGAAAATATACTTAAGACTCTTGTGATCCGTATAAATTTCACACCTATGTTCAAGTATATAGTGTTTATGAATTTTCAATGCATGTACTACAGCTGCAAGTTCCAAGTCATGCGACGGGTAATTCTGTTCATGTTTCTTCAATTGCCTCGATGCATAGGCGACCACTTGTCCTTCTTGAATCAATACACATCGAAGTCCTTGTCTCGACGCGTCGCAATATATGTTGAATCTTTTGCTTACATCTGGCAATACCAAAACTGGAGTTGTTGTTAACCTTTTCTTCAACTCCTCAAAACTATTCTGACAAGCTTCAGTCCATCGGAAAGCCTTTCCCTTCATTAGCAATTCCGTCATTGACTTGGCTATCATAGAAAAGTCCTTGATGAATAGACGGTAATATCCAGCCATTCGAAGAAAACTCCTTATTTCCTTTACATTTTGCAATGGCTCCCACTTCAACACGTCCCTTACCTTTCCGGGGTCAACCGAAACTCCTCCTCCTGACATGATATGAGCCAAAAATGATACTTCTCTCAACCAAAACTGACCATTGTTGAACTTGGAGTACAATTGATGCTCCCTCAATTTCTGCAATGTAAGCCTCAAGTGTCCCTCATGTTCTTTCTCATCCTTCGAGTAGATCATAATGTCATCAATGAACACCACAACAAACTTATCCTGGTATTCCATGAAGACCTTATTCATGAGGTACATAAAGTACCCAGGTGCATTGGTACTTATATGATCCATACCGTGTCCTAACAGCTATCTTGGGTATGTCTAATGGTCTAATCATCATTTGAAAGTATCCCGACCTCAAATCAATCTTGGAGAAAACACATGCACCCTTCATCTGATCAAACAGGTCCTCTATACAGGGCAAGGTGTACTTGTTCTTGATTGTCACCTCGTTGAGAGCTCGGTAATCCACACACATCCTTTGTGACCCATCCTTCTTTTCCACGAATAGAACAGGCGCTCCCCAAGGTGAAGAACTAGGGCAAATAAAACCTTTCTCTAGTTGCTCTTGAATCTGCTTCTTGAGCTCCACTAATTCCATAGGAGGCATCCTATAGGGCCTCTTAGCTATAGGAGTTCCAGGTATTAAATCAATAACAAACTCCATGTCTCAATCGCGTGGCATACCTGGCAACTCATCCGGGAACACGTCCAAAAATTTACACACCACCGGAATTTCCTCAGTTGCAGCACCATCCATGTGATTCAGCTCCACTTGTTTTGGTGCATGTTGAGATACTTCGAATTGTATGGTGATCCCTTCCTCATTGATCAACTTCACCGTCTTCGTGGCACATTCAATGAATCCATTGTGCTTCCTCAACCAGTTCATACCTAGTATGATGTCCAATCCTTGAGAATCCAAGACAATGAGGTTGGCGGAGAAGCCTACCCCCTTATTCTAAGGCTTACCGTTGGACATACTATTTTTGTCCTCATCTCTCCTCCAGGAGACTTAACCAATAGAGTAAACTTCATATGAGAGTTAGGCAAACTATACTTGGCAACGTATTTTGATGCAATGAATGAATGTGATGCTCAAGAGTCAAATAACATAGTCGCGGGGTTGGAATTTGTGAGAAACATACCAATCACCATATCATCCGCTTGTTGATCATCCTCCATAGAGACAAGGTTCACATTGCCACAAGCGAAATTATGTTGTCCATGATTCCCTTGCGGTTGTCCTCCATTGGGTCTGGGGTTTTGCCTCGGCGCATTGCTTCCTTGACCAAGGCCTGACTTACGACATTGATGCGCAAAGAGAACAACTTTTCCACAAGTATAGCACTTCTTTACTCCACCAGAATTCGGACGGACTTGATTTTGAACATTTGCACCAGGAAAGTTAGCACGAGGTGCAAAAGGCATTGGAGGCCTAGGTGCTTGCATGACGTGGCACTGCTGCACAAACTGAGTTGGGCGCGGTGCAAATCCAGGGCGATAAGCAGGCACAGAACTGCTAAAGTAAGGCACACTTGGCAGTGCAAAGCGAGGGCGCACATTACTTCCTTGTTGCTGTCCTTTATATGGCGCTTTCCTCTTGTTTTCTTGCTCCATCACAGGGACCTTGTTCTCCACCACAATTGCTTTGTCCACAAGCTTCTGGAAGTTGGCATAGTCACAATTGAGCAATTGCACTTGAATCTCGTTGTTCAGGCCTCTCATGAACAAATATTGCTTCCGACTATCCCGGCTCACATCCTCGGGCGCATATCATGAGAGTTGAGTGAATTTATTGAGGTATTCACCCACACTCGATCTTCTTTGCCTCAAGTTCTCAAATTCTTGCCTCTTCAAGATCATCACTCCCTCTGGCATGAACGAAAGCTCTCCTTGAATTCCGCCCAGGTGATCCTCTCCTGATTCTCATGAGCATTGCATAGTGAATCCCACCAATGGGCAGCTACTCCCACAAGTTGATGAAATGCAAATAGCACCTTATCCCGGTCACTACATTGGACTATTGCGAGTTTCTTCTCCACAGACTTGAGCCAATCATCGCCATCCATAGGGTCAGCGGCTTGAGCAAAGGTCAGTGGCCTAGTCATCATGAACTCTCCCAACCGGTTATGAGGAGGCGGGGGTGGCGGTGGAGGCATGTGGGGCTGATTGTTGATGTTATTTCTAGCCTGCAGCTGTCCCATAGTATGTATCGTGGTCTGCATGAGTTGGTTTTGCATAGCCAAAAGCTGCTCAATATTGATTGCTTCCTGAGCAGGTCCTTGTCCATGGTTATTCTGAGGTGCTCCACTGTTCTCCTCCTCATAATTAGCATCCCTCTAGTTGCGAGTCCTCACCTTCTGGAGAAAATCAAGAGATAAGAATTAGAAAACATCCCCAACTATATGCATCAAGGGATATGAAACTAAACAACTAACTAGCCTAGGTGGACATGGCAATGCTAAAGCATCCCAAAATCCTCTATTAAGCACACAAGCAAACAATATATAGCAAACAACACACCAAGCAAGAACACATCGCTTCCTGAGTGCTTCTATTTGCTCTAAAGTGTCCATTCTATCTAGACTGTGTCCTACAGTCAACTTGTAGCTCTGATACCAATTTGTGACAACCGGTCTGAAAAAGAACCAAGCGAACGCATGTGTGCCCAGGACGTTCAACACACATACACGAGTGCAATCACAAAAGAGTATACAAAAATTTACCACAAAACAAGATTAATTAAGCACTTTTATTACACAACCATATTATCCTTGAATACAAGCACTAATCAATATTAATGACAAGTTTCAACTAATGCAGTGGAAATAAACTAAACAGAGTCAACGAAGCAGCTAAGCAAAGGATATAGCGCAGCTCCAATCAACACCACAGGCAAGCTGACAGTAGACAGGGCCAAGAACTCTGCATTATCACCGTTATACTCCCAATCATGACATGCAACTATTGGGGGGGATTGCAAGAGTGAGTACATGTCGTACTCAGCAAGTGTGGAAAGTATGACATGTAGCTGATTCAAATGACGAATATAATAATGGCTAAGTGCTGAAAAGTACATTAAAACATTTGAAAAGCAATATATTACATGTATGTGAAATGAACCTATCATAATCCATGTAATCATCGTAATACCAGTCCATATTCATTACCATCATCTATATTCCAGATTTCACCATTTCCATTAACCATATTCAATACAAAATTTAATTCATAACCAGCCATAACCAAATTATTGACTATGACCATCCCAAAAACCATCCTGATACCAAGTTCCCCTAATCATGTAAGGGTCCAGGTTGCTCATAACTAGGAGCATGGCCATCATGATAGTTTTAGACACACTCTGCAAAGGTTGTACCGCTTTACCCACGTGTTTGTGATTTCATCACCTTACGATGACTATAGAATCTCAGTTATGCCGTATCACACTTCCTTAGGTGTGTGGCCAAGAGATTACAAAATAGCCTTTACAAAGGGATGACTAGCCTCTTCAGACCCCACTGAGGTTTCACTGGTGGCGATGCCTCCAACTGAGCACATCTTCAACCAAGGGCCCCCTCTTGAGCCATTCGGATAACAGGGTTGTCCCACCAATCATCAACAAAACCAATGCGACTACCCCTTCCTCGAGCATCGTTAATGGTCCAAATAGCACTGGCAAAACCCTAATTAATCATCTACGCTGCACCCATACATGGCCTCATGGTGGCATTGTAAAGCCTGGATGGTCGCTCCACGAACCGGTCCTTAGATCTAAAGCAAGCAAACGAGCATAACATCCAACCCATTCATATACCAGGCTTGCATATGAACCATTACCATATCATATGAACCATAATCTCATTAATGCATAATTGAATAGTATAGTTGTTTTCCCATCCAAATAAATTAAGCAAAGCAAAAAGGTAAAAAGCCCATCCCAACTCTCTACCATGAATTCCAGGTGACAAGGGTGGTCAACAAATCAAGTAAACTTCCTATTATTGGATTCTCATCAAATTGACACGAGCATGCAGTTTTGCAATCAAAAACATTTATTTCAAAACAGGATCAATATGCTTCAAGGACACTTGCCTTGCTCTTGGGATTGGTTCGGGTCAAAACCTTCAAACTCTTGGTGCTGAAGATCCTCCGCGGCACTTTCTCGTGCAAATCCATCAAATCCACACAATAAACATACAAGACAAGAAACACAATCAAAGAGTGCAACATCATTACTCAATATGACATGCATGATTAATGCAAATGCAAGGTAAAGTTTGTTAATAAGTAGCTTTTAATGATAACTAACTAGTTCTAATGGCTTTTAACAAGTTTATACAAGTTTAGAGTTAATTAGATCTAATTGAGAATTAATTCAACAGAAATTAACTAGGAAAATCGGACTAGTCCGCTAGGGACCGGACAAGTCCACACTTCGAAGAACTAGCGAACTAGGGTTTTCTAGATCAACGTGAATTTGGGAATTAGGGGTCGAATTCATGTAAGGAAAAGAGAATAGAAGGTATACCAGGTGTTTAGAACTCCAATGAATCAAGGATCTTGGAGACAACACTTGGATCTTGATGATGTATGGTTGATGATGAACCTGAAGATGAATTGGTGATGAAGAACAAAACTTGATGGAGGTCTTGATCCTCTTTCGTTTCCTCCTCTTCTTCTTCTTGCTTGGGATCTCCTCCTCCCTCCTTGATGGTGGCTCTCCACGAACTAGGGTTTGGGTGGGGTGGAAAAGTGGCAAATAGATGTCAAGTCAAGGGGTGGGGATGTTTATATAGAGGTGGAGGCTAGGGTTAGATGGATTTCGAGTTTGAGATGAGTGGAGGTTGGTTTAGAGTCCCACATGGGCTCTAAAAGATTTAGGAACGATGTCCCTAGGCCCACTTAATGTAAAACCCAAGAATGAAATCGTGAAACAAAAGATCAATTCGGAGTCACGATTTATTGGACAAGTCCAAAAAGGACCGGACTAGTCCGAAGTTGGACAGAGAGAAATCGGACAAGTCCGAACTGGACATTGGACAAGTCCGAACTTATCCAGAGGGGAAATATAGACAAGTGTGGCCTAAAATCGGACAAGTCCGACTTTAGTCAGAAGGAAAAATGGACAAGTCCGCTGGAATACCGGACTAGTCCGGACAAGTTGTAAGACCTATATGTGCTGAATACATTGGCTTGTAGTGAATACACTTATTTTTGATGATAAAAGTTTTAAATATCACCAAAACACCTTTTTTATCAAGGTCTGACTCTAGCTCTGAGCTACAGCAAAGTCCGACGGTAGGTCCGGCTTGTTTTGGGTAGCTCCGGTTACGTTCGATGCTAGGTCCGACTAGCTTTGGTTAGCTCTGGTGAGTTTTGTCTTTAGCTCCGACATGTTTTTGATAGCTTCGGCGAGTTTTTGCTAAGCTCCGAGTTGATTTTTCTAGCTCCGGCTTTTGGGATTACTAGTTCTGACTAGTTCTGGTTAGCTCCGGCGCTAGGTCCTGCTAGTTTTGTAAGCTCCGGCGGGAGCTTGGTTGTACTAGTTTTGGTAAGCTCCGGCGCTAGGTTCTACTAGCTTTTGTTAGCTCCGGCTCAAGGTCCGGGTTGCTCTGGCAAGGTCCGAAACTTGACCGTAGTGCTTCTGCTTTTCATTTGCAATGTTTCGTACTCGCTTTACATTGTTGGAATGTTTGCTTAGTATTCTTTTACTAAGTTTTTGGTGCATTTTGGATGATATGGCTGATATCGTTTTGCTATGCTTTGCAACATGCTTATGTGAGGTTCTCACGTAAGGTGTTGTGTTCGGAACTAACTTGAGTCAAGTCAAGGACTTGGGCTCGTATGGATTGGTTGTTTATTCATGTGCAGGTGTTGCTTGAGTTTAAGTCATGGCTGGTGACGGGATCCATTGGACTAGTCTCAGAGAGGAGATGAGGTTCCAACAACCAAATTCAGGAGGAATTGTGGTTGAGCTGATCAGGAGGTTGTGCAGCATGATTGAATCAAGAACAATGCATATGAAAGTATCGTGGACGTCATTGGAAGATTTTTGCACTTGTGAAAGGAGTGCATGGACGTGGCTACATGGTTCTGAGACGTGATAAAGATATTTGGACGTAAAGAATTGGTCGGAAAGGTCCAACCGACTAGGTTGTGGACTCAGGCTGCGGCTGAGTCGGGTTTGACTCAAATATGGAACAATTTGAGTTGGTTATGATAGGATTTCGTGTGGGTCACGAATTTGAGTTGTTTAGGAATGTGGGATACGTTTCTAAGGTGTTTGGAAGTCTTAACATTGCTTCTATCTGCGTATAGAAGAATCCTAAGCAGTTATGGAAAGTTACAATTCGTGAACAGAGTGGGATTAGGTTCCTGATCTGAGTTGAGTTGGCTTTCGAGTTGGTTATATAAGCAAGGGATCCCAGAGCTCGTGGTGCACGACTTTGGGGCTGTTCCTCTTGTGTTCTATTGAATAAAATTCGTAGTTTGAAGGAACTTTTGTGCCTTGTTCGTCCGACTTGTTCCAGACAAGTTTTACTCGTCGAGTTTCTGTACAGCACTACCTTTCGTTGGTAGTTTTATCATAACTCGAGTTTTACAGATCCAATTGACGTGATTCTTTTTGGGTTGTCTTCAAAACTTGATTTTCTATCATATGTCAAAATCTCACGATCATTGGATTTGTGGTCTATGATCTACACGAGTTTCTTTGCAGCATTCCAGAACTATTTTTTTCTCGGGTAGGGCAGATTGACCATTGTTTGATCTTTCGATCATAACTTGAGTTTTTCTCGACCGATTTGAGTGATTCTTTTTGTGTTGTCTTCGTGACTTGATTCTCTCTGATATCTATCACTTTTTTCACGGTGAAACACGTTTAGGTTAGTCTCACACATGATTTCTTTAACAGATCGTTTTTCTGCCGAAAGGGTTTGGGGTTTAATTGTTTCCGCTGCGTAAGACTTTTAAATCTACCATTCAACCCCCCTATGGTAGCTTTTCACGTGCTCTTCGATCTTAAAATTGGTATCAGAGCCACAGTGCTCTAATTTTTGTGATTTGCGCGTGTTTTTGACTAATCATCATGGAGAAGTACTCTGCCAAACCTTGTGTGTTCGCTCGTATTGATTTTCAGGTTTGGAAAGCACGCATGGAGGCTTTCATCCAGGCACAAGGCTTTGCAATATGGAAGAAGGTATACAAGCCTTACGAAGTGCCATCAAACGATCATGTTACAGCTACAAATCTGAGAGATGTCGACAACAACAACAAGGCTTAGAACTTGATCATACAAGGATTAACACAAAGCGACATCGACCGTGTTGCACACCTCCGATCTGCATACAATGTGTGGAAAGCACTTTGTGACTACCGCGAAGGATCTAACACGATCAAAGAGGTAAGGAAAGACATGTTCAAGAAAGAATACATGCGCTTCGAGATGCAACCCGGTGAGTCTATTGATGACTTTTTTGCTCGCTTTAATAAGATTCTCAGCAACTTGCGTAGTGTCAATGTTAATTTTTCAGATGCTGAAAATTCTAGGCAATTGCTAAGTGCATTAGATATGTCAATTTGGGAGATGAAAGTCACATCTATTCGTGAATCTACTATCATGAGTTCACTTACTTTAGATGTGCTATATTCCAAGTTAAAAACTCATGAAATTGACATAATCTCACGTAAGAACCCCAATAAGTCTATTGCATTTGTTTCACAACGTGATATGTCTACCCCCGGCCAATCATCATCTTGCAGTACTCTTTCCTTGTTGTCCTCACTAACCGTAGAGCAGATCGAAGAATTTCCAGAAGAGGAGTTGGCACTCATCTCTACTAGATTCTCAAAAGCATTGCAAAATGTGAGAACTAGAAGTAGAGGAAGCTTCGGACCTCAACGATGTTTTGAATGTGGTAAAACAGGACACTTTCGTACAGAATGCCCTAACCTTTCAGGTCCGACCACCCGGGAAGAAAAACAAAGCAAGGTCCGGACCTCCTCTGGAAATTCCAACAAAAAGAAGAAAGGTACCATAGGACGCAAGATGATCAACAGCTTCATCACCGCGCTTCAAGAGTTCAGTTCAAGTGACGTGGACATTGGAAGTGATGAAGATGAAGATCATTTGGCAAACTTGTGCTTTATGACGGGCAAGTCAAGATCAAGTATGGAGGAGGCAGAACACAACAGCGACAATGAAGAGGTATGTCCTACTTGTGAAGAAATGTGTGATGCTATTTCTCGTGCCACTGTTATTGTTAAGAAAAAGGACAAAAAGCTTAGGGATAGTGCTGCTAAAATTGAATCACTAGAATCTGAAATCAACCGTTTAAAAACTTTGATTCCAAGTGATGTTGCATGTTCCTTATGTGATTTAATATATGAACAATTGTCCTCTTTAAGAAGTGCGCACACCTCCACACTTGATAAACTTGAGTTAGAAATTGAAAAGAACAAAGAGCTTGCTGCACTTAATGATAAAAACTTGAAAGATGCTAGTTGTTCTACAATTGATCTGCATTGTTCTACTTGTGATGATCTTGATAAGAAACTACAGGGTGCTATGAATGAAATTTCTATATTGAACAATGTTTTACGTTCTCATGAAGTTAAATTTTGTTCCAATTGCAAACTAAAAGGAAAAACTTCATGTGAAAATTGTCTTGATCTGTCCAATAAACATGATGACATGAATAGGACATTAGACCGGCTTTGCAATGGGAATAAGAACCTAAACTTACTGCTAAATTCTTCCAAGTCTTGCAATGATAAAACTGGTTTATGTTTTGATTCTCATGCTCATGCTAAGGCACATCCACCTAAAATTGTAAAGTCATTAGGAAGTGGTTTGATTCAAACAGTTCCTAAACAAAAAGGAGTGGTTTTCAAATCTGCAAAAGTGTTGTCTCATTCAGTTTCAAATAAAAATATTGCTTGCTCATCTAGACATGAACACAAAGTTAAATTTCATTGTACCTTCTGTGGTAGAGATGGTCATGTCATAGATTTTTGTTATAGACTAGCTAAACAACAGAAAAGGGAAAGAATGGTTGCTAGATCTCATAACTTTCATGCAAAATTTGCTGCACACATTGAACCGAATGTACAACCTGCTGTTTTGAGTCAAAAACATTCAAAGTTTACCTCCGGACCTTCAGTTTTTGCCTCCGGAGCTACTGATTTTTGTGCTACACAAGTAACACCTTATAGGTCAGTAGTTAAGAATAAAAAATCTCAAACTTTGACTCATAAACCTGCTGTTTTGTCTCAGCTTTCGCGTGTTTTTCCTGCTGCACGTCGCGTGACTCAGTACTGGATTCCTAAATGCCTTTTGACTAACCCTAGTATTGAGTCATTGACGTATTGTGCTTCTATGTAGGTTACACGTTTGAGGAAGGAGAACATTTGGATTGTGGATTTAGGTTGCTCACGCCACATGACCGGTAACAAAGATTGGTTCTCCTCCCTCTCTTTTGTGTCACGTGTAGAGAATGTTACTTTTGCTGATAATTCTTCAACTCCTATAATTGCTAAGGGTTCGGTTAGAGTAAATGATCACTACACTTTGAAGGATGTGGCACTTGTCAAAAATTTGAAATACAACTTGCTTTCTGTTGCACAATTGCTAGATGAAAATCTAGAAATTATTTTCAATAAAAACTACTGCAAAGTTGTAGGTTCAAATAGTGAGCTTATTTTTAACATGTCTCGGTTTGGAAGAGTTTTTAAAGCTGATTTTGATATGTCTTCCTCTAAGCATAGGTGTCTAGTTGCTAATGATTCAAATGACTTATATTTTTGGCATCGTAGACTTGGTCATGTAGCCTTTGATCACCTAACGCGTGTTAGTGCTCTTGATCGCATACGTGGGCTGCCTAAGCTTAAAGGGGACAAAAAAATTGTGTGCTCTTCTTGTAGACATGCTAAGATGGTTGCAGGTTCACATACTCCTCTCACAATGATCATGACAATTGAACCATGTCAACTTTTGCAGCTTGACACCGTAGGACCTTCATGTGTTCAATCCTTCGGAGGTAAATGGTATGTTCTTGTAATTGTTGATGATTACTCTAGATACTCTTGGGTTTACTTTATGGCGTCTAAGAATGAAGCTTTTAGTCACTTTAGGACTTTATTTCTTAGATTATCAATTGATCACCCAAGATCTTTAAAGGTAATTAGAAGTGATAACATAACTGAATTTAAAAATCAATCTTTTGATCACTTTTGTGCTGAAAATGGAATAGATCATCAATTCTCTTCACCATATGTACCTCAACAAAATGATGTTGTAGAAAGAAAGAACAGAACCTTAGTTGAGATGGCTAGGACTATGCTTGATGAATATCAAACTCCTAGGAAATGTTGGGCTGATGCGTTAGCAACCGCTTGTTATGTCTCAAATCGTGTTTTCTTGCATGCTAAGTTAGGTAAAACACCATATGAGCTTCGGTTTGGACATAGGCCTAGTGTTACACACCTTCGGGTCTTTGGTTGCAAATGCTTTGTTAAGAAACATGGTAATCTTGATAAGTTTGAACCTCGATCCATTGATGGCATGTTTCTTGGTTATCCATCTCATACTAGAGGCTACCGTGTGCTTTTACTTGACACTAACAAAATTGTGGAGACTTGTGAAGTGTCTTTTGATGAAGCTAGCCCAGGTACTTGCTCTGGTGTTGCAGGATCAGATCCGTATCCTCAGGGGGAGGGTATTTTTGAAGATGAAGAAGAGCCGGAGATACTGCCTAGTAGTTCCGAAGTTGACACATGTCCAGCTCCGAACATTGAACAAGCTTCGGCTATCACCTATGCTGGTCCTGATTGTCCACAAGTCACAAGCTCATCAATCTACGATGAACCTAATGAAGAAGAAGCTTGTGATACATCTGTTCCCCTACGTTTTTACAAAGATCATCCCCCACAACAGATGATTGGAAGCTTGCATGAACGAGTCACACGGTCCAGGTTTTGCGATCCAAACTCTCATGCTCATTCTGCTTTTGTTGCTTCTTTTGAACCCAAAGATATATCACACGCACTCACTAATGAATCTTGGATTATTGCCATGCAAGAAGAGTTAGAAAATTTTGAAAGAAATAATGTTTGGAAACATGTACCTCCACCTCAAGGTCACACCTTAATTGGAACTAAATGGGTATATAAAAATAAACAAAGTGAGGATGGGTTTGTGGTTAGGAATAAGGCTAGGTTGGTTGCTCAAGGTTTCACTCAAGTTGAAGGTCTAGATTTTGATGAAGCTTTTACTCCTGTCGCTAGATTAGAAGCCATAAGAATTTTGTTAGCTTTTGCAGCATCTAAAGGTTTTAAGCTATTTCAAATGGATGTTAAAAGTGCTTTTCTTAATGGCTACATAGATGAGGAGGTTTATGTCAAACAACCACCGGGTTTTGAAAATCTAGATTTTCCTAATCATGTTTACAAACTGTCCAAAGCCTTATACGGTCTCAAACAAGCCCCTAGATCATGGTATGATAGGTTAAAAACATTCTTACTTGAAAAGGGGTTTACCATGTGCAAGTTTGATAAAACTCTTTTTGTGCTTAAACATGGCAATGACTCATTATTCGTTCAAGTGTTTGTGGATGATATTATCTTTGGTTGTGCTTCTCATGATCTTGTGTCCAAGTTTTCAGCAATGATGAGTTCCGAATTTGAAATGAGTATGATGGGTGAACTCACTTACTTTTTGGGACTGCAAATCAAGCAAACCAAGGAGGGTACCTTTGTGCATCAAACGAAGTATATCAAAGACCTTCCAAGGCACTTCAACATGGACAAAAGCAAACCTCTTCGGACAACAATGGGAACAGCAACAACACTTGAACTTGATGAAGATGGTGAATCCGTGGATCAAAAAGAATATAGAAGCATGATCAGATCACTTTTGTACCTCACGGCATCAAGACCGGACATACAATTCAGTGTATGTTTTTGTGCACGGTTTCAAGCTTCGCCACGTGCTTCACATCGTCAAGCCGTCAAAAGGATTATCAGGTACTTACATGGAACACAAGAATTTGGAATTTTTCTTCCTTCTTCCTCAACCGTTACTTTGAAAGCTTTTTCGGATGCTGATTTTGGGGGTTGTAGGATAGATAGGAAAAGTACTTCTGGTGCTTGTCATTTTCTTGGTAATTCTCTTGTTGCTTGGTCCTCTAAAAAACAAAATTCAGTTGCACAATCCACAGCCGAATCTGAATATGTCGCTGCTGCTAGTGCTTGCTCACAAATTCTTTGGATTGTTCAAACACTTAAGGACTATGGGGTTGATCTAGATAGTGTTCCACTATTCTGTGATAACACTAGTGCCATTTGCATTGCTAAAAACCCCGTGCAACATTATATAACTAAGCACATTGATATTAGGTATCACTTTCTCCGAGATAACATTGAAAAATGAAACATTGTGCTTCACCATGTAGATACCGAACATCAATTGGCTGACATTTTTACAAAACCTTTGGATTTCACTCGTTTTAGTTACATTCGTAGTGAAATAGGGGTTATGCATCCTCATGGCTTAAATTGAGGGGGAGTTTTTGAAACTTGGGAAGTCTATGTGTGAATCCGAAATTAAAATAATATGAGCATAGTATTTCATACATATATGACTCTGTGATTTCTTTTACATGCTGAAAGTTCTTACTATATTACTCATGTTATACATTTTGTAGTTTTTGCCATGTCTAGTAATTGGAATAATTACTTACACTAAATCTGGTCATGGTCGAACTTTCTTGCTGTTTTGAACTTGCTGCATGCTCACAAATGCTTTTAATCATAAAGAATTAATCAAGTAATCCACTCACATTTTGAGTTTTTATGAACAAATATAAATTGAGAAAAGATCAAGAGAATATGCATGCATCGCACTTCTTCTTTTGAGATGGCTTATCATTGCACTTAGATATGAACTTGGAAGAAGTTGTGTATGACTAAAACCATGTCCTTAAGCTTCTGTTTGTCAAATGACATTGGCTTGGCTTGGTTGGTTAGAATAAGGCAGATGCGCATATAATCTCTTGCAAATATCATATGATCTAAATTTATGCTTTGAAAAATATTAAAATGCAGCAACTAGTGTCATGATTTCAGGTTTTGAAATAGTTAAGTTTGTGAGATCATGACTTGCTTAAATTGAAAATTACATTTGATCTCTAGCATGGCTTACACTACTTTATGTATTTCATTGATGTGATAATGTAAGGTACTTGATAGTATGACTTGGATGAGCTTTGTTTATATGTATATGTTATGATATGCTCATAACAACTAAAGGGGGAGAGATAATTTGTTTATATGCTCATGACTTGCTGAATACATTGTCAAAGGGGGAGAGATAAGCATGAAGAGAAAGAGAATATGTGCATAAGGAGAGATAATAAAGGGAGAGAGATAATATGGGATAATTTTTCTTCTCATTTTACTTTTGATTTACAAAGGGGGAGAAATTTCCTTCAAAACTTTTATGTGAATAAGTCAATGTTCGGATTTTAAATGGTGTTGCCAATGCATTCATCAAGGGGGAGATTGTAAGACCTATATGTGTTGAATACATTGGCTTGTAGTGAATACACTTGTCTTTGATGATAAAAGTTTTAAATATAACCAAAACACCTTTTTTATCAAGGTCCGACTCTAGCTCTGAGCTACAGTAAAGTCCGACGGTAGGTCCGGCTTGTTTTGAGTAGCTTCAGTTACGTTCGATGCTAGGTCCGACTAGCTTTGGTCAGCTCCGGTGAGTTTTTTCTTTAGCTCCGACATGTTTTTGATAGCTCCGGCGAGTTTTTGCTAAGCTCCGAGTTGATTTTTCTAGCTCCGACTTTTGGGATTACTAGTTCTGACTAGTTCTGGTTAGCTCCAGCGCTAGGTCCTGCTAGTTTTGTAAGCTCCGGCGGGAGCTTGGTTGTACTAGTTTTGGTAAGCTCTGGCGCTAGGTTCTACTAGCTTTTGTTATCTCCGGCTCAAGGTCCGGGTTGCTCTGGCAAGGTCCGGAACTTGACCGTAGTGCTTCTGCTTTTCATTTGCAATGTTTTGTACTTGCTTTACATTGTTGGAAAGTTTGCTTAGTATTCTTTTACTAAGTTTTTGGTACATTTTGGATGATATGGCTGATATCGTTTTGCTATGCTTTGCAACATGCTTATGTGAGGTTCTCACGTAAGGTGTTGTGTTTGGAACTAACTTGAGTCAAGTCAAGGACTTGGGCTCGTATGGATTGGTTGTTTATTCATGTGCAGGTGTTGCTTGAGTTTAAGTCATGGCTGGTGACAGGATCCATTAGACTAGTCTCAGTGAGGAGATGAGGTTCCAACAACCAAATTCAGGAGGAATTGTGGTTGAGCTGATCAGGAGGTTGCACAGCATGATTGAATCAAGAACAATGCATATGAAGGTATCGTGGACGTCATTGGAAGTTTTGCACATGTGCAAGGAGTGCATGGACGTGGCTACATGGTTCCGAGACGTGATGAATAGATGTGGACGTAAAGAATTGGTCGGAAAGGTCCAACCGACTAGGTTATGGACTCAGGCTGCGGCTGAGTCGGGTTTGACTCAAATATGGAACGACTTGAGTTGGTTATGATAGGATTTCGTCTGGGTCACGAATTTGAGTTGTTTAGGAATGTGGGATACGTTCCTAAGGTGTTTGGAAGTCTTAAGATTGCTTCTATCTGCGTATAGAAGAATCCTAAGCAGTTATGGAAAGTTACGATTCGTAGACAGAGTAGGATTAGGTTCCTGATCTGAGTTGAGTTGGCTTTCGAGCTGGTTATATAAGCAAGGGAGCCCAGAGCTCGTGGTGCACGACTTTGGGGCTGTTCCTCTTGTGTTATATTGAATAAAATTCGTAGTTTGAAGGAACTTTTGTGCCTTGTTCGTCCGACTTGTTCCAGACAAGTTTTACTCATCGAGTTTCTGGACAGCACTACCTTTCGTCGGTAGTTTTGTCATAACTCGAGTTTTACAGATCCAATTGACGTGATTCTTTTTGGGTTGTCTTCACAACTTGATTGTCTATCATATTTAAAAATCTCACTATCATTGGATTTGTGGTCTATGATCTACACGAATTTCTTTGCAGCATTCCAGAACTGTTTTTTTCTCGGGTAGGGCAGATTGACCATTGTTTGATCTTTCGATCATAACTTGAGTTTTTCTCGACGGATTTGAGTGATTCTTTTTGTGTTGTCTTCGTGACTTGATTCTCTCGGATATCTATCACTTTTGTCATGGTGAAACACGTTTAGATTAGTCTCACACACGATTTCTTTAACAGATCGTTTTTCTGCCAAAGGGTTTGGGGTTTAATTGCTTCCGCTGCGTAAGATTTTTAAATCTACCATTCACCCCCCTCTGGTAGCTTTTCACGTGCTCTTCGATCCTACACATGTCAAGGGACTTATCAAAATTTCCAAGGGAATTGGAACACTGGACTAGTCCGCATAGGACCGGACGAGTCCGAAAGTGTCTAGAGGCAAAAATAGACTAGTCCGCAGCAAAAACAGACAAGTCCGAACGAGGTCAGAGAGAAATCGGACTAGTCCGCACCAAAATCAGACTAGTTCGCACTTTCTAGAATTCTTAAGTGCCATTTTGTTTCTAATTCATTTTTAAACTTGTTCCTTCCTATGTGGATTAATGTTAAACATATATTAGGATGTATGCAATGCATGATGGATGAAAATGAGGGTGTTACACACACAAAAGCATTCTATCCTAAGGGGGGTAAATGAGGTAAAGAGGGACTATGCTAAGAGTTAGGTAGATACTCCTACTATGCTTCTAGTGTACATATACATAACCTAAGTTAGTTAGTAATGATCACATTAATTATGAATTCTCATACTAAGTGGATTAACACATCGGGCACGCGTTTACCCCTAGCAATACTAGGAAGACTCCCGCCAAGAACCTGTGGCATAGCCGAACGTGGAGGATTACAAAGGAAGATAGGGCTATCACCACCTGCTGCCTACCTCTTCAATCTGTGGGTCTACGAGACATTCAACACTACTCATCTATCCTAGCACCATGCTAGCATATTAAGTAATTACCTTAAGAGCCTAGGCACAAGCCATCCTAAGGCAATGAACTAAATCATCATTGAACCAATGTTAATTCATATCATAAGTGATTCATATTATCATAATAATGCCATAGCTAATTAGACTATAGTGGGGGTTTGTAGTGTTTATGATGATATAATGAGAATGGCATAGCATAATGATAAATACTACTGCTACCACATATATGGAATCAATAATCAAACAAGAATTACTTCATCCAAGTATAGGAACAATAGCAAACTAAAGATAACATCTTTATTAAGAACAAAGTCAGAAATACAAATAGGAATATGAGAGCCATACCTTTCGAAATTAGGAATTGGGAAGAGACTCCTTCTACTCCTATCCTACATGGACAATGGACTAGAGGATCTCCTCTCTACAGCCTATACTCCTCTAAACCTATGGAGAGTAGTGGATACAATGGATGAATTTTCAAGTGGTGTGTGTGTGAAATGAGTGTAGGGGTCCTATTATAGCTGGAGAAGGGTCGATTCCCGCCACTAAAAGCATGTGAATCAGTCTTCATCATTATCTAGGCACCACAGGGAGTCGACATGTGGATGTTGACCGCTTTTGGCGCCAAGACCTAGTCGATCGACTAGGGGGGTCGACCGTCCTGGTCTTGGCTCCTTTTGTCGTGTGCTTCCGCCACGTCAATTCCAGGTGTGTCCCCTTGACTGATATGGGTGATAAACTGTTGGATGGCCTCAGATACTTCTGTTTATGGGCCATTTGATCCATGTTATGCCACCTGTCATTGCCTGATTGGCTGGGATGATATTTTATAGGATTGCCCCCCCCCTCTTTTACCACATTTCCTGTAATAATTCCCTACATGCACTATTTCTCCAAGCACAAGTGGAAATAGGTTAAATAGAAAGGTTTTGTGTGCAAGAAATGACAATTCCTTCACATAATTAAGTTATATTGAAAGGTGAAATTGGTATATAACAGCCGTCAATAATTGTCTTGCTGATGTTATGTATGTCGTGTTTCTGGCCATCAAGCCAGGCAGCATTTTCTATTTTTTTTTTAAAAAAACCTTATTTGCGATAGCCTTTATACAGTACCATCGCAAATAAGACCTCCACTATTTGCGATGGTACTGTATAAAAGCTGTCGCAAATAAAGCTATGTTAATTGCAACGGCCACCGATAGCCATCGCAAATAAGATAATATGCGATGACTATGGTCAGCCGTCGCAAAGAAACAAGCCATCGCAAATAAGCTTATTTGCGACGAAACTTGAGTGACGGCCAAAAATCATTGCAAATAAGTAAAACCATCGCAAATAGCTTATTTGTGATGGCTTTTTGCTTATTTGTGATGACCCTAGTTGGTGCAAATCGTCGGGATCCTATAGTGGAAGTTAGCCATGCAAAACACGCAAGATGTATCTGAGCTCTTTTCCAATGCTGACAAATGCGCTAGGTCTGCAGAAGGTCGTGACTGGCACTCACATCCCGCCCCTGAGGCAGGTAAGTCTAGCCATCTTTGCACATGTGCCACTCCCCAGGGCAGCAGCAAGAAAAACAAAAACAAAAAAAAGGGCGGTGGGCATAACAAGCCGCTGTAGGGGGCCCCGTCGTTGCAGCAGAACCGACCGGCGGTCCTAGGGCACCACGCCCAGACAAGCACCCGCGAGAGCCACCAGCTGGTAGCAACAATGGCGAGCGCTGCCCGGTACGCAGCACTAGCAGCCAAAGTGCTAGTGACTGCTGGGAAATCAAGAAGCTCGTGGACCAGTACTACAAGAAGGTACATCAGTGCCCTGGCAGCGCGCCCTTCCGCCAGCAGGAGGGAAAGCAGAAGTTCGAACCATAGACCGATAAGGACCAGGAGATGCAGTTCCATTAACCCAAATAGGCCATCAAGGCGGTCCACCAGGGCGAGGACTCTGACTCCAGCAGCGACCACGAGCATTGCAAGATGTTCCACATCATCTACGAGGGATCTTGGGACCCCGCGTCCAGGAACATGATTAAGAACCTACCGAGTTGTGGCCTTGATAACTCCTACTCCTAGTTTGGCTGCACCACAAGTGGATGGAGACCCCGATCGGCTTTGAGGCCTCTGATTGCCACAAGAACATGGCGGGAGTCGGGCTCCTGCCCCTCCTCATCGCTCCCACCATTGCCAACATTAAGATCTACTACGTCTTGATTGATGGTAGAGCTGGCCTCGACCTTCATCAGTCGTGCAGCCTTAGAGAAGCTACGGATCCCCCTGTCCAGGCTCACCCCCTCGAGCCCATTCCCGGGGTGAGATGAGGGAACATCACCTCGTACGACAACGTCAACATCTAGTGACCTTTGGACACCCGAGAACATCCTATTCGACATCGCGGATCTCAGCCTCCCATTTAACACCATCATCGGCAGGCCCTCCGTATACCAATTCATAGCCATAGCCCATTACGGCTACCTGGTTTTGAAGATGCCAACTTCCAAAGGTGTCCTCAAATTGAGGGGACCGTACTGCGGTAGTGTCAGCCTTGGAGAAGCTCCAAGAACTTGCAGTGGCCCTAGCATCTGCCCCGGGCGGTGCTGGACTTAGTCAGTCTCCCCCGAGCTTGCGCCAGCGCGGCTCAACAGCTGCACCTCATGTGCAGCCCTTCGACAGTGATGGCGTCCTCATCAAAGCTGTCCAGATCGGTTACAACGATGCCCAAACCACCCGTATAGTAGGGAGTCTGGACAACAAATAGGAATACGCACTCATCGCCTTCCTGCAGGCGAATGTCGATGTGTTTGCCTAGCAATTGTGATGCCCGAAAGAGGTGATCGAGCACCATCTGATGATCAACCCCGATGTCCGGTCGATACAGTAGAATCCTCAGAAGCAGTCCATGAAGTAGCAGAACTTCATCCATGAAGAGATCCAGAAGCTGCTTGATGCTGGCTTCATACGAGAGGTCCACCAACCCAGGTGGCTAGCCAACCCCATTGTCATTACCAAGGCTGGTGGTAAGCTTCGGATGTGCATCTACTACACCAACCTTAATAAAGCATGCCCTAAATATCCATTCCCTCTACCTAGGATAGATCAAATTGTAGACTGAACTTTAGGTTGCGATCTACTGTGCTTTCTAGATTCTTACTCAGGGTTCAACCAAATCCCAATGTCTAGAGAGGATAAAGAACATAATGCTTTTATAACAGTAGATGGCCTGTATTGTTATGCCTCCATGCCTTATGGTCTTAAGAATGCCCTCCCTACTTTTGTACGTACCATGTATAAAACATTTGGTGACCTCATTAGGGTCCCGATAGAGGTGTATGTCGATGACATTGTTGTCAAAATCCAAACCCATACATCATTGCTAGAAAACCTTGCCCTAGTCTTTGACAGGCTACGCTCCACATGCACAAAGCTCAATGCCGACAAGTGCGTGCTTAGAGTCTCAGCACGGAAGCTCCTCGGTTTCTTGGTCTCACAGCGAGGGATCAAAGCCAACCAAGAGAAGATCAAGGTGCCAACAGAATATCCAGATGCCTCTTGGTCCCAGCCCCAGATGAGGACTCGGACTCAAGGGGCCTGGAGCCCCTAGGTCTGATGCCAACAGAAGAGGATGCATCGTACCCCCCAGGGAGGTTCCGAACCATACAGAGCTCAGTCTACTTCATTAGTGAAGTCCTACATGAGGCAAAAACAAGGTATCTTGAGGTACATAAGTTGCTATATGCAGTGTTGATCGCATCGAGGAATCTCCACCACTACTTCCAGGCGCACAAGGGTCTCAGTGGTGACCTCGTTCTTGCTGGGGACTGTGCTTTGCAGCCCCAACATGACTGGCAACATCGCTAAGTGGGCGGCGGAACTAGTGGAGTTTGAGCTCGACCTCTTGTCGCGACATGTGGTCAAGAGTCAGGCACTGGTGGACTTTGTTGCTTAGTGGACGCCATCACAAAGCAACCCAGGGGTTCCTAACATCGGTGAGCTGGAGCCTAAGGCCCCGGTCCTCACAGGACCCCACTAGACGTTCTTCTTTGATGACTCTTCACAAAAGCAAGGACCCGGAGCTGGCGTGCTGCTCTTCTAGCCAACAGGGGAGTTGTTCATGTACGCGATGCGCCTCAACTTCGAGGATACCAACAAAATGACATAATAGGAAGCCCTCATCTTTGGGCTAACAGTTGCGCAGGCTCTCGGCATTCTCCAGATGCTGGTCAAGGGGGACTCCCAGCTGATCATCAAGCAAGTTTGGGGAGAATGCTGCTGCAATGACCCCCAACTTGCAGCGTAACAACTGCACGTCAAGAAGCTGGAGAAGGACTTTGAGGCCTTGGATCTGCTCCATGTGCCGCACGCCGAGAACTCCATCCTCAACACCCTGTCAACGATGGCATCCACGCGGGCCCCAGTCGCCGTTGGTGTCTTCGAAAGGAAGTTGGTACAACCAACTGCTAGACCTACGAAGCTTAGAGAAGGAGGTGAGCCCAGCACCTCGAAGCTGGCGGTCTCAATGGCCCTGCAACTATGGTGCCGGCCAAGGATAGTACGCGTCACCGAGGACTCCGTGCAACCCGGCGCCTAGGATCCAAAATCTCAAGAGGATCTCAATGCATGGATTACAGAGATCCAAGACTACCTGAAGGACAACATCTATGAGGACCGAGATCCCGACATCCCAACAATCACATTGGGTGGTGCCCCATGATGGGACACTACATAGCACAACACATAAGGAACTCATGATTCATAACATAACAGGTCATGTTACAAGATTCCTTGAATTTTTACAATAAAATAGATATACATTGGATCTTCATCATAAACTCTCTCGAACCTAAGCTACAACAGTAGTGGTCGTATCCACCTCTTGGATACTCCACTCTAGCAACACACAAGTAAAGCAATGGTGTAATCCTGCAAAACATTAAATATTCAATCGTAAGCACGAAACTCAACAAGACTTAACTGTCTCACCTAAACATGAATCTCTACATGTAGAAACTTAAGACATAGGATGGTATTGTGCATAAAAATGACATGCCTAAGAGTAGATCCCTATTTCAAACTTTTAGCATCGAGTTAATGGTTGGCAAAAATAACTTCAGTAAGCTCATCCAAGTTGCAATACAATATAAATCCTATGAGAAGATTTCATATGAGTCAAATTGAATATGTGGTTCCAATTAACTATGCTAACTATGTCACAACTCAGTGAACAAGTATACTCAATCCATTTCTATGAGCGATGGTAATTCGAATCAATAACACCCGGATAACATGCAACACACACCAATCCAGAAAAGGTGATCCAATCCCGTTAGCCTCATATGTGGCAACATTTCACAAGACACCCAAACGTCGAGCTGGTTCCACCTCCCCGGCACCAACTAAAGTTGGTGAGTTATGCCTCGACGCCCAGGTTAACAAGTTACATCAGTTTACTGGGTCCCATAAACCAACAACATCAGGTACAAGTCAAACATTTGCATACGGCATGGTCCTTTATTGACACAGGCGGGACTACTCCTCCTATACCTCCTGCCCGGTCTCCAATTTATCTCGCGATTAGGCTCCAACCTCTCGACTTCTAACCACATCTCGCGAGTAGGCTCCAACCTCTTGACTTCTAACCACATCTCGCGAGTAAACACCAGCCTCTCGACTTCTAATCACATCTCGTGAGTAAATCCCATTACTAGTCTTCTAGAACCCAATATGATCTCTCACGAGTAGTTTTACTATCCGTCTTCTAACTACATCTCGCAAGTAGATTTCTCTACTCAACTTCTCTCGCGAGTAGAATATACTACTCGACTTAGTCTATATCTCACGGGTAAGCTCCAACCTCCCGACTCTCGCGAGTAACTCCCATTACTCGTCTTCTACCGTCAAACATTAGCATAGCTTAATCGATAAGAGGGTCACTTTATCTACCCAAAAACCAAGGACTTTCTGGTCATGCAAGTGGATATCATCCATAACCTAGACATAATGCACATGCCAACTTTAATCAAGAATGTGTTATAAAAGAACTTTGTAAAGTTTCTTATATGCAAACGAGGGCTTGCCTTTGGTTGCGACTAGGTAAATGTCAATGAAGTCAATGTCTTATCTTGTGGTGAAGCTTTGAGTCGATCTCCTTCTTCACTTGTATTTGTTGCTGTCTTGGGTAATCTTGTCCGCATCAATATTCATGCTTGCACCTCCTTCTCCGAGTGGTGTTCCTCCTTCATTTTTGTCGTCACATGTTCTAGAGATATGAGGATGCACATATAAAAATGGCAATTTAACACTTAATCAAAGTGGAATTCTAATACAGTAAATATTGGTCAAAGTACTATAGCGGGATTCATGTGTTGACTCTTATGGTTTTCTTCGTAAACATAGAGAGCATGGAATTTCAATCTGAATTGGTTGATGTTCAAGATTTTCATGGGATTTTACTATACACCTCCATGTTTTTGAGAGCCATTATTGAATTAATTTCAGAGTATGTAGTTCTTAATGAGCATGGAATATTTACAGCAGCTCCTAGAGATTATAAAGAATTTACTAGAAAAGATGCAGATTTTTAGAAGAAAGAATGAATCCATAGTAAATCCTTAAGGCTTTTCTCTTGTGGGAATTCTCGTACAAAATCTATAGCTTTTTCATACCCCAAAGTGAGTTTATCATATAGTACTGGTCTTAAGGAGTCTGTGGAAATTTATTTCACATTTTTCCAAGCATTCTATAGTCAGTTATGGATTTTACAAGTTGAACTATTATTTCTGAAATAGCTGCCGTTGTCTCTGGGCATTTTATGAACTTGAGGCAAAACTCACAGTTTTGACCTACTTAAACATCTCTAATGGGTCTAAAAATTTTACTCGGAACCCAAAGGTACTAATAGAGTATTGTAGCTATTTTTGAAAATTTTGCAATCAGTGGATCTCCAGATATAAAACCACAAAGCTTTTGATTCAAAGAATTATTGGGAATTTAACAGAAGTTTTCATGCCAATTAATTTGTACCACTGGATTGTACTGGTCAAGATGGTTCTAACAATATTTGTTTGAGATTTTTTTATGAAACCTACAGGGAGGTACTCCCTCCGTTCCAAAAAGTTTGTCGCTTTGTAGTTCAAAAATGAACTACAAAGCGACAAGCTTTTTGAGACAGAGGGAGTATACAATTTCTATGTTTGAATCATTTCCTGATTTTCTTTTCTATTAAAAACTCAAAAACTGACTGACAGTGGGGTCCATGGTACAGAGCCTTTTTCTACCTCCAGACAGCACACACTGGTGGCTTGACAGGGGGCGACGCTCCGCTGTTCCCGTACCATAGGGCGATAATAGGCGGCGACTCCAAAATGAGAAATGATCCCAGTATAACGGAACACACGTCAGGCAACCCGAAGACGAACGGCAGCGACCAGAACATCGCCGGCAACGATGGTGGCGGCGGCAAGCTGGACGGCCATGGTGCAAACGCCTGGAAACTATCATATTAAGCTCGGATTTTGATCATAGAGCACCTATGTTTGATGGTAATTCTATTCTGGCCACCAATTGAATGGGAAGTGGAGGAAACATGGGTACTGGCGGGGACCTAGGGTTTTGGCCTAAATTGGGGAAAAATGCTCGACCGGATCGGTTAGACCGTGGCAATTCAATTCATAGGAACTGTATGATGCAAAACTGGGTGTGTAACAAGATTCCTAGTGAGATTAGAATGGGATGGAGTGAAGATGACGAATTTTGACGATTACCGATGGCGGTTCTATGAACATTCCGGCACAAGCTCACCTAAAACCGACGCTAGGAAGGATAACAAGCTAATATAGATTGAGAGTTAGCTCTAGGGTGATCTTGTGAACCTGCAGGTGCCCTTGGTTAATCGGAAGGGAGGCCGAGATGGCCAGGTGACGTTGAGACGGAGTGGTGGCTGAAACAGAGGCCAGGAAGCTCCGTGGAGTGGCGCCGTGCAGGAACGACCGATGGTTTGCATTGGGGAGGCAGAGGAAGACGCGGTGCAGCTTTTGGCGCGCTCAGTTGGTGAAGGGAGGGCCGGAACGCGCCGGGCGATGGTGCAGCGTTGGGGCGGGAAGAAAACAGAGGCTTCGTTCATCTTGGCGGACAGAAGAATGCCGGCTTGCTGCAGCAACGTGCCTTGCAGAGGAAGAAGGGGATGGTGGCGTGTCTTCTACAAGCACAACCGGGTCGGGGAGTCGGCATGATGGCCGAGAAGCGTCGAGCAGCAGGACGGTGCACCAAGCGTATGACATGCGAGCCTTGTGTGAGAATCAGCGAACCTGAGCTGATGTGTTTTTCCCTCTTGCGATAATAGTAACAGAGAGGAGGGGATAGGGCCGAGAGAGGTGAACCAGGACGTGAAGCGGCGGCTTCTGTGCGGTGGCGCGTGTGAAGTGGCCAATGAAACATGGGATTGTTTTGTGCAAGCATGCAATCTCCACATCTCAACCGTTCGCTACAGATTCAAGGGTGGCTGCATACAGGGTTCTTTTTGCATATTGTCAGCAGCACCAGGTGGAGGGATTTAAGTGTTAAAAGTGCAGCACCTTTGGATCGGTAGGGAACGGTTGAGATGTGAAGATTGCACGCTTGCACAAAACAGCAGATTGCATAGCAGTTGTTCCCTTGAAACATAGTCGGCAACTTTGCTTTAGCACCTTGACAAATGGGTCCCACCATCTTTCCCCAACTCACTTCAATCCTCAAAATAAAATAGTAATTAAGCCCCTAAAATATCCAAATTTGGCAGGATAGATATTTTAATCAGGATGAACAGATTGGTGATTTTAAAACTTGAAATTGAATAGCTGAAGTTTGAATTTTAAACTTAAAGTCAATTTCCCTTTTTTTGTGTCGAATGAATTTACCTATCAAACCAACTCCAAAAATTGAGAAACTATATAGGTTGGCTCACTTCAATATTAGGAACATAAGGGTGACTTCACATTTGCTAATTGACTAAGTTGATTTTAAATCTATTACTCAATTTGAATTCAGTGTATTTACTTATGAATTTTGATTTGACTCCTAATTGGAGGTATTGATTTGAATACTTTTTATTAAACCCATTTTAATGAAACCAGCATGTGTATTTGATATAAAATTTGTATTTAGAGTTTATACCTCTACATAACCTTTGATTTTTGGAATTGAGTTTTAAATGTATGTTTGATTTTAAATGTTGAACTACTATGGGATTCCTTATTTTGGTACTTACTTAATCCCACACCTACACTAATGTTTTTCCAAACAATGGTTAAATGTTTTTGAAAGTTCATATTTTAACATCATTTGTTAACTACATAGTTCATTTGGGTTTGAAATTATAACTCACATAAAAAATTAAGTACACATTTTTGCCTTCTTGTGATCTCAAATGTGGGTTCTTACAACATCTTTTCCGAAGAACATGTATCCGTTGAACGGATCGTCAGAGTGGCTAGACGTTACACATTGGTAGACTGAGACCTCTGCCGGTGTGGTGCTGTCGGTACCCTAAAAACCATACACCCCCTGAGGTTACAAAGATCTCAAGGGAAGGACATCAACTCAAATTGAAGACCCTCGGGGGCCCACTCGCCAGACGTGACCGGACCCGCTTCTCCAACATGGTTAACCTCTAGGTTGCCACGCGTACTGTCGGCCCAGAGCTATTACCCGCAAGGGTGAAGCTCCGGGCCAAGTACTGAAACGGCACCTCCGGAGGTAGCCCCCGACCGAGAGAAGCTCCGGACATGACACGTGCCAGGTCACCCCGGAGCTTCCCGCTTCTCCCAAGCAAGCTCCGGAGCTGCCACGTGTCCATACGTCGGAGCTAAACCGCTTCAAATCCCCGGGAGACGTTGTAACGGCTCCGGATTTCCAAAGGACAGCTGCAGACTTCAAGACCCGATTAATTATCATTAATTCCATATTAATGACACTTAATCGGATGATATTAACACCTGTAACGGCACTGTCGGAGCCGTTACAGGGTTATTAGCAACAATTAATCTCGCGTATCAATACTAGTAACCGCCAGGGCCACATGTCGGGCCAGGCTGACTTGTAACGGTTTGTCCTTGTGCTATAAAAGGACAAACCGACGAGACTCGAACACTCTGAAGCTCACAAGTTAATACAACAAACACACACCCGTGGAGTAGGGTATTACGCTCAGGCGGCCCGAACCACGTAAACCACCGTGTCACTCGTGTCCAAATCGCATTTCACTTTCTTAGATCTCCGCGCGCCCAGACCGAACCACAAACTCCTTCAAACACTTTTCATAGTGTTAGGGGATCTGCCGACTCCAACAGTCGACAGTTGGCGCGCCAGGTAGGGGTGCCTGAGATCTTCCAGAATGGTGAATTCTGCAGCTGGATCATCCAACGGGCAACCTGCTGCTCAGGCTGTCGGAGGCAATCCCTCCAACATGCAACCACCGGCAGGAGCCTCAGTTCCAGCGGGAGTCACACTCCCACCACCACCATCTTCTCCGGCAAGACATGCCGAACGACATGATGGTGCACCGGCGTCACATTCTGCGCCGGCAAGTCGTGACAACCCAGAACACGCGCTCCATGCAGCGCGTGCTCTCCTTCAGCGACCACCACCTCCGGATGCATCTCAAGGTGCCATGGAGCAATGGAGAGCTGATATTGAGCATTTGGTCGCAGCAGCGGCCGAACGCCTCAACAATCAGGGTCCACCTCCTTCAGGGCGGGCCCCGTCGCAGCGACGAACGTTGTCTGGAAGACTTGGTCCACATGTCTCCAACAACCGGAGAAGAGCTGCGTCACAGCAAGTGACGTCGTTGCCCTCTGGGGCACGACGTGCCCATACTGCATCTCGGCTTTCGACACACGACCTCCGAGCGGAGCTTGATCGCCGATACCGCCAACAGGATGGCCGTGTCCACATCGAGCGAGCTCGAGAAAGACGAGATGCTCAAGATCTTTCTACTCTGGAAGGAGTAGGAGGAGGCTGTTCCGCCCTAGCCATGCATCTGCGTATGGTTAGATGGCCACAGAAGTTCCGGCCACACTTGCCGGAAAAATTCGACGGGACTGTCAATCCCGTAGAATTTCTACAGATATACTCCACTGCGATCCTAGCAGCTGGAGGAAATGAGGCTGTAATGGCCAATTACTTTCCAGTGGCCTTAACCGGGACTGCTAGGTCCTGGTTTATGAGCCTTCCGCCCAACTCTATCGACAGTTGGGAGGAGCTATGCCGCCAGTTCACCGCCAATTTCGGGAGTTCATACACCCGTCCGGGCACCGAACTGGACCTTTTTGCGGTCGTGCAAAAAGGAGGGGAATCTTTGCGGTCATTCATCCAGAGATTCTCTCAGGTACGTAACACAATCCCTTCTATCTCAAGCGCTTCTGTCATTGTAGCATTCAGACAGGGTGTACGAGACAAGAAGATGTTGGAGAAACTGGCGATCAAAGAGATCACCAGTGTCACGGAGCTCTTCAGCCTGGCTGACAAATGTGCCAGAGCTGCGGAGGGCCGTGAAATGCACTCCAAACCAGCCTTGGAGGATCATAAAAAATCCTCCAAAGAAGAAGCCGCTACCTCCGGGAGTGGCAAGAAGAAAAAGAAGACCAACGGCAAGAAGAAGCCGTCGGCCGGCACATCCAACGTTGCAGCCACTGCAACTCCTGGTGGCCGGGGGCCACGCCCCGAGAAGCGACCTCGACCGTCTTCCGAAGACGGTGGCAAATCCAAGATGTGGTGCCCCATTCACAAAACGGGCAGCCACAAGCTGGAGGATTGCCGGGAGGTCCAAAACCTTGCCGAGCGCTACCACAAGCGCCGGGAAGGGTCTCCCTTCCGCCAGAGGGAGGGAAAACAAAAGGTCGATGAAGCTCCGGCTGAAGAGGAGTTAGGGTTTCAAGACCCCAAAAAGGTCTTGAAAGCCGTCTACACCTCCGTCGACGATGATTCCGACGTCTCCGACAACGAACGTCGAAAAACCATGAACACCATCTTTGGTGGATCATGGGACATCACCTCTCGTCGCGTCATTAAGACCATGCGACGGGATATGGCTGCTGTAGCTCCTACAGCTAGACCGGAGCCACATCGAAAGTGGATGGACACACCCATCACTTTCGATGCTTCGGATTGTCCTCAAAGCATGGTCGGAGCTGGCCAGCTGCCCTTGATGGTATCCCCCACCATCAACAACATCCAGCTCCATCATGTCCTGGTAGATGGAGGTTCGGGGCTTAATCTCATCAGCTTCGAAGCTTTCACTAAGCTTCAGCTTCGACCTTCAGACCTCCAGCCCTCTCGACCTTTCTCCGGAGTAGGTCCGGGGGCCATAACCCCACTCGGAGCTATCACTCTCCCTGTTACCTTCGGGACCCGGGAGAAGTATCGCACCGAAAAGTTGGTCTTCGACGTCGCTCAGATCAACTTACCATTCAACGCCATTTTGGGTAGACCTGCCTTGTACAAATTCATGGCAGCTGCTCATTATGGATACCTGGTGTTGAAGATGCCGACACCAGTAGGCGTTCTCCGGATCCGTGGAGATCGCACTGCCGGAGTAACTGCTCTGGAAGAACTCCATGCACTCACCACAGCGCAAGAGGAGGATTCCAGACAGAAGCAAGCTCCACAACCTCCGAGCATTCGTCAACGAGGCTCGACCTCTGCACCCCGTGTGCAGCCAAGCGGCGACACCGACATTCCCGTCAAAGTCGTCCAAATTGGTTCCGATGTCACTCAAACTACCCGCATATCGGGTGGCTTGAACGACAAATAGGAACTCGCGCTCATCACTTTCCTCCGGGCTAATGTTGACGTGTTTGCCTGGCAACCGTCACAAATGCCTGGGATCCCCAGGGAAGTGATTGAGCACAATCTGAAGATTTACCCCGACGCTCGGCCTGTACACCAGAAACCTCGGAAGCAATCTGTAGAGCGACAGAACTTCATCCGACAAGAAGTGAAGAAGTTGCTCGAAGCCGGATTCATCCGAGAAGTCTACCATCCAAAATGGCTGGCAAACCCAGTCGTTGTGCCTAAGGCCGGCGGGAAACTTCGGATGTGCATCGACTACACCACCCTGAATAAGGCATGTCCAAAAGATCCATTCCCACTACCTAGAATAGACCAGATAGTGGATTCCACCTCTGGGTGTGAGTTGCTGTGTTTTCTAGACGCATATTCGGGATATCATCAAATCCGGATGTCTAGGGAAGATGAAGAACATACTTCATTCATCACAGTGGATGGATTGTATTGTTACACAGCCATGCCTTTTGGTCTCAAGAATGCAGCTTCAACTTTTGTACGAGCAATGTACAAAACTTTCGAAGAACTCATCAGAGACATAGTGGAGGTGTACGTTGATGACATTGTGGTCAAAGTCAAAAACAAGGAGTCCCTCTTGGATACCTTGCAGGCTGTCTTCGACAAGCTGCGGGCCACCCGCACGAAGCTAAACCCAGACAAGTGCGTCTTCGGGGTTAGTTCCGGAAAGCTTCTTGGTTTCCTGGTAAGTCACCGGGGTATAGAGGTTAATCCGGCGAAGATAAAAGCCATCGAAGACATGCGGCCACCAACCCGCATCAAAGACGTCCAAAAATTAACTGGATGTCTAGCAGCCCTCAGTCGATTCATTTCAAGACTGGCGGAAAGGGCACTTCCCTTCTTCAAGTTACTGAGGAAGTCCGGACCATTCCAATGGTCTGAAGAGGCAGAGAAGGCATTCCAGGAGCTGAAACAGTTCCTCACCACTCTACCAGTCTTGGTAGCTCCGAACCCTGGTGAGCCTTTATTGCTTTATATTTCAGCAGCTGACGAAGTCGTCAGTATGGTTCTGGTTGCGGAGAGACCGGAACTACCCAATACTCAGGAATCCAGATCCCTTCGGGAGGATCCGGAGGTTCCCGAAAGCAGGTCTGGGTCCCAGCTCCTAGACTTGAATCCTCAAGAAGTCACTTCAGAGGACCCAGATCCTCCCGATAGGATCCAGGTCATTCCTGAAGAAGCTCCGGGTTCCTCCACCCAGAACCCGGAGGTCCCCGAAGATAGCCTGGACCCCTCCGACAGGGTCCGGATCAATGAAGAGGAAGCTCCGGACCCCTCCGGGAGGGTCCGGACCGTTCAACGCCCAGTATACTTCATCAGTGAAGTGTTACATGATGCCAAGACTCGATACCTAGAGGTACATAAGATGCTCTACGCAGTTCTTATTGCCTCAAGGAAGCTTCGACACTATTTCCAAGCTCACAAAGTCTCGGTGGTAACCTCATATCCACTTCGAGCGATTCTGCATAATCCCAATTCAACTGGGAATATAGCAAAGTGGGCAGCGGAATTGGCTGAATTCGACCTCGAATTCATTCCAAGACAAGCAATCAAGAGTCAAGCGTTGGCAGATTTCGTGGCAGAATGGACTCCCTCTCCATTAAACTCTGGGGGCCCCAGCGAGCAGAAGAAGGAACCGCAAGTTCCGGTCTTCACTAAGCCTCACTGGACCCTTTACTTCGACGGCTCCATGCAGAAGCAAGGAGCCGGAGCTGGAGTCCTTCTCCTCACACCAACCGGGGAGAAGGTAAGATACATGGTGCACCTTGATTTCAAGGCAACCAACAACATGGCGGAGTACGAAGCACTCATATATGGATTAAAGGTGGCACTATCCTTTGGTGTCAAGCAGTTGCTGGTCAAAGGAGATTCACAACTTGTTATCAAACAAGTGAAGGGTGAATGCTCCTGCAATAATCTCCAGCTGGCTGCTTATCTCCTTGAAGTCCAGAGGCTTCAGAAGGACTTCGAAGTCCTAGACCTTCACCATGTTCAGCGTGCTCACAACGTTGAAGCTGACGAACTCTCGACCAAGGCGTCAACCGGAGCTCCGGCTCCAGACGGAACCTTTGTCCGGAGGTTGTCAAAACCCACAGTTCAGCCTGCCGAGCTGAACGAAGGGGGCGAGATCAGCATCCCGAAGCTGACGGTCCCGATGGCCCTGTTACCATGGCAGCCATCAAGGGTCGTAGGTGCTGCCGGAAGCTCCGAGCAACCCAGCACGCAAGACTCAAATGCTCAAGTCAGTTCCGATGCATGGATCTCGGAGATCCGGAACTACTTGAAAGACAACATCCTTCCTGACGATGATGTATCCGCTGACCGGGTAGTCAGATTGGCTAAAAGATACACGTTGGTAGAAGGGGATCTCTACCGGCGCGGTGCCAACGGCATCCTAATGCGGTGCATCACAAGGGAAGAAGGCTGCGAGCTCCTCGCAGAAATCCATGGAGGCGAGTGTGGGAACCACGCGTCTTCCCGCACGCTGGTCGGAAAAGCCTTTCGGCACGGCTTCTACTGGCCAACAGCGCTCCAGGATGCTACTGAGCTAGTGAAGAAATGCAAAGCATGCCAATTTCATGCAAAGCAAATTCATACACCTGCTCAGCCCTTACAAATGATACCTCCTACGTGGCCTTTTGCCGTGTGGGGGATGGACATCTTGGGACCCTTCCCAAGAGCCGTCGGAGGTTACAAGTTCCTGTATGTCGCCATCGACAAGTTCACCAAGTGGCCGGAAGCTACTCCTGTTGTGACGATCAACAAACAATCTGCAATCAATTTTCTACAATCTATCGTGAGCAGATTCGGAGTCCCAAACAAGATCATCACTGATAATGGAACTCAGTTCACAAGCTCCTCATTTCAAGGATATTGCGAAGACCTCGGCATACAAGTTTGCTACGCCTCCGTAGCTCATCCTGCCAGCAACGGGCAAGCCGAGAGAGCAAACGCAGAAATCCTTAAAGGACTAAAAACGCGCACTTATGAGCGTTTGAAAAAGCACGGAGCTAATTGGATCGAGGAGCTTCCGCCCACTCTATGGGCTAACAGGACTTCTCCAAGTCGGGCAACCGGAGAAACACCCTTCTTCCTGGTGTACGGAGCAGAAGCGATCCTTCCTCCGGAGATCACCCTGGGTTCCCTCCGAGTCCGGACCTTCGACGAAGCCGCGCAGGACCAGCTCCGGCGTGAAGACCTAGACCTCCTCGAGGAGGGAAGGTGCCAAGCAGCTGTTCGGAATGCCCGATACCGCCAAGCTCTACGGCGCTATCATCAGCGGCATGTACACAACCGACAGCTCGAGGAAGGTGATCTGGTGCTACGGAGAATACTATCCAGAGAAGGGCAAAACAAACTCTCCCCCGGCTGGGAAGGGCCCTTCCGAGTGATCAAAGTATCCCGTCCCGGAAGCGTTCGCTTGGCTACTGAGGATGGGACACCTCTCCCAAATCCTTGGAACATCGAGCACCTCCGTAAGTTCTACACTTAATTCCACGGGGGTGAGTCTTAAGTAACTTGAAGTGTATATTATAGAGTCATTATACAGAGTCGGGTAGTTCCTCCGGGAGAGCAGCCGGACCTTTCCCGAAAGGTTTGAAGAGCTCATGCAACACTTGATACAGTCTCCGGACTAGAAGTGTGGCTAACTACCCAGGGTCAAACGAGAAACCAAACACACTTAGCCTGGTTCCGTACCCTAAGAGTGTACTTGTTTCCCCTGTACCCCGGACCTATAATGAAAGACATCTTCATGTGAAATAGACTCCACGTGCATTCATTTTTGCATAAGGCTCGACATTTTTATTTTTCTCTTTCTTGTCTATAACAGAAATGTGCAATTCTTAAGAAGTTCTAGTTTAACCGGTTTATGTACGATTTGGGTTGAATTGTCAGATTTTTTAGATTTAAATATCGTCTGTGGCCAACTCGCCTGAAAGCCGCCAAGCCATTCTAGGGCTGGAGTGCGCTATCGACTTAGCCTGGTCAAGCACCCTAAGTACGCCACTCTACCTACACCCCGGCAGGCCAAAGTAAGGTGGGTCCATGGACAATTAGATCTAAAAGAAAAGACAATTCATCCAATCATACTAAAAATCGTGTTCAACTTGAAATTCTCTTGAGAACCGTAAGCCGCAACGAAGTTATAGATAAGGAACGAATTTTACTGTTTTTCTTGGCCTAAGTGTGCAGGAAGAATAAACCCAACATTGATGGAGAAAAATCGGAGTTAACCAAGCTCCGACTCCCACTGGCGTTAACTTGAAGATGGTGAGAAGACTCTATCACTAGAGTCTGTTGCCAGCAAGCCAGGCGTGGCAAGGGTCATTGCCGGAGCTACTAAGCTCCGACACCTTGAAGTATTAACTATCGACACTCAACGTGTTGGTAGAGGCTATTGCCGGAGCTACTAAGCTCCGACGATGGGCAATGCCGGAGCTTCTAAGCTCCGACGACTTCAAGGGACCTTCACTATCGAAGACTTCGGACCTAAACTACACGAGTTCGAAGCAAATTTGTCTCCAACAAAACTCAACATCCTTTTGGTACATGTCCACAATCACATTGTGCACATCTACCAGGGGGCCAAGTGAAGACAAAGATGTTGAAGACAAAAAATGAAATTCACGAAAAATTGGGGATTTCATTTCATTTGAAGACCAGAGATTACATCTGGGGACAAAGGATTACAAAATTGAGGAAGAAGAGAAGATACAAATAAAGGCTAAGAAAGATAGTCCTAGACCCTATGGAAGAACTCGGCGACCTTCTGGGCGACCTCCGACACGCTGCCTCGGGTAGCTTCGCCCTCTCCTTCGACGGGACCTTCAAGCACCGGGTCCAGAGGGAATCGGGGGTTCCGGCTAGTGTAGCACGTCAACACATATTCTGTGACGTTCCTAGCCAGGGATTGCCCCTCGACCTCCAACTGGTCCGCGATGACGTCGCCCACCTTGGAGAGCTTGCTGCCCGCAGCGCCCAACGCTTGCAGTGCAAGGTCCGGCTCCGGCTCCGGGTCATCCGGAAGCACGGGGCTGAAACCCATAGGCGCCAGCGCATCGTCGGCCTTGCTCAGGAACTCCCAAATTTGCAGGGAGTCCGTCTTCCTCTGGCCCTTCATTTCTTCCAGGGACCTCCGGGTCGCCGCCAGTTCTGAGTTCTCGCGGGAGAGGCGCTCAACTTCTTTGGCGTTTTGCTGAATCTTCGCAGCAACCCGCTTTTCGAGTCTCCCGAGCTCCTCCTCCCGGAGGTGGATCTTGTTCCGGCGGTCGACCAGGTCTTTCTCCCTAGCCTCTATTTTCTTCTCCCGGGCGATGAGGGCACACTCATACTCGTAGAGCTCCTGCCCTCGCACCCAGGTCTTCTCCTCCTCCTCGAGGCAGCGCTCTTCCAATTTTTTAGCGCGCTCCTCGAGGCCCTTGTCCGCCAGAGCTGTCTTCTCGGCGAGCTCTTCTTCACGACGCAAGACGTCGTCCCGTAGTTCCAGGAGTTTTTGCTCCTCATCCTCGAGCCGTTTTTCCCTTCCCTCAAGTGCCTCTCGGCGCTTGATGAGTGCGGTACTGATGGCTTCGAGTTGATCGTACCGGGCGTTGGCCGCATCATTGGCAGCTTTAGCCTGGTCGTGGTACTCCCGGGATTGGGCGTCGAGGTTGTGAGTCATGCTCTCCCTCTCGTCCAGCATCTCACCCCAGAGCTCCAAGCGGACCTTCTCCCGCTTGATCCATTCCTTGTCCGCAGCGATCCTCGACTGCGCCAGCTTGGTTTCGAATTGGAGTCTATTACGCCACCTCCTAAGGGTTTGGCGCTCCTCTTCAAGAACCTTGCTGTCGTGGAAGAAGGCTAGTTGGACTTGGCGCAGACTGGAGCAAGCGTTGTCGATGGACATCGACAGCGAGATGGGCTCCGGACCTTCCGGGGTCTCCTCCGCTGGTTCCAGCGGGTCTTCATTTACAAAAATTGGGTCCCACTCTGCGAGAGCGGAACCCTGAGCTTCCAAGGCACTAGGGCCCTCCTCCGGGATGGCCTCAGTCGCCACCGAAGAAGGTCCCGCCACCAAATCTTCATTCGCCCCCTCAGGCTGGGGGCCGGCGACCTCGTTCAGGCACTCTGGCTCCGCCACGGGTACCATCGACGTCGTCGCCTCCAATGGCTCCGGCCGGGACGCTTCTTCCGAGGGGAGCTCAAGCTCCCCCGCCTCCACCACCACCGGCTCTGCAGCCGGCGCTCCAATAACTACCGGCCTTGCGACCGGAGCTTCAGAAGTAACCGGCTCAATTGCCGGAACCACTTCAACTTCCGGCTCGCACGCCGGGGCTTCAGCTGCCTCCGGCTCGACCGCCGAAGCTCCAGCATTTTCCGGCTCTGAAGCCGGGACCGCTACTTCCTCCGGCTCGACAGCCGGAGCATCTACTTCTGCAGCACCAGGGCCCGGAGCTTCAACCTCCGGAGCGGGTGCCGCTGGCGCATCTTCGATCCCGTGGTCCGGCGCTACCACGGGAACTTCTGGAGACGAGTCGAGGTCCATGACCACGACAGCCGGCGCCGGAGCTGTCGCAGCCTCCGCCTGGGGCGGCACCGGGGCTGGAGCAGAAGCCCTCGCAGCCTCAGACACTGTGGCTGAGGGCGGAGCTTCACTCCCCTTCTTGGGAACGCTGCAGATGAAGAATGAAGAAATTGAGCAAACAGATGCTATAATTAAAAGTTAATTGAGGTAAGCAAAAAAAATTACCTTGGGAGGCTCACGCACCAGCTTGCGCGGAACCTCTTTCCCGAACGTTCCGGGCTGGCCACGGTCGGCGTAGGAGCTCCGGGAGGACTCCCAGGACTTGCCGTAGCCGCGGGCGTTTCCCGGGTCGGAGCTCTCCTTGACCGGGAGGAACTCCTAGACCTGGAGGCCCTCACCGCTTCTCGAACCGGAGTCGCCTGTCCGGAGCTGGCACCTCCGGAGGGACCCATCACGGGGACAGCCGTACTCCGGGAGGATCCCACCGCCGGAACAGTAGCGCTCCGAAAAGACCCCACCACGGGGACAGACGCTACAGCAGCGGAGGATCCTCCTTCCTGAGGACGGAGAACTGGCGGGGAAGTAGCAAGCCCGACGGACCTCCCGTCAGCATGACGCAACTTCCTCTTCCGGCTCTCTGGCTCCTCCGCCAGCTCCTTGCCCTTGCCGGTGACCTCAGCTCTTGGCTGAGAGACAGGGGCGGAGCTGCCTTCCGACAACCCGGGGATCGCCAACGGGGCGGTCGATCTTCTCTCGACGACGCCAAGGTCGTCAAGCGCGGGCATCTTCCGCCGGAGCACCCTGCTGAACTCAACTTCCTCGTTCAGGGGGAGGAAAGCCGGTGGCGGAGTCAAGTACGCTCCGTCTACATCGATGCCGTGCTGGAATTTCTTGAGGTGAAACTCCAAGGACTTCCCCACCATGCTGGACTTCAACCCGGTTTCAACCCGGTCTTCGTCCATCACGCTGTTGAGGGCCCAGGCGAGCTTCTCCCTCCTCTTCAGCGGTGCCCACCTGTTGAACAGGAAGTTGCAGAACACCGCCTGGGGAGTCAATCCTCCCTCCACACATTGGCGGATCCGGGACAAGACGGGGTCGAAAGCTGCCGCCAGCACCGGAACTTCGCTCCACACCGACGTGTCAATGCCGGGCAGACCGTCTGGCAGCTCCAACCGCTCGTGCTCCTCCACCCGGACGACTACCCAATCTTTCTTCCAGTCATCCCACTTCCCGGAAGGGAACGACCGGAGGTACTTGAACGGGCACTTCTTGCGCTTCACAAAGTAGTAGAAGCCAAGGTACTCGTCACTTCGGCCGGTGGTTTGGACGGTGAAGAAAGTGCGGAAGAGCTCGATGCAGGGAGGAATGCCCACCCACATCTCGCAGAAGTGGACAAAGATGGACACAAGGAGAAGGGAGTGAGGGCCAAGGTGGTATAGCTGCAGACCATAGAAGTCCAGCAGCATCAAAAAGAAGGAAGAAAATGGTGGGATCAGCCCCACCATGGCATACGATGAAAAGTATACCATTTCGCCGGAGTGCTCCTTTTTAAAGGGAAGCTCTCCTCCAGTACGGATTGAACGGTTGAAGAAGTCCGACGACCACCCCATGAGGGCTCGGACCTTCTTCAGATCGCTCTCCGTCTTCAAACGACTCTCACGCAGACCCAACTCCATCGCAGCACTGCTAGGCGAGAGAAGAGAAGCAAAGCACGAGTTGGGAGTTTGAGCGCAAGAACAGATGGAAAGCGTAAAGAACTCCCGACGGTGCGCTTTCCTTCTTAAGTAAGCCCTCGCAACGCTTGGATGGAAACTGCAGGAGAGTTAAGCATACTACTCAAGAATTCAACCCAGCCGATGACAAGAGGGCCCGGGACCACCCTGACGATCAAGTCGAGGCTCTTACCCAGGCGAACAGTTGTCATCACGAGGCGGGAAACCCAAAGGCGGCGGACTGACAAGGCGCGCGGAACCGATACGGTTTTCGTATCGGGAACCGACGACCTTCAATTGCGAGAGATCCGCACGTCAAAGATCTTATCTGCCGCCTGAGGTGCGCCACGCGTCGGGACTCAACCATAAAGCCCCGCCAAAGGCACCTCCGAAGACTCTTGAAGACCCAGTTCAAGAGTCACAAGTATGGACCCACCTCCGGCGGAACGACTTCATCCCGTTGGCCTTCCCCGGAGGTAGGTCCAGGGGGCCACTGTCGGTACCCTAAAAACCATACACCCCCTGAGGTTACAAAGATCTCAAGGGAAGGACATCAACTCAAATTGAAGACCCTCGGGGGCCCACTCGCCAGACGTGACCGGACCCGCTTCTCCAACATGGTTAACCTCTAGGTTGCCACGCGTACTGTCGGCCCAGAGCTATTACCCGCAAGGGTGAAGCTCCGGGCCAAGTACTGAAACGGCACCTCCGGAGGTAGCCCCCGACCGAGAGAAGCTCCGGACATGACACGTGCCAGGTCACCCCGGAGCTTCCCGCTTCTCCCAAGCAAGCTCCGGAGCTGCCACGTGTCCATACGTCGGAGCTAAACCGCTTCAAATCCCCGGGAGACGTTGTAACGGCTCCGGATTTCCAAAGGACAGCTGCAGACTTCAAGACCCGATTAATTATCATTAATTCCATATTAATGACACTTAATCGGATGATATTAACACCTGTAACGGCACTGTCGGAGCCGTTACAGGGTTATTAGCAACAATTAATCTCGCGTATCAATACTAGTAACCGCCAGGGCCACATGTCGGGCCAGGCTGACTTGTAACGGTTTGTCCTTGTGCTATAAAAGGACAAACCGACGAGACTCGAACACTCTGAAGCTCACAAGTTAATACAACAAACACACACCCGTGGAGTAGGGTATTACGCTCAGGCGGCCCGAACCACGTAAACCACCGTGTCACTCGTGTCCAAATCGCATTTCACTTTCTTAGATCTCCGCGCGCCCAGACCGAACCACAAACTCCTTCAAACACTTTTCATAGTGTTAGGGGATCTGCCGACTCCAACAGTCGACAGGTGCCAACGGCATCCTATTTGTAAAAGCCCTAGTTTCAGACTTTGAACTCAGCCTTGAGTTAGTAGAAATGAGGAGAGGAAAAATAAATCAAAATTGTAGGTGCAAAATTCAAATCGATTCGAACCCTAGAAGAGGGAATTCAAAAAAAAATAAATTTAGCTACTGTTCAAATGAGGTTAACATGATGATCTGAGTTCACCATTGGCTTCCAAATATTTCAAATAGCACACCTGCAAGATTTCATTATTTTGAAGCAGTTTTGCTATTTTATTCAATGGCTACATTGAGTTCCATTCGAATTCAAATTCAAATTCAAAATTGAACTTTGAATGAAAGTTGATCAAATGAGGATTTGAATTCAAAAATGGATTCTACACCTTGGATTTACTCCACCAAAAAAGATTTGAGATTTTTGGACTAAAGTAGGTGGTGAAATTAACTAAGCAGAGAAGAGAAGGAATTTTTGCTTTGGTGGGACCCACTCTCATACACTCAAACACGGCTGAACCGACTCTGTTTCACTTCAGAGCGCCACCATGCGCATGCAAAAATGGACACCGAGCTGCCTGCTTGCTTGAAGTCACATCCAGCTGCAAACAGCACGCCCAGGGCTCCTCCTTATCCTCCTCTAAGCCCCAAAGTCGATCACTTTTCCTCTGTTTCGTTCTTGGCGCAGAACCTTGCTTTCCGGTGAGTTCCTCTCCTCCCAACTGAAATCCAGTGAGGACAAGTGGTTGTGATCATTTTATCTCGAGCTCTACTCCTCCTTATGCTATAGAATAACTCTCTGCTCATTTTTATTGCCTAGTTGGAGCCACCCCGAGTGAGAATTCGACGAATCGCCGGCCGCCATTCCTCTGTTCCAAGTTCTGTCCTCTGCTCCCTCGATACCCCAGCGATACAAGCATCTTCTCACCTCAGTACTTGAAGCAAAAAGGTGTGCTATACCATCTAGTTTGTGCCCATGAAATTTGAGCCCATGCCATGGACCCTAGCACCTGTATTTTAAGTTTCCCCGATTAGTTCTTTGTATGAACATAGCTAGGTCTGCAATTAAATTCTCTTTCTACGTGTAACAAATCCTTGTAACAGTAAGACTTTATCTGCACCATGGCCAGGCGCACAACCTTGAAGAAAAAACAATGAGAATCATCGATGCTCGGGAAATCGAAGTTTTCTAGGCGCCGGCATAAAAGTTGTCGGTTCACCATTGCTACCATTTTTTCCAAAGCTTGTCCCTCCTTTTTGCGTCCATAATCATGCTCCCCAAGCTTCTACGAATCTTTGGGAAGAATCCCTGGCCGTGATAGGGCACCAGAGGGATCGTCCGACTATAGGATCGAAGAGCACTTGTAAAGCTATTAGAGGGGGGTGAATGGTAGATTAAAACTTTTTTAGCGGAAGCAACAAAAAAACCCTCGACAAAAAATGATTTGTTAAATAAATCATGTGTACGACTAATCTAAACATGATCAATTGTGACAAAACCAGTATAGATTGTGGATAATCAATTCACGAAGACGTCACAACAAGTCATGAAAATCCGTTGAGTAAAACGCATGTTACGATCGAAAGATCGAACAAAAGTCAATCTCTTCTACACGAGAAAAACCAGATCTGCAACACTGCAAAGAAACTCACGTAGATCCAAAACCACAAATCCAATGACCGTGAAATTTTCACACATGATATATAATCATGTTGTGAAGACAACTCAAAAAGAATCACATCAATTGGATCCGTAAAACTTAGTTATGATAAAACCACCAAAGGAAGATAGTGCTGTGCAGAAACTCGACGAGAAAGACTTGACGAAAACAAGTCGGACGAACAAGACACAAAAGTTCCTTTAAACTATGAATTTTATTGATCAAACCACAAGAGGAACAGCCCTAAATTCGTGTAACACAAGCTCTGGCCTCCCTTGCTTATTTAACCAGCCCTTAGGCCAACCCAATCCTAACTAGGACTCAAATCCTACTCATAAACAACCGAAACTTTCCATAACTGCTCAAGACTCTTCCATACGCAGATAGAAGCAATCTTAAGACTTCCAAACACCTTAGGAATGTATTCCACATTCCTAAAACAACCCATCTTCGTGACCCACATGAAATCCTATCATAACCAAGTCAAATCTTTCTATATTTGAGTCAAACCCGAACCAGCCGCAGCCTGAGTCCATAACCTAGACGGTTGGACCTTTTTGCCCAATTCTTTAAGTTCACTTCTCTTCATCATGTCTTGGAACCATGTAGCCACGTTCATGCACTCCTTGCACACGTGAAAACATCTTCCAACAACGTCCACGATACCTTCATATGCATTGTTCTTGATTCTATTATGTTGTGCAACCTCCCGATCAACTCAACCAAAATTCCTCCCGAACATGGTTGTTGAACCTCATCTTCTCCCTAATACTAGTTCAATGGATCCCTTCAGTGTGAGGACCGGGTCCACACATTCTAGGAATCACAGAGGGTGGTGTTGTGTGATGCGGTACCCAACAGCACACACGAAAATAATACGGCAAAATACAAAGTTTTATTTATAGAAAAAACAGAAGTCTTTTGCAATACTTAATGTACAACGGAAGTAATACTAATAGATAAACTCTCAGCCTAGCTATGCAAAAGTGCAGCCGTCCAGCCCGGGGACGCTACACACTAGCAGCACACAACAATTCACGGCGGCGTGCAAGGCTCCCAATCGACAGTATACCCCGACGGGGGCATGGCCTCATCTTCGGGCCCTTCCTCATATATCTCAGCATGACTTAACCGTCTCACCTAAACATGGAACTCTACATGCAGGGATACTTAACATAGGAATAGATATAGCAGTAAATGACTCGCCTACATGTTGATCCTTAATTTTTCAAGTTATTAACAGCAGCTTAAGGTTTAGTAAAATGAACTTTAGTGAGTATATTCTATAGCAATCATAGTTGCAAAGCAATTATAATTCAATACATCACATTCTACTGGCATCTTCAGTATTTACTACGTCACGGCGTAGTGAACAAGCAGCACGTCACGTACACCCGTGCGTGAGAAACATGTGATGCTCCTCACGATGTCATACGCAGCCACCTTTCACAAGAAACTCAAACGCCAAACAGGTCCCACCATCGCAGGCATAAGGTCCCCACACGGAGTGTGTCGGTGCCCGCCGATAGATTTACACCTTGCTGCCCTCTCAACCCACCCCTATAGACAGTGGGCTATGCCTCGACACCCAAGTTATCAAGTTACATCGGTTTTCTGGGTTCCATATGCCCAGTAGGCACCCGGTACGGTTCAAACTTGTCCAGCACGACCGCACACGGATCGGTCCTTAATCGACAAAAGCAGGGCTACGCACGTGAGACAGCGTCTCGCCGCACCCTATCCGCTGCTCGGTCTAAAATTCATATTCATAAACCATTCTTTGATCCAATCCATCTGGTGTGATAAATTCCTATCTCGCGAGTAGATTCCAACTACTTGACTTCTACCGGATTCCTCAAAACATTAGCATGGCATTTCCTACTCGTCAAGCTGTAGACTTACCCAATATTCTATGGAATTTGTGGGTCATGCAATCGGAGTAACAAGCACCTTAGCCTTAATGCACAAAACTCATCCTAGACATAAGTGATAAAAATGGAAACTATGAAATAGCACTTAAATGCAAACTGGGGCTTGCCTGGCTGCGAGTAAGTATCAAAGTTAGCCTCAGGTGGTATGATCTCCAAGGGCTCCGGCTCCTCCTCGATTTCGGTCACTATATGATATGCAATATATAAAATACATTAGTGATAGTGAAACTATATAAAAGATCATATAATTACTGATAAGGTAAGAAGATGAGTTTAATTGGCTTTGGGATTTTTACAGTGAATACTAGGTTCTAAGAGGAAGATCTGGGCCAAGAATTGGAGATGTTCAAGGAAGCTTGTTGTCTCTAAAATTCCAACAAGTAAAAGGCTTCTCTGAATTTTGGTACTAAATCTCTAGCTTTAATATAGCTAACAGTGGATGATCTGGGTAGATGCAGTTTTACTGGTTCTAGGAAAATTTTTATAATTTTCTGAGCTTTCTGCAGGGAGGAATTGATTTTACAAGTTTGGGAAAATTTTGGAAATGTTTCTATACATTTCTCAGTTTTTATACTACATAGACATTTGGAACACTGATCCACCCAGTAAATGAAGTCCAGTGATCTTGAAATTTAGTGGAGATCCAGGGTATTTTTAAGAGTGTTCTGACCAAAATTGGTAATCTTCCAATCAGCAGAATAGGGGTAATTAATTTCCCAAAAAGTTAATTCACAGGAATTAATTATGAAAATTCTGAGACTTTCATGTCCAAAAAATTGCATCACTACAAAGTTGGGATTGAGAAGAATGTACCAGAATTTATTTGAAATTATTTGAGAAATTCTGCTAGGGTTAACTGAATTTTAAAGTTTGCTCAAAATCTGGAATTAATTTCCAAAAGAAAAGTTTGAATAATTTAACCCTTTCCCACCCATTTAAAATGGGCCAATCACAACTGGGTCACACGAAGGGCCATGGGGTTAACCTGCGTAGACACACTAAATCCGATGGCCACAGCAGATCTTGGGGAGGAAAAACACCGGCTGACACGAGTTGCCCACGGCCTTCTTCAACCTCCCGACGCAGCGGCGCGTCCGCGGCGGCACTGCGCCGGCGAGCTCGCCAGCCCGAATTACTCGGCCTTCTATCCCTCTGAAACTCGCTGCCTAACCATTATGCAAGGTGCTGAGCATGATGGGGAGGTCATCGAACGCCGGTGATGGCCGGAATCTTGTGCGCGACAGCGGCGGCGGCTAGGGTTTCGGCCATGTCAGAACCACTATGAAATGGCGCAAACACTTCGGGAAAAGCATGGAAGGTTCCTGGGAGCATGAGGAAGATGATTGGGAGGTGCAAAAGTCGTGGAATGGCCGACAACTATGGGTTCGATGGCGCACTGACGGATTTTCATTGGCGGCCACGAAAACTCGAAATCCGACTTCATCTCTTGATAACTTTCTTTCATTTTTGATGATATGATGCGGCTGGAGGTCTACAACATAATCCTTTATTGGATTAAAGAATCATTGCACGTAGAAACGGAATTAAATCGATGACCTAGTGACCTTTATATGAACTAGCTTCGGTAAAAATGGAAGTAAGAGAGTTATGAAGCATGGCATGGGATGAAAACTTCTCCAGCATGTTCTAGGTACCTTAGTGCACCTTTTTGCTGTAGAGGTCGGGGGCTGAAGACACTTTGTGTGGTGTGCCGGCGGTGGAGCAGAGACGGCTCCCGGCGGCTTCACCCGTAAGCTCCGCCAAAACTTAAAAATAGCACACCAAACGGTGAGGAAACGAAGAATAGTTGGCACCAGGAGGTAGAGCAGAAAGATAGGATCTACTTTGCTTTTGAAGTCGGGAAGAAACAATGGCTCGAGCAGAGGAACAAAGCGACGAGCTGGAAGACGGCAATAATGGCGACGACGCTCAGTTTTTACGGGAGGGCGACGAAATGCGTCGAGGAGAAGCAACCGAGGCTTAAGTAGAGTTGAGAGGAGCCTTAGGCCACGCAGTTTCGTGCTCACATGCAAATAAATCACGGTGGCAAGTGCCCACGGCGTTGAACGGCGGGGTGGCAGTGAAAACAGAGCACTCACGTAGATGTGCAACTGAGCAGTGGGCCCCACTGCCCCTTAAGTCTATCTTCTTTGTTCCTTTAATTCTCCCACCAATATTGATCCAAAAGTCATGAAAATTTTTAGATAGGCCCAAACAAATATCTAGGATTTGATTCTGAATTCAAAACTTTGAATTGATCAAGTTTCAACTGGAATTCAAATTTGAATTTTAAATTGAATGGAATTCAATGTACAACTTGAATTGAATAGAATTTGAGCTCCATATTTTATGAAAATTGATAGGGATGCTATTTAGAATATTTGAAAGCTAATGGTGAACTAAAACTTTTATATTGTCAAAGTTTGAACATGAGCTATTTTGAATTTTTTGAATTCCCTTTTGTAGGGTTTAATTCACCTTCCATTTTCACATTTCCTTTTTATTTCATTTTCCCATTCAAATTTTAAATTGTCCTTTCTGAACTTTGCACTCTAAATTTTGAGCTTACATTCACCAGCCATGCCTTGAACTCAAGCAACACATGCACATGAACAAACAACCAATACTTTCGAGCACAAGTCCTTGACATGGCTCTCGTTAGTTCCGATAACCACAACACCTGACGTGAGCACCTCACATAAGCATGTTACAAACCATAGAAAAAAGATATCAACCTTAAACACCAAAACACACCAAAAACTTTGTAAAATAATACTAAGCAAACTTTCTATAAGTGTAAAGCTAGTTCGAAACATTGCAAGGTAAAAGCAGAACCATTGCAGACTAGCACTGAACCTTGCCAAAGCTAACCGGACCTTGAACCGGAGCTTACCAAAGCTAGCAGGACCTAGCACCAGAGCTAACCAAAGCTAGTCGGACATAGCACCAGAGCTAATCAAAACTAGTTGGGCATGGCCATAGCTAGTCGGACCTAACCAAAATAAGTCGGACCTAGACAATGATGTCAGACCTAGCAAAAGCAAGGTGGACCTTACGTTGGACCTCGCTAGAGCTACCCAAAACAAGCCAGACCTATCGTCGGACCTAGCATGACCTTCGACCTACCGACCTTCTTAAAAGGGTGTTTTGGCAGTATTCAAAACTTTTATTGTCATAGCCAATGTATTCAGCACACATAGGTCTCACAATCTTCCCCTCGATGAATGCATTGGAAACACCACTTGGAATCCGAACATTGGCTTATTCAAGTGAAAAGTTTTGAAAAGAAAATCCCCCCCTATACTTATCTCTCCCCTTTTGTAAATCAGTAATAAAATGAGAAGAAGAAAAATCTCCCCCTAAGAAGAATCGTGCGAAAAAACACTTGTGAATATGTGCAATGTGTGATCAATTTCTCCCCATTTGACAATGTATTCACCAAGGCTCAAAAGAGAAACTTTAATTGTTATGGGCATATTATAACATATACATATAAAACAAAGCTCACCTAAGTCATACTATCAATTAACTTACACTATCACATCAATGGGATACATAAAGTAGTGTAAGCCATGCTAGAGATCAAGTGTAATTTTCAATTTAAGCAAGTCATGATCTCACAAACTTAATTATTTCAAGACTTGAAAGCATGACACTTGTTGCTACATGTTTATTATTTTTTATCATCATTTAAAGAAAAAATTTTGATCATATAAAATTTGCAAGAGATTATATGCAACATCAGCCTCATTCTAACCAACCAAGCCAATCCTATGTCATTTGACAATCAGAAGCTTAAGGACATGGTTTCAGTCATAAACAACTTCTTTCAAGTTCATATCTAAGTGCAATGATAAGCAAACTCTAAAGAAGAAGTGCGATTTATGCATATTCTCTTGATCTTTTCCCAATTTTATTTTATCATAAAAGCTCAACATGTGGACAGTTGATTGATTAATTTTTTTATAATTTAAAGCACTTGTGAGCATGCAACAAGATCAAAACGGCAAGAAAGTTCGATCATGACCAGATTTAGTGTAAGTAATTATTCTAATTACTAGACATGGCAAAAACTACAAAATGTATAACATGAGTAATGTAGTAAGAACTTTCATCAGCTGCTTGCCCACATGCAAATAAATCGCGGTGGCAAGCGCTCCTAGCGTTGAACGGCCGGGAGGCAGTGAAAACAAAGCACTCACGTAGATGTGCTACTGACCATTGGGCCCCACTCCCCCTTAATTCTATCTTCTCTGTTCCTTTAATTCTCCCACCAATATTGATCCAAAAATCACGAAAATTTTTAGATAGGCTCAAACAAGGATTTGATACTGAATTCAAAACTTTGAATTGATCAATTTTCAACTGGAATTTAAATTTGAATTTCAAATTGAATGGAATTCAATGTACACCTTGAATTGAATATACTTTGAGCTCCACGTTTTATGAAATTGACAGGGATGCTATTTAGAATATTTGGAAGCTAATGGTGAACTCAAATTTTTATATTGTAAAAGTTTGAACCTGAGCTATTTTGAAGTTTTTGAATTCCCTTTTGTAGGGCTTAATTCACCTTCCATTTACACATATCCTTTTTATTTCTTTTCCCATATAAATTTTAAATTGTCCTTTTCTAAACTTTGCACTCTAAATTTGTGGGCTTTTACATTCCCCCCCCCCCTAAAATAATCTTGTCCCGATATTATAAATGAAAGAGACGGAGGTAAAAGATTATCGTATATGACATGATAATAAATCTGGATAATTTGATCGGAGATAGTCCTCGCTTTCCCATGTCGCTTCCTCAGCGGTATGGTTACTCCACAAGACTTTGTAGAAGCCCAAAAGTCCGTTTTCTGGTGGTGCGAGTCTTTTCATCAATAATCCGGATCGGATGCTCCATATAAGTGAAATCCGGTTGGAGAGCTTCAAGGTCTTCGGTGCGGATTTCAGCTGGGGATTTAAGGCATTTCCTCAGCTAAAAGATGTGAAATACATTATGAATACCAACAAGTGACGCCGGTAACTCCAAGAGATAGGCCATGGGTTAACATTTTTCAATGATAGCGAACGGACCGATGAATCGCGGAGCAAGTTTTCCCTTCACCCTGAAACGATGAATTCCTTTCATCAGAGAGACACAAAGATAAATGTGGTCTTCAAGGTCGAAGTGGAGAGGTTGACGTCTTTTATCCGCATAACTTTTCTGACTAGATTGAGCAGCCTTGAGATTGGCTTGGATCACTCGCACTCATTCTTCGGCTTCATTCAGAAGATCAATACCATATATCACTCGCTCGCCGGATTCACACCAGTTGAGTACCGTGCGACATTTCCGGCCGTAGAGAGCTTCATACGGCGCCATCTTGATGATAGCTTGATAGCCATTGTTATATGAGAACTCCGCCAACGATAAATGATCATCCCAATTTTCAACGTGGTGGATGGCACAAGCGCGTACCATATCTTCCAGAACTTGATTCACAGGTTCTGTTTGAGCATCTTTCTGTGGGTGATATGCAGAGCTTCGGATCAGTTTCGACCCGAATGATGTGTGCAGCTGCTCCTGGAAGCGAGAAATGAACAGCGCCTGCGATCTGAAATAATTGTCTAGGAAATACCGTGCAAGCACATGATTCTTGCAATATACAACTCTGCATACTTATTAACAATGTATTTTGTGTTTGCAGGCATGAAATGAGCTAATTTGGTTAGTCGATCGACTATCACCCAAATTGAATCATGCTTGTGGAATGTGAGAGGTAATCCGACAATGAAATCCATACCTATATCCTCCCATTTTCAGGCCGAAATGTTTAATGTTGCAGCTGTCCCGCTTTCCTCATGTGGTCGGCTTTCATCAGCTGACACGTAACACACTCGGATACGTACTTTCCAATTTCTCTTTTCATCCGTGTCCACCAAAATCTGGCTTTCAGATCTTGATACATCTTGTTGCTGCCCGGATGAATAGAGTACTTGGATAAGTGAGCTTCATCCAAGATTTTCTTTCGAAGTGTCAAATCACGAGGTACCACTTTACGGTCTTTGAACCATAGAGTACCATGCTCATCACTTCGAAAGCACTTCATTCCTCCATTCTTTGTTCTCTGCCGAATGTGCGACGTACCAACGTCTTTCTTTTGAGCTTCCATAATCTCCTCTCGTATGGTAGGAATGAGAGCAAGATTATATAATGCTCCATATGGAACCAAGTATAAACTTGGCTCGTCGTCGTCCATTGGAGTGATGGACAAATTATTGATGTGAGACTCGTGGCTTAGTGCATCGGCAACCACATTCGTCTTGCCGGGATGGTAATGAATTTCAATCTCATAATCTTTGATCAGTGACGATATATTTTAGGCTCTTGTGATCGGTGTAGAGGTGCACTAGATTTCCGAGTAAATAATGCTTCCACATTTTTAAAGCGAGCACCACGGCAGTGAGCTCAGGATCATGAGTTAGTTTCAACAATCCAAGGAATTTGTGAGCAAGTGCTAGCAGCAGCTATATATTCAGATTCAGCTGTGGATTTTGCATCTGAGTTTTGTTTTCTAAAGGACCAAGCAATAAGTGAATTACCAAGAAAATGACAAGCACCCGAAGTACTTTTCTTATGAATCCTACAACCACCAAAATCAGCATCCGAAAACACTTTCAATGTAACGGTTGAGGAAGAAGGAAAAAAATGAAAATTCTTGAGTTCCATGTAAGTACCTGAGAATTCTTTTGATGGCTTGATGATTTGAAGTACATGGGGAAGCTTGAAACCGTGCACAAAGACATACGCTGAATTGTATGTCTGGTCTTGATGTCATGAGGTGCAAAAGTGATCCAATCAAGCTTCTATATTCTTTTTGATCGAACGGGTCACCATATTCATCAAGTTCAAGTGTCGTTGTTGTACCCATTGTTGTCCGAAGAGGCTTGCTTTTATCCATGTTGAAGCGCTTAAGAAGGTCTCTTGTATACTTCATTTGATGCAAAAAGGTTCCCTCCTTAGTTTGCTTGATTTGCAGCCCCAAAAGTACGTGAGTTCTCCCATCATACTCATCTCAAATTTTGAACTCGTCGTAGCTGAAAACTTGTACACAAGTGTGACACCCGGTTCCGAAAATAAACTAAGTTAATGCATATGTGTGCCAATATGTTTAATACACATACACAAGTGTTTCATGAACGATAAACAGATTATAACCATGTCACAAATAATAATACTAATAATGGTACCTTATTACAAACTAAATAGTCTCGAATACAAGCTCTAATGAAACTCCGCGGAAAAACTAAACACTATTGACTTCAACTTCACAGGCAGGTTTGATGGCAAAACACAACCTAGAACTCCTCAAAGACCTCCAGGTACTCCACGTTGTCGCCCGCGTCTGAATTTGTTGGGGGAATAGCAAGGGTGAGCACATGTCGTACTCAGCAAGTGTGGAAAAGTATGACAGGTAGCTTAAACAAGGAATGACAATAATAATAGCTAGTTGCATAAAAGTACATTCAAAACAGTTGAAAATACAATTATATCATCATTGAGTGAGGTCCTTCCCAAATAAGCCAAATATCATCAATTTCAACTTAAATAACTAATTTCAGTAATAAGAAACCATACTCAACTCATAACTTCTCATTTATCTCAAATTCATCAATTCCATATACCAAAGACAATTAGTAAACCAATATCGATTCTCAATTCAATTTCAGCATTTATACCATGTTAAGTCCAAATTCTAATCATGTGAGGGTCCAGGTTGCTATTGACCAGTAGCACGGCTATCATCATAGTTTTATACACACTCTGCAAAGGTTGTATCACTTTATCCACAAGTTTGTGATTTCATCACCTTTCGATGACTAAAGAATCTCAATTATGCTGTCTCACACTTCCTTAGGTGTGTGGTCAAGAGATCACAAAATAGCCTTTACAAACTAATTACTATCCAATTTAGACCCCACTGAGGTTTCACCTGTGGTGACGTCTCTAACTAAGCACATCCAAGCAAGGGCCCCCTCTTGGGCCATTTGGATCCCAGGGTAGTCCCACCAATCTCTATAAACCCATCCGACTACCCCTTCCTCGAGCATTCTCAATGGTCCAAATAGTATTGGCAAACTACTAATTAGTCACCTAAGGCGCACCTGTACTTGGCCCTGTGGTGGCACTGTAAATCCTGGATGGTCACATCACGAACCGGTCCTTAGATCTAAAGAAAGCAACACCGCCAAAACAGTCCAACCCATTCCACATAACCAACTTGCTTAGATCCCTAGGCACCATGTTTCTAAATGGTCATTATTATCAATTCTCATCAGTCACATGTTCAACAGTTCATAATTAAGCATTATAGTTGATTCCCAAACCCAATTGAGCATCGCGAAGCAAAAAGTGCAAAATACCCTTCCCGACTCTCTACATAGTGTTCAAGCGACAAGGGTGGTTGTACGAAACTAGTAAAATTCTACAATTGGGTTTTGCAATCAATTTCGACACAATCATGCAATTTTGCAATCAAAGCCTTTAAAATAGGATCGATATGGTCAAGGACACTTGCCTTGCTCCTGAGCTTGATTTGGGTCGAGGGCTTTGAAACTCTGGTTTTGTAGGTCCTCGAAATCACTCTATACAGCAACTCCTATTTCGAGTGACAAACATGCAAAACACACAATTCAATCAAATAATGCTCATATAGTACTCAATATGCCATGATATGCATGATTAATGCAATTATGAGGTAAAATTTGTTAATGAGTTTCTATTAATGCTTACTAACTAGTTCTAATAATTTTCAACAAGTTTGGACATGTTTGGAATTGATTTGAGTTGATTTGGAATTAATTCAGCAGAGTTCAGAGTCAAAGTCCGACACAGGGGCCGGACTAGTCCGCCCTATACAGAATTAGAATTAGGGTTTTTCTGGACAGTAGGGTTTTGGGTTGAATTCACATAGAAAATTAGAAGTAGAGGGTGTACCAGTTGTTTAATGATCAAAAGATTGAAGATTGGACATGGGACTTGAATTTTGACATCTAGAGCTTGATTGAAGATGAGTTGATGAAGATCTTGGTGATGAAGAACTTCAATTGTTGAAGAGTTGGTGAAGATCGATCTTGATTGCTCCTTCTTCGTGTTTCTCCCCACCTCCTTGCCTCTGGACTTGATCTTAACGACGGCACAATGCAAAAGTGGCAACAAGGGGTTTTCAACTAGGTGGAGAGGCGTGGGGCATTCTATTGTTTATATTGGGGTGTGGGATCTGGGTTTTGGGGTGAATTCCAAGTAGAATTTGGTGGGGGGCGTGTAGGTGCCGTGGTGGGGTCCCCTTGGTCTCCTCTGAGGTTGGGCACGAAATTCTTTGGCCCAATTAAGGCAATTACCCAAAAAATATTCGTGGAGAAATAAAAGAATTTGAGTTGAGTTCAGTAGGCTGGACTAGTCTGCTTTTGGGACCAGACAAGTCCGGTGTCATAAAGGACTTGTCTGTTTTGGTCCAGTAAGGCTGATAGGCCAAGTCCATGGTGATAAAGGGCTAGTACGCACTTCCAAAGGGAATACCGTACTAGTCCAGGGTTCAGACTGGACAAGTCTGCACTCTGACAGACTGAAACTTCCGGATTAGCCTAAATTCATTTTAATCTTGTTCCTTTTTACATTGCTTAATTTTAAACATGTATAAGGATGTATGCAATGCATTATGCATGAAAATGAGGGTGTTACTACAAGATCATGAGAAGCACAACCAAAGATAATATCATCCACATACACTTGAACGAATAATGGGTCATTGCCATGCTTAAGCACAAAAATAGTTTTATCAACCTTGCCCATGGTAAACCCCTTTTCAAGTAAGAATGTTTTTAACCTATCATACCAAGCTCTAGGGGCTTGTTTGAGACCATACAAGGCTTTGGACAGTTTGTAAACATGATTAGGAAAATCAGGATTTTCAAAACCCGGTAGTTGCTTGACATAAACCTCCTCATCTATGTAGCCATTAAGAAAAATACTTTTAACATCCATTTGATATAACTTGAAACCTTTAGATGCAGCAAAAGCTAACAAAATTCTTATGGCTTCTAATCGAGCAATAGGAGCAAAAGTTTCATCAAAATCTAGACCTTCAACTTGTGTGGAACCTTGAGCAACCAACCTAGCCTTATTTATAACCACAACCCCATCCTCACTTTGTTTATTTTTAAACACCTATTTAGTTCCAATTAAAGTGTGACCTTGAGGTGGAGGTACAAGTTTCCAAACATTATTTCTTTCAAAATATTCTAACTCTTCTTGCATGGTAATAATCCAAGATTCATTAGTGAGTGTGTGTGATATATCTTTGGGTTCAAAAGAAGCAACAAAAGCAGAATGAGCATGGGAGTTTGGATCGCAAAACTTGGACCGTGTGATTCATTCATGCAAGCTTCCAATAATTTGTTGTGGAGGATGACTTTTGATAACCCGAAGGGGAGTGGACACTTCACAAGATTCTTCTTCTTCATGTTCATCACAAATAGATGAGCTTGTGACTTGAGGACGATCTGGACCAGCAATGGTGGTCGTCGGTGCTGGTTGTGAATTTTTGTGCAGCAACACCTCTTCTTCCTCATCTTCAACGAAAATACTCTCCCCGCAGATATGGATCCAGACCTACAATATTTGGGCTTGTACCTGTGCTAGCTTCATCAAAAGAAACCTCACAAATCTCCACAATTTTATTAGTGTCAAGTAAAAGCACATGGTAGCCTCTAGTATGAGATGGATAACCAAGAAACATGCCATCAACAGATCTAGCTTCCAAATTTTCAAGATTACCATATCTCTTAACAAAGAATTTGCAACCAAAGACCCTAAAGTGTGTGACACTAGGCCTATGTCCAAACTAAATCTCATATGGTGTTTTTCCTAGTTTAGCACGCAAGAAACACGATTTGAAACATAACAAGCGGTTGCAATTGCATCTGCACAAAACATTCTAGGAGTTTGATATTCATCAAACATAGTCCTAGCCATCTCAACTAAGGTTTTGTTCTTTCTCTCCACAACACCATTTTGTTGAGGTACATATGGTGAAGAAAATTGATGATCTATTCCTTTTCAACAAAAAAATTATCAAATGATTGATTTTTAAATTCAGTTCGATTATCACTTCTTGCTCTTAAAGATCCTGGGTGATCAATTGATAAACTAAGAAATAAAGTTCTAGAGTGACCAAAAGATTCATTCTTGGATGCCATAAAATAAACCCAAGAGTATCTAGAATAGTCATCAACAATCACAAGAACATACCATTTACCTCTGAAGGATTGAACATGTGAAGGTCCTACAGCGTCAAGATGCAAAAGTTGACCCGGTTCAGTTGTCATGGTCATTGTGAGGGGAGCATGTGAACCTGTAATCACCTTAGCATGTCTACAAGAAGAGCACACAATTTCTTTGTCCCTTTTAAGTTTAGGCAGCCCACGTATGCAATCAAGAGCACTAACACGTGTGAGAAGATCAAAGCCTACATGACCAAGTCTACGATGCCAAAAATATAAGTCTTTTGAATCATTAGCAACTAGACACCTATGCTTAGAAGAAGACATATCAAAATCAGCTTTAAAAACTCTTCCAAACGGAGACATGTTAAAAATAAGCTCACTATTTGAACCTACAAATTTGCAGCAATTTTTATCAAAAATAATTTCAAGATTTTCATCTAGCAATTGTGAAACAGAAAGCAAATCATATTTAAATTTTTGACAAGTGTCACATCCTTCAAAGTGTAATGACCATTTACTCTAACTGAACCCTTAGCAATTATAGGAGTAGAAGAATTATCGGCAAAAGTAACATTCTCTACACGTGATACAAAAGAGAGGGAGGAGAACCATTCTTTGTTACCGATCATGTGGCGTGAGCAACCTAGATCCACAATCTAAATGTTCTCCTTCCTCAAGCGTGTAACCTTCATAGAAGAACAATATGTCGATGACTCAATACTGGGTTAGTTAAAAGGCATCTAGGAATCCAGTACTGAGTCACACGACGTCCAACAGAAACAACACGCGAAAGCTGAGATAAAACAGTAGGTTTATGAGCCAAAGCTTGAGGATTTTTGTACCCAACTACTGACCTACGAGGTTTTACATGTGTAGCACGAAAAACAGTAGGTTTGGGAGCAAATTTTGCATGTTTTCGACTCATTACAGCAGGTTGCATGTTCCTATCATTCGGTTTAGCATGTGCAGCAAATTTTGCATGATAGGTATGAGATATAGCAATCATTCTTTCCTTTTTCTGTTGTTTAGCTAGTCTATAACAAAAATCTATGTCATGACCATCTCTACCACAAAAGGTACAATGAAATTTAACTTTGTGTTCATGTCTAGATAAGCAAGCAACATTTTTATTTGAAACCGAATGAGACAACACTCCTGCAGATTTGAAAACTACTTCTTTTGATTTAGGAATTGTTTGAATCAAACCACTTTCTAATGACTTTACAATTTTAGGTGAATGTGCCTCTGCATGAGCATGAGAATCAAAACCTAAACCAGATATATCATTGCAAGATTTAGAGGAATTCAGCAGCAAATTTAGGTTCTTATTTGCATTACAAAACCGATCTAATATCCTATGCATGTCATCAAGATTATTTGATAGATCAAGGCAATTTTCACATGAAGTTTTTTCTTAAAATCTGCAATTGGAACAATATTTAACTTCATGTGAAAGTAAAGAATTGTTCAATACAGAAATTTCATTCATAGCATCTTGTACTTTCTTATCAAGATCATCACAAGTAGAACAATGCAAATCAACTGTAGAACAACAAGCATTTTTCATGTTTTTATCATTAAGTGTAGCAAGCTTTTTGTTCTTTTCAATTTCAAGTTCAAGTTTATCAAGTGTGGAGGTGTGTGCACTTCTTAGAGAGCACAATTGTACATATATTAAATCACATGAGGAACAAGAATCATCACTAGGAATCAAAGATTTCAAACGATTAATTTCAGATTCTAGTGACTCAATTTTAACAACATTGTCCCTAAGCTTTTTGTCCTTTTTCTTAACTATAACAGTGGCACGAGAAATAGCATCACACATTTCTTCACAAATAGGACATACCTCTTCATTATCACTGTCGTGTTCTGCCTCCTCCATACTTGATCGTGACTTGCCCGCCATGAAACACAAGTTTGCCAAATCATCTTCATCTTCGTCACTTCAGATGTCCACATCGCTCGAGCCAAGTTCTTGAAGTGTGGAGATAAAACTATTCACAAATTGGCGTCCTGTAAAACCCTTCTTCTTCTTGTTGTTGTTTGCAGAGGAGTGCTTCGTCCTTGTTTGCTTTTCATCACGGGAAGTAGCACCTGAGAGGTTAGGGAAATCTGTGCAAAAATGTCCTGTCTTACAACATTTGAAGCAATGTTGAGGTATGACACTTCCTCTCCTTCTAGTTCTCACATTTTGCAATGCTTTTGAGAACCGTATAGAGTTGAGTGCAAGTTCTTCCTCTGGAAACTCTTCAATCTATTCAAGGGGTAGAGAGGACAACAAATCAACTGTTCCACAGGATGAAGATTTGCCGGAGCTAGGTATGTCACGTTGAGAAACAAATGCAAGAGACTTGTTGGGGTTCTTATGTGAGATTATGTCAATTTCACGAGTTTTCAATTTAGGATATAGAACATCTAAAGTAAATGTACTCATGACAGTAGATTCATTAATAGATGTGACTTCCATCTCCCAATTTGACATGTCTAATGTACTTAGTAATTGCCTAGCATTTTCAGCATCTGAAAAATTAACATTGACTCTACGCAAGTTGCTGAGAATTATATTAAAGCGAGCAAAGAGATCGTCGATGGACTCACCTGGTTGCATCTCAAAGCGCATGTACTCCTTTTTGAACATGTCTTGTCTTACCTCCTTGATCGTGTTGGATACTTCGTGGTAGTCGCAGAGTGCTTTCCACACATCATATGCAGATCGGAGGTGAGCAACACGATCGAAGTCGCTTTGAGTTAATCCTTGTATGATCAAGTTGCAAGCCTTGTTGTTGTTGTCTACATCTCTCATGTTTGTAGCTATGACTTGATCGTTTGACGGCACGTCATAAGGCTTGTACACCTTTTCTCATATTGTGAAGCCCTGTGCCTGGATGAAAGCTTCCATACGTGCCTTCCAAACCTGAAAATCAATACCACTAAAGACACAAGGTTTTGCGGAGTATTTTTACATGATGATTAGTAAAAAATATGTGTATTAGAGCACCATGGCTTTGATACCAATTGCAGTATCGAACAGCACGTGTAGAGCTACCAGAGGGGGTGAATGGTAGATTAAAACTTTTTTAGCATAAGCAATGAAAAATCCCTCAGCGGAAAATTGATCTATTAAAGAAATCATGTGTGCGACTAATCTAAACGTGATCAATTGTGACAAAACCAGTATAGATTGTGTAGAATCAATTCACGAAGACGTCACAACAAGAATCACAAAAATCCATCGAGTAAAACTCAAGTTACGATCGAAAGATTGAATAAAAGTCAATCTGTTCTACCCGAGACAAACCAGAGCTGCAACATTGCAAAGAAACTCGTTTAGATACAAAACCACAAATCCAATGACCGTGAAATTTTCATAGATGATATATAACCAAGTTGTCAAGACAACTCACAAAGAATCACGTCAGTTGGATCTGTAAAACTCGAGTAAAATAACTGAAGCAAGGTAGTGCTTTGCAGAAACTCGACGAGAAAGACTTGATGAAAACAAGTCATGTGAACAAGGCATAAAAGTTCCTTTAAACTATGAATTTTATTGATCAAACTACAAGAGGGACAGCCCCAAAGTTGTGTAACACGAGCTCTGGCCTCCCTTGCTTATGTAACCAGCCCTTAGGCCAACCCAATCCTAACTAGGACTCAAATCATACCCAGATTCAACCGAAACTTCCCATAACTGCTCAAGACTCTTCCATACGTAGATAGATGCAATCTTAAGACTTCCAAACACCTTAGGGACGTATCCCATATTCCTAAAACAATCCAACTTCATGACCCACATGAAATCCTATCATGACCAACTCAATTCTTTCCATATTTGAGTCAAACCCGAACCAGCCGTAGTGTGAGTCCATAACCGAGTCGATTGGACCTTTCTGACTAATTCTTTACGTCCACTTCTCTTTATCATGTCTTGGAACCATGTAGCCATGTCCATGCACTCCTTGCATATGTGCAAACATCTTCCAGCGACGTCCAGGATAACTTCATATGCATTGTTATTGATTCAACCATGTTGCACAACCTCCCGATCAACTCAACCACAATTCCTCCCGAACATGGTTGTTGAACCTCATCTTCTCCTTAAGACTAGTTCAATGGATCCCGTCACCAGCCATGTCTTGAACCCAAGAAACACATGCACATGAACAAATGACCAATACTTCCGTGCACAAGTCTTCGACTTGACTCTCGTTAGTTCTGAATAACCACAACACCTTACATGAGCACCTCACATAAGCTTGTTACAAACCATAGGAAAAACATATCAACCATAACCACCAAAAAACCAAAAACATAGTAAGAGAATACTAAGCAAACTTTCCATAAGTGTAAAGCAAGTTCGAAACATTGCAAGGTAAAAGCAGAACCATTGCAGACTAGCACCAAACCTTGCCAAAGCTAACCGGACCTTGAACCGGAGCTTACCAAAGTTAGCAGGAAATAGCACTGGAGCTAACAAAAGCTAGTCAGACCTAGCACCGGAGTTTACTAAATCTAGTCGGGACTAGCGCTAGAGCTGACCAAAACTAGTCGGACCTAGCCACGGCAAGTCGGACCTAACCAAAATAAGTTGGACCAGAACAAAGAAGTCACACCTAGCCAAAGAAGGTCAGACTTTACATCGGACCTTGTCGAAGATACCCAAAACAAGCTGGACCTATCGTCGGACCTAGCATGAGCTCGGACCTAGAGTCCGACCTTGTTAGAAGAGTGTTTTGACAGTATTCAAAGCTTTTATCATCATAACCAATGTATTCAGCGCACATAGGTCTCACACCGATATGGTCGGAACCCTAGGTTCCGCCACCGCCGTGGAAACCGCAACTCCGATCAGCTAGCACCGTCGGGTGTTGCTCCATTGATCTCCCCATGGAATTTTAAGTTTAGGCGGCAATAATTGGAGGCCGAGCTGCCATAGAACGAGCAGCGGCAGAGCTCTAGTGAAGGGCCACCATCGGTCACTGCCGGACCCGAGGTTGAAGAAGACCTCACAGGCTCGACTTGTCAACCTCTACGCGGCCAGTCCCGGGATCCCCTGTGTGTGACACACGGTTCTAAAAATGAACCATGCGTAATGCATATGTGTGCCCAGGACGTTCAACACACATACACAATTGATTCACAAATGATAAACAAAATATAACCATGTCTCGAATAATAATACTAATAATAGGACCTTATTCCAAACCAAATAGTCTTGATTACAAGCTCTAATGAAACTACGGCAGAAAAACTAAACACTACTGACTCCAACTCCACAGGTAGGTTTGATGGCAAAACACACGCCTAGAGCTCCTCAATGACCTCCTGGTACTCCACTTGGTCGCCTGCGTCTGGATTTGGTGGGGGAACAGCAAGGGTGAGCACATGTCGTACTCAACAAGTGTGGAAAAGTATGACATGTAGCTTAAACAAGGAATAGTAATGAACAATGGCTAATTGCATAAAAGTACATTCAAAATAGTTGAAAATGCAATTATATCATTATTAAGTAAGGTCCTTCGCAAAATAACCCACATAACATCAATTTTAACTTAAATAACCAATTCCAGCAATAATAAACCATAATCAACTCATAACTTCTCATGTATCTCAAATTCATCAATTCCATATACCAATGCCATTTAAATTACCAATACTAATTATCAATTCAATTCCGGCCATTAAACCATATTAAAGTCCAAATTCTAATCATGTGAGGGTACAGGTTGCTCAGGACCAGGATCACAACTATCATGATACTTTTAGACACACTCTGCAGAGGTTGTACCACTTTACCCACAAGTTCGTGATTTCATCACCTTTCGATGACTTTGGAATTTCAATTATGTCGTTTCACACTTCCTTAGGTGTGTGGCCAAGAGATCACAAAATAGCCATTACAAAGTGATTAGTAGCATATTTAGACCCCACTGAGGTTTCATCGATGGTGATGTCTTCAACTGAGCACATCCAACCAAGGGCCCCATCTTGAGCTATTCGGATCCCAGGGTAGTCCCACCAGTCTCTACAAACCCAATACGACTACCCCTTCTCTGAGAATTCTTAATGGTCCAAACTGTACTGGCAATTTACTAATTGGACAGCTAAGCCGCACCCATACTTGGCCCTGTGGTGACACTGTAAATCGTAGATGGTCTCTCCACGAACCGATCCTTAGGTCTAAAGCATGCAAAACCACTGAAATTGTCCAACCCATTCCACATTACCAACATGCTTAGATCCCTAGGCACCATGTTGCTAAAGGGTCATTATTACCAATTCTCATCATTCACATGTTCAATAGTTCACAATTAAGCCATTTGATTTTTTCCCAAACCCAATTTTGTATTGCGAAGCAGAAAGTGCAAAATACCCTTCCCGACTCTCTACATAGTGTTCAAGCGACAAGGGTGGTCATACAAAACTAGTAACTTCCTACAATCGGGTTTTCCCATCAATTTCCACACAAGCATTCTATTTTGCAAATAAAATCTTTAAAACGGGATCAATATGGTCAAGGGCACTTGCCTTGCTCCTGAGCTTGATTTGGGTCGAAGGCTTCGAAACTCTGGTTCTGCAGATCCTCGAAAGCACTCTCTATGGAAATTCCTTCTATTACGAGTGACAAACATGCAAAACACACAATTCAATCAAATAATGCTCAAATAGTACTCAATATGCCATGATATGCATGATTAATGCAATTATGATGTAAAACTTGTTAATGAGTTGCTAATAATGTGTACTAACTAGTTACAATAGTTTCTAACAAGTTTGGACAGGTTTGGAATTGATTCGAGTCAATTTGGAACTAATTTCGTTCAATTCAGGGATTTTACAGATTTAGACACCGGACTAGTCCGCTGTCAAGGATCGGACTAGTCCGCACTACGCAGACTGCAAAATTAGGATTTTTCTTATTTGCGAGAATTGGGGTAGAATTTGCATGAAAACTTGAATGTAGAAGGTATACCACGTGTTTAGAGATCCAATGATCATGGTTGGGCGTGAGAGTTTGAATCTTGGCGGTTAGGGCTTGATGGAGATGAGTTGATGAAGATTGATGATGAAGAACGTAAACTCATCAAAAAGTCAATGAAGATTGACCTTGATTGGCCCTTCTCCCTCTTCTCCTTCTCCTCCTTGCCTCTGGACTTGATCTTGACATCGGCAACAAGGCGAAAGTGGTAGCAAGGGTTTTCAATTGGGTTGGAGAGGAGTGGGGTATTGGGTTGTTTATATAGGGGTGGATAATTAGGGTTTTGGGGTGAACTCCAAGTAGAATTCGGTGGGGGGACGAGTAGGGGCTGTGGTGGGGTCCACTTGGGATCCTCTGAGGTTGGACACGAAGTTCATAGGCCCAAATTATGCAATTACCCAAAAACAGTTCATTCAGAAATAATGGAATCTGAGTTGATTCCCGAAGGCCGGACTAGTCCGAAATAGGGACCAGACTAGTCCGTTTGGCAACAGAGAAAAACGGACAAGTCTGACCAGATAAGTCCAGGAAACATCAGTGAAGAAATCGAACTAGTCCGCGCTTTATGGCGGACAAGTCCGGACTCTGAAGAATTGAATTTCTAGACTTCTGAAAAAAAACTAAATTCTCTGAATGAAAATAGGGACACCGGATTAGTCCGTGGTTGCCACCTGACACGTCCGCACTCTAAAGAAAGTGAATTTTCCCTGAAACAAAAAAGGAATACCGAACAAATCTGGGGTTCAGACCGGACAAGTCCGCACTCTGATAGACTGAAACTTCCAGTTTAATAATAAATTCATTTTAATCTTGTTACTTTTTAAATGGCTTAATGTTAAACATGTATAAGGATGTATGCAATGCATTGTGCATGAAAATGAGGGTGTTACGCTGTGGCCGTGGGATCGGATGTGACCATGCCATTTAGGTCTGTTGCCAAGGTGTGGCTTGAATCCCACTAGTAGGTTTAAACCTCGTGGGCCTAGGCTATAATTTAAACTTTTCAATTGAAAGTTAATTACTATTCTGATTCAAAATTAAAAATTTGATATCTCCTAGAGGATTTGGCCAAAAAATCCCCAATAAACTTTGTCAGAACCAATGTGATCTATACTTTCAAGTGGTGCACATGGATATGTATGAAATCCATAATTTGTCCTCAATAATTCCATGAAGAAAAATGACTTTAGAATTAATTCCTGACTCTCTACTCAATGAAAAGTTCCCAAACATGGACAGATCATTCCTCATAAATCCATTGAGATCCAATAAAAATTTCAGGTCCATTTGATTTGATTTGTATGGCCAAATTAAGTTCCCAATCTGAATGTACCAGAAAAATTGTAAGATGTCCAGAAACTTTTTTAGAAATCGTCCAAACTTCTAAAATATTTCTCAGTAGAATGCTTAGAAAATTATGAAACTAATTTTTTTGGATCACTCTTGGCCTACTATAATTAGACCAACAGCTCTTGGCTGTATTCAAGTCCAAGTTTTCCCCTAAAAATTTTGAGAAGTATCTAGCTTCATTGATTTTTAGACAACAGAGACTTCCATGAATTGATCCCAATTTTGGCCAAAGCCTCACCCATAGTACCTAGTGTCTTTTGTAAAATTTGCAGAACCAGTGGGCTTAATTTCATATACTTAACTGTCTTTCCATTGAGCTATACCATAATACCGGTATTGATTCACTTACATTATTCTTTGCATATCGAATAGTTTCTGAGCTTGAGAGGACCCCAGCGCCACATGAAATCATCCCTCCGGAGATTAACTTTGACACCATCTTGCAGCCAGGCAAGCCCCGCTTTGCATTTAATAGCGTTTTAAAGTTTGATTTGTATCACACTATATGGGTTAGTATGTATGTGCGTTAAGTCTAAGTTTCTTGGAGTTTTCCACTTGCATGACCAGAGCACCAATGGGAGCATGGTAGATGTTTAAGTCCTCGATGTGTCCATGTTATGCTTAATGTTATAGTTGCTTCAGAGTAGTTGGAATCTACTCGCAGGTTTAGGAATTTGGCTGACACGGGATTGGTCAAGCGAGAGATTCAACATTTGGTTAAATATGAGACCGGGCATGGAGTAGGAGCAGCAGGACATAGGGGTCTGTGAGCTATAGTTGTGCCTATGTTGGTCAAGGACCTATCCATGTGCGGCTTCGTTGAGCATGTTTGAATGTACCGAAGGCATACTGGATATATGGGACCCAGTTGTGACACCCGGTTCCGGAAATGAACCAAGCGTAATGCATATGTGTGCCCAGGATGTTTAACACACATACATAAGTGTTTCACAAATGATAAACATATTATAACCATATATCAATTAATAATACTAATAATATTACCTTATTACAAACCAAAATGTCTTGTATACAAGCTCTAATGAAACTCCAGCATAATAATTAAACACTAATGACTCCAATCTCCACTGGCGGGTTTGACGGGAAAACACACGCCTAGAACTCCTCAAAGACCTCCAGGTACTCCACCTTGTCGCCCGCGTCTTGATTTGTTGGGGGAATAGCAAGGGTGAGCAAATGTCGTACTCAACAAGTGTGGGAAAGTATGACATGAAGCTTAAACAAAGGATGATGATAAACAATGGCTAATTGCATAAAAGTACATTAAAACAGTTGAACATGCAATTATATCATTATTAAGTGAGGTCCTTCCCAATTAACACAAATATCATCCATTTCGTCTTAAATAACCAATTCCAGCAATAGTAAACCATATTCAACTCATAACTGCTCATATGTCTCAATTTCATTGATTACCCGTACCAAAGCCATTTAATTAACAAATAACAACTCCCAACTCAATACCATCCATTAAACCAAGTTAAAGTCAAAACTCTAATCTTGTGAGGGTCCGGGTTGCTAATGATCGCTAGCACGACTATCATAATAGTTTTAGACACACTCTGTAGAGGTTGTACCACTTTACCCACAAGTTCGTGATTTCATAACCTTTCGATGACTATGTAATCTCAATTATTCCATCTCACACTTCCTTAGGTGTGTGGCCAAGAGAACGCATAATAGACTTTACAATGTGATTACTAGCATATTCAGACCCCACTGAGGTTGCACCGGAGGTCATTTCTCCAACTGAGCACATCCAACCAAGGGCCCCCTCTTGAGCCATTGAGATCCCAGGGCAGTCCCACAATCAACTATAGACCCAATCCGACTACCCCTTTCTCGAGCATTCTTAATGGTCCAAACAGTACTGGTAGTACACTAATTAGTCGGCTAAGCCGCACCCATACTTGACCCTGTGGTGGCACTGTAAATCCTGGATGGTCGCTTCACGAACCTGTCCTTAGATCTAAAGAAAGCAAAACCACCGAAACAGTCCAACCCATTCCACATTACCAAATTGCTTAGATCCCTAGGCACCATGTTGCTAACTGGTCATTAATATCAATTCTCATCATTCACATGTCCAATAGTTCGCAATTAAGCATTATAGTTGATTCCCAAACCCAATATAGCATTGCGAAGTAAAAAGTGCAAAATACCCTTCCCGACTCTCTACCTATTGTTCAAGTGACAAGGGTGGTCATACAAAACTAGTGAACCCATACAATTGGGTTTTCCCATCAATTTCGACACAAGCATGCAATTTTGCAAACAAAACCTTTAAAACAGGATCAATATGGTCAAGGATACTATCCTTGCTCCTGAGCTTGATTTCGGTCAAAGGCTTCAAAGTTCTGGTTCTACAGGTCCTCGAAAGCACTCTCTACGGCAATTCCTTCTATTCTAAGCGACAAACATGCAAAACACACAATTCAATCAAATAATGCTCATATAGTACTTAATATACCATGATATGCATGATTAATGCAATTTTGAGGTAGAACTTGTTAATGAGTTTCTAACAATGTTTACTAACTAGTTCTAATAGTTTTCAACAAGTTTGACCGATTTTGGAATTCATTTGAGTTGATTTGGAATTAATTCAACACAGTTCAGATTCAGAGGCCGGACAAGTTCGGTATAAGGGCCGGACTAGTCCGCCCTATACAGAACTGCAAATTAGTGTTTTTCTGACTAGCGAGAATTGGGGTTAATTGACGTAGGAACTTGGATGTTGAGGGTATACCACGTGTTTAGAGATCCAAGGATCAAGGTTTTTACATGAGACTTTGTATCTTGGCAATTAGGGCTTGATGGTGATTAGTTGATGAAGAACTTGGATGAATAACATCAATTTTCAAAAAATCGATGAAGATTAATCTTGATTGGTCCTTCTTCATTTTTCTCCCCTCCTACATGCCTCTGGACTTGATCTTGATGATGGCACAATGCTAGGGGCGGCAGTGAGGGTTTTTCTCAAAGGTGGAGAGGTGAGGGTATTGGGTTGCTTATATAATGGTTGGAGAGGTAGGGTTTTGTGTGAATTCCAAGTGGAATTCGGTGGGGGACAAGTAAGGCCTGAGGTGGGGTCCACTTGGGCTCCTCTGAGGTTGGGCACGAATTTCATGAGCCCAAATTAGGCAATTACCCAAAAACAATTCGTAAAGAAATAAAAGAAACAGAGTCGCATTCAGGAGGTCGGACTAGTCCGCATAGGGGACCGGACAAGTCCGTTGTGGAATAGAAGCGGAATCGAACAAGTCCAGTTTAAATGGCCGGACATGTTCGGGGTGACTAGAAATGGATTGAAATTTCCACATACTCGTACTAGTCCGCTCAAAATCAGATAGGTCCGGATAACATCAGAAGCTAAATCGGACTAGTCCGTGCAATGTGATGGACAAGTCCATAGTCGTGAAAAACTGAATTTCCTGAACCAGAAGGGGATTACCAAACTAGTTCAGGTTTAGGGGTCGGACAAGTCCGTTCCCTAACAGATTTAAATTCCTGATTAAGCCTAAATTCATTTCAATCTTGTTCCTTTTAAGGTGGATTTGTGTTAACATGTATCAGGATGTATGCAATGCATTATGCATGAAAATGAGGGTGTTACACCAGTAAACCAATGTAACTTGTCCGCCTTAGCATCGAGTGAAAGTGCATCTAGGAATCCCCTGTGGGTTTTGGTTGATTTATGACAAGCAAATGAGATCCTAACCATATTGTTGAGATGAGCACATGTTCTAATAAGAGAATGAACAAAGCGCCAAAAAGAAAGGAGAATGAGAAGCAATGGAGGAAAGAGCTCAAGAACCAAATGTAGTAGATCATTGTGTATGAAGTGTGTTAAGGAAACACACCCCAAGAGCTCAAGCACAAATAATCTCACACATTGCATAAATTTATACAGGACCGAACTAGTCCCACTGACCCCGGACTAGTCCGATATCTCTCTGCACCAGATCGGACAAGTCCTCACAATGTGGACTTGTCCTCACAGTCCAGTTTTTCACTAACCGTACTAGTCCGATATCACCATGGACTAATCCAATATCTCTCTGACTAGAATCGGACTAGTCCTCCAAAGTGCGGACTAGTCCCCCAAACACTTCACAAGTTGCACAAAATCGCACAAGTCCGATAACACAATGGACTAGTCTGATATCTTTCTGATATTAATCGGACAAGTCCGATATTAGCACGGACTAGTCCAAAAACCCCTGACCTAAATCGGACAAGTCCTCCAAGTGCGGACTTGTTTCCCAAATTCACTTAGGGTTTCACTTATTTGGACAAGTCCGATATTTATCAGACTAGTATGAAGATTTCCAGAACAAAAATCGGACTAGTCCGGCTTCACTTCGGACAAGTGTGATATTTCGGGACACCTAGGGTTTCCTACACTCAGCACACCGGACTAGTCTGGTGTCCACCACAGACTAGTCTGATCTTTCTAAACCCTAAAGGTAACTTTTGGAAACACCATATAAGTAGGTGTGCACGACCCATCTTTCACAATACTCGACCCCCTGCGCCGTCACACCTTCTAAAAGCATAGAAAACACCTCTCTCCACGCGATACAACGCAAGAAAGCTTGATCCTTTGAGGATACACATTAGATCCAAGGAGAGACACAGTTCTTCACTCATTGAGCTTTTGGTTTGATTCCCTAACACACTCCTGTGGTTTCCATTGTGATCTTAAGATTTTGTTCTTGGTGGTGTTCATCGTGTAATCTTGGGGAGCCCTCAACTTGTGAGAAGGCCCCTTCAATTCGGTTATTTGCCCTTTGTGATCAGTGAAGAGGATTGGCCTCCGTGGCGATCTGACGAGGGTAGGGTTGGAGAAGACCTGATCCTTTTGAGGACTTCTCAACATGGACGTAGGTTGCCTCTGTGGGAACCGAACCACGGGATAAAGTGTTTGTGTTCTTACTTTGCTCATATTGTTCTTATTCTTCATATCAATCTAAGGTTCCAATCAATCTTGTTCACTTTACGTTGAAATATTGAATATAAGCTTAACTTGTAGTACATCCTAGTTCATAGTAGTGTGACACTACAATTACAAGTATATTTTCGCTGCATACATCCTAGGATCAAGATAATCAATCAAATTTGAACAATCTAGTCGGTACACATCGGACTAGTCCGCACTTTATCGGACTAGTCCGATATCTTGGGATTTGATCAATTTGTTAATTGTTGCAGGATCCGACTAAAAATCAAAAAGGCCTATTCCCCCCACTCTAGGACACATTCAATTGGTATCAGAGCAGGACTCTTCAAAAGAAGACTAATCGCTCGAAGAGAACAAGTTGGACATGAAGGATGTACACAAGAGCATCAGCCAAGAAAAGGTTAAAGAAGAAAAGAACCAAAAATTGGAGAGGCTCCTCGAGGCCATTCAAGAATTCGAGGATGACGATGAGGAGATGCTAGAACTAAAGGCGCTCCTAAGGAAGAAAACCCTCTCCAAGGGAAAAAGTGAAGATCGAAGATGAGAAGAAGAAGAAGGGGAGTAGTCACACCGACTACTCCCGATATCCTTTTAATTATGATCGTCTTAACTCTAGTAATAATCACTACATATATATTTCACTTGGAAAAGCCCCACATTTTGATGGCAATGACTACTCAATGTGGAGGCAGAACATGAAAATGCACTTGGTCTCTCTCAATCCAAGTTTGTGGCATATTGTATGTACAGGAATAGATATCCCGGACGACGATGAAGAGCTCACACCAAGCCAAGAGCAAGCGATTCATCGGAATGCTCAAGCTGCAGCAGTCATTACTTCTTCGCTCAGTTGGGACAAGTTCACCAAAGTGGATGGACTCGAGATTGCAAAGGAGATATGGGATACATTGAAAACCGCACACGAAGGCGATCGTCATGTGCGAGAAGCGAAGATTGAAATGATTGAAGGCGAATTGGGAATATTTGCCATTGAAGAAGATGAGTCGCCGCAAGACATGTACAACTGCCTAAAGACACACATCAACAAGGTTCAAGCATATGGGAGCAAGAAGTGGAACGATCACGAGGTGGTGAAGCTCATCCTTAGAGCTTTCATGCCTCACAATGTCACCTTATGCTCGATGATTAGAGAAAGCCCTGGGTAAAAGAAAATGACCCCGGATGAGCTACTTGGGAATATCATCAATTTTGAGATGGTGGAAAAGAAGGCGAAGAATGTCAAAGAGATTGCCGATCTCACCTCGGCAAAGAAGAAAGAGGTCACTTTGAAGTCCACTCTCAAGCCCTTGTCTAAAGAAGCTCAAGAAGCTCAACTAGAAGAAGACGGTGATGATGAGAGTAGTGACTTGGATGAAGATGACATGATACTATTCATGAAGAAATTAAAAAGAATGATGAAGAAAAGACAAGGGTCTAAATCAAGTTATGGAAAGTACAAGGAAAAATCAAGACCGAAGTTGAGGCGAGCATGCTATAACTGTGGTGAGTATGACCACATTATAGTTGATTGCCAATATGAGGAGAACAAGAAGAAGACCAAGGAAACAAAGCGCAACCCTAGAAATTCTTAAAGAAGAAGAGGCGATATGAATAAGCACATCTAGGGAAGGAGTGGGACTCAAATGATGAGTGCTCATACGAAGAAGAAGAGGAGATGGCTAGCATAGCCATTGAGAGGACATCCAAAAAGTCCACTCTCTTCTCCACTCTCGGTGCATGGAAGGGGAACGACACTTGCCTCATGGCAAAGTAAGGTAAACGAAAGGTAACAACCAAACCCTCTTCTTTGCATTCCTATTCTAGTGATAGTGAAATTGCTAGTGATAATGAAGATATGCTCATTAGTTTAGATAAGAAAACAGCTGCAAAAATGAAATTTCTACTTGATCAACTGGTTGACAAGGAGAAGTTGATAATCCGTCAAGAAGACATGATTATCTCCCAAAAGGAGGAATATGTTGAACTTGACAAGCTTCTAGAACTTGAAAAGGAGCAAAGAAAGTTACTAGAGCTTGAGTTAACTTCAAGCAAGGAAGCTTGCTTGGAGTTAAGTGACTTAAAATGCTACAATCAAGGACAAACTTGCTAACCTAATCAAGGTTAACAAGATCCTTGAGGTCCAAGTTGAGTCACTCAAGCAAGGTGACCCTTCATCCTCTTCAAGCTCACCTTCTCAACCACTGAAAACTGAAGCTATCATTACTTGTTCATGTGGTAAAGTTGACACCAGCTTGAAAGACAAGTCAACCTCTATCAAGGATAAGCATCCTGCCAAAAGTGGCATATTTGACAAGGAGAAGGTCAAATATGCATGTAGTACATACTTGGCCACAAGACCTCCTAATGTCAAATATGGCATTGGGTATTCCTATGGTGGAAAGCAAAATGCTAGAATCCATAAGAATAACAAGGAAAGCATTGCCTTTGTAAAGGGAAGACCCTCTCAAACTGGATAGTCCAAAGTTAACACATCCAACACATATGATCACCGGACTAGTCTGGTCGGGACACAGACAAGTTCGGTCCTCTGAACAAGTCCGATCTGCAAGACTAGTCCTGTATATAAACTACAACCATTGCTATTTAGAACCTTCGATGCATCTTATATTCTAATGAGAAATAATTTTGGTAAAGTTTATGCTCATTATGTTGGTCCATGCAATGGGAACAAAAAATCTCATGTGTGGGTGCCCAAATCCCTTGTGACTAACCTAAAAGGACCCAAGCAAGCTTGGGTACCAAAAATCAAGGCTTGATTCGTTATTGTAGGCCTATTCCTCTCGTGGATCTAAATGGGTTCTAGATAGTGGTTGCACCAACCATATGACCGGAGAAAGAAGGATGTTCGTTGAGTATGATGAAAATGAGGATCCAAGCAAGGGCATCTATTTTGGAGACAATAGTCAAGGAATGGTGCTCGGTACCGGTAAATTTGTCATATCATCTCAGCATACTCTTTCTCATGTGTTACATGTTGATTCCTTAGATTATAACCTGATGTCCATATCTTAATTATGTGACAAAGGTTATAATTGCTTGTTCACTAATGAGGGTGTGACCGTCTCTAGAAGGAGTGATGGTTCAATTGCATTCAAGGGTATGTCAAAGGGAAAGCTTTACCTTGTTGACTTCAACAAAGATAAAGCCAAACTTGATACATGCTTGAATGCAAAGACCAACATGGGTTGGCTGTGGCATAGATGGCTAGCGCATGTTGGTATGAGGAATCTCCAAAAACTCCTCAAGGGCGATCACATCCGAGGTTTGAAGGATGTTGTTTTTGAGAAAGACAGGCCTTGTAGCACGTGCCAAGCCGGAAAGCAAGTTGGAGCACGTCATCCCGGGAAGAACCTCATGACTACAACAAGACCGCTCGAACTACTTCACATGGACCTATTCGGTCAAATTGCTTATATAAGGTAACAAATATGGTTTAGTAGTTGTTGATGATTTTTGTCGCTTCACTTGGGTTTTCTTTTTACATGATAAGACAGAAACACAAGGAACACTCAAGAAGTTCTTCAAGTGAGCCCAAAATGAGTTTTCATTGAGGAGTGCCTAGATGAAGAAGGCATAATGCATGAGTTTTCAGCACCTTACACCCCTGAACAAAACAGAGTTGCCGAAAGGAAGAACCGAACCCTCATAGATATGGCGAGAACAATGCTCGATGAGTACAAGACCTCGGATCGATTTTGGGCGGAAGCGGGTAACACCGCTTGCCATGCCATAAATCGACTTTATCTTCACCGAATACTCAAGAAGACATCCTATGAGCTAGTCACCGATAGAGAAGAAGCTCCCTGCCAAGCACTAAGAAGAATGGCATTGCGTGAAGTTCGACCACAAGAACCACCTCTACATATGCATGAGGAAGATGAACCACAAGAGGAGGCCAATGATCAAGGGGGAGCTTCCATACAAGATCAACCTCAAGAAGACGAAAACGATCAACGAGTCAATGTGAACAACCATCTAGGGGGAGAAGAAGATGACCATGAAGATTCAAGACCATCAGTGCCACACCCAAGAGTACACCAATGCGTCCAAAGTGATCACCCAATCAACAACATCATCGGTGACATCTAAAAGGGAGTAACTGCTAGATCTCACATAGCTAACTTTTGTGAGCATTATTCGTTTATATCCTTTTTGGAACCGCGCAGGGTTGAGGATGTATTGAAGGATCTGGATTGGGTAGTGGCCATGCAAGAAGAACTCAACAACTTCCAACGGAACGAGGTATGGGAACTATTCAAAAGACCCAAGTTTAACGTCGTCGGCACCAAATGGGTCTTCCGCAACAAACAAGACGAACCCGGGGTGGTGACAAGGAACAAGGCATGACTTGTGGCCAAAGGGTATTCACAAGTCAAAGGTTTGGATTTCGATGAAACCTTTGCTCCAGTAGCTAGACTTGAATCTATTAGAATATTACTTGCATATGCTACTCACCATGATTTCAAGCTCTATCAAATGGACGTGAAAAGCACCTTCCTCAATGGACCAATAAAGGAGAAGGTGTATGTGGAGCAACACCCGGATTTGAAGATGAAGAGTTCCCTGACCACGTGTTTAAATTGCGTAAGGCTCTCTACGGCCTCAAACAAGCTCCAAGAGCTTGGTATGAGTGTCTTAGAGATTTCTTAATTGAAAATGGTTTTAAGATCGGTAAAGTAGATTATACATTGTTTACAAAGAACCTTGACAATGATATCTTTAGTTGTCAAATTTATGTTGATGATATCATCTTTGGTTCCACTAACAAATCATTTTGTGAGGAATTTAGTAAGATTATGACAGATAGGTTTGAGATGTATATGATGGGAGAGCTAAAGTACTTCTTGGGATTCCAAGTGAGCCAACAAAAGGAAGGGACGTTCATAAGCCAAACTAAGTACACTCAAGACATACTCAAGAAGTTTGGAATGGACAAGGCGAAGCCTATAAAGACTCCCATGGCAACGAATGGCCACTTGGATCTCAATGAAGATGGACCAAACGTCGATCAAAAGGTATATCACTCCATGATTGGATCTCTACTCTACTTATGTGCATCTAGGCTAAACACTATGTTGAGTGTATGCTTGTGTGCAAGGTTTCAAGCCAACCCAAAGGAGTGTCATTTGACAGCCGTTAAGAGAATCTTGCGGTATTTAGTTCATTCACCCAACCTAGGCCTTTGGTATCCCAAAGGTTCGAAATTCAATCTCATTGGTTACTCCAATGCAGATTATGCCGTATGCAAAGTAGATAGAAAAAGTACCTCTGGTACATGCTAATTCCTAGGTAGATCTCTAGTTTCTTGGTCCTCCAAGAAACAAAACTCCATTGCCTTATCCACGGCCGAAGTGGAGCATGTTGCAGCCGGGAGTTGTTGTGCACAAGTCCTTTGGATGCGACAAACTCTAAGGGATTACGGTTACAATATGAACCGTATTCCACTCCTTTGTGATAATGAGAGTGCCATTAAAATTGCCCATAATCCCGTTGAGAACTCTAGGACAAAAAACATAGACATCCGATATCACTTTTTGAGAGACCATTCAATAAAGAGAGATATAGCCATTTCACATGTCAATACCGAAAAGCAACTAGCCAATATATTCACCAAGCCACTTGATGAAAAACGCTTTTGCGAGCTCCAAAATGAACTAAATATCCTTGATGCTCGGAATGTGGCTTGAAATCTTGTATACCTGAATGCTATCTTCAAAATTCATTGATTGTGTTGTGAAAATCATCTCTCTCAAATTTTCCAAAAAACTATGTCAATTACTAGATCTTGGTGAATTATGGTCATTGCTTGATTGTTGTATGCTTACTGATCATATTCATCAAGATTATTTTATTTGATTTACCTCCCTATTTTCTTAATAAGTACCTTTGGATATATACGAGTGGGCTAAGCATTTCTTCCCTTGTGACCACGGACTAGACCGTGGTTGCCCGGACTAGTCCGCCCTTGCAGACTAGTCCGCAGAGTGATTACAGGTCCGGACTAGTCCGACCGACCCCGAACTAGTCCGATATAGTCTCTGGAAAAGTTCGGACTAGTCCGATTATTTTTGGACAAGTCCGATTTTTCGTGTCCATCCCTAGCCGCCGCCAAACCCTAATTCTCTTCATCCTCACAACCTCACCTACGCTCTCTCTCCTCGCTCGAGCTCCCAAAGGTGATTCCCTCCATCCTCCATCAAAACTCTTCGTGTTTTTGTGGAAATCGACCTCCATTGCTCAGGGATTGAAGACCACAGACTTGTCCGCACTTTCAACAACTTCATTCTCAAGAATCGAGCACTTTCGGTAAAATCTCATCACAAACCCCAGAAATTGCTATTTACTTCATTGTTGATCAACTAGCTTAGTTCCTTTCACCATAAAAATGTTTCTTTGATGTATTACATTGATGCTAAGCTATTTGTGCATTAGGAATCACCTTTTGTCTCATAGTTAGGGTTTTAGAGGTTGAACACCGGACTAGTCCGGTCCATGCACGGACAAGTCCGGTCAACCAGACTAGTCCATGCTTGTACACCGGACTAGTCCAATTTTTCTAAACTCAACACTAACTTGTTAATTCCTCAATGCAATTCCTTGTCATCTATTCTCATCAATACCTTGTGAAATCCACTCTCAGGACAATGTCGAGCACCAACGACAAAATTTCCGATTTTGAGGCCGAGATGGACCACGAAGCCGTGCTTCGGTCCTCGACGGGCCAAAGCAAGAAGCGCCAAGAGCGCCCATCCGAGCCGGCTCCTTCTCCTCCCCAGGCTCGAGAGAAGGTCCTCGCAAAGAAGCTTGCCTCCAAGGCTTCAGCTGGAGGTGGCCCTAGCTCGGCAAGTGCTCGCCAAGCAAAAGGCAAGGGCAAAGGGATTGCAACGGGCCCGATTGGACCCCTAAAGACGTCAGCTCCAAGGCAAGGGGACATGGATCCCACTGGGGAGAGATTCAATGGCAATGGCAGCGATACGGCTGCAAAGTTCCGAAATGTGAACTGTTACAGCCGACCCAAGCAAGCTGCTGATGGGAGGTTCTGGAGTGACTTCCATGCAGACTTTTACAGGTCTGTCTATCTTCCGATGAAGACCCCCGTTGTGCGCAGACAATGGATAGATTGGGCGCACTTTGAGAAGAAGGGTTGCTCACCTTTGTGGAGCTGGTCGAGGCAATTGAAGGCATGGGTTGAAGGATCTCTTCGCCTTCAGAAACAACTGGAATGATGAAGTCATAGCTCTGTTTTATGCTACTTGCCACTTTGTCAGTGATGAGGAAGAAAGGGTGACTTGGATGACTCATGGATCCAAGTACACCATCACCTATGAAGAATTTGCAAGATTGCTCCATCTTGACAGTTCCAGCAATGACAACTTGATAATTCACAACATTGGTGTCATTGAGAAGGACAGGATGAAGTTTCTTTATGAACCCCACTCAAAGTTCAATCCTCCTTCTACCAAGAACATGAAGCCTTTCTTTGTGGTGCTGGACAGGGCCCTTAGGAAGACCATTGCCCCAAAGGATGGGGATGCAGGAAGTGTGAAACGCTACCTCAGGACCTTGATGAAGGTCATAAGCAAAGACAGGAAGTTTGATGTCTTTGACTACATTTGAACGACATGGTGAACATATCCTGTACTCAAAACAGGTCCTGTGGCTATGCACCTTATCTGATGTTTATGATTGAGAAGGTCACAGGGATAGAATTTGTGAAGGATGTGGAGCACGCACCATTGAGGCCCAAAAGCATCAACAAGCAAGTGTTCAAGCTGCTCCTTCTCCCACTTCCAGTGCAGAGGCTCCAGTGAGAGCCAATGGAGATGCTAGGGCTGCTCCCGCCACTAGGGCCCCTCCTCAAAAGGGGTCACCAAGTGGCATATTGAAGTACTTGTCAGCTATCTTTGCCTCTTGCAAGAAGGCGGAAGTGAACACTCATAAGCTGAATAAGGGGAGAAAAGCCGATATGATAATGCCAAAGAGAATGTGAAGCACATTTGCTAGAATCTGGAGATCGAACCCATTGGATCTCCAGTCAATTCTGATGATTCTGATTCTGATTTCACCGAGCTCGGGTCCTTGACTCCCTCTGAGCTTGCCTATTTTTGCATTGGGGACTCGAGTGGTAGCATTCCTCCTCCTCATCCTTATCAGCCCGAGAATGAAGATAAAGACGATGAGAGGACCGACAGCAAGACTTGAATACCTTAGGTCCCTCCTCTCCTTCTTTTTGGTGTCTTGATGCCAAAGGGGGAGAGATTGAGGGGGAGTCTTAGGAGTCTTAGACTTTAGCTGTAGGATGCGAGGAGAGCTATCTTTTTGTATCTTTGTGGGTTGTAAGACTTTAATCATGCTATTTTGGTACTTTTGGTCCTATGATGCAATGTTATGAACTGCTTGTGAAGATATATATGAAATCTTCGATTTTGCTCTAAAAATGACATATATGCTTGTTGTTGATATATTGATGTCAATTATGTCATTCTCATCATGATTATCGCTTATACATACATAGTTTTGCATCAGACCATAAAGAGTGCACATATGGATTATGCTTTCATTGCTTAATGTGTTTCAAACTCATATGTGCACACTTTATGAAAATCTCAACTTTTTATCATATTTTGTGAAATCTCAATTGGTTGTCATCAATCACCAAAAAGGGGGAGATTGAAAGTGCATCTAGGAATCCCTTGTTGGTTTTGGTTGATTTATGACAAGCAAATGAGATCCTAACCATATTGTTGAGATGAGCACAGGTTCTAATGAGAGAATGAACAAAGCGCCAAAAAGAAATAAGAATGAGAAGCAATGCGGGAAAGAGCTCAAGAACCAAATGTAGTATATCACTGTGTATGGAGTGTGTTAAGGAAGCACACCCCAACAACTCAAGCACAAATAATCTCACACATTGCACAAATTTATACAGGACCGGACTAGTCCGACTGACCCCGAACTTGTCCGATATCTCTCTGCAGCAGATTGTACAAGTCCTCACAATGCGGACTTGTCCTCACAGTCCAGTTTTTCACTGACCGGACTAGTCCGATATCACCACGGACTAGTCTGATATCTCTCTGACTAGAACCGTACTAGTCATCCCCAGTGCGGACTAGTCCCCCAAACACTTCACAAGTTGCAAAAAATCGGACAAGTCCGATAACACAACAGACTAGTCTGATATCTTTCTGATGTCAATCGGACAAGTCCGATATTAGCACGGACTAGTTCGAAAACCCTCTGACCTAAATCAGACAAGTCCTCCAAGTGCGGACTTGTTCACCAAATTCACTTAGGGTTTAAAATATCCGGACAAGTCCGATATTTATCGGGCTAGTCCGAAGATTTCCAAAACCAAAATCGGACTAGTCCGGCTTCACTTCGGACAAGTCCGATATTTCGGGACACCTAGGGTTCCTACACTCAGCACACCGGACTAGTCCGGTGTCCTCCATGGACTAGTCCGATCTTTCTAAACACTAATGGTAACTTTTGGAAACCCCATATAAATAGGGTTGCACGACCCATCTTTCACAGTACTCGACCCCCTGCACCATCACACCTTCCAAGAGCATATAAAACACCTCTCTCCACGCGATACGACACAAGAAAGCTTGATCCTTTGAGGATACACTTTAGATCCAAGGAGAGACACGGTTCTTCACACATCGAGCTCTTGGTTTGATTCTCTAACACACTCATGCAGTTTTCATTGTGATCTTAAGAGTGTGTTCTTGTTGGTGTTAATCGTGTAATCTTGGGGAGCCCTCAACTTGTGGGAAGGCTCCTTGAATTCGGTTATTTGCCCTTTGTGATTAGTGAAGAGGATTGGCCTCCGTGGCGATCCGACGAGGGTAGGGTTGGAGAAGACGCGGTCCTTTTGTGGACTCCTCAACATGGACGTAGGTTGCCTCTGTGGGAACCGAACCATGGGATAAAGTGCTTGTGTTATTACTTTGCTCAAATTGTTCTTATTCTTCATATCAATCTAGGGTTTCAATCAATCTTGTTCACTTGATGTTGAAACATTGAATATAAGATTAACTTGTAGTACATCCTAGTTCATAGTAGTGTGACACTACAATTACAAGTATATTTCCGCTGCATACATCCTAGGATCAAGATAATTAATCAAATTTGATCAACCTAGTCGGTACACACCGGACTAGTCCGCACTTGACCGGACTAGTCCGATATCTCGGGATTTCATCAATTTGTTAAGTGTTGCAGGATCCAACTAAAAATCAAAAAGGCCTATCCTCTCCTCTAGGCCACATTCATCGAGGCATAACCGACCGCCAGATAGGTGCGGGTTGAGAGGAGGAAGGTGTAAATTTGCCAGCGGGTACATCGTACTCTGTGTGGGGGCCTCCTTCTCGTAGCGGTGGGATCGGTTTAGCGTGTAGGTAGCGGGTGAAACATTGCCGCATACAACATCAGTGGAGTGTGCCTTCGCAACTCCGACTGTGGGTGTATGTGTCATGCTATTCGGATATCCCTGCAGGTGTATATCGATTTGAGTCGCCGTCCCTTGAGGTTATGAGTACCGCTTGTTCACTGAGTCGTGACGTAGTTAATTATTATAGTTGGAATAATATTGAATCATACTTTATGAAATATTATGTATTGATACTTGTATTGCTGTAGAACAGAATGGTCACTAAATTTCAGATTCCTGAAGCCTTAATCTGCTGCCAAAACTAAAAAATAAGGACAAAGAATTAGACGAGTCTTTTATTGCAAACTGATGTCGTATATTACGTATATCCTGCATATAGAGTTTCATGTTTAGTAGAGACGGTTAAGTCTTGCTGAGTCTTCGTGCTCACGGTTGCTATTTTAAGTTTTTGCTGCAGATGATGACGTCTATGATGAAGGGTTCACCGGCGATGCATTGCCCCTGTCGGGGTACACGACCGAGTGGGAACCCTGCACGATTCTGTGATGCGTTTTGTGTGCTGCTAGTGTGAGTCCATTCGACGGTTGAATGGATCACTTTTCCATAGCTTTAGCTTGAGTGTCGAGAGCTATGAACTTATCTTCAGCTGTAGTGTATTTTGATATACATTATTTGTAAAAGACAAAGCTTGTATGATACTATGGATTTTCATGTAATATGATGTACCATTTTTTGTGTGCTGTTGGGTGCCGCATTGCACCGCACCACCCAATTGCGATTCTTGGAATATTGGTAGTTCGGTCCTCACACTATTGCGGTGCATGACTTGGGAGGAGAGCAGCGACCTGCTCACAGAGATCCATGGAGGCGAGTGCGGGGACCATGCGGCTTCCTTCAGGCTGGTCGGTAAGGCCTTACGGCATGGCTTTAACTGGCCGACAGCTCTCCTGGATGTCGTCGAGCTAGTGAAAAGGTACAAAGCGTGTCAGCTCCACGCTAAGAAGATTCAGACACTTGTACAGACACTGCAAATGATCCCTCCCTCCTTGCCGTTCGCGGTCTGGGGGCTGGATATCCTAGGGACCTTCCCCAGGGCCGTCGGAGGATACCGGTGCTCTACATCACCGTACACAAGTTCACCAAGTGGTCGGAAGCAGCCCTAGTGGTCACCATCAACAAGGAGTCCGCAATCTAGTTCATCAAGTCGATCGTCTGCAGGTTCGGAGTCCCAAACAGGATCATCACTGACAACGGGACCTAGTTCACCAGTTCAGGATTCGAAGACTACTACAATGACCTTGGCAACCAAGTTTGCTATGCGTTCGTGGCTCACCCAAAGAGCAACGATTAAGTTGAGAGGGCCAACACTGAGATCCTAAAGGGCCTCAAGACACGCATTATGAAATCTTTGAAAAGCATGGCACCAAGTAGGTTGATGAACTTTCGTGCACGTTGTGGGCTAGCCGGACATCATCAAACCGCGCCACAGGGGAAATGCCTTTATTATTTGTGTATTGGGCCAAGGTCATCATCCCCGAAAGATCGCCGTGGGCTCCCCCCCCCCCCCCCCCCCCCGAGGTCCGGGAATATGACGAAACCGCGCAGGACCAGCTCCGGTGCAAAGATATGGACCTCGTCGACGAGGCGAGATGGCATGCTGCCATTCGGAATGCACGATACTAGCAGGCGCTCCGGTGCTACCAGGAACACTTCGTGCGGAGCAGAGAACTACAGGTGGGTGACCGTGTGCTACGGTGCATACTTTCTCTCGAAGGGTTGCACAAACTCTCCTTAGCTGGGAGGGCCCTATCAGGGCGACACAGGTATCCCGCCTCGGGTGCGTCCGCCTGGCCATGTAGGAAGGAGGGCCACTCTCCATCTCTTGGAACATAGAGCACCTTCGTAAGTTTTACCCCTAGCATAGTGGTAGGATAGTGTAAAGGTTTTGTGGAGTCCAGGAGTAGTGATCAGAACAACCCAGCTCTGGGGGAGGGGGTGTCCGGTCCAGAGTGTGCAGTCTGGTTGGCCTGGTCCTGTACCCTAAGCCTGTACACTCTTTCTCCCTTGTCATCTGGAACAGATCGTTGCCTTCTTGTAAAGCCTACGTCCTCCTATGAATACCAAGTTGAAAAAAGCACTGTATTGCCCTGCGTTCTCTTATGTTCATTGAATTACTCACTAATTTTATGATCATCAAACTATGCTCATTTCGCATATCATCTTCATATGCTCGGCCATTTTTCCTCTCTGTCTCGCCTCTGCTGGAGTTACACAATCCTATGGCAGGCGAGCTCGTTTGAGGTACCTGCAATGTGTTTTGGGGTCTCATAGCTGCCGCCTTTCTTGGGGTTCTATGCCACCAGACAGTCTCCCCTTGAAAGGCCTACGCCAAGTCGGAGGTCCAGGGTGTGTAGCCTGCTTAGTCTGGGCTTGTACCCTAAGTGTGCACACTCTATCTTCAAGTGCTGAGGCTAAGTACTGGGGGCCAGAAGGATCACACCCTAGGTAAGGCTAGAGTTGGGCCCCAGACACTAGCGCAATGAATTACCCAAGCCCCGCGTACCAGCCTAGGATTGTAAGACATAACAAAACTAAAGAGCAGGGAAAGGTGACCAGCGAGCAAAGTTTCTCCTCATCGTCGTGTGTTCAGGACATGCAAGGAAAGTTGTTTCAAGAACTATCAGTAACAACATTTGCAGGGTTCATGCTTCCCAAGGGGCCGCCGTCGATGTTCACCACGTTGGTGATGGGCGCGGTTGGAGCATCCAGCTCCGACACCTCCCAGGGGGCCCGCTGTAGCTGTTCTACAAAATGGCAACGAGCGACAATTGGTGAGTATGTCCTCTCATTCTGCTCTTGTTGTTAATAAGAGTTCATTGTTCTCCAGTCTTCAAGGTGGGCCGCCGTCGATGTTCTGCACGTTGATGATGGGCGTCGCCGGAACATCTAGCTTCGCCACCTCCTAGGGGGACCGCCATTGACGTTCTTGAATGTGGCCTATAGGGGAGGTAAATAGGCTTTTAATGTTTTCGTGCACACTTAATCAAATCGTTAAATTGCTAGTAGACCGAACCTGTCTGGTGTTTTTGCGTACTAGTCTAGTGTGCTTGTGTGGTGTGAATTGATCAAGTGTTAGAGCAGAAATTGTATGTGTTATAGCAGCGGAATTTAAACTGCTATTCAAATAAACTTGACTGAACAATTTGTATTGCAAACTTGCATGTGGAATACAACGTTAATTGATAGATCAATTCTAATGCCCTAAATAATGATAATTGCAAAAGTAAAAGAGCAAAGCACGTGAGACACAAATTTTTACCGAGGTTCGATCTCACCAAAGAGATCTACTCCTCATTGAGGAAGCCCACACAGAGTCGGGTCTCTTCAAACCCTTTCCCTCGTCAAGTCACCACACAAGGCTGACTTGATTCCACTATCACGGGTAATCATCGAGTTGATGGGGCAACCTCACACGTTGAGGGCTCCCACAAAAGATTACAGCGGAAAAATGATCGACTACACTCGGAAAGATTACAAGTAACGCAAGAGTGTATAGAGATCAAACCCCAAGAGCTCAATGACGCGTAGACAATGGTCTCCCAATCCCAAATCTGAATACTCAAAGATTTTCACTACCGAGGACCTTAGCTGTGTGAGAAGATGTGTTTTTGTGCTCTTGGGACAAGTGGCACTGCTAGGGTTTGAGTTCTTGATAGTAGGATGCGAGAGTTTTTTCAGTGAGGTCGTGGATCTCCTTTTTATAGTATTTCCAAAATTATTACCGTTAGGGATCCCGACGGTCGGACTAGTCCGCTCTGAGGGCCAGACTTATCTGGTGTGTTGTGTAAAATTCGCGTAGAATGTGCAACACACTAAAAACCCTAATTTGTGTGAGGTATACCGACTAGTCCGCTAGGTGTACGGACATGTCCGGTGCCCCGTGTATTGGAACATCAGCATGTTTCTCGTACTAGTCTGGTCCATGAACGGACTTGTCCGGTGCATAGTGTTATGAAACACCAGTTTCTCGGACTAGTCTAATCCAAGAACGGACTTGTCCAGAGCATTGTATTATTGAACATCAAAAAGTTGAACGGACTAGTTTCGTCTATGAACGGACTCGTCTGGTGCACTGTGATGTGAGACTACAGGGAGTTGAACAGACTAGTATGGTTCGTGAACAGACTAGTCCAGTGCTCAGTAAACTATTAAGATTGCTTTTAAGCCCTTATCCCTACACAAAGACATAAGCTGTTGGGATGTGTCTCTCATACACATCCTATCCAAATTAAGTCTACTTTGTGCTTCAATCATCAACTGGGCTATTCTTTTTCTTCATCACTTCATTTTTCACTTTTTGAGTGCACCAAACTATATCATCCGATTTGACCTGCATTAATCTCAACAAGTTCATTAGGATCTCATTTGTTTGTCATCAATCATCCAAAACCCACAAGGAAATGCCTAGATACACTTTCAATCTCCCCCTTTTTGGTGATTGATGACAACGAATTGAGATTTCACAATTAAGAGTAAAAGTTGATTTTCATAAAGTGTGCATATATGAGAATGACAAATGATCAATAAAAACTTCTCACATATATGTACTCTTTATGGTGGGGTGCCTATAACGTGTGTGTGATCAATTAATGTGATGAGCAAAACATAAGACCATAACATCTATAGTAGGAACCATCACATTAGCATTAAACTAAGCATCACACATTAAGTAAAGTAGGCACATCCAAAAGAGAATACAAAAATTTGAAATTAATATACATGTCCTCGATCGCAAGTCCATAAGGCTACAAAATAAGCTACCAGTCTCAGTCTCTCCCCCTTTGGTATCAAGGCACCAAAAAGGGAAAAATTGAGTGGAATCACTAATCACCACTGCCTTCCTCACTCTCGGTCCTCTCATCATCTTCATCTTCATTTCCATGTGCTTGCTGAGGAGGAGGAGTGGAGACACCTGCTTGTCCAAATGATGCCAGTTCTTGCTCCAAGAGGGGTGCCATCTCAGTGATATCCTATTTAGAATCCTCTGAAATCTGAGGTGACCCCACTGGCTCAATCTCTAGCTTCTCACAAATAGCTTTGATGTTGGCCTTCATGTATCTTTGATGCCTCTTCCTGGCCAAACTCTCCCTGTGCTGCTTAATTTCCACTTTGCGGTAGGATGCAAAGATGGAGGAAAGCATTTTTAGCACACCACTAGGGGACTCTCTTGAGGTTGGAGGGGCAGGAGTAGCAGCTGGAGTCCTTGAGCCTTCATGAGCCCGCTTAGATTTCTGTTCCACTGCAGGAGAGGTAGGAGCAGAGGGAACAGTGTAGACTGTAGGCTTCTGGGGCTTGAGGCTTGTGTGACGAACATCTTTGACAGACTCGAGTTATGTCACCTTCTCAATCATATACATAATATAAGTTTCATAGCCACAGGACCTGTTTGGAGTAATGGAGATGTTCATAATGTCATTGTAGATGTATTCTAAACATTGAAGGTCCTTCTCTTGCTTATCACTTTCATCAAGGTCCTTAGAGTCCCTTGGATGGTTCTTGCATCTCATTCCTTGGGAGCTATGGTCTTCCTCAGAATTCTATTCAGGACTGCATAGAATGGATTCAAATATTTGGTAGTTGGAGGCTTGTAAGGCATTCTTGTTTCACAGAGGAATTCCAGCTCATCCTTCTCTAAAGGCTCTAGTTTGTGAATTGTGAGGTCATTGTCAAAGGAATTCTCAAGATGGAGTATCCTTGCAAACTCTTCATAGGTGACACTATACATGGATCCATGTGTCATCCAAATCATCTTGTCCCCATCATCATGGGTGAAGTAGAGAGTAGACAAAAAATGGGTGACGACCTCACTATTCCAATTAAATCTGAAGGATAGAGGATCCTTCAAACCATGTCTCTCCAATGCCTCCAGGACCTCTTGATAGGCTTCGCGCTTCTTGGATTGGAGGTAGGTGACATTGACCCACTGACTTTCAATCACGGGGTTCCTCATCTTCATGTAAGCATGCTCATAATAGTCAGCATGAATGTTGCTCCAGAATCTTTGATCAGCTGACTGCTTAGGCTGCTCATTGATTTCCATATTTCTGTATATGTGAGCTAGTTCACTTCCCATACCAATGAAATCATCATATGAAGGTTGCCTGTTGCAATGAATAGGGGCCTTCATCTTCAATTGTCCAATAGGACCACTAACCAGTCCTTTGCCCTTCTTCGCACTTCTCCTAGGTGCTGATGAGCTTCCAACACCATCCTTGCTTATAGCTTTCTTCACTATGACTCTCCTCTTATTAGGAAGAGCATCATCGGGAGAAGAGGAGTGAACATTTTAGTCATGCCTCTTCTTCATGACACTCTATTTGGCTTTTTGTACTCTTGCACAGTCACACTCGTCTTCATAATCAAATGAGTTGTCCTCGGAAGTTTACGACGTCGTGCTTGAACAGGAATTCAAGGATTGATATGAATTGTTTGTAGAGTTTGTGAAAATAAGAATTTAGAGGTTCAAATATTTAGAGTACAAGACTTGTCCATTTTCATAGTGTGGACCTCTCTAGAGGACCTGACTTGCCCGCACAAGAACACTGGACTAGTCTGGACTGACGTACAAACATTAACTTCCTATTTTCAACAAATTTAGCTCAAATTGATGCACAATGAGTAGAAATACAATAGGAATACATCTAGAAAGGTAATGTATGCCCTAGGAATCAAGAAAAATAAGAATGATTGGAGGTAAGGTGAGACCTAGGGTTAAGAAAGAGTTTTAACGAAAAACAATGATTCGAAGAGGAGGTATGAAGTGAGGTCCAGATTAGTCCGGAGTGGGGAAGCTTCGCGCCGAGGGGAAGATTTCCCGATGAGAAATCTTAGATTTTGGTGGCTAAATGCAACAATCACCTTGGGAGCTCAAGATTTAGATGAGAGAGAGCAAATGCAATTGTGAGAGGTGAAAGAAGAAGTCCTGGCGGCAGGCTAGGGTTAAACCCGATAAATATGGACTAGTCTGGTGTAGGACCGGACAAGTTCGGTATGCCAGATCTGGGTCAGACTAGTCTGCAGCAACAAACTAGTCCGGTGCTGACGCCGGACTAGTCCAGGTCAGCTGGACAGATCAGAACTAGATACCAAGGACAAAATTTCACAAATAAAGGACATTGCTGACGCCGGATTAATTTGGGAGTTTGATCTAATAGTGATATAAAGGACAAAATTTCACAAATAATCTTGATGAATATGACCAGTAAGCATTCAACAGTCATACAATGGCCATAATTCACCAGGATTCACTAATTTAAATAGTTTTCAACAGAAAATCGAGATAAGTGGAAAATTTTCGCAAAAATGAGTAAAATTTGAAATTGCAACCAGGTATGCAGTTTTCGAGCCACATTTTGAGAGTCAAGTATATTTAGTTCATTTCTTAGCTCACAAAATCTCTTTTCATCTAATGGCTTGGTAAAAATGTATGCAAGCTATTTTTCAGTCCTAACATGTGAGATTACTATTTCACCTTTTAACAGATGATCTATTAAGAAATGATGACTAATGTCTATGTGCTTAGTTCTTGAGTGTTCTACTTGGTTGTGTGCAATTTTTATGGCGCTTTCATTATCACATAGGAGTACAATATGGTTCAGATTGTAACCTTAATCCCTTTGAGTTTGTCGCATCCAATGTAGTTGTGCGCAACAGCTATCAGCTGCAACATACTCCACTTTCGCTGTGGAAAGAGCAAAGGAGTTTTGCTTTTTAGATGACCATGAAACTAGGATCTGCCATGAATTTGGCAAGTTCCTAACATGCTCTTTCTATCGACTTTACATCTTGCATAGCGGCATCGGAATATCCTATTAAGTTAAACATGGATCCTTTAGGATACCAAAGGCCCAAGTTAGGTGTGTGCACAAGGTATCTTAAAATTCTTTTTACAACTATTAAATGGAACCACTACATAAAAAAGGCTCATTCCATACGTGTCTAAACAAAGAAGGGAGACGAACAAATGGTGCGTCATGGTCGTCGCATCTCGCATTATGTTGTCATCATAGATGAGCGGCAGGCACGTCGTCAATCATACTAAGTGCGAGACAAGCTCAAAGAAGATGTGTCTCCTTTCTTCTACTCATAACATATGGGCTCTATGAGGTTATTGGAGACGAGCTAGGTGTGCATCGCCCATCATGGTACACGAGAAACACGCTCTAATACAGCGCGTTGCAGATATGTTGACTGATCTGAGACAGTCTTTATGATAGCCTGTCGCACATTTGTTGACTGATCCGAGACGTGCTATAAGAAAGTGTGTCTCCTTTATTTAAGTAATCCAATACGTCCTCTATTACAGCACATCGCGGATTGTTTACAGACAGGTTCACTGTGGCGCTATCAGGAGACGCTCGCTGCTAAACGCACGTCTCCTATTAGGTGCCCCCACCCCTGGTTAATCTGGTTCTCGGCTACATCCTGGAGCTAGCAAGGATTTGGCGACCGCATCGCCAGTGTCAACAACATACACATATATAAACATATGTATAACCAAATGTATCCTGTTCATCCAGCTTAACATGTAACAAATGAAATATTAACAAATATTAACAAAGTGTACACACATTAACTAATCAAATATTAACAATGTGTAAATCGTGGTTACCAAGTAACTATTTACACAGAATTCCCCTGTTCATCCAGCTTAATATGTAACTAATTTACACAAAGAATAACTGTACCCTAATCCTCTATTGGGTAATGACATTCTCCCTTTGAATTAATGATTTCAGAAGTGATAAACCTGCATAGGACGTCTCTAATTTGCTCAATGCTACGACCTTCAGCGTTCCTGAAGGCGGGTCCGTAGTCCAGCCACACGATAAAACGAGATTTAGCAAAAGATTCGTAATAAAGTAAAATAAATGCACTTACACATACATTGTAATTATGTCGCACTCCAAATAAAGCCATGTGTAGGCAGACGTGGAAGCCGCATGTGTTGCCCGGAGCTTGTTGTGGGACGTTGAAAGCACTATGGTGTGTAAGCTGTTAGCATTTTCCTTTTACTTATCCAAAAGCCTTAAACAAAAACATTCACAGTTAATGTAAAATTACTGTGCAAGGAAACTAAAGTGAAGAAGGAACTTACTCGTCAATAACGGAAGAGATATCATTCAATGACCGGGTCTTTCGCCCGCCAGTTTTTTATCTATTGGCATTGAGGAGTCACAGTTCCAGACCTGGTCGTACCGTGTAGATATTGCTATGGTTACCCAATGGTTACTCGGGTTGAACGGTACGACTAGGAGGTACTTATAACTATACTGTTTCATTTCCCTCAAAAAATATTGAACACCATCTTTTCTGCCACTCGACATTTGCATATAAGTCCTCAATGGTACTTGCGGGTCAAGATATGCAGCAGACGCGTTTCACGTGTTATGATGAGCATGTTGTTGCTGGTGCCTATACGAAAAATGCCAAATTTGTCACATATAACACTTGTATTGAGTATGTATTGAAGAACCTAGTTTTTTAGGAGACTTACAATGTGGAGCAGGGTATTAAAAAGACATCCAACGCGTCGAGGTTGAAAAGGTTGTGGAGATCGGAGCATGAGATGACAAAAGTGCCATCTTCCGAGAGGAAGTGTTTATCCTTCAATGTGACTAGTATGGTATCACACTTTTTGTAATTTTCCATGTAGTATTGATGAAGGTGAACACAAGGTTTACCAACTTGTTTGAGTGCGGCGGTAGTTAACATTGGTTTTCCCTTTTCATACTTCGGTTTTGCATGCGTCATAGCTTTCGTCGCCCTCGGATTAGGTTCCGACTCTTTCATTGGTTTCTTCCAACCTTCCTTCAATGATAATTGCTGTTGCGGCACACTCTTGTTCTTGGCCCGTACATTCTTTGCCGGCTATGCTGGCGGCTGATCAGGTGTAGGGTGCAGGGCACTTGTAGTGCTAGGTGGAGACCGACGCGGCTGCTCTTCAAGTGGAGAGTTCTGCGGCAGCTCTACAGTTGGAGACAGATGCGACATCTCTGTAACTAGAGGCACTACTCTCCAATTGGAGACTTCTGCTGCTTTTCTATAACTGGAGGAAATTATAGCTCTAGAATTGGAGACAGATCCATCTGTTCTGGATTTGGATGCAGGAGCAGACATGCCTCATGAGACATTGAAGCGGTCATCGCAGAAGCTGCTGCTGTTGCTGCTAGGTCAACAACAATAAGGCTCCGTCTCCACTGAACCCTTCTAGTAACTCATCCAGCATAGTCAGCGTTGTATCATCCGGTGGCACTTCGAGCTCTAGGTTTTTTAAATTTTCATGCACCATGGCCACCTTGACCACAACATAGGATGTTGTGTCCAACTGGATGTTGTCAAGCATGGTTTGATCGGGAAAGACTAGCCCTCTCCCGACCTCCATTCAAGTGATTCATCCGACAATTAGCAAAAGGATGCATGTTGTTGTCTAAGCCAAGTAATCTATCGTGCTTGGCTCAATTGAAGTTCCATACGTTGGTGCCTGAAGATCCTCTTGTGGTTGTCCACCCGTAGCTTCTATTAAAGCAAAGCTGCTCCTAAGCTCCTCGCCTTTGAAAAACGGGTAAGGGATTGCTATACCTGCTCCCTCCAGCATTTGCTTCACGTCTCCTAGGAGATCCCTTCTCAGCTGTGTTTTCAGCTCCTTAACGTCAACCTGTGATGTCGAGGCCGTTTTCCGCTTCTGATAAGTAGTTTTGTTTTCCAGAAAACCCTCTGTCTGTACCCTGCAGGCGGGGTACCCTCGCACACCGGATGAAATCAACGAGGCACGTTCGGAGGTGCCACGTGTCCCGAAGGTGCTAGACCTCGGCCTTCCTCAAGAACAAGCTCTGGCACTACCATGTGAGCCTTGAAGATGGGACTCGGCTCTTCCGGTGAGACGGGATCTCGAGACGACAAGTGTTGGGACGAGACCTCACCCTTTCTTGGGGGAGAGCTCTGGTGCAGCCACGTGGCTCAAAGCACTAGGCCAGGCACCCCCCTGCGGGGAAGGACCCGGAGCTGCCACGCATCACGAAGAACCGGGACTGGCCTCCCCAGCAGGGGCCAGCCCCGACGCTGCAACGTGTCTCTCAAACTTGCCTGGGCGGTAAGATACGGGAGTTAAGGGATGGTGCGCCCTGCCCATGTCAATCATTGAAGACGCACACCCACGTTCGATGCACAACGCGTAGCACGCCAACGTTAGACACCGCTGTGACCAATCTAGTGGGTAGCTTACGGCAACAAGACAGGCTGACGGGACACCCTCTGCCATCGTCAGCAACTGTGCATGGGCTACTGACGAGAGAGGAGGCAAGACGACGAGTCTTCAAAGCCACGGTCAAAGGAAGCTTATGCGAAAATCCTAAGATCTTTAGGATAAGATCGCCCCGAGACCACCTGTCGGGCCCCGGGCCGCACTTGTAAGGCATCCAGCCTTGTCTATAAAAGGACCAGACTGCCTCCGTTACAAAGGACCCAGAATCCAATCCCCGACACACACAAGCAAACACACACACTAGCTATACAATCCACTTTGGAGTAGGGTGTTATGCTCCTTGCGGCCCGAACCACGTGAAAACCATCGTCTCATACATCCTCATACACGTGAACATTCTATTGAGGTCTAAGTCCCACCGAACAAGAACCTCCGCGGACTGCTCCTTAGCAGATCTGGGGGAAGTGTCGCATTAACACTTCGACATTTGGCGCACTAGGTAGGAGCTTTTTCCCTCAAAAAAGTTGTTGCACTTTCATCACAATGGCAAGCATCGAGCTTGAGAGCGGCAGCAAGATCAAGCCGCAAAAAGTCGACCAGCAGGTCGACAAGGACGTGGAGATGGAGATCCAAGAGCTTGAACGGGCAGTTGAAATGGTCCATCAGGCTAAGAAACTCGACCTCAATGGCAACCACCAGCGTCGTCAAGCACTCCACGTCATAAATGGGAGATCTTGGGAACCCGCATCTCGGATCGCGGTCAAGACCCTGCACCGAGCAGTAGCGTTCCTACACTTTGTTGATGCCCCGGTGCTGCATCACAAATGGATGGAGACACCGATCAGCTTCGATGCCTCCAACTGCCCCGAGAACATTGCGGGAGCCGGGCTTCTGCCCCTTCTCGTCGCCCCCTCCATCGCCAATGTGAAGTTCTACCACGTCATGGTAGATGGTGGGGCTGGCCTCAACCTCATTAGTCATGTAGTTTGGACTAGCTAAAGATTCCCGTGTACATGCTCGCCCCATCAAGACCATTATCGGTGGTAGGGCTGAGGATTAGTATCCCGTACGGCAGCGTCCACCTCCAGGTTAACCTAGGGACACCCGAGAACTTCAGGACAGAGAATATCCTATTCGACGTCACGGAGGTCATCCTCCCTACCACGCCATCATCGGCATGCCTGCCCTGTACTGGATCATGGCTGTAGCCCACTACGGCTACCTTGTCCTCAAGATGCTGACTCCATCCGGCGTCCTCAAGATCTGGGGATATTGCGCTACTGCGGTGACAGCTTTGGAGAAGCTCCGAGCGCTGGCAGTGGCCCCAACACCTGCCCCGAGCAATGCTGGATCAAGTTAGCCCTCGCCAGACTCACGCGCACGTAGTCATGCCACTGCACCACGGCTGTAGCCCTTCAAGAGAAATCCAGATTGGCTCTGATGCTGCTCAGACCACCCGTATTGCAGGTAGTCTGGCCGCGAGAAAGATTTGGCACTCGCCACTTTCCTGCGAGCTAACATCAACATCTTCATCTGGCAACCGTCGCAGATGCTAGACATCCCTAGGGAAGTAATCGAGCACCATCTGAAGATCTACCCCGACGTCCAGTCGGCACAATACAGGTCTCGTAAATAGTCCATCAAGCGGCAGAACTTCATCCGCAAAGGGATCTAGAATCTACTCGATGCTGTCTTCATACGGGAAGTCCACCATCCTAGATGGCTGGCCAATCCTGTTGTTGTCCCCAAGGCTGGTGGTAAGCTTTGGTTCATCGACTACACCAACCTCAAAAAGGCATGTCCTACAGATCCTTTCCCTCTCCCTAGAATAGATCAAATCATAGATTCAACCTCAGGATGCAATGTGTCATGCTTTCTAGATGCATATTCGGGGTTTCACTAAATCCCATTATTTAGAGAGGACGAAGAACATACCGCATTTATAACCGTATATGGCCATTACTGCTATGTCTCCATGCCTTACGGTCTTAAGAATGCCCTCCCCACCGTTGTACGTGCCATGCATAAAACGTTTGGGGACTACATTCGGGACTTAGTAGAGGTGTATGTCGATGATATTGTAGTAAAAATCTAGACACATCCATCATTGCAAGAGAACCACACCCTAGTCTTTGACAAACTGCGGACCACACACACAAAGCTCAATCCCGACAAGTGTGTGTTCGGAGTCAAAAGTGGGAAGCTCCTCGGTTTCTTGGTCTCACACTGAGGAATTGAGGCCAACCCAAAGAAGATCAAGGCGGTGGAGCTGATGTGGCCTCCAGCCCACCTCGAGGACATGCAGAAGCTTGCAGGGTGCTTTGCAGCGCTCATCTGATTTATCTCTAGGTTGGATGAGTTGGCCCTATCGTTCTTCAAGCTCTTGCGTCAGTTCGGAGCATTCATCTGGATCGAGGAGGCAGGGAAGGAGTTCTGCAAGCTAAAGCAGCAGTTGACATCACTGCCCATAATGGTGGCACCAGAGCCCAGGGAGCCCCTGTACCTCTACATCGCCCCGACAACAAGGATGCCCCCGTGTCACAGCCCCTGAAAGATGCCCGAATGTCCCTAGGGGGGCCCAGAGAGAAAGGAGCCTCTGGGCCCCAGCCCCTGGAGGATGACCGGGTCCCCCTAGGGGGCCCCGGAGATCAAGGAGCCTTTGGGTCCCAGCCCCCAAAGGATGCACCAGGCCTTGGGGACAAGGAGTCTCTGGGCTCGGAGCAGATGGCAGATGATGCGCCAGATTCTCCAAGGACATCCCGGACCATCCAACGCCCGGTCTACTTCATCAGCGAAGTCCTACATGAAGCAAAAACAAGGTACCCTGAAGTGCACAAGCTGCCCTATGCGGTACAAATCGCATCAAGGAAGCTCTGCCATTACTTTCACACACATAGAGTTCAGTGGTGACTTCGTTCCCACTAGGGGTGGTGCTGCGCAACCCTAATGCAACAAGCAGTATTGCCAAATGGGCGACTGAGCTAGTGGAGTTCGAGCTCGGCTTCCTACCGTGGCATGCAATCAAGAGCCAAGCGCTAGCGGATTTCGTCGCTGAGTGGTTTCCCTCACCAAGAACCCAGTGAGCCGTTAAATTAGCGAGCCGGAGACCAGGGAACCGGTGCTTACCGGACCTCACTGGACACTCTTCTTCGACGGATCCTCGCAAAATCTAGGGGCCTGAGCTGGCATACCGCACACCTCGCAACAGGAGAGCAGTGCAAGTATGTAGTGCGCCTAGACTTGAAGGCGACCAACAACATGGCAGAATATGAAGACCTCATCTTCGGACTCATAGCTGCGCGGGGTCTTGGTGTCCAATAGATGCTGGTCAAGGGAGACTCCCAGCTGATAATCAAGCAGGTCCGAGGAGAGTGCTGCTGCAATGACCCTTAGCTCGCAACATGACTGCTGCACGTCAAGAAGTTGTAGTTTCGAGGCCTTGGACCACTGCCATGTGCCACGCACCAACAACTCCATCGCCGACGCCCTGTCAACCATGGTGTCCACGGGGGCCTCGGTTCCTGAAGGGGTCTTCGGCAAGAGGTTTGTGCGGCTGACAACTAGGCTTGCGGGTCCTAACAATGAACGTGAGCCTAGCACCACAGAGCTAGCGATCTCGGCAGCCCTGCAACCGTGGGGCCCGTAGAGGTTCTTATGCACCGTCGGTGACCCCAGATCACCCGGCGTCCAAGACCCAGAAACTCAGGAGAGTCCTGATGCGTGGATCACGGAGATTTGGACCTATTCGAAGGATAACATCCTCCTAAAGGATCCCGTATCCTCTGAGAGGATTGTGAGGATGGCTAAACGCTACATGCTGGTACAAGGTGACCTCAGCCGGCGTGGCGCCAACGGCATACTGCTATGGTACATAACTTGGGAGGAAGGTTGCGAATTTCTCGTAGATACCCACGAAGGAGAGTGCGGGAATCACGCGGCTTCCCGCACGCCGGTAGGCAAAGCCTTCCGGCACGGCTTCTACTAGCCAACGGCACTACAAGACACCGTCAAGCTAGTCAAGTGATGCAAGGCATGCCAGTTCCACGCCAAGAAAATTCACACTCCAGAGCATTTGGAAGGTACCGGTTCCTCTACGTCGATGTGGACAATTGCACCAAGTGGCCGGAGGCAGCCCTGGTGATCAACATCAAAAAAAAGTTTGCAGTCAAGTTCATCAAGTCAATTGTCTGCAGGTTTGGGGTCTCGAATAGGATCATCACTGACAACAGGACCTAGTTCACCAGTGCAGCGTTCCAGGACTACTACGAAGACCTCAGCGTCCAAGTTTGTTATGCATCCTTGGCTTACCCAAAGAGCAACAATCAATTTGAAAGGGCCAATGCTGAGATCCTCAGGGGCCTCAAGACATACACGTATGAAAGATTATATAAGCATGGTGCCAAGTGGGTAGACGAACTCCCCTGTGCGCTATGGGCAAGCCCGGCATCACCCAGCCGCGCTAATGGAGAAACACCTTTCTTCCTTGCCCCAAAGATCACAGTGGGCCCGTTCTGAGTCTGAGCGTTCGATGAAGACTCACAGGACCAAATCTGACAAGAAGATGTCGACCTCGTCGATGAAGAAAGGTGGCACTCCACCATCTATAACGCACGTTATCGACAGGCACTCAGGCACTACTAGGAGAGGTTCGTGCAGAGTAAAGAACTCCAGACGGGTGACCTGGTGCTATGGCGTATACTTTCTCAAGAAGGGTCGCATAAACTCTCCCCCAGCTTGGAGGGCCCCTTTTGATTGATGAGTAGGTTTAGGCCCGATCTTTTGAAAGGTAAGTCGATTTGGGTGGAGAACTCTATGTTGATGATCTGCGGCACTCGAGCAGTTCGAATACCCCTGCAATCACTACACCAGTGCTCCGTTGGTTATCAACTGTGCGGCACATGCTTGACCTCTCCAAGAAGGCTAATCCCTGCAAGTTCAACCGAGAAAACAAGCAAGAACGTAGAAGACACGATCTGAAATCGCGAAGTTGGGTTTTCACAAACCGTAGAACGGCGATATTATTGATCTAAGCAAAACCCAATTATTTATGATGGCTACTATGGCGTATATATAGGTGGGAGGACGTCCAAGCAGGTGTTGTAGTTGTGACCTAACTCTAAGACACAAAATTAATGGACTTAGACTTGATACAAGGCCCAATGGCCCAATACAGTGACGCAGCACCGTGACAGATGCTGAACCCGATTTTGTTTTGACGATTCCCATCGCATCCAATGGAATTCTGATATCGGACCAGCGCCATTGGAAAGTTTATCCTCTCCTCTTTCTGTGCATATGTAGAATGTCCAAAACGGAGTCCGTATGCATTCTGGGCCTCCGTTTTAGTGTGAACTGCTCCTAGACTCCGAGTTGGACATGATTCTGAGGTGGGGTTGCTTTCCATCTTCTTCGAACGTATTCCCTGGTCCTCCACACCCCTAAAACTTCCTCCAAGTACTCCTTGAACCTCTCCATGGATCCTAATCACAATTAAATCATTAGGTAGCAATCTATGCTCAAAAACATATAAGGAATCATATAAAAACGAGCTCACCTCTGAAATTAATTGTTGTGTGTGAACTATATTGATTGCATCTTGTATGTCCAATGGAGTGTTCTTTGTATCCATATAGGTGATGTCCTCATCATCCTCCCGTTCTTGAGTTGGAGTCATCCTCGACTCAAGTTCATCTTCTCTCATGTGTTGGCCCAAATGTGCAACACCATCAAATCTTCTTGTATACATGAAAGGAGGAGGCCAAGGTGGCGTACAACATAGTTCACCATGTCGATGTTCTCCATCATCTAATCATGCACATTCACTTGAGCCAGTATCCCAAACAAATAAACATCGTGTCATGCTTGTATGTACAATGACAATGTGCTTGATCTCGTTATTCTCCCATTCTTTACGAAAAGCCGTCCTCGGCTTGCTCATATGTCCAGCAAAGAGGATTGCTTTTGGAGTAGAATGAGCGCTATCTATATGACACAACCTCAGCAAACAATGCCCTTCTTTTTTATATTGTCCCTGTTGCAAGAAAAAAATACTAGAAAAATTTGACAAGACATTATTAGCGTTAGTACGTTCATTTACTTGACCATGTTGTTGCAGCACAACAGGAGCTTCCGCATTTGAACATATATAAACTTTATGCACCATAAACATACCACTATGTTCATATTTGCCTATAGCATGAAAAATATTTCTACTTAACAAAGGCAATTCATATTGAGAAAATATTATCTTCTCTATGATATCTAGATCACAAAGAGTGTAAAATTCAATATAACCCAAAGTATTTAGAGAGGACAAAAATTTCAGCTCATTCCTTTCACATGTAGTTGGAATCAAATGCTTAATTTCAGCACAAGTGAGTGATAAATTATCAAATTCATTTGGTTATTCTAGCATAGGTACAATATAATTATCAGCACATAACTCATTTTTGTTGTAAGAATCGGTAGGCAAATCAACTAGTGGTAAAGGTGTATTATAAAAAGGTTCATCTTGTTGCTGCTCGTCAATAGCATGATTGGTAGCAAAATTCAGCACATATGAAAATGTCATACCTGGGTTGACTGTAGAGCATTGTCCATTAACACTACTCTCATTTTCAGCAAGAAATTCAAATGCATTATGAGTTGATTCATCAAAAAATTCAGAAGAGTTGTTCAACACCTAACTCTCATTTGCATCTAGATTTATTTGTTCATGTTCCTGCGAAAGATTAGGCAAAGGAGGAGGTACAACAAGAAAATTCTTCTCAAGTTCATGTATTTCATCTTTGCAATTAGATACATTATCAAAAGTTTCTCGCATAAGAATTTTCATATCTTTCTATGTTCGAAGTTTTTCTATATCGCTTAAGCTGTCCCAACAAGTTAGTGCACAATCAACTAACACACTAGCAAAATTTCTAATCTTTCTCCTCTCACACATGTGCCATTGTCCAAAAATTTTATCCAACTCTATTTCCCAGGCAATATATTCATCATAATAAAAACCATCATAAGAAGGAAGAGATGAGAGAATGTAATTACTACTCGTGGAAGAAGTTGTAAAGGTAGTCTGAATATCATGTGAAACCTTGATTGATCTTTGATTCTTAGTTAGCAACTCCATCGCCGTCTTCATCATGTTAATCATCTCAGCATATAATGCATGATTCTTGTTTTTACATGACATTGCTAGTAGCAAACAAAGGACAACAAAAATATGTTATCCCTATCAACTACAAAGGATAGTGTCAAAGTGGAAGTGGAATCACACACTCTCAAGCGTCTTACCACACTCTTACGAGTGTTCTTACTGATACTGCAGGTGACAAACGGTGGCCGGTATGAAGAAAACAATGAAGCGTGGGATGATTGCAAAGGTGTATCGATTCTGCTCAAGAGTAAAGTGTAGCTAGGATGTCACTTTATATGTACCAAGGATTAGCAACAATAAAATCTGATAGTAAAGTTGAATAAGTGTCCAAAGTACTTGTCAAAGTTGCTGACCTAAATGTGTTCCTAGTAGTTCAAGCCAGCAAGACATGAGACAAAACTAGATGACACAAAGGATGCAAGCACTTCTATTTTTTTGTTGTTTTTTTTTCTCCTCTTTTTTTTTTTATGTGCAGATTTTGTATCTTGTTTTGCACTTGCCTTTTTTCTTTTGTCTTCCTTTTTTCAGAATGTGCTGCAAAAGAAGAACACAATGAAAAGCAATCAAAGATATCTCGTGGGTCTGTCATAAATTTTCCGCTCAATCTTCCAAGGACAAATAGGCACACTTAGAGGCTCAAAATAGAAAAACTTACAACAGCAACATTGTACATACATCTCTCGTCTTTAATTTCATTGTATGGAAGACCTATTTTGGACAAGAACAATAAGAGATACTGCCCCTGAAATACAGACTGTTCAGAAATTCTAGGTCAAGAACAGATTCAGATCTAATGCAATTTCAGCATCGATAACTATTTTTTCTATGTAACTGATGAATACAAAAGTTATTGATAACTTCTTTAGCTTTCCATAAAGTACAAGAACACCAAAATCTGAGTTTGCATGAGCGCGATATGATGAAAATACCCAACTGGACAGAGATGAATCTAATCTGGACGTGATGACGTGATTAAAAGGATGAATCAACACAGTGCAAAACTCAAACTAAGATCAAAAACACTTTCTAAAAAAGCAATATGACTCAACCACGGACACAAAATCAACAAAACCAAACTGAAAACAAAAGTTGCAAATGCTCAATATGGTTTGGACAAAGTAATAAATAGATCTACTAAACTGCAAGTTTTTTTGTGGCTTTTTTGTGGACTATATAGGTATGAAAAACAAACTAAAGTAATGGATAGATGAATTACCTAACGGGCAACCTGGAAATATGATACAAATTGATAGGTATGATGAATCCCGATCTTCCGAAAGGTAAGTCGATTTGGGTAGACAACTCGACGTTGATGATCCACGACACTCGAACAGTTCAAATACCCCCGCAATCACTACACCACTGCTCCGTTGGTTATCAACCGTGCGGCACACGCTTGACCTCGCCAAGAAGGCTAATCCCTGCAAGTGCAACCTAGAACAAGTAAGAATGTAGAAGACACAATTTGAAATCGCGAAGTTGGGGTTTCACAAACCGTAGAACGGTGATATTATATATGTAAGCAAAATCCAATTATTTATGGCGGCTACTATGGTGTATATATAGGTGGGAGGACGTCCAAGGGGGTGTTGGAGTCATGACCTAACTCTAAGACACGAAAATAATGGACTTAGACTTGATACAAGGCCCAATGGCCCAATACGGTGACGCAGCACCCTGACAAATTTTGAACTCGATTTTGTTTCGATGATTCCCGTCGCATCCAAAGTAATTTTGACATGGGACCAGCTCCATTGGAAAGTTTATCCTCTCCTATTTCCGTGCATATGTATAACGTCCAAACCGGAGTTGGTATCCGTCCTGGGCGTCTGTTTTAGTGTGAACTTCTCCTAGACTCTGAGTTGGACACGATTTTGAGTTTGGGTCAGTTTCCTTCTTCTTTGGACGTAATCTCTGGTCCTCCACACTCCTAAAACTTCCTCCAAGTACTCCTTGAACCTCTCCATGCATCCTAATCATAATCCAATCATTAGGTAGCAATCTAGATGCTCAAAAACATATAAGGAAACATATAAGAATGAGCTCACCTCTGAAATTAATTGTTGTGTGTGAACTCTATTGATTGCATCTTGTATGTCCAATGGATTGTTGTTTGTATACATATAAGTGATGTCCTCATCATCATCCCCTTCTTGAATTGGAGTTGTACTCGACTCAAGTTCATCTTCCCTCATATGTTGGCCCAAATGTGCAACACCATCAAATCTTCCTGTATGCATGGAAGGAGGAGGCCAAGGTGGCGGACGACATAGTGCACCATCTCGATGTTCTCCATCATCTAAGCATGTAGATTCACTTGAGCCAAGATCCCAAACAAATAACATTGTGCCATGCTTGTATGTGCAATGACAATGTCCTTGATCTCATCACCGAGTGACACAAGTATCACGCCCCGGGTGTGTCCGCGTGGCCACAGAAAAGGCAGCCCCTCCCAAACGCTTGGAACATAGAACACCTTTGTAAGTTCTATCCCTAAGCATAATAGTAAGACAGTGTAGGGTGTCATGTGCCAAGGAACGACCCTTAGGACAACCAAGCTCTGGGGGGACAGGTCCAAAGTGTTCAGCCGTATAGCTTGGTCCCGTACCCTAAGCATGAGCACTTTGCCTCCCTTGCCAATCGGAGTGGGTCGTTGCCTCATTGTAAAGCTAAACCCTTCCTATGAATGCCAATTTGAAAAAATCACTGTCTTACCATGTGCTTTCTCTTATGTTCACTTAATTATTTGTTAATTTTGTAATCGATCAAGCTAGTCTCGTTGTTTCATATATTATCTTCATATTCCTGGTGAAATTTTTTCTATATCACTCCTAGTAGAGTTATACAACCCTGTTGAAGGCAGACTTGTTTGAGTTACCTGTAAGGTGTTTCGGGACCTCGCGGCTGCCCTCTTGCTTGGGGTAATGTGGTGCCAAATGGTCCCCCATGAAAGGCCTACGTCGAGCTGGAGGTCCAGAGCATGTAGCCTGCTTAGCCTGGTCATGTACCCTAAGCGTGCACGCTTTTCCTCCTAGTGCTACAGCTAAGTAAGGTGGGAGCCGGACCCCGTGAGCTAACGCACTGAATTATCCAAACCCCGCGTACCAGCCTAGGACTCTAAGACATGACAAAACTAAAGAATAAGAAAAGATCACCAACTAGCAAAAAATATTCACCCATGTTATGTGTGCAGGACATACAAAGCAGGTTACGATGGTGGGAAATGCCGGAGCACCTAGCTACGACACCCTCCAGGGGGCCTGCTGTCGATGTCTTAATGATGATGGAGGGCGACGCGGGAGCAACTAGCTCGGGCACCTCCCAAGGGGTCTGCCGTCGAGGAATCTACGACGATGGTGGGTGATGACGGAGCATACAACTCCGACATCACCCAAGGGGCCTGCCATCGACATCCAAGCATGTTGATGACAGCAACAAGCACTGATAAGTGAGTACTCTTTCCTATCCCGCTCTTGTTGCTAACAAGATTCTCCTGTTGTATCCTGTACACCAGGGGCCTGCTGTCGACGCATCTACGACGATGGTGGGCGACATCGGAGCAGAAGCTCCAGCACCTCTAAAGGGGTTTGCAGTCGATGTATCTACGATGATGGTGAGCGACGCTGGGCCAGCCTGCTCCGGTACCTCTCAAGGGGCCTACCGTCGACAAATCTACGATGATGGTGGGTGCTGCCAGAGCATCCAACTCTAGTACCACCCAAGGGGTCCACTGACGATGTCTTAACATGACAATGAGAGCAACAAGCGCGGATAAGTGAGTAAACTCTCCTGCCTCGCTCTTCTAGCTAACATGGTTCCCTTGTGATAACCTGTACACCAGGAGCGTGCCATCGACGTCTCTGCGATGGTGGTGGAAGACGCCGAAGCATCCAACTCCAGCACCTCCAAAGGGGCATGCCGTCGATGTCTCCGTGAAGATGGTCGGCAACGATAGAGCAGCCAGCTCCGGCACCTCCAAAGGGGCCTGCCGTCGATGTTTCTACGATGATGGTGGGCGACTCTATAGCAGCCAGCTCCGACACCTCCCAAGGGGCATGTCGTTGATGTATCTACAAACGATCGTGGGCCACGCTGGAGCATCCAACTCCGGCACCACCTAGGGAACCCGCTGTCAACGTTCCCACGGTGACAATGGGCGACACCAGGACAACTAGCTCTAAAACCACCCAGGGGGTCCGTCATCGAAGTTTCTACAACGATGGTGGCCGCTGCCAGAGCGGCCAACTCCGACACCACCCAAGGGGCCTGCTGTTGACGTCCCTACTCAGACGAATCTGTGCGTCATCATCCTTACTAAAGCCATCCACTCAAGCTCCCCTGCTCCACTGGGGGTCCATCGAAGACATCCTGCGATCAAGTGGTAGGTGTTCCCAGCCACCTGGCCACATCTACCAAGGGGCCTCTAAGGGGGTTCCATAGGCAGGACTTCAACGGTCGATAGCTCGACTATGGCAAATGTGTGATCATTGGTCCCACAAAAGCTAACAACATCATCAAAAGCTCTTCAAGACCATATGCAGAGAAGGACTTGGGGCAACAATTTGAGAAGAACAAGTCAAGCCAACAAGCAAAACAACATAGATTCAAATTCATTAATTGTTATTTATACAAATGGGTCATCCCCGGTTACAAAAGAACTCCGCTTGGGTGCCGCCGGTCTCAACTCCGCTGGAATGAAAGGCCACCTGCTTGGCAAGGTCTTGGACTTCGTCTCTCGCCTCCTCCTCTCAATCATCAAGGGGGCCTTTCTCCACTGATTCCAGTGGGATCGTTGGGTACCAGCTTCGGAAGCATACCAAGAAATGGGAGGCCACCAGCTCAGCTGGTTCCCTTCCTTCGACCTTGAGCCGCCTTGCGAGGAAAGTGTTCACTGACCCCAACGATGACCAAAGGGAGTCCAAGGCGGGGAGCAGCTAAGCCACTCCTTGAGATGGCTCCCTGCGCGGCACGAGACCAAGGCCAAGGGGTTGCAATACCGCCCCAGCATGGGCCAGGAAGTACTGAATCCCTTGAGCTTCGGTTGCACGAGAGGCCTGAAGGCCTTCCATCTCTCTCAGTACAGCTTCCTCCTGGTCGGCAAGATCCCTAGCTCGACGCTCCAGATCGTCCTCCCAGTGCTTGATGGTGAACTCCGAGTTCTACATCAGGGCTTCTCCTGCACCATGCTAAGGCTATGGGAGACGTCCTCCTCCTTCACCACCAAGTCTCGTTCTGCATCAGCAATGACAACTTTGCAACAGACCAACTCCAACTGCTGATGTGACACTCGTTTCCGAAAATGAACCAAGTGAACGCATATGTGTTCCCAGGACGTTCAACACACATACACGAGTGCATCCACAAAAGGATAACCAGAAACTACCAAAAGATAAGATTAATTATCCACTTTTATTACATAATTCATAATACCCTCGAGTACAAGCTCTAATGAATATTAATGACAAGTTTGAACTAATGAAGCGGAAATAAACCAATAAAGCAAACTAATCATAAAGGATAGCGCAGCTCCAATGAACACCACAGGCAAAGCTGACGGCAGACACAGCCTAGAACTCCGCATTATCAACATTACACTCCCAATCCTGACCTGCAACTGTTGGTGGGGGAATTCCATGGGTGAGTACATGTCGTACTCAGCAAGTTTGGAAAGTATGACATGTAGCTGATACGAACGACGAATATAATAAAGAATATGTGTTGAAAAGTACATTAAAACATTTGAAACATTATATATTATATGTATGTGAAGTAAAACCATCATAACCATAATTATTAACATAGTACCAGTCCATATTCCATATCCATCACCATTATACCAGATTTCACCATTACCATTAACCATACCCAATACCATAATCCAATCCATATTTAGCCATAACCATATTATCAACCATAACCAGTACCAAACCATCCCAAATCCCAAGTTTCCATCTAAGCATATGAGGGTTCAGGTTGCTCATAACCGGGAGCACGACTATCATGATAGTTTTTATTACTCTGCAGAGTTACGTGGTTGTGATTTCATCACCTTTCGATGACTAGAACATCTATTATGCCGTCTCACACTTCCGTCGGTGTGTGTCCAAGAGATCACAAAATAGCCTTTACAAAGGAACTACTAGCATGTACGGACCCACTAAGGTTTCACCGATGGTGATGTCTCCAACTGATCACATCTTCAACCAAGGGCCCCCTCTTGTGCCATTCGGATCCTAGGGAGTCCCGTCAACCATATCCAAACCCAATCCATCTCCTCTTCCCCCTGTGTGCCAAATGATTTGTGCAATACTAGCAAAATCATAATTAATCAGCTATGTCGCACCCATACTTGGCCTCGTGATGGCACTAAAATCCTGGATGGTCGCTCTACGAACCGGTCCATAGATCTAAAGCAAGCAAGCCACCATAACATCAAACCTGTCCACATACCATGCTTGCTTAGGTCTTCCATTACCATATCACATTAACCAGTTCATATTAACCATAACCGCATTAATCCAAATTAATTAAGCGAAGCAAAAAGGTAAAAATCCCTTCCCGACTCTCTACCATGTATTCCAGGTGAAAAGGGTGGTTAAATAAAGCTCGTAAACTTCCTTTCTTAGGGATTCTCATCAAATTGACACAAGCATGCAATTTTGAAAACAAAACATTTATTGTCAAAATAGGATCAATATGTTCAAGGACACTTGCCTTGCTCTTGGGATTGGTTTGGGTCAAAGTCTTCAAATTCCTAGTGCTAGAGGTCCTCTGCAACATCCTCTAGCGCAAAACTGACTAATCCGCGCAACGAACATACAAGACAAGAATCACAATCAATAAGTGCACATATATTACTCAATATGCCATGACATGCATTATTAATGCAAATGCGAAGCAAAACTAGTTAATGAGTTGTTAATGATGTTTACTAACTAGTTATAATAGCTTTTAACAAGTTTGGATGGGTTTGGAATTGGTTCAAATCAATTTAGAGTTAATTCAGTAGAAAACAGTCAGCAAATTCAGACAAGTCCGCTGTAGGGCCAGACTAGTCCGCCCTTTGCAGAAACAGTGAGCTAGGGTTTTCTTGATCGACGTGAATTTGGAGAAGCGGGGTTGAATTCATGTGAGAAAGAGGAAGTAGAAACTATACCAAGTGTTTAGAACTCCAATGAATCAACGGTTTTGGAGGCAACACTTGGATGTTGACGATATAGGTTTGATGAAGAACTTGAAGGTGAATTGTTGATGAAGAACGAAAACTTGATGGAGATCTTGATCACTTGATCCACTACAAGGATTCCACCCTGTTGCAATGATTGTACTGCAATGAATATTAAATCATTGCAGTAAGCTTGGTCTTTTTCCACGATTCACTAATTTGTGGCATTAGCATCTATTACCATAGAACACAATCATTGCATTAGGAATTGTTACCACGATTCACTAGTCCGTGGAATTAGGATCTATCACCACGATGTTATTGCCAAGATTCACTAGTTTGTGGCATTAGCATCTATCGCCACGGAACACGATCGTTGCATTAGCATCTGTTGCTATGATTCAATAGTTCGTGGTATTAGGATCTATCGCCACGAATATGTTGCCACGATTCACTAGTTCGTGGCATTATCATCTATCACCACAAGACACAATCATTGCATTAGGATCTGTTGCCACGATTCACTAGTTCGTGGGTAGCATCTATCGCCATGGAACATGATCGTTGCATTAGGATTTGTTGCCACAATTCACTAGTTCGTGGTGTTAGCATCTATCGCCATAGAACACAATCGTTGCATTAGGAACTTTTGCCACGCTTCATCAGTTCATGGCGATAGGATCTATCACCACAAAACACAATCGTTGCATTAGGATCTATTGCCACGAAATACCTGTTCGTGTCGTTAGAATCTATCGCCACGAAACAGAATCGTTGCATTACGAACTTTTTCATGATTCACCAGTTCGTGATGTTAGGATCTATCGCCACGAAACACGATCGTTGCATTAGGAACTTTTGTCACGCTTCACCAGTTCGTAGCGTTAGGATCTATCGCCACAGAACAGAATCATTGCATTAGGATATGTTGCCATGATTCACCACTTCGTGGCGTTAGGATCTATCACAATGAAACACAAACGTTGCATTAGGAACTTTTGCCACAATTCACCAGTTCGTGGCGATAGGATCTACCGCCATGAAACATAGTCGTTGCATTAGGATCTGTTGCCCCGAATTACCGGTTTGTGGCGTTAGGATCTACCGCCATGGAACAAAATCATTGCATTAGGAACTTATGCCATGATTCACCAGTTTGTGGCATTAGGATCTATCACCACAAAACATGATCATTGCATTCGGAACTTTTGCCATGCTTCACCAGTTCGTGGCGTTAGGATCTATCGCCACGGAACATAATCGTTGCATTAGGATCAATTGCCACGATTCACCAATTCGTGGCATTAGGATATATCGCCACGAAAACACAATCGTTGCGTTAGAAACTTTTGCCATGATTCACCAGTTCGTGGTGATAGGATCTATCGCCACGAAACACAATCGTTGCATTAGGATTTTTGCCATAAATTACTAGTTCGTGGTGTTAGGGTCTATCTCCACGAAACACAATTGTTGCATTCGGAACTTTTTCCATGATTCACCAGCTCGTGGTGTTAGGATCTATCGCCACAGAACAAAATCGTTGCATTACAAACTTTTGCCACGATTCACCAGTTCGTGGTGGATTTATATTCATGGAACACAATCGTTGCATTCGGAACTTTTGCCACATTTAACCACGATTCAATATCGACTTGCTTCTAAGCTTGCTGCGAAATAGAATAGCGGCTTCTGTCTTTTACAACAAAATCAACTAGTTCACGTATAGCTAGCTCACACAATACTTATATAAAAAAAGCATCATCTTCGCTGTCCCACCCCCAATATTGGAGGTACAATACCGTCATTGATATATGTGTCATTGTTGACGTCGTCGTCATCTTCAATTTCTGATGGAACTCTATGTGTCTCAAATTGATCACATGTTCTCATTTGAAGATCGGAAGCATCACCGGTTGCTCCCTCAATGTCATTCCTATCCCATGCGGTCCTATCCTCATTTATATCAGTAAGTCATCGATCATCAAATGTCTCAGCCTCCATCATCTCAATGACATTATTTTCACTATCTTCAGGGGGCATGGCAAAAAGGTTTCATGGCTTCATTTTAACAACTGTAGCCCATTTAGGTTGCTTCACACTTTGAACATAAAAAACTTGCTCTGCTTGGGTGGCTAGAATGTAAGGCTCATACTTAAATTGAGAAAGAGTAGTGTCAACATCTATCATTCTGTATCGATCCATTTTGTAGCTTCTGCTTTGGCTCTAACCAGAACGAGGCCGATCAAACCAGTCACATTCAAATAACAGAACCTCTTTATTTTTTTTCAAAATCAACAGATATCATTTTCTTGATTACTCCATACCACTCATGATCATCACCCCGAACAACAACACCACTGTTTTGCATCCGTAAATCTTTTTCCACCTCTGTTGTTTGAAAGAAGAAGCCATTTATGAATGATCGACTAAAAAAATGTGCCCGACGATCAGGTCCTCTAGATAATGCATACAAATAATCGGTTACTTTGCCTTCTTTGTGTAATGTCGTAATCTGTACACATTAGTATAAAAAGGGTCATCGATAAACCAACTTCATAACACATATTTGTTCATAATTTCATCAAAGTAAAAACTTGCATGTACTTACTCGTTTCTGAAACCAATAAACAAACTCAACTCTATGGCGTTTTTCAATATCACGAGAATGAATCTTTTTCAGCTCCTCAAAATTCTCACTGTAAAGGGTACGAAGTTAAATTAGCCGTCTACAATAAGCATGATCCAATATAGTATAGAACATCTGAGTTATACGTACTTGATCCATGGAGCGACCTCTTCAACATTAGAAATAATATAATGCCTGATGTTATGTAGTTACAACATAGTAAGTTGGCCCCATTTAAACCATTTTTTATAATTATCAACTTTTGTATATATATTAGTCTCGAGAGAAGGTTCATTCCTAGCTGCATCTTCATGACGGTTTGGCCTATTAAGCTTGGTGCTAATGTTATCCAAAAACTGACTATAAAAAGTCATACACTCTTCCATAATATATCCCTCAGCTATAGAACCCTCTGGTCTGTTACGTGCATACCTCTTCAATGTACCAAGGTACCACTCAATTGGATACATCCATCTGAAAGAAACAGGTCCACCTAAGTGAGCTTCTTCGGCAAGATGGATTGGAAGATGTACCATGATATCAAAGAAGACAGGATGAAGCAACATCTCAAGCTTACAAATTGTTTTCGGAAATTGTTTGATCATCTTATCCAAATCTTGTTCCGCCAATTCTTTAGAACAAATTCCATAAAAGAATCTGCTAAACTCAATTAAAGGTGCAATAACATTTTCAGGCAATATGTCACGTATTGCAATAGGAAGGAGCTTCTGAAATATAATATGGCAGTCATGAGTTCTTAGACCTGATACCTTACGTGTTGTTATGTCAACACATCTCCCAAAAACTTGCACAAGGTGGTCTTCTGATCTTTATGCAAGGTATATGATGCCGATGGACAATCATACTTCCCTTTCATACCCACCGGATGTTGCTTTGGCCGTATACCCATTTCCTGCATATCAAGACGAGCTTGTAGACTATCTTCCGTTTTACCATCCATATTAAGCAATGTCCCCAATATGCTATCACAAATGTTTTTCTCAATGTGCATGACATCCAAGTTATGCCTTATTAGCAATGTCTTCCAATACGAGAGCGGAAAAATATACTTTTCTTCTTCCAACTATGCCACCTATCTTCCTCAATGCGCTTTCTCTTATTACTTGTCTGTCCAAAACTCACTTTATCAAAAGGCTCATATTGTTTGAGTACTTCGTGACCAGAGAGTGATGTTGGAGCCTCTCTATTCTCTATCTTGTTGTTGAAAGAAGCTATGTATCAACGCCACCTGTGATACTGAGGTAGGAAACGACGATGACCCATGTAGCGATACTTTCATCCATGTTTCAACCACAAGACGTCAGTGTTTACATGGCAGTATGGACATGGTAGCTTACCTTTTGTGCTCCATCCACATAGCATTGCATATGCTGGAAAATCATTAATTGTCCATGATATAGAAGCTCGCATGAGAAATGTCTCTTTCTTTGAATCGTCATATGTTTCAACACCATCAGACCATAATTTCAGTAGCTTATCAATCAAAGGCTGCAGATACACATCAATGTTGTTTCCAAGTGACGTTGGCCCAGCAATTATCATTGACATCAACCAATAAGGCTGCTTCATACACAACCAAGGTGGTAGATTATAAGGGATTGGAATCACATGCCATGTACTATAAGAAACATTCATTACTCCAAAAGGATTGAAACCATCAAATGCTAGCCAAAGTCTTATGTTGCAAGGATCGGATGAGAAATTTGGGTAAATGCTATCAAAATGCTTCCATGCTTTTGAATCTGCAGGATGTAATATTCCATCATCAATACGTTCTTCTTTGTGCTAGCGCATGTTTGATGCCGTTGATTCTGCCATATAAAACCTTTGAAGATGGGGAATAACCGGGAAGTATCAGAGAATATTTCGTGCTACAAGCTTATTGGATTTTCCACAAGGTAAAGCCTCTCTTGCATCCCCATCAGTGCTATTTTTTCATCTTAATTCACCACATTTTGGGCATCGATCCAGCAGAGAGTCCTTTTGAAATAACACACAGTCATTGACACATGCATCGATCTTTCGTAGTTTAGCCCGAGGTCACGAACAACCTTCCGAACTTTATCAAATGTATTAGGAATGCAATGGCCCACTGGAAGCACATATGAGAATAGTTGAAGGATCAACTCACACGCTTTTTTGCTCAAACCAGTTAAACACTTTATCTGGTACAACCTGACAATGAAGGATAATTGGGTCACCTTGTCACAACCTGGATACAACTCCTTTTTGGCATCATTTAATAAATCATAGAATGCCTTTGCACACCCAGTTGTCTCGTGCTGGTTTATAGCATTTTCTGGATCATCAACACCTGCTAAAGTACGACCATTTTTTGTGCCTCTAAGTAGACTGAACAACATATTTTCCATAGCAGCATCATCAAAAATTATCTCCTCATAATTTGTTGATTGTTCAGCAATATTTTTCTCAACTCATTTTTCTCCATGGTGTACCCAACAAGTATAATCAAATGACATCCCATTATGAAGCAAGTGAAGATGAACTTCCTTGCGAGTCCCGTAGCAAATATTATGACATCTCGTGCAAGGACAAGGCTTAGTTTCTTCTTAACGAGTGCCCTACAATGATAAATTTAAAAATGACTTCATTCCATCTTGCCACTCCTTCATACGCCTGTCTTTTCCCATCCATGTCTTATCTTCTGACATCGCTTCCTACAATTCAATCAGCATATACTTAAGAGGATAGAACTACAATAACAATATGTGAGCAATTTCTTCCAAGAGCGTGGTGGCCGGCGGATGCTCCTCCAAGATCGTGGCGACCGATGGATGCTCCTCCAAGAGCGTGGCAGCCGGCAGATGCTCCTCCAAGAGTGAGGCGGCCGACGAATGCTCCTCCAAGCGCATTTTGTACAATCGGGAGAGGGGCCATTGTGGATCGAAGGGTCACACGGGCAGGCAGCCAAGAAAAAGCATACGTGAAGCTATCAGAGGAGGCCCAACACTGCGCTAGGCCGCTTGTTATTCGTGGGCTAAAACTGCGCTGAGTCACATTGTAGTTGTGGGCCGAAACTGCATTGGGACACTTGGTGTTCATCCCCATGATGCGTAGCCCATCTACGGGCGCACGTCTGGCTATGGAAATTTGTTATCTAAATAAGTTAATGTAGCAATGCGGGTGGTATTCCGATCAAAATAAAGCATACGCATAAAGTCTCTTGAACTACAGTAACAACGTGATATAAACGAGGATTAAATACTACAGTAGATATAAACATTGACGGAACCAAGCAGTAGTGTTCAACACACCATTCCAGGCAACAACTAATTGATAGATCTAGCTGTTACATAATCCCCAATAAACACAAAACAAACTAATCGGCACATCTAGTCCGTAGCACTTCCCTTCAAGCAGTGGTTGCTACCTGTTGCATTTTCCTGTTAGTATTGTATACTTCGTACTTTACAAACCGCTTTGCAGGCCCCGCTATAGGCGATCTCCTCTTGCACCTCCACCAGCCAAAGTACAGTACCGACCACTTTAGAGGCTACCGGCAATGTGGAGAGTCGTTCATTAATAGAGAATACAAATAGAACAGATAGTTCACTAAACAAACAGATAGAAAACAAAATAATAGTTGGAATAGACGAACAAAATTGAGTTTATAAACATAAATCATTACTACAAACCAAGAAAAATGACATCATGAAACAAGAAAAAGAACATCACATAACCTTATAAGTCTTTTATATATAGCCCATACCGGATGACACCACACGATAGAATGTGAAATGCTCGTGTCTAATCCTATAGTCTTCACTACAGAAGACCCTGTAGCTACTCCACCCTTGCTTCCCGCAGCCGTACACGGGTCAACCTCCTTGTTGGGCAGTGACGCCAGCGGCAGTCTCGGAGGCGAGCACGGATGCGCCCACGTCAGATTACGGATTTCATCCAGGGATTGAATCCGACACCGCCTGCGCTCATTGTTGGTCATCATGATGGCGACAGACCCAGTCGCTTTATCATCGACATCGACCTTGCCTTCGACGTGCCAGGTATACTCGACGCAATCGCGGGCCCCACGGTCGGCGTCGTAGCGGAGGAGGCCAAGGATGTAGGCCGCCTCCATGTGGGCGGCCCTGGCCGCTCGGGCGAGAAACTAGGCGCCCTGCTGTGCGCGATCGACCACGAAGACGAGCTTGGGACTGGTGATGTAGCATGCATGAGGGTGGCTGACGATGGCCAGGTTCTCCACAAGGGCTTTGTACTGCCCCGGGTCGCGCCACATCCTCCGGGTCACCCGCTCCAGCGCCACGTGCCTGCCCACAGCTCCATCCCGGCACACCGCATGCATGGCCTTGCAGGTGGCACACATACTGGAGAGGTCATCCAAAGTTTGCAAGGATCTTTCGGAGACGCGCCCCATGATCTCGACCACAATATCGTGCGTGAACGGCAACTCCATAAGCTTTGGCGTCATCGTGCTGCGAAGGGAACCAATGAGGGTGCGCGCGGCGAAGACAAAGAGAAAGCTAGAGTACGTGCAGAAAAGACGGTGCTGTGTCTATAGAGTAAGCGTGAAGAAGACGATGGAGATATTATATAAAGACACACGCCATTTTCTTCTCCGCGCGTACTGATGGGGGTCACACGTAGTGATGGTTCGGCTTCCGGCGGTGGCAGATTCCATATCCTCTGCAGCACTGCAGGTGCATTAAGGGTGGCTGACATGTGAACCCTCAGCCTATGGGACCCACGCCTCTTGCATGCACTGATGGGATGCGCGAAGTAATGGAACCGCTCTGTTTTCAACATCAGCACAATAATAATATCCTGTCATCAATAGAGATACCATACTATGTTTGACAGTAATCTGCGCTAAACATTTCCTATTTTACAGTTCGGTTCTCCACGCTCTTTCACCTTAATTCGTACGTACGTACTACCTATCTTTTTCTAAAATTTTTCTCGTCCTTTCTTTTCTTTTCCCTCTGTTTATTGTCTCCACTTTTCATTCCAATCGTCGCTAATCGACAGAACTAGCTGTTACATAATCCCCAATAAACACAAAATAAACTAGTCGGCACATCTAGTCCGCAGCACTTCCCTTCAAGCAGTGGTACTAACTTCTAGCCGCGTATAGGAGTAGTGGTAGTGATTACACCTCGTATAGGAGCATAGGGCCAGTGGTACGTTGGAGTTCTACCTATCTTTTTCTAACATTTTTCTCATCCTTTCTTTCCTTTTCTATGTGTTCATTGTCTCCTCTATTTTTTCCAGTCATCCCTACCTGTTAGTATTGTATACTACTTTACAGATCGCTTTGCAGGCTCCACTGTGGGCAATCTCCTGGCACCTCCATCGGCTAAAGGATTGTACAGGCCACTTTAGAGGCCACTGGCGATGTGGAGGGTCATTCATTAACAGAAATATAGATAGAATGGATAGTTCACTAAATAACAGATAGAAAACAAAATAACAGATGGAACAGACGAACAACATTGAGTTCATTATCATAAAACATTACTCCCTCCTTCCTATATTACTTGTTGTTTTTAGAACAAGTTTTTTAGTTCATATTTGAACTAGAAAACTTATCCTAATTATTAACGACAATTAATATGGGAAGGAGGAGGTACAAAACATGGAAAACAACATCACGAAACAAGAAAAATAAAACATCACAAAAACAAGAAGAGAAAAACATCACGACTAGATTAATCTTTGTCAAAACATTTCCTGTTTTAAAGTTGGGTTCCACTAGAATGTAATCAGATGTTTGGTGCAATCGTGCAATCAACCGTCTTCAACTGTTGGTTTGATCTACATTACGGTTAGTGAAAATATTTTATTTAAACCTCTCCACCAGGTGGAGGGGTGGTGGTGGTGGTGGAAGGGGTTAAATGAAAAGATGTAATAACCATAAAATGTAGATCCAACGGATGAACTCTTCAAGCTTGAGCTCCAAGCTCAAGCTTGGCTCGTTTAGAATTGGCATAATACTCAACTTCATCTTCAAACTTTCAATCAAAACTCAGTTTGGTCCTTGAACTTTCAAATGGGTCAATTATTTAGTCCATCACCTTCAAACAACCATTTCACTTTCATCCTTAGTCTGAATTGGACATCCACATTGGCATGCAACATAAGCTATATCATCTACCCCGGTATATCATAAATGAGGTATGCATGTTAGTTAATCATACAAACGTACATATCATAGATGGATATGCGTGTTAGTTTTCTACAACATGACCGAGAGCTTTTCTATGTCTAACATGCATGCACCCCAAACATGATCAACCAATACGTACGTGTTTTGTCTTTTTGCTGATGGATATCGTCAGAGTTTGAGGCCTTGTCCACGCATGCTACATCCCAACGATGCATGATCAACGAGCCTACAACTCTACACGATATCCAATATCAAAAAGAGAAATTACACGGACTATATAATTCACATCGACATGAAACATACATGATCAAGGTCTTTCATACTCTGCTAGTTGTCCATGCACATGCTATATGCCCAAAACATGATCATCGAGCCTCAAACAATAATATATAAGAGAAAATTAAGACGTGAACGACACATGCGAGCATAATTGCATTATTTGTCATGATGATCATGTAGGCTTTGTTTGGGTAACTATGTCCATGGCTGTGAAATGGTTGCAATCACATACAATTACCACGAAGGTGAAATCATTGCAATAGCATGATATTTGTTGCAATACGTTAAATCATCACAATACGCTAAATCGTTGTAATAGCATAGTATTTGCCATGAATATGAAATCATTGCAATATCGTATTATTTGCCACGATCGTGAACTCATTGCAATACCGTACTATTCGTTGAAATATGTTAAATCGTCGCAATACGTGAAATCATTGCAATAGCACACTATTTGTCACCGGTGTAAATCGTTGCAATACCATACTATTTGCCACGGATGTCAAGGTGTTGCAATAGCCTATCGCCACGGGAATCATTACAACGATTAGTAAACACTATCGCCACGCTCTTTTTGTTGCAACAGTGACCTATTGCGATGAAAAATAACCTATCGCGATGAATTTTTTCATTGCGATAAACTAGAATCCTTGCAGTGATCATCTTTCATTTCCTCTTCTTCTTCTTGCTTGGGTTCTCCTTCTCCCTCCTTGGCAGCGGCTATCCACGAACTAGGGTTTGGATGTGTTTCAAAAGTTGCAAAGAGATGCAAAGTTAAGAGGTGGGGTTGTTTATATAGAGGTGGAGGGCTAGGGTTTGATGGATTTTGAGTTTGGAGTGGGTTGAGGCCAGTGTGAGGTCCCACATGGGCTCCAAAAAGAGTTACACATGATGTCTTAGGACCACTTAAGGTAAAACTCAAAAACACGTCGTGAAACAAAAGATCAACTTGGAATCGCAACCACTGGACAAGTACGCAAAAGGCCGGACTAGTCCGAAGTAAGCCAGAGAGATATCAGACAAGTCAGGGCTAAATAGGACAAGTCCGAGCTTGGTTAGAGGAAAATCAGACAAGTCTTGCCAAAACCGGACAAGTCCGATTTTAGTCAGAGGTAAAATAGACAACTCCGCTAGATGTCAGACAAGTCTGGACAAGTCTATTGACTTGGCGAAATTTCAAGGAATTAGAATATCGGACTAGTCCGCAAAGGACCGAACAAGCTCGAAATAGGTCAGAGAGAAATCGGAATAATCCACACGAAAACGGACACGTCTGATGGAGGTCAGAGAGAAATAGGACTAGCCCGCACCAAAATCAGACTAGTTCGCACTTCCCAGAGTTTTTGAGTGCGTTTTTGCTTCTAATTCATTTTAAACTCATTTCTTTTTATGTGGATTAATGTTAAACATGTATATTAACTTATGCAATGCATGAAAATGAAAATGAGGATGTTACAGTTGATGCTCGCAAAGCTTCAAACATGCATCAGCGACAGCATGGGCCTTCAATGCCTTCACCTCGGGCTCCTTGTTCCTGGCGTCGACCAGTTTTACCAAGTGCCGCTCCTTCGCAAGCTGATCCCAGTCTTGGACAAAAGCAGTCTGCGTCTGGTGCAAGATAGTATGGGCTGCGGCAACAGCATTGGCGAGAGGGATCGGCGTGACCGTTGCCACGGACGGCTGCCTCTCTACCCCTTCTGCCGACTCCGCATCAGACACCAATGCGTAAGGACCAGATGACTCCCCGACTGGAGCTCCACCAACCACCTCATCGCTGCCCGGTGCTGAAGTCCACTCCTACGCTGCAATAGCATTGTCGGCCATCGGTGGCGAGTCGCCATCTTGCGCTAATGACATCAAGCATCGGCGCCGCATAAACGGCGGGCGGGTCAGCTCGGCCAAGGGAAGCCGCCACGACCAAGGCAGCTGCCTCCTCGCCTGGCACCTCCTTGCTTGGCACCTCCTCGCCTGGCACCACCTCTACCCCATCTGCCTCGACTGATGGAGGTGCAGAGACATCAACATCACCGAAGGCCGGAGGACCTTCGGGCACAGGATGCGGCGCGGTAGACCCCGTTTTAGCTCCGGAAAAAGTAGGGGCTACCAAGCCCATCCCTGGAAGCACCAAGGGCACCAAGTCGGCTGACGATGCCCTAAAAAGCCAAGATAAAACTCTATCAGAGTGAAGAAGAAAAGAAGAGAAATAGAAGGGGAAGAAGCTGTGGCTTACCGGCGGGTCGGAACGCTCTGTTGACCCTGGCCTCCCACCCCACGAGGTAGATCGAGGTCGCCAGGACCTGATGACAAGGCTGGTGCCGCCGTCTCTGGCACCGGCTCTTGGTCCACCCGCTTCTGCACGGTCACCTATGCAAACTCCTCTACGCCTCCTCTAGAACCAGAGCCGCCACTGGAATCAGAAACCAAGTCGACAACTGGAATCAGGATAACACCACTTGTCATGCCATAAATCGACTATATCTTCATCGGTTGATCAAGAAAACTTCATATGAACTACTCACAGGTAACAAGCCGAATATTTCATATTTTTGAGTCTTTGGTTCAAAATGTGATATTTTAAACAGTAAGCCTAGGGCTTCGAAGTCCAATGAAGGTTTCTTACTTGGCTATGATTCGAACTCCTACGCCTATCATGTCTTCAACAAGGCCTTCAAACATTGCATAAATTAAATTTTGAATATGAAGTTAGAAATAATATGAAGAAATTATTTTTATAAAAGAAAAAAATATATGCATCTCATCTTGCATTTGCATTCATCCTTAGATATTAAAATCTATTTACCAAAACAATTGAATAAAAAATAATTAAATTGGTACAACAAATATGGGATAAAAGAAAAAAACCTAAAAGAATTAGAAATAAAGAAGCAAGTAAAAATTGAGGCAGGCACCGTATTAGTCCGGAAAACAACGAACTAGTCCGAATACCCTCACCAGACAACAACGTCCGGTACAATATCAGATTAGTCCGATATGCACAGACTTAATCAAACTTCCCCCAGCACGGACTTGTCCGGTATTAAACGGACTAGTCCGGTACCGTACAATTTGGTGTATTTTAACAATTGACCACACCATATACATAAATTATAAACATAAGTCAACCACTAGCCTGATCGCAGACCGCACAAAAAGCCTTGTCGCAAGCAAAATAAAAATAAACCAACAAAGAAATAATTAATAACAATTAATTAAGTTAATAAATAAATAATCAGTAAATAATATGAAAACAAAACAAACAAAGAGGATAAAAAAAATGAATAAAAGGTCAAGCGTGGCCACAAGGCCTAGCCGCACCAACAAAAAAAGGGAAGAAACCACCGCAGGGAAAAAAATATAAAAGAAAAAAGAAAAAAACACAAAAGTCAACCAGGCTGAAGCTCTGCCGCAGGCCAAAAGCCTGGCCACAAACTTTGCCGCACAAAAAAAAAACACAACCGGGGCCAGCCCCATCTGACACGGAACAAAGTCCAGTAGGGGCCCCACCGACCGCTCCTGCTGCTACGCATCCGATTGGGATTCTCTCTCGTGAGCCTGCCCTGCCACGCAAACCACCGCCTCCGATCGGGACCCTGCCAATAGGAGCCCGTGCGCACGTTGCCACGCTCCCATCACCTATAAAAGGCATCGAGCTCCTCCCGTAGCTACCCTGCCCGTGTATTGAAGAAAAAGAAAAAGCTAGGCATCACAGCCGCCAAGAACAAAGGAGGTGCAAAGGGGTAGCCGCCATACAAAGAGAAGGAAGAGAAGAGAGGAAGAAGAAGAAAAAGTGGAGGGTGCCGTCATCCGCCGCAGATCGTCACGTCGCCGTCGTCGTGCTGTCAGAGGATCGCATCTCCATCTATTTCGTCTACGTCATGTCGCTGTCATCTTCATCAACGAAACTCATAATATCGAAGACACACGTCGCGCCGCCCTCCACGACCGTCCAGACCAGATGCACGGACGGTAGGTATTACAATCTAGATCTAGACTATTAATTTGGTTCTAGTACTTGGATTAAATCACGTGTAGGATGTGTTTTTTTTTTGAGCGACCTTTAATCATCGTTAAACAATTAAATCACTTCGAACTCACAAGTTTGATTAAATCATGCAACATCTAATAGGTTATTCTAGATTTACTAAATATTATATTTTCAGTATTATTTAATCTGTTTTTCAGATTTAATAAATAAGATTAAATTCTAGTTAATTCATAAAGTAACAAAATAAATCTAGAAAAATTCTTAAAATTTTAGAATAAATTCTAGTAAGTTACTGATATTATTTTCAGCATATTTAATGTTCTGTAATAAATATTTTTCCTCTGAATTTATTTTAGTTAATTCAAAACTTGCTCAAATAAATAGTAAATCATTAGGGAAAATTATTTAAAAGCTGTAGAAAATTCAGAATAAATTATAGAAAGTGTTTTATGATATTTTCAACCTAATTCTTACTCTAGGATAATTATTTTAATTCTGATTTAATAGTGATTTATCCGAAAACTTGCTTATATAATATGTAATATATATGAAACCCATGTAGTAAGCTATTAATCAACATAACAAATTATTCACGTCCATTCATGTCATTGCATATTTGTTAGTGTTGATTGGAATGCATTTATTGTGTATGTTGCTTGTGTATGTGCTTGATTGCGAATAGACGGGTACACTCAAGAGGTTACGATAGAGAAGCGAATATGCGAGGAGCTTCATGTACAAGACGTTGAGTTGCTTGACCATCGAACTGCGGAGTATAAGGCAAGTGTCCTTGACCATATTGATCCTGTTTTTAAAATAAATGTTTGTTTGCAAACTGCATGCTTGTGTCAATTCGATGGTAATCCTATGATAGGAAGTTTACTAGCTTTGTTGACCACCTTTGTCACCTGTGATATATGGTAGAGAGTCAGAATGGGATTTTTACCTTTTTGCTTCGCTTAATTAATTGGGATGGAAGAACAACTACACTACTTAATTTAATTATGCATTAATGAGATTGTGGTTAATACGAACTGGTTAAAATGACATAGTAATGGGTGATCTAAGCAAGCATGGTATGTGGATGGGTTGGAAGTTATGGTGGTTTGCTTGCTTTAGATCTAAGGATTGGTTCATGCGAGAATATGCCAGGATAACAGTGCCACCACAAAGCCAAGTATGGGTGCGGCGTAGCTGAATAATTAGGAGCGCTGCTAGTATTGTATGGACCATTGGGTGACGCGGGGAACAGGAGTCGAGGAGGGCTACCCTGGGATCCGCATGGCACACGAGGGGGCCCGTGGGTGGGAGAATGGAGATTCAAGCCTGCCGATGAAGCCTTAGTGGGCCCGTACATACTAGTAGTCCCTTTTGAAAGGCTATTTTGTGATTTATTTGCCGCACACCCATGGAAGTGTGATAATGCATAATGGAGGTTCTTAGTCACTGAAAGGTGATGAAATCACGAACATGTGGGTAAAGTGGTACAACCTCTGCAGAGTGTAAAACTATCATGGTAGCCGTGCTCCCGGTTAAGAGCGCCTGGATGACCTACATGATTAGAGGATTTTGGTATTGGGGTGGTTGGTTTATGGTTATGGGTTGGTAATGGTTATGGATGGTTTATGGCTTATGGTTATGGATATGAATTTGAGTTATGCTAACTGGACATGGATAATGCTGATGTTGGCAATAATTGGGTATGGTTGATATTATGTTAATATGATGGTTATGATGGGATTGTTTCACATAGACATAGTATAATGCTTTACAAATGTTTTAATGTACTTTTCAGCACTTAGCCATTATTATATTTGTCATTTGTATCAGCTACATGTCACATTTTCCCACACTTGCTGAGTACGACATGTACTCACCCTTGCAATCCCCCCCAACAGCTGCTAGAGATATTTTGAAGATCATCATGGAGAACTAGGTTGCGTACCGCTGTCGACTGCCTGTGGAGTTGGAGTCACCTCCGCTAGTTTTTTTCCGCTGCAATATAATCAAGGTATATTTATATTTGACATGGTTAAATTCTGATTTCCATTTGTGATGCATTTGTGTATGTGTAATGAACATCCTGGGCACACATACACTGAACTTGGTTCGTCTTTCAGAATCGGGTGTCACATTGAAGTAGCACGTGATGTAGTGTTCGATGAAACTAATGGCTCTCAAGAAAAGCAAGTTGATCAATGTGTGCTAGATCAAGAAGAAGCTCCATGTAAAGCATTAAGAATAATGGCATTGGGCGATGTTCGACCATAAGGCCACCTCCAAATGCAAATGAAGAATATGAACCACAAGTGGAGGAAAATGATCAAGGGGGAGATTCCACACAAGATCAACATCAAGGAGATCGAGATAATCAAAACATCAATGAGGGCAACCATCCAAGGGGGGGCGAAGAAGATGACGATAATGAGGATTCAAGACCACAAGTGCCATATCCAAGAGTACACCAAAGCATCCAAAGAGATCACCCTGTCGGCAACATAATCGGTGATATCGAAAAGGGAGTAATAACTCGATCTCACATAGCTAATTTTTGTGAGCACTATTCTTTTGTATCCTCTTTGGAACCATACAGGGTTGAGGATGCATTAAAAGATCTGGATTGGGTGATTGAGATGCAAGAAGAATTGAACAACCTGAAAAGGAATGAAGTGTGGGAGCTTGTTTAAAGACCCAAATCCAACGTCGTCAGCACTAAATAAGTCTTCCGCAACAAGCAAGACGAACATGGTGTGGTAACAAGGAACAAGGCACGACTTGTGGCCAAAGGGTACTCACAAGTCAAAGGATTGGATTTCGACGAGACTTTTGCTCCCGTAGCTGGGCTTGAATCAATTTGTATGTTACTTGCATATGCTACTCACCGTGATTTCAGGATTTATCAAATGGACGTTAAAAGCGCCTTCCTCAACTGACCGATGAAGGTGGAGGTATACGTGGAACAACCATCCGGTTTTGAAGATTAAGAGTACCTCGACCATGTGTACAAATCGCGTAAGGCTCTCTATGGCTTCAAACAAGCTCCTACAGCTTGTATGAGTGCCTTAGAGATTTTTTGACTGAAAATGGCTTCAAGATTGGTAAAGATGATTACACCTTGTTTACTAAACACTTTTACTATGATCTCTTCATTTGCCAAACTATGTTGATGATATTATATTTGGTTCAACTAACAAATCTTTTTGTCAAGAATTTAGTAAGATTATGACAGATAGATTTGAGATGTCCATGATAGGAGAGTTGATATACTTTCTGTGATTCCAAGTGAAGCAACAAAAGGACGATACGTTCATAAGCCAAATAAAGTACACTCAAGACATTCTCAAGAAGTTTGGAATGGACAAAGCAAAGCCCATAAAGACTCCCATGGCAAAAAATGGACACTTGGATCTCAATGAAGACGGACCAAACGTGGATCAAAAGGTATATCGCTCCATGATTGGATCCTTACTTTATTTATGTGCATCTAGGCCTGATATCATGTTGGGTGTATGTTTGTGTGCAAGATTTCAACCCAATCCCAAAGAATGTCATTTGACAGCCGTAAAAAGGATCTTGCGATATTTAGTTCATACACCCAACCTAGGCCTTTGGTATCCCAAAGGTTGAAAATTCAATCTCCTTGGATACTGTGATGCAGATAATGCCGGATGCAAAGCAGATAGAAAAAGTACCTCTGGTACTTGCCAATTCCAAGGTAGATCCCTAGTTTCTTGGTCCTCCAAGAAACAAAATTCCATTGCCTTATCCACGGCTGAAGCGGTGTATGTTGCGGCCGAGAGTTGTTGTGCACAACTCCTTTGGATGCGACAAACTCTAAGGGATTACGGTTACAATATGAGCCGTAGCCCACTCCTTTTTTATAATGAGAGTGCCATAAAAATTGCCCGTAACCCTATTGAGCACTCGAGAACCAAACACATAGAGATCCGGCATCACTTTTTGGGAGATCACTCAATGAAAGGAGAGATAGCCATTTCCCATGTCAACACTGAAAAACAACTAGCTGATATCTTCACCAAGCCACTTGATGAAAAATGCTTTTCTTAGCTTCGAAATGAACTAAATATCCTTGATGCTCGGAACGTGACTTGAAAACTTGCATACATGTATGCCATCTTCAAAATCATGTTGATTGTTTTGAAAAATCATCTCTCTCTATTTTTCTCCAAAAAACTACGTTAATTACTTGATCTTAGTGAATTATGGTCATAAATTGATTGTTGTATGTTTACTGATCATATTCATCAAGAATATTTGTGTGTTTTGCCCCCCATTTTCTTTTTAAGCACCTTCGAATATATACGAAAGGTCTATATATTTTTTTTGTCCAGGTGACCACGGACTAGTCCGCACATTGCAGACTAGTCCGCAAAGTGTCCGCTAGTCCGGACTAGTCCGGTCTGACCATGGACTAGTCCGATTTTTGACTCCATAATCCTAAGGCCGACACAAACCTAATCTTCTTTTATCTCACAACTACTCTCACAACCTCTCTCTTCACTCGAGTGCTCCCAAGGCAATTTTGCAAAATATCCATGAAATCCACTCATGTTTCGATGGGATTTTGTCTCCATTGCAAGGGGATCGAAGACCACGGACTAGTCCGCATCAACAACCTCCTCAATGCCTCAAATTGAAAGATTTGGTAAATTCATCTCCAAACCTTAGAATCTTTTATTTTCTTTGTTCTTGCTCAAAAAGCTTAGCACTTCTGGCCAATACATGCTCTAGTTATGTATTCCATTTACCCTAGAACACTTGCTTTGAGTAATCTAAAATTTCATCAAGTTAGGTTTTCAATAGCTGCATAACGGACAAGTCCGTTCTCAGGGCGGACAAGTCCGGTACTCCGCACTAGTCCGGCCCTGAACAACGGACACGTCTGGTATGCCCTGATCAAACCCTAACTTATATCAATTCAATGCAATTCCTTGTCATCCTTGCTTATTCATATACATTATATCTTCCTTGTTAGAATCATGTCGAACTCAAACGAAGATATTTCTGACTTCGAGGCCGAGATGGATCAACAAGTGTTGCCTTGTGTCTGGGAGTCTTGCTCCAACAAAAGACAAGAGCGTGTTGTCGAGCCTTCGCCTACTCCACCTAGGGTGCTTCGAAAGATTCCGACCAAGACACTAGCTTGCAGCGGGAAAGATGTGGTTGTTCCTAGTTCGGCGTCTCCACACCAAGCTAAGGAAAAGGCAAAGGAATTGCCGGTGGCCCGATTGGTCCCCTCAAGATGACAACTCCAAGATAGGGAAATAGGGACCCCTTGGAGGAGAAGCTCAACAGCAAAGGATGTGATGTAGCATGGAAGCTCAGGAACATCGATTAATATAGCAGTGGCAAGAAGGCAGCTGACCCAAGATTTTGGAGTCTCTTTCATGCAGACTACTACAGTGTCGTGTACCTTTAGATGAAGACTCCAATAGTGCACAACCAATGGATTGACTAGACCTACTTTGAATGGAAAAGCTACAATGCCTTTGAGGAGGTAATAGAGGCTGTAGAGAGACACAGCCTCAAGTACTTGCTCTCCTTCAGTTATAATTGGAATTATGAGGTCATCGCTCAATTCTTGAAACTTGCTACTTTGCCAGCGATAAAGAAGAGAGAGTGACTTGGATGACACATGGATCCAAGTACACAGTCACATATGATGAGTTTGCCAGGTTGCTACATCTAGAGGACACAGACAACAATGCGATTGTGATTCACAATCTTGGTTTCCTGGAGAAGGACAAGATGGACTTTCTCTATGATACTCGCCTCAAGTTCAATCCTCCCTCAAACAAGAACTTGAAGCCCTTCTTCGTTGTTCTCAATAGAGTGCTCCGAAAGACGATTGCTCCAAAGGGTGGAGATGCTGGGGTGTCCAAGATTACTTGAGAACCTTGATGAAAGTGATTAGCAGGAGGATAAAGCATGACATCTTTAACTACATCTGGAATGACATGGTAAACATCTTTTGCACCCCTAATTGCTCCTGTGGCTATGCACCGTATATCATGTTTATAATAGAGAAGGTCACAAGCATAAAATTTGTGAAGGATGTTGAGCATACAACTTTGAGGCCTTAGCAGCCGCCTCAAGTTGTTCATACAACTGCTCCATCCTCTGTTTGAAGTGAAGAGGCTCCTAGGAGAGCCCAAGGAGAGGAAATACCTCCATCTAGCCCAAGGGCCCCTCCATCTAGCAAAGGGTCCGCTAGTGGAATAATGAAGTACTTGGCAGCTATCATTGGCTCTTGCCGCATGACAGTGGTGAAGGTTCACAAGATGAAAAAGGCAAGAAAAGAGCAAATGAGACACATGAAGGACAATGTCAAAGCAATTTGTCAAAAAATGGAGATTGAGCCTATTGGATCTCCAATCATCTCAGAGGACTCTGCATCTGACTTCTCAGAGCTTCCTCCTCTCTCTCCCTCCGAGCTTGCTTACTTTGGCCATCGGGGCACGACGGGTGCTTCCTCTCCTTCTCCTCCTGATCCTGATGATGAAGATGATGAAAGGACTGATAGCACAGAGTGAGCCGGAGACGACGAGTAGATCCCTTCTCTTCCTTTTTGGTGCCTTGATGCTAAAGGGAGAGAGATTGAGGGGGAGTCTTAGGTTGTAGCTTTAGTTTGAGAGAGAGAGAGAGCTCTATTTGTGTTTTATTTGTTGCAACACTATCATTCTTTTGGGTTTGTAAAACTTTAATTAGGCTCTCTCATGCTTTTGGACATGTGTTGTGGAATGATGACTATGTTATGCTTATGATCAATGGTTTATGTTTAAAACTGCTATGTATGCTTGAGATTCTTGATGTTATTATGACCATGCTTTTTACCTCATTCACATCAATATTATTGCTCACACACATAGTTTTGCATCCCAGCATAAAGAGTGCACATATGTCTTATGTCCACATTGCCTAATTTTCTCAAAGCTCATATGTGCACACTTTATGAAAATTTGAATTTTTAACATATTTGTGTAAATCTCAATTGGTTGTCATCAATCACCAAAAAGGGGGAGATTGAAAGTGCATCTAGGCATCCCTTGTCGGTTTTGGTTGATTTATGACAAACAAATGAGATCATAACAAAATTGTTGAGATGAGCGAAGGTTTTAAAGAAGTTAGGAAGAAAGCGCAAAAAGGAATGAGAATGAGGATCTAAAGTTAAAAGAGCTCAAGAGATGAAAAGATTAAATTATTTTTTATGGAGTGCATCGGAGAAACACATCTAAAGAGCTCAAGTGAACAAATAATTCAATTCACTGCACAATTCACAGGAAAACTAAACTAGTCCGATATACACCGGACTAGTTCAATATCTCTCTGACTAAGATTGGACTAGTACCCCCTAGTACGGACTAGTCCTCAACATTTCACACTCGCACAGTACCGGACTAGTCTGATCTCTCTGTATTTGATCAATCTGTTAAGTGTTTCAGGGATCGACAAAGTTTCAAAAATCCTATTCACCCCCCTCTAGGCTACATTCACTCAAGTACTGTGAGTATGTTTCTCTCAAACAATGTGGACATCAACATCCTATTTTCTTACTTTTTCCAGACAAGTTACATGCTGCTGGAGAATCAGTAACAGTCACAAATAAAATGGCTTTGAGGCAAAAGTACTCATGCTTGTGGTCATCAGAGGCCTGCACTCCGTCGTTGTACCACAACTGCTTCATATCTTAAACCAGGGGCCTGAAATAAGTGTCGATGTCATTCCCAGGTTGTTGTGGCCCTGGTATCAGTCCAGACATCATAATATATTTCTGTTTATTGCATGACCAAGGAGGAAGGTTCAAAATTGTAAGCACAATTGGCCATGTGCTAGGTGTTCTACTGTTCAAAAAAGGATTCATGCCGTGAGTGCTCATTGCGATCCTAATATTCCTCGGATCAATGGCAAATTCAGGATTTTGTGAATCAATGTTTTGCCACTGTGTGGCATCAGCAGGATGTCTTATCATTCTAGCATCCTGCTTATGCTTCTCTTTGTGCCATCGCAACAATTCTGACCCCTTCTTGTTTGTAAACCAATGCTTCAAATGAGGAATGATAGGAAAGTACAAAAAACACCTTTTAGGCCCTCTTTTTCTTCTTTTGCAGTTCTCGTCATCACCGTCGTCTTTCCTACGATTGAATTTGTCAACTCCACAAATAGGGCATTTCTCGAGGTTTTTGTACTCAGGTCCATGATATAAAATACAATCATTCTTGCACGCGTGGATTTTCTCCACCTCCAAATCCAGTGGACTTATTATCTGATTTGCCTCATAAACTATCGTAGGGACTGTGTTGCCTTGGGGTAACATGCCCTTAAGGAGCGTCAACAATTCCATAAAACTACAATCACTCCATCCATTGCTCGCCTTCAACTGGAAAAGTTTTACCATCACAAACAGTCTGGTGTACTTAGCCGCACAACCATAATACAATTGTTTCTTGGAGTCTTCGATCATCTTCTTGTAGTTTGCAAGTTCACCATTACTTTACCATTCATCGTCACCATGTCTCTCGACATTGCGTACCATCTCCTCTATGTTATGCACCTGAAACTCAATGTCGTCATCCGTGAATCCTAATATATCTGGCTCGTTCACATCCTCGTCATGTCTTCTTTGACACTGGTACAGACCTCCCTCTCCAGATATGAATCTCTCATGTCTGCTTCATTAAGCCCCTTCTTCCCATGTTTGTTCCAACATCAATAATCCATCATGAATCCATGCGTGATCAAATGTGACCTCAACACTTCTTATGTGCAATATCTCTTCTCATTCTTGCAGTGTTTGCAAGGACAACAAATAGTCCCTCTAATGTTGTCCAATATGTCTTTCTTCGCGAAAGCGATAAATGCATCTACCATTTGGATATATTCATTACAAAGACGCGGCTCTACATCCAACTTTTCAATCCGATGACATATACATACAGAAAAAGAAGAGCTAAATGAAAGAAATTTGAAGCCACTGATAGTCAAGATCTAAAGGTAAAAAAATAGTAAGGAACATGAGAGGAGGAGAGGACTAACTCTTTGTTTTAATATCCACTGATAATCACCACAATACTTTTATAATGAAAGAGGGAAATAATATGGCAAGAACAGGGCAGATCTGGTAGCCACTTGTTCTGCCACAGTAGGGAGGTCGTAGAAGGGAACAAAAAATCGAGATGGACCAATATAAATCATGTTTCTCTATAGAGGGAATGGGAGATGATCCCTCTTCATCAACTGACGGAGATGCTCTAGACTAGTGGTTATGGGAGACATGCCTTATTCCATAGACGAGCTGCAACCAAACTCCGTCTAAGTTACCTAACAAATATGAGTCGCGCTTAATGAAAGCGCATCTCCCGTTTGTCAGAGAGGAGGGCGAGTGTAACACCCTCATTTTCATGCATCATTCCGTGCATCCATCATTAAACATTGTTAACATTAAGTCATATAAAAATGAGCAAGCTTAAAATGAATTAGAAGCAAAACCGCACTTCAAAATTTTGGGAAGTGTAGACTTGTCTGTTTTCGTGCGGACTAGTCCGGTTTTGACTTTGTACAGTTTCCGGACTTGTCCGGTCCATTACAGACTAGTCTGGTATTCCAATTCCTTGAATTTTTGCAATGTCTCTATACTTGTTTGGACTTATCCAATATCTGGTGGACTCGTCTGTTTTTCCTCTTTCTAAGATCGGACTTGTCCGATAATGTCCGGACTTATCCGATTTCTCTTTGACTAGCGATCAGACTGATGAGATCGTGCACACTAAAAATGCACATACAAACATGGTACAACATTTATTTGTTTGGGATCCTGGCTTGAGTGAATGTGCATGCGTATTTGATGAGGAACATGGAGATGGTTCACTATGTCATTCACCACCATGGCCTCCTCCTTTCATGAACACAAGAGGATTTGATGACATTGGACATATGGACCCACACATGAGAGAAGATGAACTTGAGTTGAGGAGGACTCCAATTCAAGAAGGGGGGATGATGAGGACATCACTCTTATAGATATACACAACACTCCATTGAACATACAAGATACAATCAATAGAGTTCACACACATGTGTTTTAAGTCCAGAGGTGAGCTCGTTCTTATATGCTTCTTTATATATTTTTTAGAATAGATTGCTACCTAATAATTTAATTGTGATTAGGATACATGGAGTGATTGAAGGAGTAATTGGAGGAAGGTTTAGGGGTGTGGAGGACCAGAGAATATGTTCAATGAAAATGGAAATCGACCCCAACTCAAAATCGTTTCCAACTCGGAGTCCAGGAGCAGTTCGCACTAAAACGGACGCCCAGAATGCATACGAACTCCGTTTTGAACGTTCTACATATGCCGGAAAGGGTAGAGGATAAAATTTGCAATGGAGCTGGTCCTATGTCAAAAATCCTTCGGATGTGATAGTAATTGTCGAAACAAAATCAAGTTTAGAATCTATCAGGGTGCTACGGCACTGTATTGGCCCATTGGGCATTGTATGAAGTCTACATCTCTTATTTTCGTGTCTTAGGGTTAGGTCACGACCCCAACACCCCCTTGGACATCCTCTCACCTATATATACTCTGTAGTAGCCATCATAAACAACTGAGTTTTGCTTAGATTAATCTGTTATACACATTTTTGCTGTTCATTGGTTTGTGAGACCCGAGCTTAGCAATTTAGGTTGGTTCTACCTTGTTCTTGCTTGTGTTCTCGGTTGCACTTGCAAGGATTAGCCTTCTTGGTGAGGTCAAGCGTGTGCAGCACGATTGATAATTAACGGAGCGGTGGTGTAGTGATTGCAGGGGTATTCGAGCTGCTCGAGTGGCACAGATCATCAACGTCGAGATCTCCACCTCAATCAACTTATCATTACCTTTCGGAAGATCGGGCCTAAACTACTTATCGCGGACTAGTCTGGCCTTGTGCGGACTTGTCCGATTATCGCGATTCCGAGTTGATCTTTTGTTCCACAACATGTTTTTGGGTTTCACCTTAAGTGGGCCTAAGCACGTCGTGTCTAACCCTTTTGGAGCCCATGTGGGACCCTACACCGGCCTTCGCCCTCTCTAAAACCGACCTCCATCAAACCTTAATCCTCCACCTCTATATAAACAATTGAATGTGGCCTAGAGGGGGGGGTGAATAGGCCTTTTTGAAAATTGTCAGATCCTGCAACACATAACAACCAGTTCAAAACCAGAGAAATCGGACTAGTCCGGTAAAGTGCGGACTAGTCCGGTGTATACGGACTAGATTGATTAGGTTTGATCGATTAACTTTGTTCTTCAATATATGCAGCGTAAGTATATGATTAAACAAAGTGTTACAAGGTTATGAATCAGGTTATATCACAATTCAAACTTATACTTGATATTTCAACGTAAAGTAATCAAGATCAATTTGTAACCCTAGATTGATATAATGTAAAGGACAATGAACACAAAAGAGGAACACGAGAGATTTATTTCGTGGTTCGGTTCCCACAGAAGCAACCTATGTCCACGTTGAGGAGTCCACAAAAGGACCGGGTCTTCTCCAACCCTACCCTCGTCGGATCGCCACGAAGGCCAATCCTCTTCCACTTATCTCAAAGGGGTGAATAACTGAATTCAAGGGGCCTTCTCACACGTTGAGAGCTCCCATGGATTACAACGCGAAATACCACCAAGAACACACTCAAAAGATTACAATTAAATCGCAAGACTGTGTTAGAGAATCAAACCAAGAGCTCAATGCGGTGTTGAATGTGTCTCTCCAATGAACTAGAGTGAATCCTCAAAGGATTGATCTTTGTTGCTCTTAATTTCGTTGAGAGATGTGGTTTTTGAGGCTCTTGGGAGGTGTGACGGCGCTAGGGTTCGAGAGTTGGTAAAATATGGCCGTACAACTCTATTTATATGGGTTTCTAATTATAAGTGACGTTTAGGGTTAAGAAAGATCGAACTAGTCCGTGGTGGTCACCGGACTAGTCCGGTGTGCTGTGTGTAGTAAACCCTAAGTGTCCCGAAATATCGGACTAGTCCGGTTCGGAACGGACTTGTTCGATTTCGCTACTGGAAATCTTCAGACTAGTTCGATAGTCATCGGACTTGTCCGGACATGTGCAACCCTAAGAGTATATGATGAAAAGCCCGCACTTGGAGGAATTGTCCAATTTAGTTCAGAGGAATTTTCTGAATAGTCCGTGCAAATATCAGACTTGTCCGATTTGGACCAGAAAGAATATCAGACTAGTCCGTTTGTGATCGGACTTGTCCGATTTTGTGTGACTTGTGAAGTGTTTTGAGGACTAGTCCGCACTGGGAAGGACTAGTCCGATTCTAGTCAGAGAGGATATTGGACTAGTCCGATGGATATTGGACTTGTCCGATTTTGTGCAGAGAGGATATCAGACTAGTCCGGTGTCTGTCGGACTAGTCCGGTCCTGTGTTACTTTGTGCAATGTGTGTGTTTAAATGTGATTGAGCTTTTGGGATGTGTTTTCTTAACACACTCCATACACAACGATCTACTATTCTTCTTCCTTGATCTCATTTCCACTTTGCTCCTCATTCTTCCTTCTTTTTGGCACTTTGCTCATTTTTCTATTAAAAACCTGCACTCATCTCACCAAAGAGATTAGGATCCCAATTGCTTGTCATAAATAATCCAAAACCCACAAGGGAGTCCTAGATGCACTTTCAATCTCCCCCTTTTTGGTGATTGATGACAACCAATTGAGATTTCACAAAATATGATAAAAATTGAGATTTTCATAAAGTATGCACATATGAGTCCAAATACAATAAGTAGTGAAAGCATAGTCCATATGTGCATTCTTTATGGTGGGATGCATAACTAAGTGCACTGAAACATTGAGAATGACATAATTGACATTAATCATCCAATAGCAAGCATATATGTCATTCTAGAGCAAAATCACAGTTTTCATAAATACTACTCAAAGGATCAAGTCATTGCATCACAGAACCATAATTAACTTAAGATCATTGTTAAAACTTTACAAGCCACAAAAGAGTCATAAGAAATATAGCATAGGACTCTCTCCTTGCAAACTACAGCTAAGACTAAGACTCCCCCTCAATCTCTCTGCCTTTGGCATCAAGACACCAAAAAGAGGAAGAGGAGGGTCCTAAGGTCTTCACTCTTTGCTGTCGGTCCTCTCATCATCGTCTTCATCATCTTCATCTTCAGCTTGATGAGGAGGAGGAGGAGGAGGAGGAGGTGCGGAGGTACTCCAGCCCCCAACGCCAAAGTAGGCAAGCTCGGAGGGGGTCAAGGGCCCGAGCTTGGTGAAATTAGAATCTGAGTTTTCAGAGATTATTGGAGACCCAATTGGCTCAATCTCCAGTTTCTAGCAAATTTGCTTCACATTTCCTTGATATACTTCATGTCCTCCTTTCTTTTCTTGTTGAGCTTATGGGCCTTCACTTCGTCCTTTTTTGCAGAAGGCAAAGATTGCAGTCAGATATTTGAGAATACCACTGGCTGAACCTTTTTGAGGGGCTGCACTAGAAGAAGGGGCAGCCCTAGCATCTTCTTGATCTTGTCGGTGCCTCGGGACTGCAGGCTGGCGAGGGAGCAGCCTGCACACTCGGCTTTTGAGGCATTTGAGGCCTCAAGGGGAGATGCTCCACATCTTTCACAAACTCAATCCCGGTGACTTTTTCAATCACAAACATGAGATAAGGAGCATATCCACAGGACCTGTTGGGAGTGCAGGATATGTTCACCATGTCATTCCAAATGTATTCTGCCACATCAAATGGGCGGTCCTTGCTTATGACCCTCATCAGAGTCCTAAGGTATCCTTGCACACTCCCAGCATCTCCATCCTTAGGAGCAATCGTCTTCCTCAAAACTCTGTTCAACACCACAAAGAATGGCTTCATATTTTTGGTGGAGGGAGGGTTGAACTTTGAGTTTGGCTCATATAGGAACTTCATCCTATCCTTGTCAATGACACCTATGTTGTGTATGACCAAGCAATCAGATCTTGTGGTGTCAAGGTGAAGCAGGTTAGCAAACTCTTCATGAGTAATACTGTACTTGGATCCATGGGTCATCCAAGTGACACTCTCCTCATCTTCACTAGAGAAGTGACAGGTTGCAAAGAACTGTGCAATCACTTCATCGTTCTAGTTATTCCTGAAAGCAAAAATATCTCTCAGTCCATGCCTCTCAATGGATCTCACTACCTCAGTGAATGGTGAGCAACCCTTCTCTCAAAATGTGCCCAGTCAATCCACTGACTGCGCACAACTGGTGTCTTCATTGGGAGATACATCGATATGTAGAAATCAACATGGAAGTTGCACCAAAATCTTCCATCAGCCGCTTGCTTCGGTCGGCCATACCAATCGATGCTTCTGAACTTGGCCGCCGAGTCACTGCCCTTCCCGTTGAACTTCTCTTCATTGGGGTCCCGGACCCCTTCCCTTGGAGCATGAAGTTTCAACGGGCCAACCGGACCTGTTGCTATCCCTTTGCCCTTGCCTTTTGCTAGGCAGGCACTTGCCGCGCTAGGGCCACCGCAGGTGGTAGCCCTAGAAGCAGGCACCTTGGAGGATGGCTTCTTAGCTAGCACTTTCCTCCAAGCCTGTGGAGGAGACTGAGCTGGCTTGGACGGTCTTTCTTGACGCTTCTTGCCAAGACCAGTCGAGGTCCGAGGTGCCACCTCGTTGTCCATCTCGGCCTCAAAGTCGAAGACATCATTGCCCGAGCTTGACGTGACCTGAGAATGAGTGGCTTGAATGATAATGAATGATACAAGGCATAGGTGTGAAAGGATAGCAATGAATTGCATTGAGGAATTTAAGAATCAGGTTTTGAGTTTCTGAAACATCGGACTTGTTCGGTGCACAGGCACGGACTAGTCCGGTGGACCGGACTTGTCCGTGCATGGACCGGACTAGTCTGGTGTTCATCCTCAAAAACCTAAGAGACTGAACAAAAGTTGATTCCTAATGCACAACAAGTGTAGCATACACATAATACATCAAGGAGGCATGTATATAGTGAAATATGCTAGGCTATTTGATCAACAATGAAGAAATTTGGAATTTCTAGGGTTTGAGGGAAAATTACCAGAAAGATTGCTTGAAACTTGGAGATGAGGGCGTTGAAGGCCGGACAAGTCCGCTAGCTTCAATCCTCAAGTGAACAAGCTTGATTTCCGCCCAAATGCGAAGCTTTTTGTTGGAGGGAGCAAGAAATCGCCTTGGGAGCTCGAGCACGAAGAGAGAGAGCGCGTGAGGCAAGAGTAGAGGTGAAGAAATTAGGGTTTGGTGGCGGCTAGGGTTATGGACACGAAAAATCGGACAAGTCCGGAGATAACCGGACTAGTCCAATCTTTTCCAAAGGCTATATCGGACTAGTCCGTTGAATACCGGACTAGTTCGGCCTAACCGGCACTCTACGGACCAGTCTGCACGGGCGGACTAGTCTGGGCAACCACGGACTAGTCCGTGGTCACCAGGCAAGAATTTTCTAGCCCATTCATATATATTTGATGGTTCATATTTAGAGAAAATAGAGGCAAAACACATCAAATAATCTTGATGAATATGATCAGTAAGCATACAACAATCAAGCAATGATCATAATTCATCAATATTTGGTAATTGACATAGTTTCTTCGGAGAAAAATGAGAGAGATGATTTTCACAATCCAATTCATACAGGTATGCAACATTTCAAGCAACACTCCGAGCATCAAGGATATTTAGTTCATTTCGGAGTTCACAAAAATGCTTTTCATCAAGTGGCTTGGTGAATATGTCGGCCAATTGCTTTCGAGTGTTGACATGTGAAATGGCTATGTCTCCTTTCATGGCATGATCTCTCAAAAAGTGGTGTCTTATGTCTATGTGTTTAGTTCTGGAGTGCTCAACTGGGTTGTGGGCAATTTTCATGGCACTTTCATTGTCACAAAGGAGTGAAATATGGTTCATATTGTAACCATAGTCCCTTAGAGTTTGTTGCATCCAAAGGAGTTGTGCACAACAACTCCCAGCTGCAACATACTCTGCTTCGGCTGTGTATAAGGCAATGTAATTTTGTTTCTTGGAGGACCAAGAAACTAAGGATCTCTCTAGGAATTGGCATGTACCGGAAGTGCTTTTTCTATCTACTTTGCACCCAACATAATCTGCATCGAAGTAACCAATGAGATTGAATTTTGAGGCTTTTGGGTACCAAAGACCAAGGTTGGGTGTATGAACCAAATATCTCAAGATCCTTTTTAAGGCTGTCAAGTGACATTCCTTAGGATTGGCTTGAAATCTTGCACACAAACATACACTCAACATAATATCTGGCCTAGATGCACATAAATAGAGTAGAGATCCAATCATGGAGCGATATACCTTTTGGTCAATGTTGGGTCAATCTTCATTGATCCAAGTGGCCATTCGTTGCCATGGGGGTTTTTATGGGCTTCGCATTGTCCATGCCAAACTTCTTAAGTATGTCCTGCGTGTACTTGGTTTGTCTTAGGAACGTCCCTTCCTTCTATTGCCGCACTTGGAATCCCAAGGAGTACTTTAATTCTCCCATCATTGACATTTCAAACCTGTCTATCATGATTATACTAAATTCTTCACAAAAAGATTGGTTAGTTGACCCAAAGATTATATCATCAACATAAATTTGACAAATAAAAAGATCATTATCAAATTTTTTTGTAAATAGTGTATAATCTACTTTGCCAATTTTAAAGCCATTTTCAATTAAGAAATCTCTAAGACACTCATACCAAGCTCTAGGAGCTTGTGTGAGGCCGTAGAGAGCCTTACGCAATTTAAATACGTGGTCGGGGAACTCTTTGTCTTCAAACCCAGGTGGTTGCTCCATGTACACCTCTTCTTTGATTGGTCCGTTGAGGAAGGCGCTTTTTCACATCCATTTGATACAGTTTGAAATCATGGTGAGTAGCATATGAAACTTCTAATAGATTCAATCCTAGCTACTGGAGCAAAGGTCTCATCGAAATCCAAATCTTTGACATGTGAATACCCTTTGGCCACAAGTCTTGCCTTGTTCCTTGTCACCACCCCGTGTTCATCTTGTTTGTTGCGGAAGACCCACTTGGTGCCGACGATGTTTGCATTGGGTCTTGCCACAAGTTCCCATACCTTGTTCCGCTTGAAGTTGTTCAATTCTTCTTGCATTGCCACCACCCAGTCCGGATCTTTCAATGCATCTTCAACCCTGCGTGGTTCCAAAAAGGATACAAACGAATAGTGCTCACAAAAGTTAGCTATGCGAGATCTAGTGGTTACTCCTTTTTGGATGTCACCGATTATATTTTCAATTGGGTGACCCCTTTGGATGCATTGGTGTACTCTCGGGTGTGGCACTTGAGGAGTTGTATCTTCATGATCATCTGCTTCTCCCCCTAAGTGATTTCCTTCGTTGACTTGTTGATTATCTTCGTATTCTTGTGGTTGATCTTGTGTTGAAGCTACCCCTTGATCGTTGGTCTCCTCTTGTGGTTCATCCTCCTCATGTACGTGTGGAGGTGGTTCTTGTGGTCAAACCTCACCTAGATCCATTCTTTTCAATGCTTGACAAGGAACTTCTTCTTTACCTAGTTCACATGGATCAACATGCTCCTTTTGGGAGCCATTAGTCTCATCGAACACTACGTCACGTGCCACTTCAACAAGTCCGGAGGTCTTGTTGAAAACACGATAGGCGTAAATGTTCGAATCATAACCAAGCAAGAAACCTTCATCGGACTTTGAAGCGAACTTTGAAGTCCCAGGCTTCTTGTTCAAGATATAGCATGGAGAACCGAAAACTCGAAAATATGAAATATTTGGTTTGTTACCAGTGAGTAGCTCATAGGATGTTTTCTTGAGTAGTCGATGTAGATAAAGTCGATTTACGGCGTGGCAAGCGATGTTAATCGCTTCAGCTCAAAATCGATCCGATGTCTTGTACTCATCGAGCATTGTTCTTGCCATCTCTATGAGTGTTCGATTTTTTCTTTCGGCAACTCTGTTTTGTTGTGTGGAGTATGGTGCTGAAAATTCGTGCTTTATGCCTTCTTCATCAAGGTACTCCTTCACTTGCATGTTCTGGAACTCTGTGCCATTGTTGCTTCGAATATTCTTGATTGTCAATGAGAATTCATTTTGAGCTCGCTTGAAGAACTTCTTGAGTATTCCTTGTGTCTCTGACTTATCATGCAAAAAGAAAACCCAAGTGAAGCTAGAAAAATCATCAACGACAACTAAACCATATTTGTTACCGCCAATGCTTATGTAGGCTATTGGACCAAACAAGTCCATGTGTAGTAGCTCGAGTGGTCTTGTTGTAGTCATGACGTTTTTGGCGGGGTGAGGTGCTCCAACTTGCTTCCCGGCTTGACACGCTCTACAGGGCCTGTCTTTCTCAAATACAACATCCTTTAAACCTCGGATGTGATCGCCTTTGAGGAGTTTTTGAAGGTTCCTCATACCAACATGCGCTAGCCGTCCATGCCACAGCCAACCCATGTTGGTCTTTGCAATCAAGCATGTGTCAAGTTCAGCTTTATCCTTGTTGAAGTCAACAAGATAGAGCTTTCCCTTTAACATACCCTTGAATGCAACGGAACCATCACTCCTTCTAGAAAAGGTCACACTCTCGTTAGTGAAAAAGCAATTATAACCTTTGTCACATAATTGAGATATGGACAGCAGGTTATAATCTAGGGATTCAACATGTAAAACATGAGAAAGTGTGTGTTTAGAGGATATTGCAATTTTACCGGTACTGAGCACCCTTCCTTGACTATTATCTCCGAAGTAGATGCCCTCGTTTGGGTACTTATTCTCTTCATATTCTACGAACATTCTTCTTTCCCCGGTCATATGGTTGGTGCAGCCAATGTCTAGCAACCATTTAGATCCACCGGAGGAATATGCCTGCAAAAACAAATCCAGCCTTGGTTTTAGGTACCAAAGCTTGCTTGGGTCCTTGTAGGTTAGTTACAATACATTTGGGCACCCACACATGAGACTTGGTGTTCCCATGGCGTGGCCCAACATAATGAGCATAAACCTTGCCAAAATTATTTCTCATTAACACATAGGAGGCATCAAAAGTTTTAAACAATAGCTGTTGTTGTTTGTATACAGGACTATTCTGGGGCACCAGACTTGTTCGGAGGACCGGACTTGTCCGGACACCGACTGGACTAGTCCGGTGTCCATGTGTAGTTGCTATATTAATCTGTGACTTTCCAATTTGAGAGAGCCTTCCTTTTACAAAGGTAATCCTCTCCTTGTTATTCTTATGGCTTCTAGCATGTTGCTTTTCACCATAGGAATAACCAATGCCATATTTGACATTTGGAGGTCTTTTGACCAAGTATGCACTATGTGCATATTTGATCTTCTCCTTGTCAAATATGCCACTTTGGGCAGGATGTTTATCCTATGTAGAGGTTGGCTTATCCCTCAAACTGGTGTCACCTTTCTTAAATGTGCAAGTATGAGCAAAATCAGTTTTAGTGGGTTGAGAATGTGAACTTGAAGAAGAGGAAGGTTCACTCAGCTTGAGTGACTCAACCTGCACTTCAAGGATCTTGTTAACCTCGATCAGGTCAGCAAGTTGGTCCTTGATTGTGGCATTTGAATTAGTTAACTCCAAGCAAGTCTCCTTGCTCGAGGTTAACTCAAGCTCTAGTGATTTGCTTCGTTCCTTTTCAAGTTCTAGAAGTTTGTCAAGTTCGACATATTCCTACTTCTGGGAGATGATCATGTCGATGTATTAACCTCTCCTTCTCAACAAGTTGATCAAGCAAAAATTTCATTTTAGTAGCTGTTTTCCTATCTAGTCCAATAAGCATGTCCTCATTATCACTATTGAGTTCATCATCGCTAGAATAGGAATGCATGGAGGGGGTTTTAATGGTTACCTTGCGTTTACCTTCCTTTGCCATAAGGCAAGTGCCATCTCCCTTCCATGCGCCAAGTGTAGGGAAAAGTGTAGACTTCTTGGATGTCTTCTCGATGGCTATGCTAGTCATCTCTTCTTCTTCGGACGATGAGGACTCATCATTTGAGTCCCACTCTTTCCCAATGTGCGCTTGTTCGGCTTGTTTCTTCTTCTTGAAGAATTTTTTGGGTTGAGGCTTGACTTCTTTGGTCTTTTTCTTGTTCTCCTCATATGGGCAATCAACTATAAAGTGGTTATACTCACCACAATTATAGCATGCCCGCCTTAACTTTGGCTTCGTTCTTTTCTTGTACTTTCCTTCGCTTGACTTTGTACCTTGTCTCTTTTTCATTATTCTCTTGAATTTCTTCATGAACAATATCATGTCTTCTTCATCCAATTCACTGCTCTCATCGTCACCATCTTCCTCTAGTTGGGCTTCTCTAGCTTCTTTGGATAGGGGCCTGGGAGTGGACTTCAAAGCAACCCCTTTCTTCTTTGCCGAGGTGAGGTCGGCAATCTCCTTGACATGTTTTGCTTGCTTTTCCATCATCTCGATGTTGATGATCTTTCCAAGAAGTTCATCCGGAGTCAACCTTTTATATTCGGGGCTTTCTCTAATCATTGAGCATAGTGTGACATTGCGAGGCGTAAAATCTCTAAGGATGAGCTTTACCACCTCGTGGTCATTCCATTTCTTGCTTCCGTATGATCTGACCTTGTTGACGAGTGTCTTTAATCGATTGTACATGTCTTGGGGTGACTCGTCTTCTTCAATTGCAAATCTTCCTAACTCGCCTTCAATCATTTTGATTTTTTCTTCACGCACATGTCGGTCACCTTCATGTGCAGTTTGTAGTGTGTCCCATATCTCCTTTGCAATTTCGAGTCCATCCACCTTGGTGAACTCGTCCCGACTGAGTGAAGAGGTTATTATGGCCGCGGCTTGAGCATTTCGGTGAATTGCCTGCTCTTGGCTGGGGGTGAAATCTTCGTCGTCGTCCGGGATATCTATCCCTATGCACACAATATGCCACAAACTTGGATTGATGGAAATTAGATGCATTTTCATATTTTGCCTCAACATTGAGTAATCACTTCCATTGAAGTGTGGGGCTTTTCCAAGTGGGATAGATAAATAATGATTGTTATTGGAATTGAGATGGTCATAGTTAAAAGGATATCGGGAGTAGTCGGCGTGACTACTCCCCTTCTTCTTCTCTTCAACTTTTACTTTCCCTTTGGAAAGTGTCTTCTTTCTTAGGAGCGCCTTTAGCTCCAGCGTCTCCTCATCGTCGTCCTCGATGTCTTGAATGGCTTCGAGGAGCTTCTCCACCTTGAGGTTCTTTTCATCATCAACCTTCTCTTGGTTGTTGCTCATGTGGGTGTCCTTCATGTCCGACATGATCTCCTTCGAGCGATTAGTCTCTTTCTTGAAGAACCCGCTCTGATACCAATTGAATGTGGCCTAGAGGGGGGGTGAATAGGCCTTTTTGAAAATTGTCAGATCCTGCAACACTTAACAACCAGTTCAAAACCAGAGAAATCGGACTAGTCCGGTAAAGTGCGGACTAGTCCAGTGTATACGGACTAGATTCATTAGGTTTGATCGATTAACTTTGTTCTTCAATATATGCAGCGGAAGTATATGATTAAACAAAGTGTTACAAGGTTATGAATTAGGTTATATCACAATTCAAACTTATACTTGATTTTTCAATGTAAAGTAATCAAGATCAAGTTGTAACCCTAGATTGATATAATGTAAAGGAAAATGAACACAAAATAGGAACACAAGAGATTTATCCCGTGGTTCGGTTCCCACAGAGGCAACCTACGTCCACGTTGAGGAGTCCAGAAAAGGACCGGGTCATCTCCAACCCTACCCTCATCGGATCGCCACGAAGGCCAATCCTATTCCACTTATCTCAAAGGGGTGAATAACCGAATTCAAGGGGCCTCCTCACACGTTGAGAGCTCCCTTGGATTACAACACGAAATACCACCAAGAACACACTCAAAAGATTACAATTAAATCGCAGGAGTGTGTTAGAGAAACAAACCAAGAGCTCAATGTGGTGTTGAACGTGTCTCTCTAATGATCTAGAGTGAATCCTCAAAGGATCGATCTTTGTTGCACTTAATTTCGTGGAGAGATGTGGTTTTTTAGGCTCTTGGGAGGTGTGACAACGCCAGGGTTCGAGAGTTGGTAAAATATGGCCGTACAACTCTATTTATATGGGTTTCTAAAAGTGACCATCGGGGTTCAGAAAGATCGGACTAGTCTGTGGTGGTCACCGGACTAGTCCGGTGTGCTGTGTGTTGCAAACCCTAAGTGTCCCGAAATATCAGACTTGTCCGGCTAGGAACGAACTTGTCCGATTTCACTACTGGAAATCTTCGGACTAGTCCGATAGTCATCGGACTTGTCCGGACATGTGAAACCCTAAGGGTATAGGATGACAAGTCCGCACTTGGAGGACTTGTCCGATTTAGTTCAGAGGAATTTTTGGACTAGCCGTGCAAATATCGGTCTTATCCGATTTGGACGAGAAAGAATATCAAACTAATCTGGTTGTGATCGGACTTGTCCGATTTTGTGTGACTTGTGAAGTGTTTTGAGGACTAGTCCGCACTGGGGAGGACTAGCCCGAATCTAGTCAGGGAGGATATCGGACTAGTCCGATGGATATCGGACTTGTCCGATTTTGTGCAGAGAGGATATCAGACTATTCTGGTGTCTATCGGACTAGTCTGGTCCTGTGTTACTTTGTGCAATGTGTGTGTTTAATTGTGATTGAGCTTTTGGGATGTGTTTTCTTAACACACTCCATACACAATTATCTACTATTCTTCTTACTTGAGCTCATTTCCACTTTGCTCCTCATTCTTCCTTCTTTTTGGCACTTTGCTCATTTTTCTATTAAAAACCTGCACTCATCTCAACAAAGAGATTAGGATCCCAATTGCTTGTCATAAATCATCCAAAACCCACAAGGGAGTCCTAGATGCACTTTCAACAACCCCACCCCTTAACTTTACATCTCTTTGCCACTTTTGAAACACACCCAAACCCTAGTTTGTGGGAGCCGCCACCAAGGGGGAGAAGGAGATGCCGAGCAAGAAGAAGAAGAGGAGGACATGAAAGAGGATCAAGTGACCAAGATCTCCATCAAGATTTCGTTCTTCATCAACAAGTCCCCTTCAAGTTTCTTGTTCAACCCTAGATCATCAAGATCCGAGTGTTGCCTCCAAAACTCTTGATTCTTTGGAGTTCTAAACATCTGCTATACCTTCTATTTTTTCTTTCTCACATGAATTCAAACCCATTTCTCCAAATTCACGTCGATGTAGAAAACCCTAGCTCGCTGGTTCTGCGTAGGGCGGACTAGTCCGGCCCCACAGCGGACTTATCCGGCCTATAGATCTAACCACTGTTAAAATTAATTCTGAATTTAATTGAATCAACTTGAACCTGTTGAAACTTGTTAATAACCATTGTAAACGATTAGTAAACATTAATAGTAACTCATTAACAAGTTTCACTTCGCATGTGCATTAATCATGCATGCCATGTCATATTGAGTAACGTACGAGCAACTATTGATTGTGATTATTGTTTTGTATGTTTGTTGCGCGGATTAGACGAATTTGCGCTGGAGGGTGCTGCAGAAGACCTCCAACACCAGCACTTTGAAGTCTTCGATCCCAATCAAGCCCAAGAGCAAGGCCAGTGTCTTTGAACATATTGATCCTAGTTTTAAATGCTTTGTTTTCAACAGTGCATGCTTGTGTCAATTTGATGGGACTCCTATGATAGGATGTTTACTGGCTTTGTTCAACCACCCTTGTCGCTTGGGATACCTAGTAGAGAGTCGGGAAGGGGTTTCTACCTTTTGCTTCGCTCAACTTAATTGGGATGAGAAAACAACCAAGTTACTCAATTATAGATTATTGAGATGATGGAAAATGTACACTAATGGTAACACGGTAATGGGTGATCTAAGCAAGCATGGTATGTGGATGGGTTTGATGTTATGATGGTTTCTATTGCTTTAGATCTATAGACCGGTTCGTGGAGCAACCATCCAGGATTTACAGTGCCACCACGAGGCCAAGTATGGCTGCGCGTAGCTGATTAATTAGGGTATCGCTAGTACTGTGTGGATCATTTGGTGCACTGGGGAAGGGTAGTCGGATTGGGTTCGGATTTGTGGCGGGACTCCCTAGGATCCAAATGGCACAAGAGGGGGCCCTTGGTTGAAGATGCGCTCAGTTGGAGGCATCGCTACCGATGAAACCTTAGTGGGTCTGTACATACTAGTAATCCCTTTGTAAAGGCAATTTTGTGATCTCTTGGCCACACACCAACGGAAGTGTGAGACGGCATAATGGAGGTTCTTAGTCACCGAAAGGTGATAAAAACACAAACCCGTGGGTAAAGCGGGACAAACTCTGCAGAGTCTTAAAAACTATCATGATAGTCGTGCTCCCAATCATGAGCAACCTGGACCCTCATATGATTAGAGGGGACTTGGGATTTGGGATGGTTTGGTTATGTTTTGGTATTGGTATGGTTTGGTACTGGTTATGGTTGATAATACGGTTATGGATGGTTATGGATTGAATTATGGTAATGGATATGGTTAATGGTAACGGTGAAATCTGGTATAATGGTGATGGATATGGAACATGGTATTATTCTATGATAATCATTGTGGTATACGATGGGTTTACTTCACATACATATAATATACTGCTATTCAAATGTTTTAATGTACCTTTCAGCACTTAGCCTTTATTATTGTTGTTATTTGTATCAGCTACATGTCATACTTCCCACACTTGCTGAGTACGACATGTACCCACCCTTGCAATCCCCCACCAACAGTTGTAGGTCGGGATTGGGAGTATCACAACGTTAATGAGGAGTTCTAGGCTGTGTGCTGCCATCAGCTTTGCTTGTGGTGTTGTTTGGAGCTGCGATACCCTATATGCTTATTTTGCTTAGTTTGCTTAATTAGATTATTTTCACTGCAGTAGTATTATCCTTAATGATCATTAGAGTTGTAATTTGAGGATTACTTTAATAATGTAATAAAGGTACTTATTTATCTTGTGATGTGGTAATTATCTATTTATCATTTGTGAATCACTTGTGTATGTGTGTTAAACATCCTGGGCACACATATATTGCACTTTGTTCAGTTTGTGGAACCGGGTGTTACAAATTGGTATCAGAGACACAGGTTGACCGTAGGACGCATCCTAGATAGAATGAACTATTTAGAGCACATAGGAGCACTCATGAATCGATGTGTTTTTGCTTGGTATGAGGATTGCTATGTATTGTTGCTTGTGTGCTTAGTAGAGGATTGTGGGATGCTTTAGCATTGCTATGTCCATATAGGCTTGTATAGGTAGTTGCTTAGTATCATATCCCTTGATTCATATGGATGGGGACATTTTCTAAATACTTATCTCTTGCTTTTCTTCAGATGGTGAGGACTCGCAAACAGAGGGATGCCAGCGATGAGGAGGAGAACAATGGAGCACCTCAGAATAACCATGGACCTGCCCAAGGAGCTATCAACCTTGAGTAACTATTGGCCATGCAAAACCAGCTCATGCAGACCATGACTCAAACTATGGGACAGATGCAGGCTGGCAACAACAACAATTAGACCCACATTCCTCCACCGCCACCACCCCCACCACCTCATAACCGGTTGGGAGAGTTTATGAGGACCAGATCACCCACCTTTGCTCAAGATATTGATCCTATGGAGGTGGATGATTGGTTGAAGTCCGTGAAGAAGAAGCTTGCTATTGTCCAATGCAGTGACCGAGAGAACGTTCTATTTGCTTCCCATCAACTTGTTGGAGCAGCTGCGGAATTGTGGGATTCTTTATGCAATGCTCATGAGAACCATGAGAGGATTACTTGGGCTGAATTCAGAGATAGCTTCCGTTCTCATTATGTGTCGAAAGGTGTTATGATCCTAAAGAGAAAATAATTTGAGAACTTAAGGCAAGGAAGGTGAAGTGTGAGTGAATATCTCAATATGTTCACTCAACTTTCAAGGTACGCCCCTAAAGATGTCAGTCAGGACAGCTGGAAGCAATACTTGTTCATGAGAGGCTTGAACAACGAGATCCAGGTACAATTGCTCAACCGTGATTATGCAAACTTCCAGAGGCTAGTGGACAATGAAATTGTAATTGAGAACAAGGTCCGTGAGATGGAGCTAGAAACTAAGAGGAAGGTACCATATAAAGGACATCGACAAGGAAGCAATGTGCGCCCTCGCTTTGCACTACCCAATGTGCAATATTACAGCACCCCTGCGCCTGCTCAACGCCCTGGTTATCAGCCTCGTCCAGCTCAGGCTCAGTTTGTGCAGCAGCGCCCCGTCATGCAAGCACCTAGGCCTCGAATGCCTTATGCATCTCGTGCCAATTTTCTGGTGCAAATGTGCAAAATTAAGTCCGATCAAACTCTAGTGCAGCTAGGAAGTGCTAAACATGTGGAGAAGCATGACATTTTGCATCTCAATGTCCTAAGTCGGGCCTTGGTCAAGGAAGCAATGCGCGAAGACAGAACCCAAGACTGAATGGAGGAGCGCCACAAGGAACCCGTGGACAGCAAAATTTTGCTCATGGCTACGTGAACCATGTCTCTACGGTGGAAGCACAACAAGTAGATGACGTGGTTCTTGGTATGTTTCTCACAAACTCCAACCCAACGACTATGTTATTTGATTCTGGAGCATTGCATTCATTCATTGCATCGAAGTATGTTGCCAAGTACAGTTTTCCTATATCTCATATGAAGTATAATCTATTGGTTAGGTCTCCTAGAGGAGAGATGAGGACAAATATAGTATGTCCAAAAGCAAGCCTTAGTATAAGGGGGTAGACTTCTTTGCCAGCCTCATTGTTCTGCATTCTCAAGGAATGAACATTATACTTGGTATGGACTAGTTGAGGAAGCACAATGGAGTCATTGAATGTACCACAGAGATGGTGAAGTTGACCAATGAGGAGGGGATCAACATTGAGGTTGAAACAACTCAACATGCACCGAAGCAATTGGAGCTGAATCACATCAACGGTGCCGCATTGAGGAGATTTCAGTGGTTTGTGAATTCTTGGATGTGTTTTCGGATGAGTTGCCAGGTATGCCACTTGATCGAGACATCGAGTTTGTTATTGATTTAATACTTGGAACTGCACCTATAGCTAAGAGGCCATATAGGATGCCTCCTAAGGAGTTAGCGGAGCTCAAGAATCAAATTCAAGAACAACTAGAGAAGGGTTTTATTCGCCCAAGCTCTTCACCTTGGAGGGCGTCTGTGCTTTTCATGGACAAGAAGGATGGATCCCAAAAGATGTGTGTGGATTACCGAGCTCTCAACAAGATGACGACTAAGAACAAGTATACATTGTCTCATATAGAAGATTTGTTTGATCAAATGAAGTGTGCCTGTGTTTTCTCCAAGATTGACTTGAGGTTAGGTTACTTCCAAATAAAGATCAGACCATCAGACATACCCAAAATGACTTTTCGGACACGATATGGATCTTATGAGTACACTGTTATGTCTTTTGGATTGATGAATGCACCTACGTACTTCATGTACCTCATGAATAAGGTCTTCATGGAGTACTAGGATAAGTTGTTGTGGTGTTCATTGATGATATTATGATCTACTCGAAGAGTGAAAAAGAACATGAGGAACATTTGAGGCTCACGCTGCAGAAATTGAGGGAACATCGAGTAGATCACCAACTCACGGTTCGAGAGTTACCATCTTTGCTATGCAAGGAGTTTGAACGGTTGAATCTTGGATTTGTAAATGAGATGGGAATAATGGAGTTAAATCCGACCTTAGAGCAAGAAATTCGAGAAAGTCAAACAAAGGATGAGGAAATCCAAGAGATCAAGGAAAGGACCCAATAGGGAAGAGAATTAAGGTTTGATGAGGATGACCATGGTACCTTATGGATTGGAAAAAGGATTGTCGTGCCTAATGTGAAGCATATTCGGGAGACAATATTAAAGGAGTTACATGACACGCCATACTCAATTCATCCTTGTTGTACAATGATGTACAAGGACTTGAAGACATGTTATTCGTGGGCTAGCATGAAAAAGGACATAGATGAATATGTAGCTTTGTTTTATATGTGCCAGCGAGTCAAAGATGAACATCAAAGGCCAGCTGGATTATTCGAGCCATTAAAGGATCCGGAGTGGAAGTGGGAAGAGATTGGAATGGACTTTATAGTTGGTTTACCGTGTACCTAGTCCGGTTATGACTCCATATGGGTAATCGTGGTTCAGTTAACTAAGTCAGCTCACTTTATTCCCGTCAAGACCACCTTTAATGGGGAAAAGTTGGCTGAACTGTATATGGGAAGCATATTATGTTTGCATGGAGTTCCAAAGAAGATAGTGTCAGATAGAGGTTCTCAATTTACCTCCAGATTTCGGCAGTAATTGCAAGAAGCATTGGGAACAAGGCTAAATTTTAGCTTAGCATATCACCCTCAAATGGATGGACAAACTGAGAGGACTAATCAGAATTTAGAGGATATGCTAAGAGCTTGTGCCTTGAAGCATGGAAGAAGTTGGGACAAAAGCTTGCCATATGCAGAATTTTCATACAGCAATAGTTACCAAGCAAGCTTGAAAATGTCAACCTATGAAGCACTATATGGGAGGAAGTGTAGGACACCTTTGTCCTGGAATGAGACAGAAGAAAATCAAGTATTTGAACTGGACATGCTGCAAGAAGCTGAGAAACAAGTTCAAATTATTCGTGAAAATTTGAAAGCTGCTCAATCAAGGCAAAAAGGAGATTCGAATAATAGGAGGAGAAAACTAGCCTTTGAAGTGGGACACTTTGTTTACCTCAAAGTGTCACCCATGAGAGGTCATAAGAGGTTTAATATCAGAGGCAAGTTACCATCTCAATACATTGGGCCATTCAAGGTTTTGGACAGCAGAGGAGAAGTAGCGTATAAGTTGAAGACGCCGGTTCATCTTTCAGATGTACATGGTTTTTTTCATGTTTCCTGGCTCTAGAAGAGTTTAGGGGTACAGGAAGAACAAGTGCCAATGGAAGAATTGGAACTAGAGGCAGATTTGACTTATGTCGAGCAACCGGTCCAAATCTTGGAAACCAAGGAGAGAGTCACAAGAAACAAGATTATTAGATGGTGTAATGTTCATTCTAAGCATCACATAAAATCAGAGGAAGCTTGGGAGCAAGAAGATGACCTCAAGAAGGATTTTCCCTATCTCTTTCCTTCTACGTCGAATCTAGAGGGCGAGATTCATTTTAGGGGGGGGGGGGGGGGTAGGTTTGTAACACCAACATTTTCATGCATCGTGCCCTGCATCCATCATTAAATTTAGTTAACATTAAATCATATAAAAATGAGAAAGTTTAAAATGAATTAGAAGCAAAATTGCACTTAAAAATTCTGGGAAGTGCGGATTTGTCCATTTTTGTGGGGACTAGTCCAGTTTTGTCTCTGTACAATTTTCAAACTTGTCTGTTCCATTGCGGACTAGTCCGCTATTTCGATTCCTTAACATTTCGCCAAGTCTGTGACTTGTCCGGACTTGTCTCATATCTGGCGGACTTGTCCGTGTTCCTCTCTGACTAAAATTGGTCTTGTCTGATTTTGGCCGAACTTGTGTGTTTTTCCTTTAACTAAGTTCGGACTTGTCCGATACAGTCTGGACTTATCCAATTTTTCTCGGACTAGCGATCGGTCTAGTCCGGCCTTGTGCGGACTTGTCCGATGATCGCAATTCTGAGTTGATCTTTTGTTCCACGATGTGTTTTTGGGTTTTACCTTAAGTGGGCCTAAGGACGTCATGTCTAACCCATTTGGAGCCCATGTGGGACCCCACACCAGCCTCCACCCTCTCTAAAACTGACCTCCATCAAATCCTAATCCTCCACCTCTATTTAAACAACCCCACCCCTTAACTTTACATCTCTTTGCCACTTTCGAAACACACCCAAACCCTAGTTCGTGGGAGCCGCCACCAAGGAGGAGAAGGAGATCCTGAGCAAGAACAAGAAGAGGAGGAAACGAAAGAGGATCAAGTGATCAAGGTCTCCATCAAGTTTTTGTTCTTCATCAACATGTCACTTTCAAGTTTCTTGTTCATCCGTAGATCGTCAAGATCCGAGTGTTGCCTCCAAAACTCTTGATTCTTTGGAGTTCTAAACACCTGTTATACCTTCTACTTTCTATTACTCATGTGAATTCAAATCAGTTTCTCCAAATTCACGTTGATCTAGAAAACCCTAGCTCGCTGGTTCTGCGTAGGGCGGACTAGTCCGGCCTCTAGATCGAACTACTGTTAAAATTAATTCTGAATTTAATTGAATCAACTTGAACCTGTTGAAACTTGTTAATAACCATTGTAAATAGTTAGTTAACATTAATAGTAACTCATTAACAAGTTTCACTTTGCATGTGCATTAATCATGCATGTCATGTCATATTGAGTATCATATGAGCATATATTGATTGTTATTATTGTTTTGTATGTTCTGTGACACCGGGTTCTCAAAATGAACCAAGAGAACGCATATGTGTGCCCAGGATGTTCAACACACATACACGAGTGCATTCACAAAAGGATATACAGAAAATTACCATAGAACAAGATTAATTAACCATTTTTATTACACAGTCATATTATCCTCGAATACAAGCTCTATGAATATTAATGAGAAGTTTCAACTAATGCAGCAGAAAAAAACTAATTAAGCAAAGTAAGGAACTAAGTAGCATAAACAAAGGGTATAGCGCAGCTCCAACACTCCACAGGCAAAGCTGACGGCAGACACGGCCTACAGCTCTGCATTATCATCGTTAAACTCCCAATCCTGACCTGCAACTGTTGGTGGGGAATTGCAAGAGTGAGTACATGTCGTACTCAACAAGTGTGGAAAGTATGACATGTACTTGATTCAAATGACGAATATAATAATGGCTAAGTGCTGGAAAGTACATTAGAACATTTGAAAGCAATACATTATATGTATGTGAAATAACCCATCATAAAACATAATTTATATCATAGTACCAGTCCATATTTCATTACGACCATCCATATACCAGATTTCACCATTACCATTAATCATAATCAATATCAGAATTTAATTCATAACTAGCCATAACCATATTATTAACCATTACCATTACCAAACAATCCCAATTACCAAGTTTCCTCTAATCATGTAAGGGTCCAGGTTGCTCATAATCGGGAGCACGACTATCATGATAGTTTTTAGAAACGCTCTGCAAGGGTTCTACCACTTTACCCACGTGTTTGTGATTTCATCATCTTTCGATGACTATAAAATCTCAATTATGTCGTCTCACACATCCTTAGGTGTGTGGCCAAGAGATCAAAAAAGAGATTTTACAAAGGGATTACTAGCCTATTTAGACCCCACTTAGGTTTCACCGGTGGCGATGCCTCCAACTGAGCATATCTTCAACCAAGGGACCCCTCCTGAGCCATTCGGATCTCAGTGTAGTCCAACCAATCATCAAAAAACCCAATCCGACTACACCGTCCCCGAGCATCCACATTGGCCCAAACAGCACTAGCAAAGCCCCAATTAATCATCTACGCCGCACCCATACTTGGCCTTGTGGTGGCACTGTTATCCTGGATGGTCGCTCCACGAACCGGTCCATAGATCTAAATCAAGCAAACCACCATAACATCCAACCCATCCACATACCATGCTTGCGTAGATCACCCCTAACCACATCATATTAATCAGTTCATATTAATCATAATCTCATAAATGCATAATTAAGTTAAGTGGTATAGTTGTTCCCACACCAATTAATTAAGCGAAACTAAAAGGTAAAAAGCCATTCCCGACTCTCTACAATGAATTCCAGGTGACAAGGGTGGTTAAACAAAACTAGTAAACTGCCTATCAAAGGATTCCCATCAAATTGACACAAGCATGCAGTTTTCCAACAAAACATTTATTTTTAAAATGGGATCAATATGCTTCAAGGACACTTGCCTTGCTCTTGGGATTGGTTCGGGTCATAGCCTTCAAACTCTTAGTGCTAGAGATCATCTGCAACGCTGTCTAACGCAAATCAATCTAATCCACACCATAACCATACAAACAAGAAACACAATCAATAAATGTACATATATTACTCAATATGGAATGACATGCATGATTAATGCAAATGCAAGGTGGAATTTGTTAATGATTTGCTTTTAATGATCACTAGCTAGTTCTAATGGCTTTTAACAAGTTTATACAAGTTTGGAGTTGATTAGATCTAATTTTAGAACTAATTCCACATAATTTAACCAAGAAAATTGGACTAGTCTGCTAGGGACCGGACAAGTCCGCACTGCATAAGAACAACAGATTATGGTTTTCTAGATCGACGTGAATTTGGAGATTTGGGGTCGAATTTACGTAAGGAAGAGGAAGTAGAAGGTATACTAGGTGTTTAGAACTCCAATGAATCAAGGATCTTGGAGGTAACACTTGGATCTTAACAATCTAGGGTTGATCAAGAACTTGATGGTGAATTGTTGATGAAGAACGCGAAGTTGATTGAGATCTTGATCCTCTTTCGTTTCCTACTCTTCTTCTTCTTGCTCTAGATCTCCTTCTCCCTCCTTCGTGGCGGATAATCACAAGCTAGGGTTTGGGTGTGGTGGAAAAGTGGCAAATAGATGTCAAGTCAAGGGGTGGGGTTGTTTATATGGAGGTGGAGGGCTAGGGTTTGATGGATTTCGAGTTTGAGATTAGTGGAGGTCGGTTTGGAGTCCCACATGGGCTCTAGAAGAGTTAGGCACGACGTCCCCAGGTCCACTTAACGTGAAACCCAAGAAACAAGTCGTGAAACAAAAGATCAATTTGGAGTCGCGATTTATCGGACAAGTCCGAAAAGGGACGGACTAGTCCGACGTTGGACAGAAAGAAATCAGACAAGTCCAGACAGGACATCGGACAAGTCTGAACTTATTCAGAGGGGAAAAGCAGACAAGTCTGGCAAAAAATCGGACAAGTCCGACTTTAGTTAGAGGAAAAAACAGACAAGTCCGCTGGAACACCGGACACGTCCGGACATGTCAAGGGACTTAGATAAATTTCCAAGGAATTGTAACACCGGACTAGTCCGCACAGGACTGGACAAGTCCGAAAGTCTCCAGAGGAAAAACAATCTAGTCCGCAGCAAAACGGACAAGTCCGATAAAAGTCAGAGAGAAATTGGACTAGTCCGCACCAAAATCGGGCTAGTCCGCACTTTCCAGAATTCTTAAGTGTGGTTAAACTCAAAATTCATTTTAAACTTATTATTTTTTATGTTGCTCAATTTTAAACATATTTAATGATGGATGCAGGGCATGATGTATGAAAATGAGGGTGTTACATGTTTGCTGCGCGGATTAGACGGATTTGCGCTAGAGGGTGCTGCAGAAGACCTCCAGCACCAGCACTTTGAAGTCTTTGATCCCAATCAAGCCCAAGAGCAAGGCAAGTGTCTTTGAACATATTGCTCCTAGTTTTAAATGCTTTGTTTTCAAAATTGCATGCCTGTGTCAATTTGATGGGACTCCTATGATAGGAAGTTAACTAGCTTTGTTTAACCACCCTTGTCGTTTGGGATACTTAGTAGAGAGTTGGGAAGGGCTTTTTACCTTTTGCTTCACTCAACTTAATTGGGATGAGAAAACAACTAAGTTACTTAATTATAGATTATTGAGATGATGGATAATGTACACTAATGGTAACATGGTAATGGGTGATCTAAGCAAGCATGGTATTTTGATGGGTTGGATGTTATGGTGGTTTCGCTTGCTTTAGATCGAAGGACCAGTTCATGCGAGAATATGCCAGGACAACGGTGCCACCACGAGGCCAAGTATGGGTGCGGCGTAGCTGATTAATTAGGTATTGCTAGTATTGCATGGATCATTTGGCGCACCAGGGAAGGGGAGTTGCATTGGGTTTGGATATAGTTGGCGGGACTCCCTGGGATCCGAATGGCACAAGAGGGGGCCCTTGGTTAAAGATGTTCTTAGTTGGAGACATTGCCACCGGTGAAACCTCAGTGGGTCCGTACATGCTAGTAGTCCCATTGTAAAGGCTATTTTGCGATCTCTTGTCCATACACCAAAAGGAGTGTAATTGGCATAAGGGATCCGAATGGCACAAGAGGGGGCCCTTGGTTGAAGATGTGTTCAGTTGGACACATCACCACTGGTGAAACCTCAGTGGGTCCGTAAATGCTAGTAGTCCCTTTGTAAAGGCTATTTTGTGATCTCTTTTCCGTACACCAAAGGGAGTGTAATTGGCATAAGGGAGGTTCTTTAGTTGCCGACAGGTGATGAAATCACAGACAAGTGGGTAAAGTTGTACAAACTCTGCAGAGTATTAAAACGATCATGATAGCCGTGCTCCCGGTTAAGAGCACCTGGATGACCTACATGATTAGAGGGGAACTTGGGACTTGGGATTGTTTGGTACTGGTTATGGGATGGTATTATGGTTTATGGCAATGGATCTGGTTAATGGTAATGAGAAATATGGAATATGGATGGATGATGGTAATGAATATTGACTGCTATTATGATAACTACATGGTTTATGATGGATTTACTTCATATACATATAATATATCGCTTTTCAAATGTTTTAATGTACCTTTCAACACTTAGCCATTATTACATTCGTCATTTGAATTAGCTACATGTCATATTGTCCACACTTGATGAGTATGACACCCACCCATGCAACCCCCCCACCAATAGTTGCAGGTCAGATTTGGGAGTATAACGATGATAATGCGGAGTTCTACACCGTGTCCGCCGTCAGGTTTGCCTGTGGTGTTGATTGGAGCTGTGTTATACCCTTATTCTTATGTTGCTTAGCTGCTTAGTTGCTTTATTAGTTTATTTCCGCCGCATTAGTTCAAACTTGTCTTTAATAATTATTAGAGCTTATATTTGAGGATATTATGAATTCTAAAATAAAATTTGTTAATTAATCTTGTCTTGGGGTAATTATCTGTATATTGTTTGTGATGCACTCGTGTAAGTGTGTTGAACGTCCTGGGCACACATATGCGTTCACTTGGTTCAATTTTGGAACCGAGTGTCACACTAGTCCGACATTCCCTCCCTGTTTCAGAAATTCAATGTACTTCAGGACCACAGACTTGTTCGGCATACTGCACAGACTAGTTCGTTTGAGGCTCTGATGTTTCCCCGGACTTGTCCGATTCCAAGCGGACTAGTCCGATTTGTCAAATTTTCAGTCCAAAAGGCTTTGTTTTCACAACCCCGTACTTGTCCGACCATACACGCTGGACTTGTCTGAAAACCCTTTTGTTGCCAAAAAGACTTGTCTAGCCATCTGAACTGGACTAGTCCAAAAATGTCTCTGTTCCATAACAGACTTGTCCGGTCCCTATTATGGACTAGTCCGGCCTACTAAATTCCACTCGGATTCTATTATTCTTCCACGATTGGTTATTGGGTAAATGCCTTAATTGCGCCCAAGAACTTCGTGTCCAACCTCATAGGAGCCCAAGTGGACCCCACCTAAGCCCCTACTCGTCCACCACCGAAATCCACTTGGAGTTCACCCCAAAACCCTACCTCTCCACCCCTATATAAACAACCCAATACCCTCACCTCTCCAACCTTCGAGAAAAACCCTCGCTATTGTTCCTTGATCGTGTGCTGCCGTCAAGAAATACCTTTTAGCAACATGGTGCCTAGGGATCTAAGCAAGTCAGTTATGTGGATTTGGTTGGACTATTTCGGTGGTTTTTCTTGCTTTAGATCTAATGACTGATTCATAGAGCGACCATCCAGGATTTACACTACCACCACAGGGCCAAGTATTGGTGTGGCTTAGCTGACTAATTAGTCTTTTGCTAGTACTATTTGAACCATTAAGAATGCTTGGGGAAGGGGTAGTCGGATGGGTTTGTAGAGAGTGGTGGGACTACCCTAGGATCCGAAGGGCTCAAGAGGGGGCCCTTGGTTGGATGGTCTTAGTTGTAGACATCACCACCGGTGAAACCTCAGTGGGGTCTAAATATGCTAGTAATCACTTTGTAAAGGCTATTTTGTGATCTCTTGGCCACACACCTAAGGAAGTGTGAGACAATATAATTAAGATTCCATAGTCATCGAATGGTGATGAACACGAACTTGTGGGTAAAGTGGTACAACCTCTGCAGTGTGTGTTTAAAAACTATCATTGTAGTCGTGCTCCCGGACATGAGCAACCTCGACCCTCACATGTTTAGAGTTATGGACCTTGAACATGGTTTAATGGCTGGAATTGAATTGGAAATTGGTATTGGTTAATCAATTGGCTTTGGTATATGAAGTTGATGAAATTTAGACATATGAGCAGTTATGAGTTGGATATTGATTATTATTGCTAGTATTGGTTATTTAAGTTGAAATTGATGTTATTTGGGTTATTTTGTGAAGGTCCTCAATTAATGCTGATATAATTGCATTTTCAACTGTTTTGAATGTACTTTTATGCAATTAGCCATTTTATTTTCATTCTTCGTTTAAGCTACATGTCATACTTTCTCACACTTTCTGAGTATGACATGTGCTCACCCTTGCTATTCCTCCAACAAATGCAGACGCAGGCGTCGACATGGAGTACCAGGTGGTCTTTGAGGAGTTCTAGGCGCGTGTGTTACCGTCAAGCCTGCCTGTGGAGTTTGGAGTCATTAGTGTTTAGTGTTTTCCGCTGTAGTTGTTTAGAGTTCGTATTCAAGACTATTTGGTTTGTAATAAGATACTATTATTAGTATTACTACTTGAGACATGGTTATAATCTGTTTATCATTTGTGGATCACTTGTGTATGTGTGTTATACATCGTGGACACACATGCATCACGCTTGGTTCATTTTTGGAACCGGATGTCACAAATTAGTATCAGAGCCTTGTTTGACCGTAGGACGCATGCCTAGTTAGAATGGACACGACAAATCACTTAGGACTTCTTTCATATTCAAAATTAGCCTATTTTTCACTATTTTGCCTTCCACTAGCTATATAATGTGGGAAAATTAATGCTTTTTGCTACCGCTGCAATTTTTGCTACTTTTCCATATTTTTGAGCAAATGCACATCCCCTCATATTGATTTATGTCTGCTGCAATTTCAGAACTGATATTTGTGTTTTTCTCTATTTTTCTCATATTTTCTTGTAGATGGCTCACACCAAAATGATAGCCCGCAAGAGAGCTCGTTTGCCACCCCTTGGAAGCAAGCTTAGGCCTCACAAGGAGCAGCAAATGGAACCAGCCCAAGAAGAGGAAGAAGTGAGTTATCCCGCAAAGGAAGTTGAGCATGAATACTTCAACACAACGGAAGAAGACCCCGAGATGGTGGAGCCTTACAAAGATGAGGAACAGAAAGATCCGGAGATGGTTGAAATCCACGTAAGTGAAGAAGAGGAAGGTGAAACACATGAGGAGAATGAAGGTGAAGCCCAAGTTGAGGAGGAACCACCGAAAAAGGATGAACCCGCTGCACAAGAAGAAGTACCGGAAGCCAAAAGGGATGCATCACAATCTAGTGAAGCTAGAAAGGAGGACAAATGCCTAGTGTACTGTGATGCCCAAGAATTCGATTACAACGGCACTGATGAAGGATTTGCACGCAAGCAATTGAAGCAGTTCCTTGATTTATGCAAAATGCACCCGGAGTATTATGTTAGGAGGATTCCTCACAATGGACGTGAAGAATGGAGGGCTCAAGTTACTGTTCTTGCTAGAGATGAGGTGATCACCTGACACTTTGCATCCACAGGGAGATGTACTAGGGAGCAAGCTATTGATGATGTGGCTTGGGATGCACTTGCTAGATTGTGCCACATCTATCGAGAGCAAGTTGGAGGTACTAGTTTTGCGCTGCACCCGCAACGCAAGAGGGAATACGGGAAGTTTTAAGATCATAAGATGGAGCTCAAATAAGTTCTCATGCCATAGGCAGATCTTGGGAAGTGTTGGTGAACTTGGAAAATCGCTATGCTGATGCTATGTAAGAGATCTGCTATTTTTGTAAGAAGCTTTTCATCATGGAGAAACATGAGGAAGTTCGTGCCACCATGGAGGTCAATGTTGTAGCAACCTCTCCAGCACCTACATGGACGGCCAACTCACCCTTGCGTGCGCCCATGTATGCCTCGACGTTTCTGTCGCCTCCGCCGCCTCACGTGCAGGACAGCCACGGCTCACATAATTAAGTTTAGGTCTACTGTCTAGATATTAGAAAAGCATTTTAATCGTCTTAGTCATATTTAGTGTGGTGTGCAGAAGTTTCCTGGTGTGTGCTTGGTGCGAGTTATGGGACGTCCAACATTTTGTCCATATCCGCACGTAGTAGAGAGTTGTGGGATGCTTGTCCACATCCTCTAATAGGCTTATTAGTATTAATAAATGAGTTGTTTAGTTACACATAACTTGATGCATATAGTTGGGCGATTTCTTTTCAAATTCTAAATTTTCCCGTCTCTACTATTCTTTCACCAACAGATGCGAGGAATCGCAACCAAAGGAATGCCATCGGTGAGGAGGAGAACAACGAAGCACCCCAGGACAACCAGGGACCCGTACAAGGAGCTATCAACCTTGAGCAGCTATTGGCTATGCAGAACCAACTCATGCAGACCATGATATAGACCATGGGACAGCTGCAAGCTGGCAACATCAATCAGCCCCACATGCCACCACCACCACCCCCTCCACCCCACAATCGGTTGGGAGAGTCCATGAGGACCAGCCACCTACTTTTGCTCAAGCCACAGACCCTATGGAAGCTGATGATTGGCTGAAGTCTATTGAGAAGAAACTTGCCATAGTACAGTGTAGTGATAGAGAGAAGGTTCTTTTTGCCTCGCGTGAGCTTGTTGGAGCTACTGTAGACTGGTGGGAATCTCTATGCAATGCCCATGAAAATGAAGAGAGAATCATGTGGGCTGAATTCATGGAGAAGTTTTGTTCTCACTATGTCCCGGAGGGAGTTTTGATACTGAGAAGACAAGAATTTGAAAACCTCAAGAAATGAAGGATGAATGTGAGTGAGTACCTCAACAAGTTCAGTCATCTGTCTCGGTATGCCCCGGAAGACATCAGCATTGATACCAGGAAGCAATATCTGTTCATGAGGGGTCTCAACAATGAAATTCAGGTTTATTTGCTCAATCCTAACTATGCAAATTTTCAAAAGCTGGTTGATAAGGCCATTGTGGTTGAGAACAAAATTCAGGAAATGGAGCTAGATCACAAGAGGAAAATGCCATATCAAGGACAACCGCAAGGAAGCAATGTCTGTCCTTGCTATGCACCGCCTGCTGCATCATATAAGAACCCATCAGTTGTTGCATACCGCCCTACTTATCCACCGCGATCGCAATGACCAATGCAGCCATGCTCACCCATGCAAGCACCTCGCTTACTCATGCAGCCTGCGCCATGCCCAAATATGCCTACCTATGCACAAAATCAGCCTCGCCCTATCCTTGCCGGCGCCACTGGTGGAAAGACTTGCTATGCTTGTGGTCAAGAAGGACACTTTGCAAATCAATGCCCAAGCTCAGGACAGGGCCAAATGAGCAATGTTTCGAGGCAGAATCCAAGGACCAATGGAGGAGCAACTCAAGGCAACCGAGGACCACAAAAATTCGCTTGTGGCAAGGTGAACCACGTATCTGCAGAAGAGGCTCAGCAAGCTGAACATGTTGTGATTGGTATGTTTCTCGCAAACTCCAACCCCGCTACTATATTATTTTTTTTGGAGCATCTCACTCATTCATCTCACCGAAGTATGTTGCAAAGCATAGCATGACTATATCATACCCGAAGTATACATTGTTGGTTAAATCTCTTAGAGGAGACATGAGGACGAATATAGTATGTCCAAAAGTAAGTACTCCATAAGGGGGGTAGATTTCCTCGCCAACCTTATAGTCCTGAATTCTCAAGGCTTGGACATCATACTTGGAATGGATTGGCTAAGGAAGCATAACGGAGTAATTCAGTGCGTCACTCGGAAAGTGCAATTGACAAATGAAGAAGGGGTCAGTATAGAATTCTAGGCAATTCAGCTGGCAACCGAGAAGGCAGTGGTAAATCATGTAGAAGGAGTAACATGGAGGAAATTCTGATGGTTTGTGAGTACCCAGATGTGTTTCCTGAGGAATTGCAAGGTATGCCACCTGATTGTGACATTGAGTTCATCATTGATTTAATACCTGGAACTGCACCTATAGCAAAGAGGCCGTATAGGATGCCTCCTAAGGAATTTGCAGAGCTCAAGAAATATATTCAAGAGGAGTTAGAAAAGGGTTTTATACGCCCAATCTCATCATCATGGGGAGCCCCAGTGCTTTTCGTAGACAAGAAGGATGGATCTCAAAGAATGTATGTGGATTATCTGTCTCTCAACAAGGTGACGATTAAGAATAAGTACACGTTGCCCCGCATAAACGATATGTTCGACCAGATGAAGGGAGCCAGATTATTTGCTAAGATTGATCTTCTGTCGGGATATTTCCAAATGAAGATTAGACCATCAGACATACCTAAAACAGCTTTGGGGACAAGATATGGATCCTATGAGTATACGGTCATGTCATTTGGATTGATTAATGCACATGCATACTTTATGTATCTTATGAACAAGGTCTTCATGGAGTATTTGGATAAGTTCATTGTAGTGTTTATTGATGACATCATAATCTACTCAAAAAAGGAAGAGGAGCATGAAGAGCATCTAAGGCTGACGTTGCAAAAATTACGAGAGCACCAGTTGTATGCCAAGTTCAACAAGTGCCAATTCTGGTTGAGGGAGATGTCATTCCTAGGCCATGTCATTTCTGGAGGAGGAGTGTCAGTTGACCCAGGAAAGTTTTGAGATGTGTTGAAATGGCAATCGCCGCAGAATTTGAAGGAGATAAGGAGTTTCCTTGGAATGGCTGGATATTACCGTCGATTCATCACAGACTTTTCCAAGATAGTGAAGCCCATGACTAAACTATTAATGAAGGAAAAGCCTTTCAAGTGGACTCAACCTTGTCAAGACTCCTTTGAGGAGCTAAAGAAGAGGTTGACAACAGCACCTATGTTTGTATTGCACGATGTGAGCAAGAGCTTTGATATCTATTGCGATGCGTCAAGGCAGGGACTTGGTTGTGTATTGATGCAAGAAGGCCGAGTTGTATCTAATGCATCCAGACAATTGAAGAAACATGAGCAGAATATCCTACGCATGATCTCGAACTCGCGGCCGTAGTGCATGCATTAAAGATTTGGAGACATTATGTTATTGTCCATAGATGTGAGATTTATACGGATCATAAGAGTCTCAAGTACATATTCACGCAAATGGATCTGAATTTGAGGCAATGACAATGGTTGGAACTCGTCAAGGATTATGATGTGAGAATCAACTATCACCTAAGAAAACCCAATGTAGTGGCAGATGCTTTGAGCCGAAAGGGAACAAGCCACCAGCTCACAGTTAGGGAATTTCCACCCGAGCTATGCAAGTAGTTTGAACGGTTGAATCTTGGAATCGTAAATATGATGGGAGCAATGGAAGTGAATCCAACCGAAGAATAAGAGATAAGATAAAGTTAGACAAAGGATAAGGAAATCTAGGAAATCAAGGAAAGGACCCAGAAAAGGAGAGAATTCAAATTCGATGAGGATGACAAAGGTACTCTATGGCTTGGAAAACGGATTGTTGTGCCTAATGACAAGAGTATCCGACAGTTGAATTTGAAGGAGGCACATATATCACTTTACTCCGTCCATCTCGGTTGTACAAAGATGTACAATGACCACGCTATTGGTTGGATGGCATGAAAAGAGACATAGATGAATATGTCGTATTATGTGATGTATGCCAACGAGTCAAGGTTGAAGATCAAAGGCCAGCTGTATTATTGCAGCCATTGAAAATTCCGGAATGGAAGTGGGAAGAGGTTGGTATGGATTTCATAGTTGGTTTAACTCGCACTTCAGCACGTTATGATTCAATATGGGTTATTGTGGACCAATTGACGAAATCAGCACATTTTATTCCTGTCAAGACTATCTATAGTGGAGCGAAGTTGGCCGAATTGTATGTGGGAAGAATAGTGTGTTAACGTGGAGTACCGAAGAAGATAGTGTCCGATAGAGATTCTCAATTTATCTCAAGGTTCTGGCAAAAGTTGCACGAGTCGATGGGGACTCAGTTGAACTTCAGTTCTGCCTATCACCCTAAAACGGATGGACATACTGAGGGGACGAATCAGATATTGGAGGATATGCTAAGAGCCTGTGCACTAAAGTATGCAGGAGGTTGGCACAAGAGCTTGCCATATGCTGAATTTTCCTACAACAACAGTTATCAAGCAACCTTGAAGATGTCGCCATATGGAGCATTGTATGGAAGAAGGTGTAGAACACCCTTGTTTTGGAATGAGACAGAGGAAACTCAAGTATTTGAACCTAACGTGATCCAGGATGTCTAAAAGCAAGTTTAGACAATCTGCAAAAACATAAGAGCTGCTTAGTCAAGACAAAAGGGTTATGCGGATAATAGACGAAAAAACCTATCTTTTGAGGTGCGAGACGTTGTATCCCTCAAAGTGTCACCTATGCAAGGTCACAAGCAATTTAATGTCAAGGGCAAGTTGGCACCTCGCTATATTGGACCATTCAAGAGTTTGGACAACGAGGAGAAGTAGCATATAAGTTGGAGATGCCAGTGCATCTTTCCGATGTCCATGATGTATTTCATGTTTCTCAGCTCAGGAAGTTCTTGAGAGTTCCAGAAGAGCGGGTACCGACGGAATAATTGGAGCTTGAGGAGGATTTGACCTACGTTAAGCAACCTGCCAAAATTTTGGATACCAAGGAAAGGGTCACGAGGAACAAGGTGATTAGACGGTGCAAAGTGCAATGGAAGCATCATACAGAATCGAAAGCAACTTGGGAGCGAGAAGAAGATCTCAAGAAGGAATTTCTATATCTCTTTCCTTCCACGTCGAATCTCGAGGGCGAGATTCATTTTAAGGGGGGGTAGGTTTGTAACACCCTCATTTTCATGCATAATGCGTTGCATACATCCTCATACATGTTTAACATAAAGCAACCTTAAAAGGGACAAGATTAAAATGAATTTAGGTCTAATCAGGAATTTAATCTTGTGAGGGAGTAGACTTGTCCGGCCCCAAACTCGGACTAGTTCGTTATTCCCTCTCTGTTTCCGAAATTTGAAGTTCTTCAGGACTACGGACTTGTCCAGCACACTGCACGGACTAGTCAGTTGGAGGTTCCGATGTTTCCCTAGACTTGTTCGATTCCAAGCGTACTAGTCCGATTTGTCAAATTTTCAGTTCAAAAGGCTTTGATTTCACAACCCCGAACTTGTCCGACAATACACACCAGACTTGTCTGAAAACCCTTCCGTTGCCAAACGGACTTGTCCGACCATCCAAACCGGACTTGTTCGAAAATGTCTTTGTTCCATAACGGACTTGTCCGGTCCCTATTGCGGACTAGTACAACCCAGTGAATTCCACTCGGATTCTATTATTCTTCCACGATTGGTTATTGGGTAAATTCCTTAATTGGGCTGAAGAACTTCGTTCCCAACCTCAGATGAGCCCAAGTGGACCCCACCTCCGCCCCGACTCATCCCCCACCGAAATCCACTTGGAATTCACCCCAAAACCCTACCTCTCCACCCCTATATAAACAACCCAATACCCTCACCTCTCCAGCCTTTGAGAAAAATCCTCGCTACCGTTTCTTGATTGTGTGCCTCTGTCAAGAAGGAGCCCAGGAGCTAGGAGAAGGAGGAGAAGAGGGAGAAGGCTCAATCAAGATCGATCTTCGTCAACTTTTCAACGATTAATGTTCTTCATCATCAAACCTTCATCAACTCACCTTCATCAAGCCCTAAACGTCAAGATTCAAGTCTCACGTCCAATCCTCAACCTTTTGATCTCTAAACACGTGGTCCACCCTCTACATACCCTTTTCCACGTGAAATTAATCCCCAATTCCCGATAATCAGAGAACCCTAAATTCATAGTTTTGTATAGGGTGCACTAGTCCGGCCCCTATACTGGACTTGTCCGGCCTCTGAATCTGTAATGTGCTGAATTGAATCCTAATTGACTCAAATCAATTCCAGACTTGTTAGAAACTATTGTAACTAGATAGTAAACATTGGTAGCAACTCATTAACTAGTTTTACTTCACAATAGCATTAATCATGCATATCATGGCATATTGAGTAATATATGAGCATTTATTGATTGTAATGTTTGTTTTGCATGTTGTCGCGCGGAATAGAGTGTCTCGCTGTAGAGAGTGCTTTCGAGGACCTGCAAAATTTGAATTTCGAAGCTTTTGTTCCAAACCAAGCTCAAGAGCAAGGCAAGTGTCATTGATCATTTTAATCTATGTTTTTAAATGTTTTGTTTGCAAAGCTGCATGCTTGTGTCAATTGATGGGAAAACCCAATTATAGGAGTTTACTAGTCTTGTATGACCACCCTTGTCGCTTGAACACTATGTAGAGAGTCGGAAATGATATTCTACACTTTTGCTTCACATTACTCAGTTGGGTTTGGGAAATAATCATATTGCTTAGTTATGAACTATTGATCACATGAATGATGAGAATTGGATATTAATGACCCTTTAGCAACATAGTGCCTAGGGATCTAAGCAAACCAGTTATGTGGAATGGGTTGGAATGTTTTGCTGGTTTTGCTTGCTTTAGATCTAAGGACTGGTTCGTGGAGAGACCATCCAGGATTTACAGTGCCACCACAGGGCCAAGTATGGGTGCAGCTCAGCTGACTAATTAGTGTTTTGCTAGTACTATTTAGACCATTAGGAGTGCTCGGGGAAGGGGTAGTCGTATGGGTTTTTAGAGAGTGGTGGGACTACCCTGGGATCCGAATGGCTCAAGAGGGGGACCTTGGTTGGATGGGCTCAGTCGGAGAAATCACCACCGGTGAAACCTCAGTGGTGTCTAATTATGCTACTAATCACTTTGTAAAGGCTATTTTTCGATCTTTTGGCCACACACCTAAGAAAGTGTGAGACGGCATAATTGAGATTCCATAGTCATCGGAAGGTGACGAAATCACGAACTTGCGGGTAAAGTGGTACAACCTTTGCAGAGTGTGTTTACAAACTATCATGATAGTCGTGCTCCAGGACATGAGCAACGTGGACCGTCACATGATTAGAGTTATGGACCTTGAACTTGGTTTAATGGATGGAATTGAATTGGGAATTGGTATTGGTTAATCAATTGGCTTTGGTATATGAAATTGAGACATATGAGCAGTTCTAATTTGGATATGGATTATTATTGTTGGTATTGTTTATTTAAGTTGAAATTGATCTTATTTGGGTTATTCTGGGAAGGACCTCACTTAATAATGATATAATTACATTTTCAACTATTTTGAATGTACTCTTATGCAATTAGCCATTTTATTATCATTCCTTGTTTGACCCACGTGTCATACTTTTCCACACTTGTTGAGTACGACATGTGCTGACCCTTTCTATTCCCCCAACAAATTCGGACGCAGGCGTCGATGTGGAGTACTAGGAGGTCTTTGAGGAGTTCTAGGCGCACGTGTTACCGTCAAGCTTACCTGTGGAGTTTGGAGTCATTAGTGTTTAGTGTTTTCCGCTGCAATTGTTTAGAGTTTGTATTCAAGACTATTTGGTTTGTAATAAGATACTATTATTAGTATTACTATTCAAGACATGGTTATAATCTATCATTTGTAGATCAATTGTGTATGTGTGTTAAACATCTTGGACACACATATGCATCTCGCTTGGTTCATTTTCGGAACCGGGTGCCACATCTTGACATTACGATGCGAGAATTTTTTCCGTTGGGTCGTGGATCTCCTACTTGTAGTGTTTCCAAAATTATTACCGTTAGGGATCCCGATGGCCGGACTAGTCCGCTCTGAGGGTCGTACTTGTTCGGTGTGTTCTGTAAAATTCGCATGGAATGTGCAGCATACTAAAATCCTAATTTGTGTGAGGTATACCGGAGAAGTCCGGTAGGTGTCCGGACATGTTCGGTGCCTCGTGTATTGGAACATCAGAAAGTTTCCCAGACTAGTCCGGTCCATGAACGGACTTGTCCGGTGCATAGTGTTATGAAATATTAGAGTGTTTTTCGGACTAGTCCGATCTAAGAACGGACTTGTCCGGAGCATAGTATTATTGAACATCAGAAAGTTTAACGGACTAGACTGGTCTACGAACATACTAGTCCGGTGCATTGTGAAGTGAGACTACAGAGAGTTGAACGGACTAGTTCGATTCATGATCAGACTAGTCCGGTGCACAGTGAATTATTGAGATTGATTTTAAGCCCTTACCCCTACGCAAAGACTTGAGCTCTTGGGACGTGTCTCTTAGACATATCCTATACAGTTAAGTCTACTTTGCGCTTCATTCGTCAATTGGGCTATCTTTTTCTTCATCACATCATTTTTCACTTTTTGAGTGCACCAAACTATTTCGTCCGATTTGACCTGCATTCATCTCAACGAGTTCATTAGGATCTCATTTGTTTGTCATCAATCATCCAAAACCCACAAGGGAATGCCTAGATGCACTTTCAGTTCTTCAAGTTGATGATGGGCGTCACTAGGGCATCTAGCTCTGGCATCTCCCAGGGGACCCGCCATCAACGTTTCGTGTGTTGATTATGGGTGCCGCCAGAGCATATATCTAAGGCACCTCTCAGGGGGCCCGACGTCTATGTTTCGTGCATTGATGATGGGCGCCACCAGAGAATCCAACTCTGACACCTCCAAGGGGGCCAATCGTTGATGTTCTGCACATTGATGATTGGTGCCATCAGAGCAACAAGCTCAGACACCTCCCAGAGGTCCCACCGTTGACGTTCCAGATGTTGCGGGTGGGCTTTTCCTCGATTCTACTAAAGACTTCTTTGACAATGACCATGCACCACAGGATATGTCTGGCGCTCCCCATGGATCCCGCTGGCGCCAACCGTCAAGCTCGGCGCTTCTCGAGGGGACCGCCGACATCAACCTTCAATCCGGCGCTCTTGAGAGGCCTGCCAGCGTGAACTACCCAAGCTCCCGCGCTCTGCTGGGGGCTCGTTGCGACATCCTGCGACTAAGTGGTAGGCATGCCTAACCAGTTGGCCACACCTACCAGGGGCCTCTAAGGGGTTCCATAGGTAGGACGTCAAACGATACAAAGCGGTCGCGTCAGGCGTGTGATCAATGGTTCCTAAAAAGTAACAAGGTCAGCAAGGTTCTTCGGGCCCTTACGCTGCTAAGGACCGGTGGACAAGTTGAGAAGCATAAGATAGAGCCAAGAAAGAGAACATGAATTCAACTTCATTAAAGATTATTTACAAAGTGGCAAACCCCGTATACAAAGTCGCTTGGCCTAGGGGCCATCAGCCTCAATCACACGAGAACTGTGCGGCGACATGCTTGGCGAGGTCCTCAACTTCAACCCTCGCTGCCTCCTCAAGCATCTAGTGGGGGCCCTCGGCTACCGGGTCCAGGGTGATCTCCGAGTACCGGCTCAGGTAGAACACCAGAACGTGGAACGCCACCACCTCACCAAGTCTCTCCCATCAGTCTCAAGACGGCGGTCGACGACCGTGCCCACAACCTGTATCTTTGTGCTGGCAGAGTCAAGTGTGGGGATGACTTGACTCACCTCCTGCGCCGGCTCTTTACATCGCACAGGGTTGAGGCCGAAGGGCCGCACTGCCTCCTCGGTGCGGCCCAGGAAGTCCCAGACCTTCCGCGCCTTGGCCGCACGGCATGCCTAGAGGTCTCTTACCTCCTACTATGTGTTGACATTTATTACGTACCGAACAAATTCCGCAAGCACATGGAAACTATCGATGTAGCATTTTCCCTTAAGAGAGTATTCCAAGAGTGGCATTTATTTTACCCCAAGGGAAGGATAGTTAGAAGTGTAGCAATCATCAAATGGAAATGGTAGCATGGTCTAGATAAGGTTCTAGTGAGGATGGATAATAGATAAGCAGAGGTAGTGTGACAAACACAAGAGCATTCAATTCTATAAGGGATTAATTGGTCTAAGGGAGAATAGACTAAGAGTTAGGGAGTTGCTCCTACAATGCCTCTAATACAAATATACATAGCCTAGGTTAGGTACTAATGAGCATGTTAATGGTGAATCATTATGCTAAGTTGTTCAACACAACGGGCACGGGCTTATCTCTAGCAGTACTAGGGTGACTCCTGCCAAGAGCTTGTGACATAGCTGAACATGGAGGATTACAAAGGAATAATAGGGCTTTCAGCACCTATTGCCTACCTCTTCACTTCGTGGGTCTACAAGACATCCAACAATACTTAACTATCCTAGCACCATGCTAGCATATTAAGTAAATACCTTACGAGCTGTGGCACAAGCCATCTGTTGACGGTCCTTAAGTACCATATTTAGACTATTAATTCACCTCATAATGTGCACAAAAGGGAAACCCAACATAGTGGTAGTGTTAAAAGCTAAACAATTCCACAAGTGTTGGTATTTATTTGTATGCAGGTGAATTATACCAAAAATTACCAAAACATGCATGGAGTAATACATTAAATTGGATTTTGATGAATCATGCGACACCACTTGTCATCACATGGATCAAATGGCCCACAAACAGAAGTATACGAGGCCATCAAATGGTGTAGCACCCATATCAAGGGATGGGACCCACCAGGCAAAGACCTAGAGAAAGCACAGCTCCAACAGAGCTATGACCAGGTCGGTCGACCTCCCTAGTTAGTCGACTAGGAAGTGGCACCAAACCCGGTCAAATGTCACGTGTTGGCTCCACCTGACTTGTAGAAGTCAGTGGTGAGCACGCATTTGGTGGTAGGAACTGACCCTTCTCCACCTACAAATAGCACCCCACACCTCACTTCACACAACACACCAAAAGTTGAGAATATAATACCACTCCTAAGGTTTAGAGTAGTCCTACAGGATGCCTAGTGGAAGGAGAGTGTGGTGAAGAGTCTAGGAGAAGGAGGCTTTGGCTTGTACCCCTACAAAGGTGTTATTCTAATCAAGTAAGCCTTTGTGAATTCATTTCAAGTTTGATTCTCAATTCTAGCAGTTTTCCCAAGTAGTTACATATGGGTTCATTGCTTTAATTTATTAAAGGCTCTAGTTGTAATTTTGTGTTCGAAACAACTAGAGTAGTGATTTAGAATGTAAGCGTGGTGCTTATATTAGAAATCACCAGTGAATATCTCGTAGATCCACGGATTGAAGAGGTAGGCAGTAGGTGGTGACATTCCTATCTGTCCTTATTAATCCTCCACATTCGGCTATGCCATAGGCTCTTGGCGGGAGTCGTCCTAGTATTGCTAGGGGTAAACCCGTGCTCGAAGCAAGCTGCTACCGCAAATTCCTTTGAATTAGAATCAACACATTGAATTACTCTCTCTTCCTTGCCTACCAAACAACTTTGTGTCCTTGGGTCAATTAGTTCGCAATATTAGCACACACGTTCATTGGATTTGATACTCTTGGGAATACTCTTTAAGTGGAAGTGCTACACGACAGTTTTCGTGCGCTTGCGAATTTTTATATGTGATGTAAGAAACATCAACAAACATTTATGGCACTATTGTCAGGGAACAGTTGCTATTAATCTTCGAACCTTGTTCACCCTCATATATATCTTATTATCTTAACTTTCGTTTTCTTACTGCCACCACATATATGGAGCAGCCCACCATTTATTCTTATACTGCCCCAAAGGACAAGTTCTGTGAGCCACCGCCTTCGGTTGAACCCATTTGTTCTACTAGCTATAAACTTTGCCCTAGCTTTATAGCCATGGTTCAGGAACAATCTGTCTTAGGAACGGACTGTGAAAACCCTTATCACCATCTACGAGTGTTCGAACAACTGTGTTCATGCCTTCTAATCAAGGGTATGACAAAGGAAACTCTCAAATGGAAGTAGTTTCTTTTTTCCCTTAAGCAAAAAGCCAAACAATGGTACAACCACAACATTGGGAAGACAAATGGAAACTGGAATGAATTACGAGAAAGATTTTTTCTTGCTTTCTTTCCAATTGCTTGAATTGTTTCCTTACGGAAGGAAGTACTATGATGCCAGCAAGTGGAGAAGGAGTCTACAGGTGCAGCTTGGGATAGATTTACTCTTTTGAGAAATTTGGGCTCAGATTAGTCCATCACTAATCCATTGCCTTTGCAACACTTCTACATGGGATTGAACAAAGAGTTTGCCCTACATCTTGACATTATGGCTAGAGGATCTTTCCTACATAAGACGCCGAAAGAAGGCACGGACTTTCTAGATCGAGTTCTAGAAAATTCTCCCCTCATTTTGGGTATTAATCAGCCCCCTCAAGAGGAAGTCATGTCAAGAACCGATGACAAACCCCTGGACAAGGATGAAACCATCTCTTGCTTATCTCAAACCTTGCCGGAGGAATCCTCTCCCGAACCAAAAACTACAAAGGAAGAAGAAATTCAACCTTCAAGTTTCCCTTTTTACTTTGAGGAATAAATATTTGATGATTTTGGTAATACCTGGAAGTATTGTTGCCATAGGAAACCATCATTGCCACTACCTCCACTTGACCCACCTGATGGAGTGTTCGTCCAATAGACGGACAAGGAGTTAACCTCTATTCTAAGCAAGGAATGGACCGCAGAAGTTGAGCAATCACCCGAAATCCTTCGGATGACATCAACTTTGGCAACCATTCTATATTTCATTAGAGGGACACCAATGAGGGTCCTATACAACCCCACTGTTGAAGCAAATCTCATTTCTTATTCTTGTGACCTCGCCATTCTAGGCGATGTGCCATTGGCACCAACATGTAAATCCTTCCGAGATTCTTTCAGAAACATCCTCGAACGATGCGTGGTTTTGCAACATGCGTCTGTAAGACACAAAGATATTGGGCTATCCTAGACTTCCATGTGCTCGAAATCCAAGACTTCGACACTATGATTGGGATTCCCATCGAGAAATTTCTCATGGAAATTCCTTTGGAAGGAAACCTCAATGTCAAACTTGGAGGGAGAAAATTCTCTATTCATATTCTACGTTCAAGGAATACATCTGCAAAATCTCCCATCCAAGATGAACCAATGGAGGTGGTTAGGACACTTCAGTTCTTAGCACCCTCTTAAATTGAAGGAGAAGAAGATTTCATCCAAAAGGAGGATGAATTTCATGAGGCAATTGAATTGCCAAAAGAAGATTTCTTCCCAAAATCTCCTGTTGAGCTAAAAATTCTACCTTCAGGACTATGTTATGCCTTTCTAAATGGTGATTTGGAAGCCCCTATCATCATAAGTGACAAGCTTTCAAATGATGAGACACTCAAACTCATTGCCATGTTAGAAAAACATAGAGCTATTTTTGGCTATTCACTAGAGGATCTCAAGGGGATTAGTCCAGCGTTATGCACCCATCGCATTCCTATTGACTCTGAGAGTGTCCCCTCAAGGGAACCTCAAAGGCGACTGAATAATGCGATGCGGGAGGTGATCAAGAAGGATGTTTTGAAACTTTTGCATGCCGAGATTATTTACCATGTTCCTCATAGTGAATGGATCAGCCCAGTTGAAGTAGTGCCTATGAAGGGAGGCATGACAGTCGTTCAAAATGAGAAGAATTAATTAAGTCCTCAATGAACCATCGCGGTTTGGAGGATGTGCATTGATTACAAAAACATAAGAAGGCTACAAGGAAGGATCATTTTCCGATTCCCTTCATCGATGAGATGTTAGAGCGGTTGGCAAAACACTCCTACTTTTGTTTCCTTGACAGGTATTCGGATTATCATCAAATCGAAATCCACCCCGATGATCAAAGTAAGACCACATTCACATGTCCTTACGAAACTTATGCCTATCGGCGTATGTCTTTTGGACTTTGTAATGCTCCTGCCTCTTTTTCAAAGATGCATGATGTCTATCTTTTCCGACATGATCGAGCAGAGCATGGAGGTTTTCATGGACAATTTCTCCGTCCAGGGAAATTTTTTTGACCATTTTCTACAAAACTTAGACAAGGTCTTACAAAGTGCCAAGAGAAGGACCTAGTACTTAATTGGGAAAAGTGTCATTTCATGGTCTGTGAAGACATCATTCTTGGACACTTAGTGTCTGAGAGAGCGATAGAGGTGGACAAAGCAAAGATTAAAGTCATTGAAAAACTTCCACCTCCTATCAACATCAAGGGAATCCGCAACTTTTTAGGTCATGAGGGGTTCAATCGGCGATTCATCAAAGATTTCTCAAAAATCGCTAGACCCCTCACTAACCTATTAGCTAACGAATCTCCCTTTGATTTCGATGATGAATGCCTTAAATCATTTGATATACTCAAAAAGTCACTCATCTCAGCTCCAATCATCCAACCTCCCAGTTGGACGCTGCCATTCGAAATCATGTGTGATGCTAGTGATTTTCCTGTTGGTGCACACCTAGGCCAAACCAAAGATAAGAAGCATCATGCATTAGCCTACGCTAGCAAAACTCTGATAGGAGCTCAACTCAATTACGCAACAACCGAAAAAGAGCTCTTAGTTGTAGTTTTTGCCATAGTCTATACAGAGCATGCTTCCCTGAAGTATTTGCTCACCAAAAAGGATGCAAAACCAAGGCTAATTGTTGACAGCTAATAAGAAACACCAAAAAAATCATCCTCAACGATGATGCTAGAAACGCTTGTTGACGGCTACTAACATCACATATCATCTTTAGTAAGAGATGAGGTCCACAAGCGCACAGAAACTATCGTGTAGTTTCACCCAACAGTATTCCCAAGGATATCATATTTATCCCAAAGGAAGGCAATGGAGTAAAGTAAACACTAATCTTATGATCAAGCTATGAGATACTAGTCAATTATCAAGATAGGGGCAAGTTGATAATATATGGGTAGTGTGACACACACCTAAGCAATCTATTCTAAAGGGTAGATGAGTCATAATGGAGGTTAGACTAAGAGTTGGGGAGTTACTCCTACAATGTTTCTAATATACATATAGATAACCTAGGTTAGATACTAATGAGCATGTCAATGGTGAATTCTTATGCTAAGTTGTTCAACACATTGGTTACGGGTTTACCCCTAGCAATACTAGGACAAGTCCCGCCAAGACCCTGTGGCATAGCCAAACGTGAAGAATTAAAAAGGACGGATAGGGTTGTCACCACCTACTGCCTACCTCTTCAATCCGTAGGTCTACAAGACACCCAACTCTACTTAACTATCTGAGCACCATGCTAGCATATTAAGTAAATACCTTAGGAGCTGCAGCACAAGCTATCCTAAGGCAATGACTAACCTAAACATCATTGAACCAATGTTGAAACATAGCATAGGGCAATCATATCAACATGATCATATCATAACTAATTAGACTATAGTGGGGGTTTATAGTGTTTATGATGATAGTATAATGACATTAGGGCGTGATCATAAAGACTATACCCACCACATACATGGAATCTACAATCAAACAAGAAACGCTTCATCCAAGTATATGAATAAAAGAAGACTAAATATAATATCTTTATCATGCATAAAGTCACAAATGTAAGAAAAGATACATGAGCCATACCTTTATCAATTTGTACTTGGGACTAGAGGCTCTCCTCCCTATAGCCTAACTCCACTAAGGACTAAGAAAAATAGTGTATACAATGGAATGATGATCAAGTGGTGTGTGTTGAAGTGAGGGGTGAGGATCCTATTTATAGGTGGAGAAGGGTCGGTTCCCACCACCAAAAGCGCGCGAATCGGTCACCACTAACTTCTTCATGACGGGAAGAGCCAACACATGGAAGCTGGCTGAGTTAGGAGGAAAGACCAGGTCGACCGACTAGGGGGGTCAGTCGACCTGGTAAGTCCTCCAAACGGTCTGTGTTTTCTTGGGGTGATTTCCAGGTGGGTCCCATCCCTTATACGGGTGCTACACCATTGGATGGCCTCGGATACTTCTGTTTGTGGGCCATTTGATCCATGAGGTGCACATGTTAGTGCTTGATTGGTTGGGGTGATATTTTATAGGATCCATCACCTTGTTTCACATCAATTATGTATAAAATACCTGCATGTACCAATTTCTTCAAGTACAAGTGGAAATAGGTTAAATAGAAAGATGATGTGTGAATGAAATAGTATTTCCTTCACATAGTCGAGTTATATTGACGCGTGAAATTGGTATATAACAGCCATCAACAAACTCCCCCAAGCTTATCCTTTGCTCGTCCCGAGCAAAGTCAATACTTTAGGCTGATGATCAGAAGTTGTTACAATGTTCTACTTTTCAAAAGTACCATGTGCACAACAAAATACTCTACCTAGTATTGCAAAAATTGGCATGGTTCACCCATCTTAAGTCAGTATGGGGCTTATGCCATCTCCTATTCATGGGTGGTCGAAAGATACAATAGCAAATGGAGCACACATACCCTAGAAATCAAGTTCTAATCAAATTTCGGAGAGTTCAATTTAGATTTTCAGTATCTCAATTTGGTTCTCTTAGTCTCTCCTTTTTTGTAGTGGAAATATATCCTGACCAAGGCATTGTGCCTAAATTCATCCTACCTCTACATAAGGCTTGTATGTGGAGCTTGGTAGGTAATATTGTAGGCATATTTGCAACACATAATTTTGCTAAGTCAAAAGAGCAAGCCTTAGGAGAAATCAATTCAAAACAGCTTGATTCAAGGCTTGTGCATGTGTGATGGAATGGAGGTGGATGTGGATGTTTGAGATGACTCCTTTTTGAGTGGACTCTCTTATTTTGCATGGATGAAACATGGCTACTCTTCTTTTTCTCTTTTTTATTCTCATGCTTTTAAAGTAAGCATGCATTTTCTTTTCTTTTTCTTTTTTCTTTTTCTTGTAGCCATGTCTTCTACTCCCTTTTTATGCAATAAATTTTTGAGAGAGTACTAAGCATGAATGATATGGAGTTTCTATTTTTATTGTGGAATGGTGGTATGATGGAATTTTGCTTACTTCTAGTGTAAAAGTATAGCGTGTGCAAGTGAAGTATTGAATTCAAAACGTAATGAATGAAATCTCACATAGTTTTATACTAGTTTGACAAAGCTCAATGTGAAGACAAATAACATATGCATAAGGTCTGAAAATGTTCTATATCATATGGCTTTGGTAGGTATTTCCGATCATATGAGAGTAACTTTAATCTTTTTAGAATTTTCCCAGGAAATCTAAGTTTCACTTTCAAACTAGGTGTAGCAGCCCTATCACTATATTATATCTCACAACAACTTAGAATTGGATTAAGCTTTTGCTACCCATAATTTCTAAATCAAGGCAAAAGCAATTCTAGCCAATGAAAGCAATATTTTGGAGAGTAGTAAGTTGTAAACTAGGGACTTAGGAAAATTAAAACAGAGCAACTATTCAACATTTCAACTAGGTGAATTCCAAATCATTCTTACCACACATGTTTTATTTTATTTTGAAAGCAAATCTACTCTACTTTTTTTATATGCAAGGTGGATGATGGGTGAATAAAAATAAATATGCAAGGGGTGTGATACAAGTTATCTCAATTGAGGTTCTTCCCCCATGCTTGTTCTTGCACTAAAAGAATTTCGGCTTATCGCAACAAAAAGAATCATCGCAATAGGTCACTGTTGCATCGAAAAAAAATGTGGCAATAGTTTTTACGAATCGTTGGCATAAGTCCCGTGGCGATATGTTTTACGAGGACTTGACATCCGTGGCAAATAGTATGGTATTGCAACGATTTTAAACCGGTGACAAATAGCATGTTATTGCAACGATTTCACATATAGCGACAATTTAACGTATTGCGACGTATAGTACAGTATTGCAATGATTCCACATTCATGGCAAACAGTATGTTATTGCAGCGATTTCATATTCGTGGCAATTAGTATGTTATTGTAATAATTTAACGTATTGTGATGATTTAATATATTACAACGAATAGCATGGTATTGCAATGATCACACATTCGTGGCAATAGTATGTTATTGCAACGATTTGATATTTATAGCAAATAATATGGTATTGCAATGATTTAATGTATTGCAACAATTTAACGTATTATAACGAATAGCAGGGTATTGCAACAGTTACGCATTCGTGGCAATAGTATGCTCTTGCAACGATTTCACATTCGTGGTAAATAGTATGGTATTGCAACGATTTAACGTATTGCGATGATTTAACATATTGCAACGAATAGCAGGGTCTTGCAACGCTTACACTTTCGTGGTAGTAGTATGTCATTGCAACGATTTTACAGTCGTGGCAAATAGTATAGTATTGCAACGATTTGACATATTGCAACGATTTAACGTATTGCAACGAAAATCACGGTGTTGCAACGATTTCACATTTGTGGCAATATTATGGTATTGCAACAACTTCACATTCGTGGCAAATAATATGGTATTGCAACGATTACACATCCGTGGAAAATAGTATGGTACTGCGATGATTTAGCGTACGTGTCAAATTGTATGTTATTGCAATGATTTCACATTCATGTCAAATATTATGGTATTGCAATGATAACACATATGCGGCAAATAGTATGGTACTGCGATGATTTCACATCCGTGGCAAATAGTATGGTACTGCGATGATTTAGCATTCATGGCAAATAGTATGTTATTGCAACGATTTCACATTCATGGCAAATAGTATGGTATTGAAACAATAACACATCTGTGGCAAATAGTATGGTACTACGACGATTTAATGTCCATGGCAAATAGTATGGTACTACGACGATTTAACATCCTTGGCAAATAGTATTTTATTGCAATGATTTCAAAAGCATGGTTTGTAATGCAACATTTTTTATTTGTGGCAATAGGTTTGTAATGCAACATTCCCTGATCTGTGGCAATAGGTTCGTAATGCAGCATTTTTTGATCTATGGCAATATGGTTGTAATGCATTTTTTAATGATTTGTGGCGATAGAGTTGTAATGCAACATTTTGTCATTTGTGACAATAGTGTGGTAATGCAACGTTTTCTGAGTGGTGGCAATAGCGGTCTAGTGCAATGTTTTTGAGTCGTGGCCCAATGTTTATGCTGCAACATTTTTGTAATTAGTGGCAATAGCTTTCTATTGGAACAATTTATCATTCATGACAAGAAATTTGTAATGCCACATTTTATGATTAGCGGCAGTAGAATCCTAATGCACTAGGTTTGAAAATTAGTCGTTACAAAATCATGAGTTTAACAATAAACATCCATCAACTGAAATTGCAACATGCATAACAACACTCAAGTATTACTATGGTGGCATGTCTGCATGTTAAAAGTTTGCTTAAGACTATCGGGACTAATTGGAACAGGTGACTTATTTGGGTTGCCCTTTTGGTTGCCCTTTTGTGGAATCTCCAACATTTTGCACACTTCAGCCATCATTGAGAGGCGCATATCCTCCATTTCCTTAGCTCTCTGTTCACGATCAGCTGCTATCTGACCTTCTAAGTTCTGGACATGAAGGTTTAACTCTTCATTCTCCTGGTTTATGCAGTCCATCTGGTTGGTTAAGCTATTATTTATTCCTTTCAACTACTGCACTTGGTGATTGAGGCCTGCATTTCTATCTTGTAAGTTTCGAACTTCGTCGTTGAGGTGTTCAACCATCTGGATACGCATCGTTCACGTGCAGGACCAGCAGGGTTAGCCATATAACCATGCCCCCAAACCTGTGATCTTGCACAACTGATTGAGGATCTATAACAATGTTGGAAGATGTGGTTTCTCTCATCATATGGAATTGGCCCTCCCTCCTCAGCTTCCTTGTCATCCACTTGGTCACATGCATGGCTCTATATACGAAAAGAAAAGTCATAGGTACATTGCAAATATTTATTTAACTGGGGATTGTTTGAAGTGTTACTCACATGTACAGCTTCTGCCTGCTTGTTTGCCCATTCATCGTTCTTCAAGTGGCTTGCCTCCCATAGTTGTATGTCATCGGGTTCTTCTCTGTGCTCTGGGTGTTGCATCATAAAATACAAGTAAAATTCAACATGTAGGTATACATATTAATTGCAGTGCAAAGTAAAAGCATGATTTATTTTTAATACCTTCTTGTAACTAAGTTGGGCGTAGGATTTGGAGCCAAGCAAGTGTTCGTCTTTTGTCTTCCTCGATTTTGAGAATTGGTCCTGCTTATTAACCGCAAAAATTTTAAGAATTAATTTCACAAATGAATGTAAATAAAATAGTTTTTGTATGATGCGAAGCTATTAAAAAGTTAGCTGACCTTGAATCATTCAGACCCAAAATATTCTATTAGGTGCAACCACTCAGGCGTTAGTACGTCATCAGGCTTGTTTTGTATACGTTCTTCATGGGTCGAATAACTCTTATAGGCAGCATGCAAAGTCGAGCGCCACCCCTTGTAGCACTCACCAACAATTTTCAAAATTTTTCTTGTGCTCTCCCGTGTGTCCTCCATGTCCAAGAAATTGAGTACATTGTATAACACATTGCTGTAAACCTACAAGATGGAGATTGCAAGAAAAAAATTACTTGTGTGGGGTGTGATGACACTAACCAGAATGTCTCGTACTATTTATTTCTTGTTAGTATCGCCAAACTCTACCCGCTTCCTTACACCAATGAGGGGTGCATGTTTTTTGTTAACATAACCACATCATCGACAAAGTTCCGCTGATTAATACCAACCGCAGCATCCAACATAGTGGAGAACTGAATTGGTAGCTTCACATTTCTGTTCTACTAACTTGGGATGCATAGCATATGCTGGCAACCATAGGTCCTTTAGCCACACCTCTTCTAAACTTTCTTTTTTCTGTTACATTGCTACAAACGGTAAACGATTAAAGCAAATTACTTCCTGACCAAGTTTAGTATCATGCACAAATAGTGCGAAAAGAAGAAAAGTCTGATGTTCGTACCATCTTCAGTACGAGTGCGGCAAATACGAGCGTGGGACAACCGCGTCTTAGCAGCATTTTGTTATGTAATACTCCCTCCTGGTTTATATTAATTTTCGTATTGGACCAACAAATGAATTAAAAATGAACTAGTTAGGACTGTCTGAACGAAAATTATTTTGATCAAGGGGAGTACATTGTTGACTTCTTTGTTGCTATTCATACCCTAGCATGAGCCATCAGGTACACATGTTAGTGGCACTACTGCACTCGTAGTATCGCAGAGGATTTTTAGTCCAGTAGCGAAGCAGGAAAGACTGAGGGGGCGGGCATGCAGCTGGCAATGCTAGACTAGACAAAGATAAGGTTTGTCGGTTCAGTCTGACTGACATCAGCCGAAGCGCATCTCAAAGAGAATTGGTTGCAGGGCGAGTAACGAACGCCAGTGGTAGCAGGTGGCGAATGCTAGACAGATAAGGCAGACAGCTTGCAGGATTGAAATCCTTTGCAGTACTGCACCTGCACTAGCTGCCACTGACATGTGGGCCCATGAGACATCGGGTCCACTTGTCAGTGGGAGCTACTACAGGTGCAGTATTGCATAGTCCCAACTTGCGAAGCTTAACAAAGCGAGGGTTCGGTCTGGCCGAGATCACTCGGAAACTCTCGATGAGGACTGGTGGCAGGGCGAGTAATGGCTAGTGATTTGCAGGCGACAGGGTCATCATGCCACGCGAAGTATGGGACGTTGCGATTGGCGAGGGAAACACATCGGGGAGGACAGAGATGTGACCAGCAGCAGGGTGTGGGCACTGGTGCCGGTCGGAGTGGCCGGCGGCGAGAGATAACAATGTGGAGGCATAAAAAAATCACGCCATCACACAGGCTGGTGAACTGTTAACTATAAAGACTAAGAAAGTAGAATCGCAATGCATGCTAAAACAATTAGTAGAGCCTAGTACACACTCCCTCTGTCCCAACTCATCTCTATTCCTAGGATTCAAACATCGTCTCAGCAAATAATGCAAATGACCATGATACCCATCATCAATACATTTAAAGAACAGAACGTAGTCTATCAAAATGCTCCAAATTCAATGCCAAAGGAGTAAAAAACTAACACGCTCTGTCAAAACAAATGGCACGGTAGAGAGGTAGGTAGTAATGTTATGTGATATGGGTGGTTGGAAGCTACCGATAGAGTTGGAGTTGGCCATTTTTTAAGCTCCAAAAGTAAAGTTACGCTGGGATAGAAAGAGTATTTCTGGTTTGTATATCTATACCTACTGTTGGTTCATGCATCGTAGTACTAGGGAGTGAAGAATCTCGGGGTTCTTGAACATCATGTGCTGCAATATTCTCTGCATACCATGCAAAGGAATTAACATTTTATAAAAAATTTGTTTTTAATAGTAAACACATTTATATTATATCGGGTGCTTGTTGGCCACAATGAATGCTTGTAGACGACATCATAGTTTGCTTTCTTGTTCCTAAAGTAAAGAGCATTGTATGTAGTCATTCCAAACAACAGTGATAACATCAGATTACATCATCGACGTAGATTTTGGATTGGACGGTGTGGTTTCTATAAACTGACAATCTTTAATTGGAATGGAGGAATTAGAAATGAAGGAATAAAGAAAAAACGTACGATCCGAGAAAGCCACAAGAAAGAGAAAAAAATATAAAAATTGTTGGAAATGAAAATCTTAGGAATACAAATTTGTAAAACAGGAATGAGAGTACAACATTTGGAATGGTTCATTAGATAACCCGTGTGTCATTTACTTCTAAATCCAGAAATTACATACTACCTCTTTTTTTTTTTAATATTTGGTCGTTCCCGACCAAAAATTGAACTAGAAATATACTACCAAAATAAGCTGTCGGAGCGACATTTATTTCGGGACAGATGTAGTATGCTATATATATATATATATATATATATATATATATATATATATATTTGTGAAACATAAGAGCATATTTCTTCTTTGTTAATTTATTTAACCTTTGTATATCAGCATGGATTGTGTAGAACATAACTAGCCCAAAACTGCATGGATCGTGTAGAACCTAGCCAATATAGCTCTATAAAAAGACGGCATGGATCATGTAGACTTACCTAGCACAAAATTGGAGTCCGTGATGTCTTTGGGAGGTGTCAGCAATGAGGAGGTTCGGTAGAGCCCATCAAACTTGGTCGCCCGGTGTTGTACCCATAAATCACCACCACCAAGAGCTTCGATGCGTCACCGCGAGATACACGTGGAAAAAATTTGTAAAAACCGTGGGAAATGAAAACATGGGAACTTCATAGGAATACAAGTTTGGAACACAGGATAGAGAAACAACACATTTGTAGTACTGTGAGATCACTGGAAGGGCAGGGCAACGATGTGTTGGGAACGAAGGCCAGTGTTTCCATTTATACTCATTGTGGTTGAAATAGGGTTACAATAGGCGGGACTTAAATTGGAGGCGCAGGGAGTGAAAATTGAATTGTCAAAATCTCAATTGTGGCGCGCCAAGAAGAACGAAAAAATTTTCGCAAGCGTGGAGAATTTGACACTAGCCGTGCCCTGGTGCACGCATGCAATCATGATTAATTACATGGCATGTCGCGTTTATTCCTGCATATGGTGCATGTAGCTAGAGGGGTAGGCTTCTTCGGACAACTTGCTTGCTTCTTAATTACAGTATGGCCTAGCTGCTTGCTCACCATGCGACTACTAGCTCCCCTTCATCTTTGTTGCCATACATGGAGATCAAAATCTAAAAGCAGTCATGTGCTAGCTAGTGGGACATTCCAAAAAATACATACAAAAATATGAATCACCAAATGTATGTGTGCTATTGCAAATGACATACAAATACAGAACATCCAAGTCCACGAAAGGACGATGGCAAATCCATGGTATAGTAAAAGGTAAACAATCAGCATTCTGTAACATTGATCACAATGAAATGATAACATATGGTTTATACTACTACTAAAAATACAATTTCACATGCGCCACGATTTTTTTGTCAATCTATGAGCTATAGAAAAAAAAATCGTCAATTATGAAATTTTATCGAATTAGTGTTACCTAAGGTTGTCTGATTTTTTATCAGATTTCAGTCTTTCTGACACATGCAATATAAGTTACAAACAAATAGAAGATATTTTTGGATACTGCATAGGACACATTGTTCATGAACGTAAAATACATTTTTACTAACATAAAAACAACACATATATTACAAACAAGAAATACAAAAACACATAGAAAACAAGGAAAGAAAAACTACTCCTAATCCTACTCTACTCGGAGGAGGTCTCCTCAACCTCTACCGCCGCCGCCGCCTCTTCCTCCTCCGACACCTGAGTTCGAACATTCTGGGCGACAGTGTGCAGAAGGTGTTGGTGGCCCTCCACCCAGCCACCTCCACGATCGTCTCATGGAGGGCGTCGAGACGAGTGGCCACAAAGCTTAACCTGAAGCAGTAGTGGTTGGCGGTGCGGAGTCCATGCTAGTGTGGATGGAAAGGGTCCCAAGAACCAGACGTCGACACGAGCAACTGCTTGAAATCGCGTCCTTGAAGAGATGATCGAAATCCTTAGAATCTGATGCGTGACAGAGATGTCACACTCTGTGCCTCCACACGTGAGAGGCAATAACTAAAATTTTATTTTAGACATGCACCGATGAGAACATCGGGAGCCCTATTCAGAGATCGAACCTCAAACTGGTAAGTGGCTACCCATCCTTAATGTTGATCCATGAGTATGTTCTCCATGTAATTTTAGTATGAAGACAGCAGTAATCTTAGCCTTGGTAAAGTTTGATCGCCAGATCAATCATGGGATAAGATTATGTAAGATCGGTCACCATGTGTCTTCTTTTTGGAAAGATGATGATAACAATTGCAGTAAGCAAACCGCCGACTACAAATGAAAAAATTGAGTGAAAGAACACAAAAGAGGAGAAATGCAGCCTCAACCATGCTCTCAATGAGTCCCCACCAAGAATCATCGATTGTCGCAACACGAAAAATTCTTGGCTAGACATTGATTGTATGACACGTTGCTCATGAAAATAAATGAAATTTTTCATGAACATGAAAACAACATATATATTACAAACAAGAACTACAAAAGCACATAGAAAACAAGAAAAAGAAAAACTACTCCTAATACTACTCTACTTACAGTCGGAGGAGATCTCCTCCACCTCCTTCTCCGCCGCTGCCACTGCCGCTACCTCCGTTGCTGTCGCCTCCTCCTCTAGCAATCGAGTCAGAAGCTTCTGGGCAACGATCTGCAAAAGTTGTTGGCAGCCCTCCACCCCAGCCGCCTCCCCGATCGTCTCGTGGAGGATGTGGAGACGACCGACCACAAAGCATAACCGGAAGCAGTAGTGGCCGACAGTGTTCATGCTGGTGTAGACAGAAAGTTTCCCAAGACCCAGACAGTCACACGAGCGAGATACATCAGAAAATACACCTCACACCAATTTTTCGAGCTTTTTTGCACGCTCAGCGGCAGCTAACAGGTGCTTGATGGCCTCCTTCAAGCAACGATTGAGTTCTTCGACGCGGTATTGGAGGAGGCGGACAATACCCTGAGCCAAAACGGGATGAGGAGGTGCAAGCGCCGCAGGCGAAGAAGGGGACGGAGGAGGTGAAGGTGTCGCCTCCAGTTCCACCGGCATCGGCTACGACGTAAATGGAGGAGGTTTGGAGGACATCGATGGCCTGGAGCACTTCGATGCTGGGCCTACCCATTTGTGCGGCAACGGAGGTGCCAAGAAAGAGCGAGAGGTGGTTGATGGTGGTGCGGCGGAGAAGCAAGAGGAGAAGTTTGGAGGCTAAGATCAATGGAGTGGTGCGGTTGACACGCAAGAGGATGGTGTGCCTTTATAGCGGGTCGTTGTCTAAGAGTGGGAGTGGAGATGATCGGGCGCTTCAAAAATTGTGCTTTCGAACTGGTGGGTGGTTCGGAGTTACTCCAAACTGCGATTTGCCACTTCTAGGATATCGCAACGGCTCAACGCGTCCCATCTCGACTTCACAGGCTGTTTTTTAATTTGACACGCAAAGGGTCCAGGATATCAATGGGCCCCCTGGCATACTTTGTAGGTCCGTCCTATGGTGTTTCAGTTTTTTACCAGTTTTTAAGTTTGACACGCGAAGGCCCCAGGGTATGCAATGTTCTAGTTTTTCAGTTTGTCATAAAAGACCTCGATCATGTTTCATGGCGTTACGTGTTTTATCTTTTTGTTGAAAGATCATCATATATATAGTTGAAAGATCATGACAAAACACAAGAAAAAACTACAAACACACACAAGAAAAGAAAAACAACAAAAGAAAACCTAAATCCTCCTCCTCCTCCTTAGAGACAACACATCACTGGACTTAGAGCACATTCACTTGGTAACTAAATCATCCATTTGTCCAAAAAATAATCAAATCATTCTTTATGAATTGTCATTACTGAGGAACACGATGAACAAACCACACATTCATTCATTAAGACAATATATATATATATATATATATATATATATATATATATATATATATATATATATATATATATATATCACAAACCCTCGATCATGCATAGATGACGTTAGGTGTTTTCTCTTTTTTTTGAAAGATCATATATATATATATATATATATATATATATATATAGTTTGAGACTCGTTAATCATATGTTTGGGGCGTAGCATGCATGGACAACTAACATGCATGTGAGAGAGACGTCGACGATCATGTATGATGACGTTACACGTGTTTTCTCTCTTTTTGTTGAAAGATCGTCATGTTTGAGGCTCGTTCATCATGTTTGGGGCGTAACAAGCATTGACAAGTAACATGCTCTTGAAAGACCTCGTGATCATGTTCGATGATGACGTTATGTGTTTTCTCTTTTTGTTGAAAGATCGTCATATATATAGTTTGAGGCTCGTTGATCATGTTTGAGGCGTAGCATATGCATGACAACTAACATGCATGTCAAAATAATGGCGGACTTAGGATTTAAATGAAGGGTATGCACTTTGAAAAATATATACAACTTGTTAATAATTTAATAATATATATAAATTTTATAATTCGATACACAAGTAGTAAATAACATCATAAATTTGATAATTTTTCATGATTCAGATTGTGCAATCAATTTTTTTATCAGTGTGTTAAACGAAATCCTTGTTGTGTTGAATATGTATTGATCAGAGGAAATCATTTGTGATAGCTACAAGAAGCAAGGATTAAATTTGTTGGCAAGCTTGTTTAAGAGAACGCATGAGTATATTCAAATAAGGTACATTAATTGAGAACAAATAATATTACGTGCTTGAGTATAGAAAATATTTTAGTTCAAGGGAAAATTAGTGGCTCCTGGTTTGAAATATTTGTTTCCGATTAGTTCAAAAATTAACTATCCGGTGACAAATATTTTGAACCAAGGAGTATTAATTAAACAGTAAATACCATAGAAACTAAATAAATTTCTTGATGAGTGAATACAATCTAGAGTCTAGGCAAAGGCCACGTCCATTCTATTCTTTATTGTTGTAGTTCCGTTTGTTCTTATCCTTGGCTCATCGTCTCTCTCTTCTAACTTATGCTCCATCAAGAGCCCTTGTTTCCTCAAGCTAAGTCTGCATAATCACTTCGTATTCAAGATGCACCCACGAGTTCGATTTGCCGTGTCATGCTCATACTCAAGCCGCGACGTCAAGGGGTGTTTGCCGTTTCCAAGTACGGAGTTCATGGCAGGTGAGGCTGTAGAGCTCTTTGCATGGTGGTAGTTTTTCTGACCAAGAGTCACGGAGCCGTAGGTAACTGTCAGCACCACTTATTATTGTTGTGTTGTCTATGTTAGTGCTAATCCTGACTTGCTGGGCTAATGAACACCTGATGAGTTCAGGTTGTGTTCGTGAGTTCATGCACAAGAGTGGTCTGGTGCTGATTATTAGTTGCGACATCAGAAGGGCTTGTTTGACTCATGGACAAGGAAAATAATTTGTACATAGTACAACGTAAGTTTGTCGGCATTGCCATACGTATAGGAAGATGCGGCCAGGTAGTTGCTCTTGCAGGTGTATGCTAATTACGTGAGTGTTTGGTGAGGTCATGTGGTTAGTCCATGATGCACCCTAAACCTGGTGTTGAGGCCGTGTATGTGTGTACACTAGTGACATATCACAGAGTGCTTAGTCAGTTGTGTTTTGTTTGACGTCGAAGTTGGATTGGATAGGATCATCCATTTCTTTATGTATTGGATCATCCAAATCAACGTTTGGTTGGATAGTGTTTTTTGTTTCCTCTGTTTATAGTTCGCTAACTCGTTCATCATTAGTTCTAACAGTCCGTCAGCTTTTTCCATGCATGGGTTGCTTCACACATTGAAACAACATTCATCAATTGTTCGATTGTTGCATTGTGCTCGTGCGTGCTGCAAGATTTGGGGAGTTGGCGTACGTGGCAATCATCAGGGCAAGGTGGCACAGTTTCGGGAACTGTGCAGTACACCCTTGGCTGTATGGCTATTAGATGTGGAGCGTGAACGTATGTGGCAACCATCTGGGAAGGGTCGCACAGAGACGGTTGTGCGTCCCTACTACAGAGAACTCGATTCCCGCCCAAGGTGAAAGTTCATCTAGGAATCCCATGTGGATTTTGGATGATTTATGTCAAGCAAATGAGATCCTAACCACTTTGTTGAGATGAGCACAGGTTCTCATGAGAAAATAAGCAAGGTACCAAAAAGAAGGGAGAATGAGGAGCAATGTGGAAAAGAGCTCAAGGAACAAGTGTAGTAGATCATTTTGTATGGAGTGTGTTAAGGAAACACACCCCAAGAGCTCAAGCACAAATAATCACACACATTGCACAAGTTTATACAGGACCGGACTAGTTCGGCTGACACCTGACTAGTCCGATATCTTTCTTCACAAGATCGGACAAGTCCGATATCACCACGGACTAGTCCGATATCTCTATGACTAGAATCGGACTAGTCCTCCACAGTAAGTACTAGTTCTCCAAACACTTCACAAGTTGCACAAAATTGGACAAGTTCGATATTAGCACGTGCTAGTCCGAAAAACCCTCTGACCTAAATTGGACAAGTCCTCAAAGTGCGGACTTGTCCCCAATTCACTTAGGTTTTCACGTTTTCGGACAAGTCCGAAGATTTCTAGAAGCGAAATCGGACAAGTCCGCTTCGAGATGGACTAGTCCGATATTACGGGACACCCAGGATTTGCTACACATAGTACACCGGACTAGTCCGGTGTCCACCACGGAATAGTACAATTTTCCTAAACCCTAACAGTAACTTTTGGGAACCCGATATAAATAGGTGTACACGGCCCATCTTTCACATCTCTCGACCCCCTGCGCCGTAACACCTCCCACGAGCCTCAAAAATCACATCTCTCCACGAAATCAAAAGCAACAAAGATCAATCCCTTGAGGATACACTTTGTATCATTGGAGAGACACGGTTCATCACTCATTGAGCTCTTGGTTTGATTCCCTAACACACTCTTGTGATTTTCATTGTAATATTTTGAGTGTGTTCTTGGTGGTGTTCTTGTTGTAATCATGGGGAGCCCTCAACTTGTGAGAAGGCCCCTTGAATTTGGTTATTTCCCTTTGTCATTGGTGAAGAGGATTGGCCTCCATGGCGATCCGACGAGGGTAGGGTTGGAGAAGACCCGGTCCTTTCATGGACTCCTCAATGTGGATGTAGGTTGCCTCTGTGGGAACTGAACTACGAGATAAAATCATTGTGTTCTTCATTTGTGGTCATTGTACTTACATTTCATATATATATCTAGGGTTTGATCAATCGTGTTCACTTTATGTTGAAACATTGAGTTTAAGATTAAATTGTGATACACCCTAGTTTATAGTTGTGCGACACTTAAATTACTAGTATAATTCCGCTGCTTACATCCTAGAATCAAATTAATCGATCAAATTTGATTAACCTAGTCGGTACACACCGGACTAGGCCGCACTTGACCGGACTAGTCCGATATCTCGAGATTTGATCTGGTTGTCAAGTGTTGCAGGTTCTGATTAAAATTCAAAAAGGCCTATTCACCCCCCTCTAGGCCACATTCAATTGGTATCAGAGCAAGGTTCTTCAAGAAGGAGACTAATCACTCGAATAGATCATGTCGGACATGAAGGACGTACACAATAGCAACAACCAAGAGAAGGTTGATGAAGACAAGAACCAAAAATTGGAGATGCTCCTCAAGGCCATTCAAGACTTCGAGGATGACGATGAGGAGACACTGGAACTCAAGGCGCTCCTAAGGAAGAAAACCCTTTCGAAGGGAAAGGTGAAAATCGAAGATGAGAAGAAAAAGAAGGGGATTAGTCACACCGACTACTCCTGATATCCTTTCAATTATGATCGCCTAAATTATAACAATAATCATTATCTATCTATTCCACATGGAAAAGCCCCACACTTTGACGGCAATGACTACTCAATGTGGAGGCAAAACATGAAATGCATTTGATTTATCTCAATCCAAGTTTGTGGCACATAGTATGCACAGGAATAGATATCCCTGATGATGATGAGGAGCTCACACCTAGCCAAGAGCAAGCAATCCATCGAAACGCCCAAGCTGTTGCGGTCATTACTTCATCGCTCAGTTGGGATGAGTTTACAATGTTGGATGGACTCAAGATCACGAAGGAGATATGGGATACATTGCAAACCGCACATGAAGGCGATCGTCATGTGTGAGAAGCGAAGATCGAGATGATTGAAGGAGAGCTAGGAAGATTCGCCATCGAAGAAGATGAGTCGCCACAAGACATGTACAATCGACTAAAGACGCTCATCAACAAGGTGCGAGCATACGGAAGCAAGAAGTGGAACGACCAAGAGGTAGTGAAGCTAATTCTTAGAGCCTTCATGCCTCGCAACGTTACCTTGTGCTTAATGATACGAGAAAGCCCCAGGTACAAGAAGATGACCCCGGATGAGCTACTTGTGAAAATCATCAACTTTGAGATGATGGAAAAACAAGCCAAACATGTTAAGGAAATTGCCGATCTCACCTCAGCAAAGAAGAAAGGGGTCGCTCTAAAGTCCACCCTTAAGCCTTGTCTAAAGAAGCTCGAGAAGCTCAACTAGAAGAAGACAGTGATGATGAGAGCAGTGACATGGATGAAGATGACATGATACTCTTCATGTAGAAATTCAAGAGAATGATGAAGAAGAGACAAGGCGCTAAATCCAAGAGAATGATGACATGATCTCCCAGACTAGTCCTGTTTATAAACAACAAGAGTTGCTATTTAGAACTTTTGATGCATCTTATGTGTTAATGAGAAGTAATATTGGTAAGATTTATGCTCATTATGTTGGGCCACGCCATGGGAACACCAAGTCTCATGTGTGGGTGCCCAAACCCCTTGTGACTAACCTAAAAGGGCCCAAGCAAGCTTGGGTACCTAAAACAAAGGCATGATTCGTTTTTGTAGGCATATTCCTCCGGTGGATCAAAATGGGTGCTAGACAGTGGCTGCACCAACCATATAACCGGAGAAAGAAGGATGTTCATTGAATATGAGGCAAATAAGGATCCAAGCGAGGGCATCTATTTTGGAGACAATAGTCAAGGTAGGGTGCTCGGTACCGGTAAAATTGCCATATCATCTAAACACACTCATTCTCATGTATTACATGTTGATTCCTTAGATTATAACCTGCTATCCATATCTCAATTATGTGACAAAGGTTATAATTGCTTGTTCACTAACGAGGGTGTAACCGTCTCTAGAAGGATTGATGGTTCCATTGCATTAAAGGGTATGTTAAAGCAAAAGCTTTACCTTGTTGACTTCAACAAAGATAAAGCCGATCTTGACACATTCCTGATTGCAAAGACCAACATGGGTTGGCTGTGGCATAGACGGCTAGCACATGTTGGTACGAGGAACCTTCAAAAACTCCTCAAGGGCGATCACATCTGAGGTTTAAAGGATGTTGTTTTTGAGAAAGACAGGCCTTGTAGCGCGTGCCAAGCCGGGAAGAAAGTTGGAGCACCTCATCCCGCTAAGAACGTCATGACTACAACAAGACCGCTCGAGCTACTTCACATGGACTTATTTGGTCCAATTGCTAACATAAGCATCGGCGGTAACAAATATGGTTTAGTAATTGTCGATGATTTTCTCGCTTCACTTGGGTTTTCTTTTAACATGATAAGGTAGAAACACAAGGAATCTTGAAGAAAATTTTCAAGCGTGCTCAAAATGAGTTTTCATTGATGATCAAGAACATTCGAAGCGACAACAGCACGGAGTTCAAGAACACACAAGTTGAGGAGTACATAGATGAAGAAGGCATAAAGCATGAGTTTTCAGCTCCTTACTCCCCTCAACAAAATGGAGTTGCCAAAAGGAAGAATTGAACCCTCATAAAGATGGCGAGAACAATGCTCGATGAGTACAAGACCTCAAATCAATTTTGGGCGGAAGCGGTCAACACAACTCGCCACGCCATAAATCAACTTTATCTTCATCGACTACTCAAGAAAACATCCTATGAGCTACTCACCGGTAACAAGCCTAATATTTCATGTTTTCGAGTTTTCGGTTCCAAATGCTATATTTGAACAAGAAGCCTAGGACTTCAAAGTTCGCTTCGAAGTCCGATGAAGGTTTCTTGCTTGGTTATGATTCGAACACTTACGCCTGTCGTGTCTTCAACAAGACCTCCAAACTCGTTGAAGTAGCATGTGACGTAGTGTTCGATGAAAATAATGGCTCCCAAAAGGAGCAAGTTGATCCATGTGTGCTAGATAGAGAAGAAGCTCCGTGTCAAGGATTGAGAAGAATGGCGTTAGGTGAAGTTCGACCACAAGAGCCACCTCTACATATGCATGAGGAAAATGAACCACGAGAGGAGGCCAATGATCAAGGGGGAGCTTCCATACAAGATCAACCTCAAGAAGACGAAAATGACCTTCAAGTCAATGAGGGCAACCATTAAGAGGGAGAAGAAGATGATCATGAAGATTCAAGACAACATGTACCACAACCAAGAGTACACCAATACGTCCAAAGGGATCACCCAATCGACAACATCATTGGTTACATCCAAAAGGGAGTAACTACTAGATCTCGCATAGCTAATTTTTGTGAGAATTATTCTTTTGTATCCTTTTTGGGACCGCGCACGGTTGAGGATGCATTGAAGGATCCAGATTGGGTAGTGGCCATGCAAGAAGGACTCAACAATTTCAAAAGAAACGAGGTGTGGAAACTAGTCGAAAGACCCAAGTCCAATGTCATCGGCACCAAATAGGTCTTCCGCAACAAACAAGACGAACACGGGGTGGTGACAAGGATCAATGAACGACTTGTGGCCTAAGGGTATTCACAAGTCGAAGGTTTGGATTTCGATGAGACATTTGCTCCCGTAGCTAGACTTGAGTCTATTAGAATATTACTTGCATATGCTACTCACCATGATTTCAAGCTCTATCAAATGGATGTGAAAAGTGCCTTCCTCAACGGACCAATCAAGGAGGAGGTATATGGGAGCAACCCCACGGATTTGAAGATGAAGAGTTCCCCGACCACGTATTTAAATTGTGTAAGGCTCTCTACGGCCTTAAACAAGCTCCTAGAGCTTGGTATGAGTGTCTTAGAGATTTCCTAATTGAAAATGGTTTTAAGATCGGTAAAATAGATTATACATTGTTTACAAAGAACTTTGACAATGATCTCTTTGTTTGTCAAATATATGTTGATGATATAATCATTGGTTCAACTAAAATCTTTTTGTGAGGAATTTAGTAAAATTATGACAGATAGGTTTGATATGTCTATGATGGGAGAGCTAAAGTACTTGTTGGGATTCCAAGTGACGCAACAAAATGTGTAGGATCGATGAGCAAGTGAAAAGCTACCAGAGGGGGGGGGGTGAATGGTAGATTTAAAAATCTTACGCAGCGGAAACAATTAAACCCCAAACCCTTTCGGCAAAAAAACGATCTGTTAAAAAAATCATGTGTGAGACTAATCTAAACGTGTTTCACCGTGACAAAAGTGATAGATATCAGAGAGAATCAAGTCACAAAGACAACACAAAAATAATAACTCAAATCCGTCGAGAAAAACTCAAGTTATGATCGAAGGATCAAACAATAGTCAATCGGCCCTACCCGAGAAAAAATCAGTTCTGGAATGCTGCAAAGAAACTCGTGTAGATCATAGACCACAAATCCAATGACCGTGAAATTTTGACATATGATAGAAATTCAAGTTGTGAAGACAACCCAAAAAGAATCACGTCAATTGGATCTGTAAAACTTGAGTTATGATAAAACCACCGATGAAAGGTAGTGCTGTCCAGAAACTCAACGAGTAAAACTTGTCTGGAACAAGTCGGACGAACAAGGCAAAAAAGTTCCTTCAAACTACGAATTTTATTCAATAGAAAACAAGAGGAACAGCCCCAAAGTCGTGCTCCACGAGCTCTGGGCTCCCTTGCTTATATAACCAGCCCTTAGGCCAACCCAATATCAACTCGGACTCCAATCCTACTCAGATCACGAATCGTAACTTTCCATAACTGCTCAAGATTCTTCTATACGCAGATAGAAGCAATCTTAAGACTTCCAAACACCTTAGGAACGTATCCCACATTCCTAAAGAACTCAAATTCGTGACCCAGATTAAATCCTATCATAACCAACTCAAATCTTTCCATATTTGAGTCAAACCCGACTAAGCCGCAGCCTGAGTCCATAACTTAGTCGGTTGGACCTTTCTGACCAACTCTTTACGTCCACATCTCTTCATCACGTCTCGGAACCATGTAGCCACGTCCATGCACTCCTTGCACACGTTCAAACATCTTCCAATGACGTCCACGATACCTTCATATGCATTGTTCTTGATTCAATCATGCTGCGCAACCTTCTGATTAGCTCAACCACAATTCCTCCTGAATTTGGTTGTTGGAACCTCATCTCCTCCCTGAGACTAGTCCATTGGATCCTGTCACCAGCCATGTCTTGAACTCAAGCAACACCTGCACATGAATAAACAACCAATCCATACGAGCCCAAGTCCTCAACTTGACTCAAGTTAGTTCCAAACACAACACCCTACGTGAGAACCTCACATAAGCATGTTGCAAAACCACAATAATACGATATCATCCATATCAACCAAAACGCACCAAAAACTTGGCAAAAGAATACTAAGCAATCTTTCCAACAATGTAAAGCAAGTACGAAACATTGCAAATGAAAAGCATAAGCACTGCGGTTAAGTTCCGAACCTTGCCAGAGCAACCCAGACCTTGAGCCGGAGCTAAAAAAAGCAAGTAGAACCTAGTGCCGGAGCTTACCAAAACTAGTACAACCAAGCTCCCGTCGGAGCTTACAAAACTAGCAATCCCAAAAGCCAGAGCTAGAAAACTCAACTTTGGAGCTTAGCAAAAACACGGCAGAGCTATCAAAATCATGTCGGAGCTATCAAAAACATGTCGGAGCTATCAAAGACATGCCGGAGCTATCAAAGACATGCCGGAGCTAAAGACAAAACTTCACCGGAGCTGACCAAAGATAGTCAGACCTTGCTGTGGCTCGGAGCTAGAGTCAGACCTTGATAAAAAGGTGTTTTGGTGATATTCAAAACTTTTATCGTCAAAGCATGTGTATTCACTACAAGCCAATGTATTCAGCACACTTAGGTCTTACAATCTCCCCCTTGATGAATGCATTGGCAACACCATTTAAAATCCGAACATTGGCTTATTCTCATTAAAAGTTTTGAAGACAATTTCTCCCCTTTTTGTAAATCAGAAATAAAATGAGAAGAAAAGCAAAAATTCGAAATTCACATATTTCTCCCCCTTTATCATCTCTCCCCATGAATGTGTGATTAATCTCTCCCTTTTTGACAATGTATTCAGCAAGGTAAAAGAGAAATTTTAATTGTTATGAGCATATTATAACATATACATATAAAACAAAGCTCATCCAAGTCATACTATCAAGTAACTTACACTATCACATCAATGAGATACATAAAGTAGTGTAAGTCATGCTAGAGATCATATGTAATTTTCAATTTAAGCAAGTCATGATCTCACAAACTTAACTATTCCAAAACATGAAAGCATGACACTAGTTGCTGCATTTTATTATTTTTCAAAACACAAATTTAGATCATATGGTATTTACAGGAGATTATATGCGCATCTGCCTTATTCTAACCAACCAAGCCAAGCCTATGTCATTTGACAATCAGAAGCTTAAGGACATGGTTTTAGTCATACACAACTTCTTCCAAGTTCAAATCTAAGTGCAGTGATAAGCCATCTCAAAAGAAGAAGTGCGATGCATGCATATTCTCTTGATCTTTTCTCAATTTATATTTGTTCATAAAAACTCAACATGTGAGTTGATTACTTGATTAATTCTTAATGATTAAAAGCACTTGTGAACATGTAACAAGTTCAAAACAGCAAGAAAGTTCGATCATGACCAGTTTTAGTGTAAGTAATTATTCCAATTACTAGACATGACAAAAACTACAAAATGTATAACATGAGTGATGTAGTAAGAACTTTCAGCATGTAAAAGGAAGCACAAAGTCATATATGTATGAAATACTATGCTCATATAATTTTAATTTCAGATTCACACATAGACTTCCCAAGTTTCAAAACTCCCCCTCAATTTAAGCCATGAGGATGCATAACCCCTATTTCACTACGAATGTAACAAAAACGAGTGAAATCCAAAGGTTTTGTAAAAATGTCAGCCAATTGTTGTTTGGTATCTACATGGTGAAGCACAATGTTTCCTTTTTCAACATTATCACGGAGAAAGTGATACCTAATATCAATGTGCTTAGTTCTAGAATGTTGCACGGGGTTTTTGGCAATGCAAATAGCACTAGTGTTATCACAAAACAGTGGAACACTATCTAGATCAACCCCATAGTCCTTAAGTGTTTGAACAATCCAAAAAATTTGTGAGCAAGCACTAGCAGCAGCTACATATTCAGATTCGGCTGTGGATTGTGCAACTGAATTTTGTTTTCTAGAGGACCAAGCAACAAGAGAATTACCAAGAAAATGACAAGCACCAGAAGTACTTTTCCTATCAATCCTACAACCCCCAAAATTAGCATCCGAATAACCTTTCAAAGTAACGGTTGAGGAAGAAGGAAGAAAAATGCCAAATTTTTGAGTTCCATGTAAGTACCTGAGAATCCTTTTGACGGCTTGATGATGTGAAGCACGTGGGGAAGCTTGAAACCGTGCACAAAGACATACGCTGAATTGTATGTCCGGTCTTGATGCCGTGAGGTACAAAAGTGATCCGATCATGCTTCTATATTCTTTTTGATTCACAGATTCACCATCTTCATCAAGTTCAAGTGTTGTTGCTGTTCCCATTGTTGTCCGAAGAGGCTTGCTTTTGTCCATGTTGAAGCGCCTTAGGAGGTCTTTGGTATACTTCGTTTGATGCACAAAGGTACCGCCCTTGGTTTGCTTGATTTGCAGCCCCAAAAAGTAAGTGCGTTCACCAATCATACTCATTTCAAATTCGGAACTCATCATTGCTGAAAACTTGGACACAAGATCATGAGAAGCACAACCAAAGATAATATCATCCACATACACTTGAACGAATAATAAGTCATTGCCATGCTTAAGCACAAAAAGAGTTTTATCAACCTTGCCCATGGTAAACCCCTTTTCAAGTAAGAATGTTCTTAACCTATCATACCATGCTCTAGGGGCTTGTTTGAGACCGTATAAGGCTTTGGATAGTAACATGATTAGGAAAATCTGGATTTTCAAAACCCGGTGGTTGTTTGACATAAACCTCCTCATCTATGTAGCCATTAAGAAAAGCACTTTTAACATCCATTTGAAATAGCTTAAAACCTTTAGATGCTGCAAAAGCTAACAAAATTCTTATGGCTTCTAATCTAGCAACGGGAGCAAAAGTTTCATCAAAATCTAGACCTTCAACTTGAGTGAAACCTTGAGCAACCAACCTAGCCTTATTCCTAACCACAACCCCATCCTCACTTTGTTTATTTTTAAATACCCATTTAGTTCCAACTAAAGTGTGACCTTGAGGTGGAGGTACAAGTTTCCAAACATTATTTCTTTCAAAATTTTCTAACTCTTCTTGCATGGCAATAATCCAAGATTCATTAGTGAGTGCGTGTGATATATCTTTGGGTTCAAAAGAAGCAACAAAAGCAGAATGAGCATAAGAGTTTGGATCGCAAAACCTGGACCGTGTGACTCGTTCGTGCAAGCTTCCAATCATCTGTTGTGGGTGATGATCTTTGTAAAACCGTAGGGGAACAGATGTCTCACAAGCTTCTTCTTGATTAGGTTCATCGTAGATTGATGAGCTTGTGACTTGTGGACGATCAGAACTAGCATAGGTGATAGTCGGAGCTTGTTCAATGTCCGGAGATGGACACGTGTCAACTTCGGAACTACCAGGCAGTATCACCGGCTCTTCTTCATCTTCGAAAATACCCTCCCCCTGAGGATACAGATCTGGTCTTGCAACACCGGAGCTAGTACCTGGGCTAGCTTAATCAAAAGACACTTCACAAGTCTCCACAATTTTTTTTGTGTCAAGTAAAAGCACACGGTAGCCTCTAGTATGAGATGGATAACCAAGAAACATGCCATCAATGGATCTAGTTTCAAATTTATCAAGATTACCATGTTTCTTAACAAAGCATTTGCAACCAAAGACCCGAAAGTGTGTAACACTAGGCCTATGTCCAAACCGAAGCTCATATGGTGTTTTACCTAGCTTAGTACGCAAGAAAACACGATCTGAGACATAACAAGCGATTGCTAACGCATCAGCCCAAAATTTCCTAGGAGTTTGATATTCATCAAGCATAGTCGTAGCCATCTCAACTAAGGTTCTGTTCTTTCTTTCTACAACACCATTTTGTTGAGGTATATATGGTGAAGAAAATTGATGATCTATTCTTTTTTCAGCACAAAGGTGATCAAAGGATTGATTTTTAAATTCAGTTCCGTTATCACTTCTAATTGCTTTTAATGATCCTGGGTGATCAATTGATAATCTAAGAAATAAAGTTCTAAAGTGACTAAAAACTTCATTCTTAGACGCCATAAAGTAAACCCAAGAGTATCTAGAATAATCATCAACAATAACAAGAACATACCATTTACCTTCGAAGGATTGAACACGTGAAGGTCCTACGGTGTCAAGATGCAAAAGTTGACATGGTTCAGTTGTCATGATCATTGTGAGAGGAGTATGTGAACCTGCAACCATCTTAGCATGTCTACAAGAATAGCACACAATTTCTTTGTCCCCTTTAAGCTTAGGCAGCCCACGGATGCGATCAAGAGCACTAACACACATTAGGTGATCAAAGCCTACGTGGCCAAGTCTACGATGCCAAAAATATAAGTCCTTTGAATCATTAGCAACTAGACACCTATGCTTAGAGGAAGACATATCAAAATCAGCTTTAAAAACTCTTCCAAACCGAGACATGTTAAAAATAAGCTCACTATTTGAACCTACAACTTTGTAGCAGTTTTTATTGAAAATAATTTCTAGATTTTCATCTAGCAATTGTGCAACTGAAAGCAAGTTGTATTTCAAATTTTTGACAAGTGCCACATCCTTCAATGTGTAGTGATCATTTACTCTAACCGAACCCTTAGCAAATATAGGAGTTGAAGAATTATCGGCAAAAGTATCATTCTCTACACGTGACACAAAAGAGAGGGAGGAGAACCAATCTTTGTTACTGGTCATGTGGCGTGAGCAACCTGAATCCACAATCCAAATGTTCTCCTTCCTCAAACATGTAACCTACATAAAATCACAATACATCGATGGCTCAATACTGGGGTTAGTCAAAAGGCATTTAGGAATCCAGTACTGAGTCACGCGACGTGCAGCAGGAAAAACACGCGAAAGGTGAGACAAAACAGCAGGTTTATGAGTCAAAATTTGAGATTTTTTTATTCTTGACTACTGACCTATAAGGTGTTACTTGTGTAGCACAAAAATCAGTAGCTCCGGAGGCAAAAACAGAAGGTCCGGAGGTAAACTTTGAATGTTTTTGACTCAAAACAGCAGGTTGTACATTCGGTTCAATGTGTGCAGCAAATTTTGCATGAAAGTTATGAGATCTAGCAATCATTCTTTCCCTTTTCTGTTGTTTAGCTAGTCTATAACAAAAATCTATGACATGACCATCTCTACCACAGAAGGTACAATGAAATTTAACTTTGTGTTCATGTCTAGATGACCAAGCAATATTTTTATTTGAAACCGAATGAGGCAACACTCCTGCAGATTTGAAAACCACTCCTTTTTGTTTAGGAACTGTTTGAATCAAACCACTTCCTAATGACTTTACAATTTTAGGTGGATGTGCCTTAGCATGAGCATGAGAATCAAAACCTAAACCAGTTTTATCATTGCAAGACTTGGAAGAATTAAGCAGTAAGTTTAGGTTCTTATTCCCATTACAAAACCGATCTAATGTCCTATGCATGTCATCATGTTTATTGGACAGATCAAGGCAATTTTCACATGAAGTTTTTCCTTTTAGTTTGCAATTTGAACAAAATTTAACTTCATGAGAACATAAAACATTGTTCAATATAGAAATTTCATTCATAGCATTCTGTAGTTTCTTATCAAGATCATCACAAGTAGAATAATGCGAATCAATTGTAGAACAGCTAGCATCTTTCAATTTTTTATCATTAAGTGCAGCAAGCTCTTTGTTCTTCTCAATTTCTAGCTCAAGTTTATCAAGTGTGGAGGTGTGCACACTTCTTAATGAGGACAATTGTTCATATATTAAATCACATGAGGAACAAACATCATCACTAGAAATCAAAGTTTTTAAACAGTTGATTTCAGATTCTAGTGATTCAATTTTAGCAGCACTATCCCTAAGCTTTTTGTCCTTTTTCTTAACAATAATAGTGGCACGAGAAATAGCATCACACATTTCTTCGCAAGTAGGACATACCTCTTCATTGTCACTGTTGTGTTCTGCCTCCTCCATACTTGATCTTGACTTGCCCGCCATAAAGCACAAGTTTGCCAAATCATCTTCATCTTCATCACTTCCAATGTCCACATCGCTTGAACTGAACTCTTGAAGCGCAGTGATGAAACTGTTGATCATCTTGCGTCCTATGGTACTTTTTTCTTCTTGTTGGAACTTCCAGAGGAGATCCGAACCTTGCTTTGTTTTTCTTCCCGAGTGGTCAGACCTGAAAGGTTAGGTCATTCTGTACGAAAGTGTCCTGTTTTACCACATTCAAAACAGCGTTGAGGTCCGGAGCTTCCTCTCCTTCTAGTTCTCACATTTTGCAATGCTTTTGAGAATCTAGTAGAGATGAGTGCCAACTCCTCTTCTGGAAATTCTTCGATATGCTCTAGGGTTAGTGAGGACAACAAAGCAAGAGTATTGCAGGATGATGATTGGCCGGAGCTAGACATATCACGTTGTGAAACAAATGCAATAGACTTATTGGGGTTCTTACGTGAGATTATGTCAATTTCATGAGTTTTTTATTTGGAATATAGCATATCTAAAGTAAGTGAACTCATGACAGTAGATTTACGAATAGATGTGACTTTCATGTCCCAAATTGACATATCTAATGCACTTAGCAATTGCCTAGCATTTTCAGCATCTGAAAAATTAACATTGACACTACGCAAGTTGCTGAGAATCTTATTAAAGCGAGCAAAAAGGTCATCAATAGACTCACCGGGTTGCATCTCGAAGCGCATGTATTCTTTCTTGAACATATCTTGCCTTAACTCTTTGATCGTGTTGGATCCTTCATGGTAGTCACAAAGTTCTTTCCACACATCGTATGTAGATCGGAGGTGTGCAACACGGTCGAAGTCGCTTTGTGTTAATTTTTCTATGATCAAGTTCCGAGCCTTGTTGTTGTTGTCGACATCTCTCAGATTTTGAGCTGTAACTTGATCGTTTGATGGCACTTCGTAAGGCTTGTATACCTTCTCCCATATTGCAAAGCCTTGTGCCTGGATGAAAGCCTCCATGCGTGCCTTCCAAACCTGAAAATCAATACCAGCAAACACACAAGGTTTGGCGGAGTACTTCTCCATGATGATTAGTCAAAAACACGTGCAAATCACAAAGATTAGAGCACCGTGGCTCTGATACCAATTGTAGGATCTAATAGCACGTGAAAAGCTACCAGAGGGGGGTGAATGGTATATTTAAAAATCTTACGCAGCAGAAACAATTAAACCCCAAACCCTTTCGGCAGAAAAATGATCTGTTAAAGAAATCGTGTGTGAGACTAATATAAACGTGTTTCACCGTGACAAAAGTGATAGATATCAGATAGAATCAAGTCACAAATACAACACAAAAAGAATCACTCAAATCCGTCGAGAAAAACTCAAGTTATGATCGAAGGATCAAACAATGGTCAATCTGCCCTACCCAAGAAAAAAACAGTTCTGGAATGCTGCAAAGAAACTCGTGTAGATCATAGAACACAAATCCAATGACCGTGAAATTTTGACATATGATAGACAATCAAGTTTTGAAGACAACCCAAAAAGAATCACGTCAATTGGATCTGTAAAACTCGAGTTATAATAAAACCACCGATGAAAGGTAGTGCTGTCCAGAAACTCGACGAGTAAAACTTGTGTGGAACAAGTCCGACAAACAAGGCACAAAAGTTCCCTCAAACTACGAATTTTATTCAATAGAACACAAGAGGAACAGCCCCAAAGTCGTGCTCCACGAGCTCTGTGCTCCCTTTCTTATATAACCAGCCCTTAGGCCAACCCAATATCAACTAGGACTCCAATCCTACTCAGATCACGAATCGTAACTTTCCATAACTGCTCAAGATTCTTCTATACGCAGATAGAAGCAATCTTAAGACTTTCAAACACCTTACGAACGTATCCCACATTCCTAAACAACTCAAAATCGTGACCCACACGAAACCCTATCATAACCAACTCAAATCTTTCCATATTTGAGTCAAACCCGACTCAGCCGTAGCCTGAGTTCATAACCTAGTCGGTTGGACCTTTCCAACCAACTCTTTACGTCCACATCTCTTCATCACGTCTCGGAACCATGTAGCCACGTCCATGCACTCCTTGCACACGTGCAAACATTTTCCAAAGACGTCCACGATACCTTCATATGCATTGTTCTTGATTCAATCATGCTGCGCAACCTCCTGATCAGCTCAACCACAATTCCTCCTGAATTTGGTTGTTGGAACCTCATCTCCTCCCTGAGACTAGTCCAATGGATCCTGTCACCAGCCATGTCTTGAACTCAAGCAACACCTGCACATGAGTAAACAACCAATCCATACGAGCCCAAGTCCTCGACTTGACTCAAGTTAGTTCCGAACACAACACCCTACGTGAGAACCTCACATAAGCATGTTGCAAAACCACAGTAACACAATATCATCCATATCAACCAAAATGCACCAAAAACTTAGCGAAAGAATACTAAGCAATATTTCCAACAATGTAAAGCAAGTACGAAACATTGCAAATGAAAAGCAGAAGTACTGCGGTCAAGTTCCGGACCTTGCCAGAGCAACCCGGACCTTGAGCCGGAGCTAACAAAAGCTAGTAGAACCTAGCGCCGAAGCTTACCAAAACTAGTACAACCAAGCTCCCGCCGGAGCTTACAAAACTAGCAATCCCAAAAGACGGAGCTAGAAAAATCAACTTTGGAGCTTAGAAAAAACACGGCGGAGCTATCAAAATCATGTCGGAGCTATCAAAAACATGTCGGAGCTATCAAAGACATGCCGGAGCTATCAAAGACATGCCGGAGCTAAAGACAAAACTTCACCAGAGCTGACCAAAGCTAGTCGGAACTTGCTGTAGCTCGGAGCTAGAGTCGGACCTTGATGAAAAGGTGTTTTGGTGATATTCAAAACTTTTATCGTCAAAGCAAGTGTATTCACTACAAGCCAATGTATTCAGCACACTTAGGTCTTACAAAAGGAAGGGACGTTCATAAGCCAAATTAAGTACACTCAAGACATACTCAAGAAGTTTGGAATGGACAAGGCGAAGCCCATAAAGACTCCCATGGCAACGAATGGCCACTTGGATCTCAATGAATATGGACCAAACGTCGATCAAAAGGTATATCGCTCCATGATTGGATCTCTACTCTACTTATGTGCATCTAGGCCAGATATTATGTTAAGTGTATGCTTGTGTGCAAGGTTTCAAGCCAACCCAAAAGAGTGTCATTTGACAGCCGTTAAGAGAATCTTGTGGTATTTAGTTCATACACCCAACCTAGGCTTTTGGTACCCCAAAGGTTCCAAATTCAATCTCATTGGCTATTCTGATGCAGATTATGCCAGATGCAAGGTAGATAGAAAAAGTAACTCCGGTACATGCCAATTCCTTGGGAGATCCCTAGTTTCTTGGTCCTCTAAGAAACAAAACTCCATTGCCCTATCCACGGCCGAAGCGGAGTATGTTGCAGCCGAGAGTTGTTGTGCACAACTCCTTTGGATGCGACAAACTCTAAGGGATTACGGTTACAATATGGACCGCACACTCCTTCGTGATAATGAGAGTGCCATTAAAATTGCCCATAATCCCTTTGAGCACTCTAGGACCAAAAACATAGACATCCGGCATCACTTTTTGAGAGACCATTCAATGAAGGGAGATATAGCCATGTTACACGTCAATACTGAAAAGCAACTAGCCGATATCCTTACCAAGCCACTTGATGAAAAACATTTTTGCAAACTCCTAAACGAACTAAATATCCTTGATGCTCAGAGTGTGGCTTGAAATCTTGTATATCTGAATGCTATCTTCAAAATTCATTGATTGAGTTGTGAAAATCATCTCTCTAAATTTTTCCGAAAAACTATGTCAATTACTAGATATTGGAGAATTATAATCATTGCTTGATTGTTGTATGCTTACTGATCATATTCATCAAGATTATTTGATTTGATTTGCTTCCCTCCCTTCTTATTAAGTACCTTCAAGTATATACGAATGGACTATGCTCATCTTGTCTGGTGACCACGGACTAGTCCGTGGTTACCCGAACTAGTCCGCACGTGCAGACTAGTCCGTAGAGCGCCGGTTAGGCCGGACTAGTCCGAAAAACAACGGACTAGTCCGATATAGCCTCTGGAAAAGTTCAAACTAGTCCGATCATTTTCGGACTTGTCTGATTTTTTGTGTCCATAACCCTAGCCACCGCCAAACACTAATCTTCCTTACACCCACACTTGCCTCAAGCTTTCTCTCTCCATGCTCGAGCTCCCCAAGGCGATTCGACGATTTCTCCATCAAAAATCTCCAAGTTTGGGTGGAAATCAACCTCCTTTGCTTAGGGATTGAAGACCACGAACTTGTCCGCCCTTCAACCCCCTCTTCACCGAGATTCAAGCGATTTTTCGATAAATTTTCCTCCAAACCCAAGAAATCTCCATCTTCTTCATTGTTGATTGAATAGCCTAGCTTCTGTCACCTAATACAAGTGTCCTTGACGTATTACATTGTAGTTAGGCTAGTTTTGCATTGAGCAACTCCATTTGTCTCCTAGTTAAGGTTCTCGAGGATGAATACCGGACTAGTCCGGTCTATGAGGTCAATTGACTTTTATGAATATTAGAAGTAAAAGCTCATATGTCAAAATTATTCAACCAAAATTGACACTCAATGCTTGATAATCATCAGAAGAATATTTCAAACCAATGTATAAGAGGTCACTCGAGCAAATTCCAAAAGAAACACTTAGAACAACTCGAAGCAAACAAAATCAACTCACCGGATCAACCGATGTTTCCAGAAAACACTACATCGGTCGAGTTGGTTCAGCAGAAGAAGAAGACCTCAGAACTAAGTACTCACCGGATCATCCGATGATGAAGGGGATGTTACATCGGTCCATCAGTACAGTAAGCAATGTCACTGGACCAAGTGTACCACCGGACCATCTGATGTACAACTATAAACACATCGGTCGATCACTTCAGTAAGCATCAATTCTGAACCAATTCTGGATGAAGTGCCACCGGATCATCTGATGAGAAGGCAAGTGTAACATCGGTCTAACAACAGTCATATTTGACACAGTGACATCAGCTAATTTGGATTCGACCGATAATAACTAAAGGGAGAACATCGGATGATCCGATGTTTGCAGAATAGTGAAGTCAGCCTACTTTTCCAACGGCTATTTCGTGGAGGCTGGCTATTTATACCCCTTCAACAAGTCTATTCGACAAGTCTTGACAAATAGAGCTACTCTACACATTCTCAAGCATTCAAGACGTTGAGTCAACACTTCTACATCATCTACACCACTTACACACCAAGAGATAGGCTAGAACTTGCTAGAGATAGTGCTTGTGTGCTTCCATTCTTGGTGATTGGAATCTCTAGTGTAGTGAGAGCTGTAAGGGAGTGTCCCTTGGTGATTTTATTGGAGAGAGCCTTCCGGAGCTTGCCAAGACGATTGTGGAAGCCTGGAAGATTCAACTTGTACAAGGCTTGAGCTCCACCTTGCCGAGGTTGTCGAACGGAGAAGTATAGTGAAGATCCCTGGTCTCGGTGACTTGGGAGTGGCCATACCCTTTGGTGGGTGCCACAATGTGGATGTTGGAAGATCTTGATGATCTTGCCAAACCACGGGATAAATCTCCGTGTCTTCGTGTCTCCTCGGGAGTTTGCGCTTTCTTCCTCTCCCCTTACACTTATGCATTTCATATACCGCAAAGTTACTATTCACTTGAATGCATAGGTTGTTTGCATAGGGAATTGGGCTTTTAGTAATTAAGTTTTATTGCTTTAATTTTTTGAAAAGAAGCCTAATTCACCCCCCCCTCTTGGGCATTCGATCCTTACAATTGGTATCAGAGCAAGGTTGCTCATTGGATCATTCTAGCTTCACCGCTAGAGAGCTAAAATGGCCAAGAATGGGGGTTCAGTTCCTATCTTCGAGGGCAAGAACTTTGCCTATTGGAGAGCACGCATGCGTGCTTATCTAGAGGCTATTGCTCCCGAGGTATGGGAAGCGACCCATGCGGGGTTTGGTGAGCATAATTATGTTGGTGATCAAATCAAGTGGGATGCTAAAGCTAGAAATGCCATTTATGAATGCATTAGCCAAGATGTGTTTGCTAGGATTGCTAGCAAAGAAAAAGCATGTGAAATTTGGTCTTGCTTGATTGAAATTCATGAGGGTTTGCGTCAAAGAACTAAAATATCATATGCTTAAAGCCAAATATGATTATTTCAAAATGCTACCTCATGAAAATGTCAATGAAATGTTTTCTTGCTTGAATGTGCTTATCGAGGAAATTAATGCTCTTGACATTGCTTCTCTTGGCAAGGGACTCATCAACCGCAAGATTCTTATGCTCCTTCCCAAGCCGAAGTACAACATCATCAACTCCATGCTTCAAAAAGAATCTCTTGACCACATTGAAGTTTCAGAACTTATTGGAGAGATTCACGCTCATGAGATGAGTGTGATTGTGATGATGGAGGAATCATTTTCAACCACAATTGCTCTAAAGGCTTCCGTCAAGAGAAAAAATCTCAACAAAAAGAAAGTGGTTGAGCCTAGCCCAAGTGAAGAAGAGCAAGCATGAAGTGAAGATGATGATAATGAGCTTGCATCAATGATGAGAAAGTTCTCTCGCTTGAACTCCAAGATTGCCAAGAAGGGATACACCTTTGATCCCAAAAAGAAAGCATTTCTACCAAAGAGAGATGACAACAAAACTTGCTATAATTGTGGTGATCAAGGCCACATCTCCTATGATTGTCCAAAACTGGACAAAAGAAGAGAGAACCACAAGGGCAAGCATCGCAAGCTTGAAGATAGTGAGGATGATGAAGAGGACAAGCCCAAACCATGATCCTTTGGGAAGAAGAAACATGACAAGGGCAAGAAGGCAAATGAATGGATCAGCGACGAAGAATCGAGTGATGAAGACACTGAAGCGGAAGAAGAATGTTTGGCCAACCTTGACATTACCAACAATGATGACTCATCTCTTCATCCACCTCCCATGTGCCTCATGGCTAAAGGTAACATCAAGGTATGTGATGACTCTAGCGATGATGAGCTTTCCCTCGATGATTTAACTTCATTAATAAATGAGTACCACACTATCATTAAGAGGGAAAAGAGCAAGGTCAAGGCTCTTGAAGAAACTCGTGCTAAGCTTGAGAGTGCGAACCTCGATTTGCTTGACAAGTATGAAAGCATACTTAAGGAGCACGACACGCTCAAATCTCATATCAAGCGAATTGAGGAGGATAAGGCTCAAATCAAGCTAGATCATCATGAGCTTGACTTAGCCCACCAAGCACTCTTGGTTGCCAAAAATCAAAAATTGAATTCATGTGTGTAGGTGAACTACAAAGCCGGTGGAAAGCATTGCGTACTCGACAGCGGGTGCACTCAACACATGACCAGCAACAATGGTATGTTCACCTCCATAGAGGACCCCGACAATCATGATCAAGTCACTTTTGGTTATAATTCTAAGGGGAAGGTAATTCGGTTGGGTAAGATTGTATTTTTCGCATGGTTTATTTATTTCAGATATGTTGCATGTTAAGTCACTTAGTTTCAATTTGCTTTCTATTGCACAAATTTTGTGATCTTGGGCTAACGTGCACCATTAGCAAGAATGATGTTGTTGTGACAAGCCTAAAGTTGAGGAGAGCCATGATCAAGGGGGAGCTTCAAGTTCCAACATCTACACATCGACGGATAATTATTTATTTGTCAAATTTATGTCGATGATATTATTTTTGGTTCAACTAACGAAGCTCTTAGCCATGAGTTTGGCAAAATGATGTCTAGGGAATTCGAGATGTCGATGATTGGAGAGCTCAACTTCTTCCTTGGATTTCAAATCAAGCAACTTCGAGAGGGGACCTTCATCTATCAAGAAAAGTATACCAAGGACCTCTTGAAGAAATTTGAGATGGGAGATTGTAGCTCAAGAAGTACTCCAATGGCAACAAATTGTCATCTCGACGCAGATAAGGATGGTAAACCTATTGAACAATCTAATTACCGTTCCATGATTGGTTCATTGCTTTATCTTACCACATCTATGCCCGATATCATGTTTAGTGTATGCTTGTGTGCTCGCTTTCAAGCGGCACCTAAAGAATCACATCGGAAGGCGGTCTTTAGGATACTCCGGTATCTCAAGCATACGCCAAGTGTAGGCTTGTGGTACCCTAAAGGTGCAAAATTCCATCTCTTGGGTTACTCGGATTCGGACTTTGGCGAATGCCGTGTGGATCGCAAGAGTACCTCCAGTGGGTGCCACTTTCTTGGGCGTTCCCTAGTATCTTGGTCAAGCAAGAAGCAAAATTTCGTTGCCTTGTCCACGGCGGAAGCGGAATATATTGCAGCCGGTGCATGTTGTGCCCAAATTCTTTATATGAAGCAAACCCTTTTGGACTTTGGTATTAAACATGTTTGTGTGCCTCTCCTTTGTGACAATGAAAGTGCGGTTAAGATAGCTAAAAACCCCGTTCAACACTCCTGCACTAAGCACATTGATATTCGTCATTATTTCATAAGGGACCATGAAGCTAAGGGGGGCATCTCCTTGTGAGGTGTTAGGTCCGAAGAACAATTGGCGGATATCTTCACTAAACTACATGATGGGAAAACTTTTTCTAGACTAAGAAGTGAATTAAATGTGCTAGATGCATCGAACGTCACGTAAGTTGCCATGATCATGTAAGAATGCATATCATATAGGTCTTGTCTAACTTTCAAAGGATAGGGGTGAGCAAGGGTTAGCTTGGGATGGAAGTTCCTTTGGGTTTCCCCAAGGCTTGGAGAGTGGCTCTCCCTGATGAAGCCTTTGAAAGGTTCAAATTTGGCAAGATAGATTTAATTTATGTCTTGCATGATGCCTGCCATATAAACTTGCACTCACATTTAATTTCTAGCATTATAAATTGTTTGTCATTGCATACGGTAGATTGTCACAAAGGGGAACCCACTTTATGAGAAAGAGACTTGTTTGAAATGCAATATCTCAACTCATATGATGTGGAAAGAACAAAATGATAGGTGCGTTAATGACTAAAGGATCATGCTTTAAAGAGATAGAAGTATTCATCCTCTAACTCACAAAGCATGGGCCTTACATTTTATTTGGATAATTTCTTTCCTATTTTCTTCGGTGTTCTATTTGCTTTAGGGCTTAGCCAAGTTATTGGCAACTAGTCGTTTTTGAGGGGTAAGGGGTTGCCCAAAAAGTCCTAAGACATGTGTTTCTCCGTGTTTGTTTGTTGGAGTCAAAGGACATATATGGGATGTTGCTATATTGTAGTCATTGGATTATCCGATGATTAGGCCAGAAGCTCATGGGATCAGTTTGTGTTCAAGTGCCAAGGGTCAACTCAGTCGGGAAGTCAAATCAATCGACGATTTCATCCTGAGAAATATCGGTGAATCCGATGTTCACATTTCTGGAGTTGTGCCACATTCAACCGATGCTTATCCTTTCCTCGTCGGATCATCCGGTGTCAATGGTACTTTTGGAATACCCTTATTGTACCATTCGACCGATGCTCCTATCATCTGACGTCGGTTCATCTGGTGTTAAAATTTGAGCTAGGGCTCGGGCCCCACCTTTTTAGCGCGCCCCTTGAACTCCTTCTCTCTCCCCCGACACCTCCTCTCCCCGACGTCGCTCCGTGCTTCACCTCCACCGCCGCCTCTCCCTAGCCCTGCCGCCACCCTCTAGCCACCGCCGCCTTCCGGCCGCCGCCGCCCTCCGGCCGCCACCGCACCGCCATAGCAGCACCGCTGCCGCCGCTGCCCTCCAGCGCCGCCACCCTCTGGACGCCGCCGCTGTCCAGCCGCCACCACCCTAAGCGCTGCGGCCACTACTCTCCACGCAGCGCCGCCGCACCTCTGCCGCCGCCCACACCGCACCACCGCCCTCTGCGCCGCCGTGGTGCCCCCCCCCCCCCCCCCCACGATCGCCGTCACTTCACCGCTAGGGTTCCCCGGTCGCGACGATCTTTGTGTCACCGTCCCGTCTGCCTGAGCTCGTGTCCCGCGACCCTGTCTTCGTCGTTGTCATGGGTCGTGACAAGAAGGGAAAGGGCAAGGCTATTGAGGAGCCGGCCGCCAAAAAGCAGAAGTTGTCGAAGGAGGCGAAGAAAGCTCTAATGGCCGCTCGCGCCACTGAGGAGCGAGAGCGTGGCCGAGGAGGATCGTTGAGGATCCGCGAGGCCCGACAGAGGTAGCCTCCCGTGCCAAAGGAGTCAGAGGAGGAAGAGGAGCCCGAAGTGCCGCTTGTTCGCCGGCGCTCAGTCAGGACCCGAGGTGGTCACCCAGCTGCAGCACCGAGACCGAGACCGTCAGCAGCTGACCTTCAAGAGGACAGGGCGGCCCAGAGAGTCGTCTATGAGATGGACACCAACGTCCGTGTCGTTGAGGGTGTCCGCCTGACAGACTACAGGAAGTTGAAGGCCAAGCAGCTCAGGAAGCTCAGGTGGAGCATTTTACTTGAGGAGTAGTTCCCGCAGCCCAGAGGGCACCTGTGGACAGCCGCTTTTGGACCCTGACACAGGCGTCACTGTACGAGAATTATAGACATCGGGGCCATAAGCTCTTCCAGCACAATTTCCTGGATTGGGATCAGCTTGCTCTTGCAGTCGGGACAGAGATACGCCCTTACTTTGAGAGGTATAGAGGGCTAGTAAAGCTAATGTCTTACGAGAGGAGTTCCTATATGGAGGACTGGGTCCGAGTATTCTATGCCACAACCTACGTCTCCGAGGGTCGCAGATCCATTGATTTCATGTTCATGGGACAGCATCATCACTTAACCAGGCAGACTTTGGGACAGCTGCTAGGAGTGGATGTCCATGACACTTGCCTGCACGAGAGGGTGTATGGACAGGCTGAATGAAAGCATCTAGGCCCCATATGAAGTACGGTTTCGGTGATTAATGACAACCATTGAACTTTACTAATGAATTTGTGAATGCAAGGTCCCCACAATCACTCATAAAATGAAATGAATATGTCATTGGAGACCCATATACAATCAACTTTTGAGATCAAATCAGTGAGATAAAGACACGAAGTGAAAGCTCTTATGTCTAAGTCACTCAACCATAAGTTGACAACATACAATGCTTGAAGATCATAAGAGAGCCTTGTGGAACAAATGTCTAAGAGGTCATATGAGCAAGACACAAAAGATTCACTCAAAACAACTCGAATCAAACAAAATCAACTCACCGGATAAACCGGTGATTTCAGAAATGTACACATCGGTCGAGTTGGTTCAACTGAAGAAGAAAACCTCAGACAAATGTACTCACCAGATCATCCGATGTGAATGGCTCAGTGACATCGGTCCATCAGTACAGTTTGCAATATCATTGGACCAAGTGAAGCACCGGATCATCCGATGTGCAGACTTACACACATCGGTCGATCACTCCAGTAAGCATCAAGATTAAGCAAATTCTGGAGGATGAGCCACCGGATCATCCAATGAGAAGACAGGGGCAACATCGGTCTAACAACGGTCATATCTGACACGATGATGTCAGCCAAAGTAATTAGACCGATGATAACTAAAGGGGAGACATCGGATCATCCGGTGTTCATAGTAAAGTTCTGTCAGCCTACTTTTCCAACGGCTATTTCGGGGAGGCTGGCTATAAATACCCCCTAACCCTGTCATTTCGATAAGTCTTGATCACCTGAAGCTATCCACACATCCACAAGTGTTCAAGGCCAAGAGCAATCACTTCCACACTATTTTGATCATCTCTACACCAAGGTTTAGGCTAGAACTAGCTAGAGAGAGAGCTTGTGTGCCACCATTCTGGGTGAGTGGACTCTCTAGGTTAGTGTGAGAGCCTCAAGGGAGTGCCCTTGGTGTTGTAATCGTGAAGAGACTTCCGGAGCTTGCCAAGGCGTGTGTGGAAGCCCGGAAGGTCAAAGTTGTACAAGGCTTGAGCTCCACCTTGCCAAGGAGGCGAACGGAGAAGAATAGTGAAGACCCCTCGTCTCGGTGACGTGGGTGTGGCAAAACCCTTTGGTGCGTGCCACAACGTGGATGTTGGAAGATCTTCACGATCTTGCCGAACCACGGGATAAATCCTTGTCTCCTCGGGAGTTTGCCTCCTTCTCCTTCCCTTTCTTTTATGCATTTATATTCCGCAATGTTTCTATCTACTAGAATGCATATTTATTCACGTAGGGAATTGGGCTTAGAAATTAAGTTTCAATTGCTTTGAATTTTTCGAAGAAAGCCCAATTCACCCCCCCCCCCTCTTGGGCATTCGGTCCTTACAATTGGTATCAGAGCAAGGTTGCTCATAGGATCATTCTAGCTTCACCGCTAGAGAGCTAAAATGGCCAAGGTTGGGTGTTCGGTTCCTATCTTTGAGGGCAAGAACTTTGCCTATTGGAAAGCACGCATGCACGCATACCTTGAGGCTATTGCCCCCGAAGTATGGGAAGCGACCCATGCGGGGTTTGGAGAACATAATTATGTTGGTGATCAACTTAAATGGGATGCTAAAGCTAGGAATGCAATCTATGAATGTATCAGTCAAGATGTGTTTTCTAGGATTGCTAGCAAGGAAAAGGCTTGTGAAATTTGGGCTTGCTTAATTGAGATTCATGAGGGCTCTTCTCGTGTCAAAGAACTAAAATATCATATGATTAAAGCCAAGTATGATGAATTTAAAATGCTTCCTCATGAAAATGTCAATGAGATGTTCTCTCGCTTAAATGTGCTTATTGAAGAAATAAATGCTCTTGACATTGCTTCTCTTGGCAAGGGACTCATCAACCGCAAGATCCTCATGCTCCTTCCCAAGCCAAAGTACAACATCATCAACTCCATGCTCCAAAAAGATTCACTTGACCACATTGAAGTTTCGGAGCTCATTGGAGAAATACACGCTCATGAGATGAGTGTACTTGGGATGATGGAGCAATCATCATAAAAGACCATTGCTCTAAAGGCCTCCACCAAGAAAACAAGCCTCAAGAAGAAGAAGGTGGTTGAGCCTAGCTCAAGTGAAGAAGAACAAGCATCAAGTGAAGATGATGATGATGAGCTTGCATTAATGATGAGAAAGTTCTCACGCTTGAACTCCAAGATTACCAAGAAGGGGTACACCTTTGATCCCAAGAAGAAAGCATTTCTATCAAGGAGAGATGATCGCAAGACTTGCTACAATTGTGGTGATCAAGGCCAAATCTCCTATGATTGTCCAAAACCGGACAAAATAAGAGAGAACTACAAATGCAAGCATCGCAAGCTTGAAGGAAGCGATGATGATGAAGAAGAAGCCAAACCAAAGCCAAGATCCTTTGGGAAGAAGAAACATGACAAGGGCAAGAAGGCAAGGCTCTTCCCAAAGAAGAGAAATGGCCCACAAAAGGTGTTCATGTGTGAGGCAAATGAATGGATCACCGATGAAGAAACAAGTGATGAAGAGAGTGAAGAGGAAGAAGAAAGCTTGGCCGGCCTCGCCATCGCCAACAATGATGATGCACCTCTTCATCCACCGCCCATGTGCCTCATGGCGAAAGGTAACACCAAGGTATGTGATGACTCTAGCGACGATGAGCTTTCCCCTGATGATTTAACTTCTTTGATAAATGAATATCATGCTATCGTTAAGAGGGAAAAGAGTAAGGTTAAAGTGCTTGAAGAAACTCGTGCTAAACTTGAGAGTACTAACCTTGATTTGCTTGACAAGTATGAAAGCATACTTAAAGAGCATGACACGCTCAAATCCCATGTCAAGCAAATTGAGGAAGAAAAGGCTAAAATTAAGATAGATAATCATGAACTTGACTTAGCACACCAAACACTCTTGGAAGAGCACAACAAGTTAATACAAGAACATAAAACACTTAACCTTGCTCATGACATGCTTGATCAAGAGTTGAAAAATATGAAGAAGCAAACCCTTAATGATAAGATATCCATTACTTCTCATGCCACTAATGCTTTGCACAAGTCTTTGCCTTTGAAATCTAATGCTAGGGAGAAGGACTTGTTGGAAGAAATTGAGAGTCTCCGCACTAGTGTGGCTAGACTTTCAAAAGGAGAAGTCAAGCACAAGGAAATTCTCTTCCAACAATCAAAGGCCTTCAACAAGAGAGGACTTGGATCCTTCCCGGTGCCTAAAAAAGGAAAGGTGCCTTCACCGGAGCTAAGAACAAGCTTCATCAAGGAAGTTGGTTCTTATTGCCAACATTGTGAGGTCACCGGTCACCACACAAGGGAGTGTCCTCTTCCTAACCGACCTTCTCCTAAATTGCCTACTAACTATAAATCTACTTTCAATGATCATTATTATCTCTCAAGTAAAGTAGGTGGCAAGGTGAAGGCTAGATTCATTGGCAAAGACATGAAGGGCATGAAGGGGAAGCTCCCCAAGCAACTTTGGGTCCCAAAAACACTTGTATCACACATACAAGGACCTAAGTTGGCTTGGGTTCCTAAGGCCAAAAATTGAATTAATGTGTGTAGGTGAACTACAAAGCCGGAGGAAAGCATTGGGTAATCGATAGCGGGTGCACTCAACATATGATCGGCAATGATGGTATGTTCACCACCATAGAAAACCCCGGCAATCATGAACAAGTCACCTTTGGTGATAACTCTTAGGGAAAGGTAATTGGGTTAGGTAAAATTTCTATTTCAAATGATTTGTCCATCTCTAATGTTTTGTACGTTAAGTCACTTAGCTTTAATTTACTTTTATTGCACAACTATGTGATCTTTGACTAACGTGCACATTTAGCAAAAATGATGTTGTTATGAGTAGTGAAACTAGCCAAGACATAGTCTTCAAAGGATTCCGACATGGACATCTCTACCTAGTGGACTTCGCCAACAAGAATGCTAGCTTGAGCACTTGTCTTTTCACTAAGACAAGCTTGGGATGGCTATGGCACCGACGCATAGCGCACATTGGAATGAGCAAACTCAAGAAGTCATTCAGGCTTGGGATGGTGACCGGCGTGAAGGATGTCACATTTGAGAAGAACAAGCTTTGTAGCGCTTGTCAAGCCGGGAAGCAAGTTGCTTCACACCACCCAATGAAGACAATGGTGTCAACCTCCAAGCCACATGAACTACTCCACATAGACCTCTTCGGACCGTCCACATATCAAAGCCTTGGCGGTAACCTCTATTGTCTCGTTATTGTTGATGACTATTCTCGCTATGCTTGGACTCTATTTCTAGGTGACAAGAGTGAGACTCCGAAAGTGTTCAAGACCTTCGCCAACCGCGCTCAAAGGGAATTTCAACTTCCCATCATCAAGGTCCGGAGTGACAATGGCACCGGATTCAAGAACTACAACATTGGGGAGTGGTGTGACCGTGAAGGAGTAAAACATGAGTTTTCGGCCACATACACCCCTCAACGAAACGATGTCGTTGAAAGGAAGAACAAGACACTCATCACTCTCGCAAGAGCAATGCTTGATGACTACGGCACGTCGGAGAAGTTTTGGGCCGAAGCGATCAACACGGTGTGCCATGCCGCAAATAGGGTCTACCTCCATCGACTACTTCAAAAGACCCCGTACGAGCTTCTCATTGGGAGAAAGCCCAACATCTCCTACTTTCGAGTCTTCGGATGCAAGTGCTACATCTACCGCAAGAAAAGGCTCGGTAAGTTTGAAAGAAGATGTGATGTTGGTATATTCCTTGGTTATGCATCAAACTCAAAAGCATATCGAGTATTCAACCAAACCTCCGGTCTAGTTGAAGAAAGTTGTGATGTTGAGTTTGATGAATCTAATGGCTCCCAAGAGGAGAGTTTTGGTCATGATGAAATAGATGATGAGCCTCTACAAGAAGCCATGAAGAACATGACCATTGGAGACATCAAGCCCAAAGTTGAGGAGAGCCGTGATCTAGGGGGAGCTTCAAGTTCCAACAACAACACCTCTATGGCCCCTCAAGTTGACGAAGAAGAGAAGGATGATCCATTGCCAACTCAAGACTCACAAGCACAACAACATCAAGAAGAAGAAGAAGAAGTCCATGATCAAGTCCAACCACAAGAGGAGCAACACGCATCACCTTCGCCAAGTGCTTCACAACCGCTTATGAAGCATGGACGCATCTCCAAGGCGCATCCAATGGATCAAATTATTGGAAGTCCGTCAATGGGTGTAAGTACACGTTCTCGCCACGTTGCTTCGTTTTGTGAGCACTACTCTTTTGTTTCGTGTGTAGAACCCACTCACAATGAGGAAGCACTCCAAGACCCAAGTTGGGTGATGGCCATGCAAGAAGAACTCAATAACTTCATCCGCAATGAAGTTTGGGTGTTGGAGGAGCGACCCAAGGACAAAAACGTCATCGGAACAAAGTGGGTGTACCGCAACTAACAAGACGAGAATGGTGTTGTGGTCTGCAAAAAGGCAAGACTTGTGGCTAAAGGGATCTCACAAGTTGAAGGACTAGATTTTGGGGAGACATTTGCCCCGGTCGCCCGGCTAGAAGCCATCCGTATACTTCTTGCCTTTGCTTCACATCATAGTATTAGACTTTATCAAATGGATGTGAAAAGTGCCTTTCTTAATGGTTACATTAACGAGCTTGTTTATGTTGAACAACCTCCCGGGTTGGAAGATCCGTGGAATCCTAATCATGTGTATAGGTTGCACAAGGCGCTCTACGGGCTCAAGCAAGCACCTAGGGCGTGGTACGAACGGCTACGGGATTTCCCCATCATGCAAGGATTCAAGATCGGGAGGGTGGACACCACACTCTTCACCATGGACATCAACAGAGATTTGTTCATTTGTCAAATTTATGTTGATGATATCATTTTTGGTTCAACTAACGAAGCTTTTAGCCATGAGTTTGGAAAAATGATGTCTAGGGAATTCGAGATGTCAATGATTGGAGAGCTCAACTTCTATCTTGGATTTCAAATCAAGCAACTTCAAGAGGGGACCTTCGTCTATCAAGAGAAGTACACCAAGGACCTCTTGAAGAAATTTGAGATGGGAGATTGTAGCTCAAGAAGCACTCCAATGGCAACCAATTTTCATCTCGACGCGGATAAGGACGGTAAACCTATTGATCAATCTAACTACCGTTCTATGATTGGTTCATTGCTTTACCTTACCGCATCTAGGCCCGATATCATGTTTAGTGTATGCTTATGTGCTCGCTTTCAAGCGGCACCTAAATAATCGCATAGGAAGGCGGTCTTGTGGTACCCTAAAGGTGCAAAATTCCATCTTGTGGGATACTCGGATTCGGGCTTTGCCGGATGCCGCGTGGATCGCAAGAGTACCTCCGGTGAGTGCCACTTGCTTGGGTGTTCCCTAGTCTCTTGGTCAAGCAAGAAGCAAAATTCCGTCGCCTTGTCCACGGCGGAAGCAGAATACATTGCGGCCGGTGTATGTTGTGCCCAAATTCTTTATATGAAACAAACCCTTTCGGACTTTGGTGTTAAACTTGGTTGTGTGCCTCTCCTTTGTGATAATGAAAGTGCGGTTAATATAGCTAAAAACCCCGTTCAACACTCCCGCACTAAGCACATCGATATTCGCCATCATTTCTTAAGGGACCATGAAGCTAAGGGAGACATCTCTTTGAGAGGTGTTAGGTCCGAAGAACAATTGGCAGATATCTTCACTAAACCACTTGATGAGAAAACTTTTTCTAGGCTAAGGAGTGAATTAAATGTGCTAGGTGCAACAAACGTCATGTAAGAATGCACTTCATATAGGTCTTGCCTAACTCTCAAAGGATAGGGGTGAGCAAAGGTTAGCTTGGGATGGTGGTTCTTTTGGGTTTCCCAAGGCTTGGAGAGTAGCTCTCCCTGAAGAAGCCTTTGAAAGGTTCAAACTTGGCAAGATAGATTTACTTTATGTCTTGCATGATGCCTGCCATATATACTTACTATTTCTTGCATTATAAAATGTTTGGCATTGCATACGGTAGATTGTCACAAAGGGGAACCCACCTCATGAGAAAGAGACTTGTTTGAAATGCAATATCTCAACTCATATAAGGTGGAAAGAACAAAATGTTAGGTGCGTTAATGCCTAGAGGAACATGCTTCAAAGAGATAGAAGTCTTCATACTCTACCTCACAAAGCATGGGCCTTACATTTTATTTGGATATTTTCCTCCTATTTTTCTCGGTGTTCCATTTGCTTTAAGGATTATCCAAGTTATTGGCATATTAGCCTTTTTGAGGGGTAAGGGGTTGCCCAAAAAGTCCTAAGACATGTGTTTCTCTTTGCTTGGTTGTTTGGTCAAAGGACATATATGGGATGTTATTGTTCTGTAGTCATCGGATTATCCGATGCCTAGGTCAATCCCTCATCGGACCAATAGGTGTTCAATCTTCAAGGGCCTGTTCAGTCCGAATCTCAAATGATCCGACGCGTTCATTCTGAAAAACATCGGTCCATCCGGTGTTCTCTATTCTGGGGCTATGGTCAATTCCACCGATGTTACTTCCTCCCACGTCGGACCATCCGGTGTCAACATCCCTCTTTTGAACACCCTTACTGTGCCATTCGACCAATGATCCAAACCCTAAACGTCGGTCCATCCGATGTCAACAGCAACTTTTTGAAAATCCTTACTGTGGCATTCGACCGATGTATATCCCTTCTAACATCGGTCCATCCGGTGTTAAAAATTCGGCTAGGGTTTGGGACCCACTATTTAAACGCGTCCTCGCCTCCGCCCTTTCTCTCTCCCGATCCCGACGCCGCCACCGCTTTCTCCTTGCCGCGCCACCACCGACTGCCACCTCCACCGCTCGCCGCGCCGCCGCCTCCATCCACACGCCGCACACCCGCGCCGACGCCTCCACCCACGCGCCATCACCTCACCAGTCGCCGCCTCCACCACTCGCCGCCGCATCCTCGCCGCCGCCACCACTCTTCCCCATCGCCACAGCGCCTCCGCCGCCCCGCGCACACATTGCCGTCGTGGTACATCCATCGCCGCTAGGGTTTCGCAATTCCGTTAATCTCCACGTCATCTCCTTCGTCGACTCCGTGCTCTCGCGCATCGCAATGGCCCGCGACAAGAAGAACAAGGGCAAGGCTATTGCAGAGCCGGCCGCGAAGAAGCAAAAACTGTCAAAGGAGGAGAAGAAGGCCTTGATGGCCGCTCGCGCCGCTGAGGAGTGTGAGCATAGCCGAGGGGGGTCGCTGAGGATCCGCGAGGCTCGTCCGAGGCAGCCTCCAGTGATCGATGACTCTGAGGCCGAAGAGGAGCCGGTTGAGCCTCTCGTCCGCCGGCGCTCAGCCCGGACCCGTGGGGGTCACACCGCGGCTGCTCCTCGTCCGAGAACGACGGCTGCCGACCGTCGTGAGGACAAGGAGGCCCAGCATGCTATCTACGAGATGGACACCACTGTCCATGTTGCTGAAGGATTCCGGTTGACCGACTACCGGAAGATGAAGGCCAAGCACCTTCGCAAGCTCAAATGGAATGTGCTGCTTGAGGAGTGGTACCCGCAGCCCCGGGAAGCTCTGGTGGATAGTCGCTTCTGATCTTTCACCCAGGCGTCTCTCTACGAGACCTACAGGCATCGAGGGCACAAGCTATTTCAACACAACTATCTGGATTGGGGACAGCTAGCTTTGGCAGCAGAGACGGAGATCCGTCCTTACTTTGAGAGGTACCGAGGCTTGGTGCAGCTGATGGCATATGAGCGGAGTGCCTATGTGGAAGATTGGGTCCGCGTCTTCTACGCCACCCTCTATGTCTCTGAGGGCAGAAGATCAATTGACTTCATGTTTATGGGTCAGCACTACCACCTGACGAGGCAGACACTGGGACAGTTGCTTGGAGTGGACTTGCACGACACCTTCGTGCATGAGAGGGTCTACGGTCAGGCAGATCCACCGAGGAGGCCGCTCACTGGAGGAGTGGCACCGCCACTGGAGGAGATCCGTTCTTTGTTCGGTCCTACTTTCTCTCCTGACCAGCCGAGAGTTCCAGCCCTATTGACACCAGCTGCGTGCACAGTGCACCTCGCCTTGCACCGGACGCTCCTGCCGAGGTCTGTCTATTTGGAGGGGTTCACCAGCTTGCAGCAGACTCTCATGTTCTACATCATAAACGGGATGGAGTTCGACATCGTGGACGTCCTCATATGCGAGATGGAGGATGTGATGACAAACGGGGTGGGCATGATGAGGCAACTAGTATATGGGCACTGGATCAGCTACCTGCTTACTATGATGGTTCCCGAGGGGTCCGCCGTGCACGACCGTCTCTCTGACGAGAGTGTGACACGGTTCGGACACTACTGTGCCCCAGCTCCTGGAGATCGCCGTCTTGGCCGTCCAGTTGAGCGTCAGGTCAGGGCCCGACTGTCTGAGGAGGACTGGTCTGACCTAGGGAAGGAGGATGAGAGGCTTGCCGAGGCTGAGGCACAGGAGGAGGACATGCAGCATATCTGGTCTAAGAGTGACACCGACGACAGTGTCGAGGAGTACTTCCCTCCTCCGCCCTCTCCCAGGCAGCACGACGCGGAGGCTGGAGGCTCCACAGTGCCACCACCTACTCCACCTCCCGTCACTAAGGCGCAGGTTACACAACCGTCAGAGCTGACGTCGCTTCTCCAGCAGATGGTTGAGCAGCAGCGTCTGGATAGGCTGGCAGCCGAGCAGGCCCGAGCGGAGCAGGCTGCCCGTCTCCTTGAGCTCCAGCGGCAGCAGCAAGAGATGCAGCGTCAAATCGCCCGTGAGAGGCGTGAAGACACTGACAGGCTGACGGGGCTCATCGACCAGATGCACCAGCGCACCCTCGACCAGTAGCAGCAGACGCAGCAGGCAATGATGGGCATCCTGGGGTTGATCACCAACCTCTACACCCAGACCGGGATTGCCCTCCCGTCGCAGCTGCCAGGAGTCGCTTCACCTCCTCCAGTCTTCGCTCCAGCTGCCGCTCCAGTGGCCCCAGTACCTTCTACGTCGATTCCCTCCTTTAGCATGTCTCCTCTTCTGGCTCCTGGTACTCCACTTCACTCCCCGCTGCCGGCCACGACCTTGTTCCAGCAGTCGCCGGCCTCCGTCGTCAGTGCCCCTGCTCCAGCAGCTCCTCCACAGCAGGCACCGACGGTGGCTCCTTTGGCTCCGGCAGCTCCCTCCACCACTACTCCAGCCAGCAGCTCCGACGACAGCGATGGTGACCAGTTCGTCATCGCGCCCAGCACTCAGGGTCCTTAGGCGCTCAGATCCCTTTTTGGTGTCTTGATGCCAAAGGGGGAGAAGAGTTAGAGGAGTCAGGGGGAGCGTCTTAGTGTCAGGGGGGAGTCTTAGTGTCACGGGGAGTCTCTTGTAATTCAGTGTGTTTGCTACATTTGGTGTGTTTGCTACTCATTTGCTACTCTTGAGCTCTAATGAACTTATTTCCATGAGTTGTTAATCGATTGGGCTAATTTGGTGTTTATCTATGTTTTTTGATCTCTTATTATTCACATGAGTTATTAATTGGTGCTTAAGCTTGAAGTGTGACGTCCTCTATTCATTGCATATTCTTTTAAGTTTCATTTTCTCAAATTCATTACTATTGCGTCTTGATTATTGTGTTGTCATCAATCACCAAAAAAGGGGAGATTGAAAGCATCTAGGCCCCCTATGAAGTACGGTTTCGGTGATTAATGACAACCATTGAACTTTACTAATGAATTTGTGAATGCAAGGTCCCCACAATCACTCATAAAATGAAATGAATATGTCATTGGAGACCCATATACAATCAACTTTTGAGATCAAATCAATGAGATAAAGATACGAAGTGAAAGCTCTTATGGCTAAGTCACTCAACCATAAGTTGACAACATACAATGCTTGAAGATCATAAGAGAGCCTTGTGGAACAAATCTCTAAGAGGTCATATGAGCAAGACACAAAAGATTCACTCAAAACAACTCGAAGCAAACAAAATCAACTCACCGGATAAACCGATGATTTTAGAAATGTACACATCGGTCGAGTTGGTTCAACTGAAGAAGAAGACCTCAGACAAATGTACTCACCGGATCATCCGATGTGAATGGCTCAGTGACATCGGTCCATCAGTACAGTTTGCAATATCATTGGACCAAGTGAAGCACCGGATCATCCGATGTGCAGACTTACACACATCGGTCGATCACTCTAGTAAGCATCAAGATTAAGCAAATTCTGGAGGAAGAGCCACCGGATCATCCGATGAAAAGACAGGGGCAACATCGGTCTAACAACGGTCATATCTGACACGATGACGTCAGCCAAAGTAATTAGACCGATGATAACTAAAGGGGAGACATCGGATCATCCGTTGTTCACAGTAAAGTTCTGTCAGCCTACTTTTCCAACGGCTATTTCGGGGAGGCTGGCTATAAATACACCCTAACCCTGTCATTTCATTAAGTCTTGATCACCTGAAGCTATCCACACATCCACAAGTGTTCAAGGCCAAGAGCAATCACTTCCACACTATTTTGATCATCTCTACACCAAGGTTTAGGCTAGGACTAGCTAGAGAGAGAGCTTGTGTGCCACCATTCTGGGTGAGTGGACTCTCTAGGTTAGTGTGAGAGCCTCAAGGGGGTGCCCTTGGTGTTGTAATCATGAAGAGACTTCCGGAGCTTGCCAAGGCGTATGTGGAAGCCCGGAAGGTCAAAGTTGTACAAGGCTTGAGCTCCACCTTGCCAAGGAGGCGAACGGAGAAGAATAGTGAAGACCCCTCATCTCGGTGACGTGGGTGTGGCAAAACCCTTTGGTGGGTGCCACAACGTGGATGTAGGAAGATCTTCACGATCTTGCCGAACCACGGGATAAATTCTTGTCTCCTCGGGAGTTTGCCTCCTTCTCCTTCCCTTTTTTTTATGCATTTATATTCCACAAAGTTTCTATCTACTAGAATGCATAGTTAGTCGCGTAGGGAATTGGGCTTTAGAAATTAAGTTTCAATTGCTTAGAATTTTTAGAAGAAAGCCCAATTCACCCCCCTCCCTCATGGGCATTCGGTCCTTACACTGACCCACCGAGGAGGCCGCTCACTAGAGGTGTGGCACCACCGCTTGAGGAGATACGCTCACTGTTCGCTCAGCCCTTCTCTCTAGACCAGCCGAAGTTACCAGCTCTTCTCACTCCAGTTGCGCGCACTGTGCACCTTGCCTTGCGCCGCACACTTTTGCCGAGGTCCGGATACCTTGCGGGGTTCACCAGCTTGCAGCAGACTCTCCTGTTCTATGTCATGAATGGGATGGAGTTCGACATTGTGGACATTCTCATTTGTGAGATGAAGGACGTAATCACTGATGGAGTTGGGATGATGAGGCAGCTTGTGTTTGGTCACTGGATCAGTTACTTGCTCTACATGGTAGCTCCAGAGGGATCCACCGTGCGTGACAGTCTCACCGACGAGAGAGTCACACAGTTCGGCCACTACCGTGCTCCAGCTCCTGGAGACCGCCGCCTTGGCCGTCCAGTTGAGCGTCAGGTCCGTGCCCGTCTCTCATAGGAAGACTGGTCAGACCTGGAGAAGGAAGATGAGAGACTAGCACAGGCAGAAGCTCAGGGTGAGGATCTCCAACATATATGGTCCAAGAGTGACACCAACAATAGTGTCGAGGAGTACTTCCCACCTCCTCCCTCACCCAGGCAGCAAGACGCGGAGGCTGGAGGCTCAACTGTGCCACCTCCTACTCCACCTCCCGTGTTAGAGGCACAGGTCTCTCAGCCATCTGAGCTTACCTCCCTAGTCCAGCAGATGGTTGAGCAGCAGCACCTGGACCGGCTTGCAGCTGAGCAGGCCCGAGTTGAGCAGGTTGCATGTCTCTTGCAGCTCCAGCAGCAGCAGCAGGAGATGCAGCAACAGATAGCCCGTGAGAGGCGAGAGGACACTGACAGGTTGACTGGGCTGATTGATCAGATCCACCAGCGCTCTCTCGACCAGCAGCAGCAGACGCAGTAGGCAATGACGGGCATCCTGGGGTTGATCACCAACCTCTACACGCAGACCAGGATTGCCCTACCGTCGCAGCTTCCAGGCCTTGCTCCAGGTCCGCATGTCCTGGCACCAGCTTCAGCACCAGTGCCGACCATGCCGATCCCGACGATCAGCATGTCCCCACTGCTTGCTCCAGGTGCTCCTATCTACTCTCCTCTGCCAGCTATGACGATTTTCCAGCAGAAGCTAGCGTCCATTGTCAGTGCGGCGTTGCTAGCAGTTCAGACTCAACAGGCACCGACATCGCCTCCCACAGCTCCCATCACCGCTACTCCAGCCCCAGCAGCAGCAGGCAGCAGCTCCGACGATAGCACCCCCAACGGTGACCAGTTCGTCATCACCCCGAGCGCTCAGGATCCTTAGGCACTCGACTTCGTTTTTGTTGTCTTGATGCCAAATGGGGAGAAGAGTTAGGGGGAGGATAGCTTAGTCTCAGGGGGAGTCCTAGCTATAGGGGGGAGTCTATGTTTTTGGGAGTTCTTTTGTAATTTGGAGATTTGCTACTCTTTTTGAGTATTCGTGTGCCACTTATTCTCTTGAGTTATTGATCGATTGAGCTTTCGAGTTATTAATTGTTTTTGAGCCTTCAAGTTTAAGTGTGCCAAATCTTGTACTTATTGCATATCATCTTGAGTATCGTATTCTTAAATTCATTACTATTATGCTTTACCTGTTGTGATGTCATCAATCACCAAAAAGGGGGAGATTGAAAGCATCTAGGCCCCCATGAGGTATGGTTTCGGTGATTAATGACAACCGTTGGATTTTACTAATGAATTTGTGGATGCAAGGTCTCCCATATCACTCATCACAATCAAATGAAATCTATATGAATGTCATTGGATATAATTTGAGACCCCTAAACAATCATTCTATGAGGTCAATTGACTTTTATGAAGAATAGAAGTAAAAGCTAATATGTCAAAATTATTCAACCAAAATTGACAGCACTCAATGCTTGATAATCATCAGAAGAATATTTCAAACCAATGTATAAGAGTTCAATCGAGCAAATTCCAAAAGAATCACTTAGAACAACTCGAAGCAAACAAAATCAACTCGCCGGATCAACCGATGTTTCCAGAAAACTCTACATCGGTCAAGTTGGTTCAGCAAAAGAAGAAGACCTCAGAACTAAGTACTCACCAGATCATCCGATGATGAAGGGGATGTTACATCGGTCCATCAGTACAGTAAGCAATCTCTCTGGACCAAGTGTACCACCGGACCATCCGATGTACAACAATAAACACATCGGTCAATCACTTCAAAAAGCATCAATTCTGAACCAATTCTGGATGAAGTGCCACCGGATCATCCGTTGAGAAGGCAAGTGTAACATCGGTCTAACAATGGTCATATCTGACACAGTGACATCAGTTAATTTGGATTCCATTGATGATAACTGAAGGGAGAACATCGGATGATCCGATGTTTGCAGAACAGTTATGTCAGCCTACTTTTCCAACCGCTATTTTGTGGAGACTGGCTATTTATACCACTTCAACCAATCTATTCGACAAGTCTTGACAACCAGAGCTACTCTACACATTCTCAAGCATTCAAGACGTTGAGCCAACACTTCTACATCATCTACACCACTTACACACCAAGAGATAGGCTAGAACTTGCTAGAGATAGTGCTTGTGTGCTTCCATTCTTGGTGATTGGAATCTCTAGTGTAGTGAGAGCTGTAAGGGAGTGTCCCTTGGTGATTGTATTGGAGAGAGCCTTCCGGAGCTTGCCAAGACGATTGTGGAATCCCGGAGGATCCAACTTGTACAAGGCTTGAGCTCCACCTTGCTGAGGTTGGCGGACGGAGAAGTATAGTGAAGATCCCTGGTCTCGGTGACTTGGGAGTGGCCATAACCTTTGTTGGGTGCCGCAACATGGATGTAGGAAGATCTTGACGATCTTGCCAAACCACGGGATAAATCTCCGTGTCTTCGTGTCTCCTCGGGAGTTTGCGCTTTCTTCCTCTCCCCTTACACTTATGCATTTCATATACCGCAAAGTTACTATTCACTTGAATGCATAGGTTTTTTGCATAGGGAATTGGGCTTTTAGTAATTAAGTTTTATTGCTTCAATTTTTTGAAAAGAAGCCCAATTCACCCCCCTCTTGGGCATTCGATCCTTACATCAAGGCATGTCGAACTCTCACGATGAAGTTTACAACTTTGAGGCCGAGATGGACCACGAAGCCATGCTTCAGTCCTCGACAAGCCTTGTCAAGAAACGCCAAGAACGCCCCTCCGAGCCAACTACCTCTCCTCCCTAGGCTCAAAGGAAAGTCCTCGCGTAGAAGCCAGCATCCAAGGCTTCAGCTGGTGCTGGCCCTCGCCAAGCCAAGGGCAAGGGCAAGGGAATTGCAACGGGCCCGATTGGCACTCTAAAGCTGTCAGCTTCGAGGGAAGGGGCCAGGGACCCCGCAGAGGAGAGATTCAACGAAGGGCAATGACATGGTGGCCAAGTTCAGAAATGTTGATTGCTACAGCCGTCCGAAGCAAGCTGCCAATGGGAGGTTTTTGAGCAACTTCCATGCAGACTTCTACAAGTCTGTATATCTCCTGATGAAGATGCTAGTGGTGCGCAGCCAATGGATCGATTGGGCGCATTTTAAGAAGAAGGGCTGCTCACCGTTTGTTTAGGTGGTCGAGGATATTCAGTGGTATGGATTGAAGGATCTCTTCGCCTTCAGGAGCAATTGGAATGATGAGGTGATTGCCCAGTTTTATGCTACTTGCCACTTCTAAAGTGATCAGGAAGAAAGTGTGACTTGGATGACTCATGGATCCAAGTACACCATCACATATGAAGAATTTTCGAGTATGCTGCATCTTGACACCTCGAGCAATGACAATGTAATCATCCACAACATTGGTGTCATCGAGAAAGACAGAATGAAGTTTCTTTATGAACCCAACTCCATTTTCAACCCTCCTTCCACGAAGAACATGAATCCCTTCTTAGTGGTGTTGAACAGGGTCCTAAGGAAGACAACTGCCCCCAAGGATGGGGATGCAGGAAGTGTGCAGGGGTATCTCAGGACCTTGATGAAGGTCATTAGCAAAGACAGAAGATTTGATGTCTTTGACTATATTTGGAACGATATGGTGAGCATCTCCTCCACACTGAACAGGTCCTGTGGCTATGCTCCTAATCTGATGTTTATAATTGAAAAGTTCATGGGCATAGAGTTTGTCAAGGATGTGGAGCACCTACCCTTGGGACCCCAGATGCCTCAAAAGCCAATTGTTCAAGCTGCTCCATCTCCAGCCTCCAGCCCTGAGGCCCCGGTGAGAGCTAGTGCCGATGCTAGGGCTGCTCCTGCCACTAGGGCCCCTCCTCAAAAGGGGTCCCCAAGTGGCATCTTCAAGTACCTGGCAGCTATCTTTGCCTCCTGCAAATAGGCTGAGGTGAAGGCCCACAAGCTCAAAAAAAGAAGAAAGGATGACATGAGATATGTCAAGGAGAACATGAAGCAGATTTGCCAAAAGCTATAGATTGAGCCCGTTGGATCTCCAGTCATTTCTGATGACTCCGACTGTGATTTCACCGAGCTCGGGCCCTTGAATCCCTCCGAGCTTGCCTATTTTGGCATTGGGGGATTGTGTGGCTCCGTTCCTCCTCCTCCTCCTCATCAGCCAGAAGATGAAGACGAAGACAATGAGAGGACAGACAACAAGGCTTGAAGACTTTAGGTCCCTCCTCTCCTTCTTTTTGGTGTCTTGACGCCGAAGGTGGAGAGATTGAGGGGGAGTCTTAGGTTTTAGCTGTAGGATGCGAGGAGAGCTTCTTTATTACGTCTTTTGTCTATTTTGTGGTTTGTAAACCTTTTAATATGCTCTTATGATACTTATGGTCCTGTGATGCAATGTTTTGAACTGCTTATGAAGAAATTGATGAAATCTGTGTTTTTGCTATAAGAATGGCATATATGCTTATTGTTGATGTGTTGATGTCAATTATGTCATTCTCATATTGATTATGGCTTCTATACACTTAGTTCTACATCCCACCATAAAGAGTGCACATATGGATCATGCTTTCATTGCTTAATATGTTTTAAACTCATATGTGCACACTTTATGAAAATCTCAACTTTTTATCATATTTTGTGAAATCTCAATGGGTTGTCATCAATCACAAAAAAGGGGGAGATTGAAAGTGCATCTAGGAATCCCTTGTGGGTTTTGGATGATTTATGACAAGCAAATGAGATCCTAATCACTTTGTTGAGATGACCACAGGTTCTAATGAGAAAATAAGCAAGGTGCCAAAAAGAAGGGAGAATTAGGAGAAATGTGGAAAAGAGCTCAAGGAACAAGTGTAGTAGATCATTGTGTATAGAGTGTGTTAAGGAAACACACCCCAAGAGCTCAAGGACAAATAATCACACACATTGCACAAGCTTATACAGGACCGAACTAGTCCGACTGAGACCGGACTAGTCTGATATCTTTCTGCACAAGATCAGACAAGTCCGATATCACCACGGACTTGTCTGATATCTCTCTGACTAGAATCGGACTAGTCCTCCCCAGTGCGGACTAGTCCTCCAAACACTTCACAAGTTGCACAAAATCGGACAAGTCTGATATTAGCACGGACTAGTCCGAAAAACACTCTGACCTAAATCGGACAAGTCCTCCAAGTGCGGACTTGTCCCCAATTCACTTAGGGTTTCACGTTTCCGAACAAGTCCGATATCCACCGGACTAGTCCGACGATTTCCAGAAGCGAAATCGGACAAGTACGCTTCTAGCCGGACTGGTCCGATATTTCGGGACACCTAGGGTTTGCTACACATAGTACACCAGACTAGTCTGGTGTCCACCACGAACTAGTCCGATATTCCTAAACCCTAACGGTAACTTTTGGGAACCCCATATAAATAGGTGTACACGGCCCATCTTTCATATCTCTCGACCCCCTGCGCCGTCACACCTCCCAAGAGCCTCAAATATCACATCTCTCCATGAAATCAAACGCAACAAAGATCAATCCCTTGAGGATACACTTTGGATCATTGGAAAGACACGGTTCATCACTCATTGAGATCTTGGTTTGATTCCCTAATACACTCTTGTGATTTTCATTGTAATCTTTTGAGTGTTTTCTTGGTGGTGTTCTTGTTGTAATCTTTGGGAGCCCTCAACTTGTGAGAAGGCCCCTTGAATTTGGTTATTTCCCTTTGTGATTGGTGAAGAGGATTGGCCTCCGTGGTGATCCGACGAGGGTAGGTTTGGAGAAGACGCGGTCCCTTCGTGGACTCCTCAACGTGGTTGTAGGTTGCCTCTGTGGGAACCGAACCATGGGATAAAATCATTGTGTTCTTCGTTTGTGCTCATTATACTTACATTTCATATATATATCTAGGGTTTTGATCAATCGTGTTCACTTTACATTGAAACATTGAGTTTAAGATTAAATTGTGATACATCCTAGTTTATACTTGTGCAACACTTAAATTACCAGTATAATTCCTCTGCTTACATCCTAGAATCAAATTAATCGATCAAATTTGATTAACCTAGTCGGTACACACCGGACTAGTCTGCACTTGACCGGACTAGTCTGATATCTCGAGATTTTATTTGGTTGTCAAGTGTTGCAGGTTCCGACAGAAATTCAAAAAGGCCTATTCACCCCCCCCCCTCTAGGCCATATTCGCAAGGGGTTAGACCATCTGCAGGGTTTCACTGTAAAGCTTACTGGACTGCAAATATATAGTAGATTACTGAAAGTATAGAGTAAGTATCCAAGTGAAATTCTTGAAGTATAGAGGATATACTCGAAGTATAGAGGGATAGAGTAAGTTTTAGAGGAAACCGCTGCAGATGGTCAAAGGCAGGCCCGGCTCTAGTCCTAGGCAGGTGGGGCGACCCCCTAGGGCCAGGCCGGGGAGGGGCCCACGATGTTAGCTGTTAAAGAGAAAAAAATAAAATTAATTAGTATTGCATCATCCGTATGCAATGTACAGTTACTCAATCTAGCTTTTTATTTTCGTAATTTTTTGAAATATAATACTATGTCCTAATATGTTTAATATTTATTAGAGATAATATTAATAATGTGTTAATTTTCCATATGCAAAGTTTTTCGATAAAAGGAGGAGTTTTTCATTAATGCATACTGTAGGACACATTGTTCATTTACATAAAAGACATTTTTCATTAACATAAAAACAACACGTATATTACAATCAAGAAAAAAGCACACAAATAAAACAAAAGAAAAAACTACTACTAATCCTACTCTAATTGTATGAAGACTTGTCCACCTTCTCCGATGCCGCCTCCGCATCCAGCGGCGGCGCCTCCGCCTCCGCCTCTGCATCCACTGGCGGCGCCTCTGCCTCCACCGCAACCACCAGCGGTGCCTCCTCCAAAACCAGACAGAACTTCCGGCCGACGGTGTTCACCAGTTGCTCACGAAATCCACCCCAGACTCCCAATGATCGTCTCGTAGAGGAAGTCGAGACGAGTGGCCACAGAGCCTAACCCGAAGACGTAGTAGTCGGCGGAGTCCATGCTGGTGTGTCTTTTATGTTCATTGTATCGACGGCGACATGAGCGAGATGTATTGTCAAATACATCCCGCTCCATTGTGTCGAGCGCGCTTTCTTGCACGCGGCGGCGGACAGGTCGCCGACCTGCTTAAGCTGGCCCTAGAGTTTGACGATGCGATCCTCAAAGAGGCGGACAGTCTCAACATAGTCGTTCGGAGGAGGTGCGGGTGCCGCGAGGGGAGACAGGGGCGAAGGAGGTGCGGGCGCCGCCTCCAGTTCCACCAGCATTGGCGGTGACATAAACGGAGGAGGAGCTTCGGAGGACGTCGATGGCCAGGAGCGCTTCGGTGCGGGGCTACCCGTTTGTGCAGCAACGGAGGTGCAGAGAAAAAGCGAGAGGTGGTCGACGGTGGTGCGGCAGAGAAGCAAGAAGAGAAGGTTTGATGCTAAGATGAATGGAGAGGTGCTGCAGAGAAGAAGAGGACATTGTGCCTTTATAGCGAGTCGTCGTCTAAGCACGCGAGTGGAGATCATCGGACACCTCAAAAAATTGTGCTTTTGAATCGATGGTCGGAGTTATCCAAATTGCGGTTTTCCTCCTCTCGGTTATCATAACGGCTCCACACGTCCCATCGGCCAGTTTTTTAATTTAACACGCAAGGGGCCCAGGGTACGCAATAGCCCACCTGGCATACTTTGTAGGTCTGTCCAGTGGTGTTTGGAACATTTCGTGCAAACAATTTCAACGAGGTGCGGAAGATTGACGTGAGTGTGCGTGGCAATCGTCCAAGAGTCCATATCTCTTTTTTTTGAAGGATCCGACTGTTGGCGACCGAGAGTCCATATCGAACCGATGATAATTGTCGTGATCATATATGATGGTGTACATGAATGTAATGCATGTGAAAGAGACTCGCGATCAAGCATGTTTGATCATGTGTTGAGGATTTTTGTGCCCCCTTTTTGAGGATCATGTTAATTTGATCATGTTGATTATTGGATGTGGCGTACGTGTTTTCACAAGTGTTTTCATTTGTTCCTAAAATCAGAACACGTAGCGGCTAGTGCCTACGGCTGTCGTTTCTTCAAAAGACAAGTAAAGCTCATGCATGTTAGGAAATATACTATATACATGGCAGCATGTGATCGATTAATTTGATGAATCACGTACGTAGTGAGAGCTGTGTGCTTATTAGATGGTAGTACACATTATATCCTCGTACACTCGAGGGAACATCCTTCCTGTCGAACATAGTTTGTTATCTCTATCAATGATAGGATAACATTCTTCATTAGTGTGGTAGATAAACTGCCATATAGGTTGAGAGTATACACATGCATGATAGAGAATATGATAAATATAGAAATATATATCAATACATGGTAGGAAATATTCTATTCTCAGAATACATGTTTGGGTCGTAGCATGCATATGGACATCTAACATCCATGTGAAAGACCTTGATCATATTTGATGACATTATGTGTTTTCTCTATTTGTTGAGAGATCGTCATGTTTGAGGCTCGTTGATCACATTTGGGGCATAGCATGCATGGACAACTAACATGCATGTGAAAGACAATGATCGATCATGTGAAAGACTTCGATGCATGTGAAATAACATGCCTGTTTTTAAAACCCCCCACCTCGGCCCGCGCCGCTGATCTAACCGACGGCAGCACGGAGGCCGAAGACAGCGCGCCAAGACGACGGCACGCCAGGGCGATGGCGAGGCAGAGGCCGGACCAATGGCGCGCGGCGCTGACCTTTTCGCTCGCAGTTGGCAGCCTCACGGTGGCACGCGTAGCAAGGGCATGCCGTGCAGTGGCAAGTGGAGCTCGGGGCCGCCGAAATTGAAGAAGGGTGAAGTAAGTTCATACTTATTCAAAATTATTAATATGTACTACCTCCATCTCCCAAATTACTTGTCGCTCTTTAATTAATCAGTTCATTTTTGAACTAAAAAGAGTGACAAGTAATTTGGGATGGAGGGAGTAGTTGTAATTCCGTAAGTGTAAGGACTATGTTAATTTGTAATTGCTTAACCTATAAAATTAATGGTTAATGATTAATTGCAAAATAAGTGACTAATGATAGTAATTATTATCTTCTAATGATTTGTCGCCTAATATTTTCTCAAATTTCAGACACATGACAAATATACTCGAGCTAAATCTTCCATCACAAAAACTATTTTTTTTTGAACAATCATCATAGAAACTACTAAAACATTAACTTAAATGCCAAGACAGTGGCGATGAAACCATCTGCCGTGCAGTTATTATTGCAGCTGACATGTGGACCCGACAACAGTGGGGCACACATGTGATATGACTCCAAGATAGTGTTTCCTCAAGAAAAATAATTTTATGAGATATTGAGCCCACAAGCAGAAAAGCTAGAACTTGAGCGTTGCACCTGCGAGTTCAATGTCGGGATGATTGACCGCAGCCGATCCGCAAACTCGATGGTTAGATCAGTACTTGCCGGATAGCAGCTTGTGGCCGACCTCAAAGGAGATGAAGACGTCGATGCAGGAAAACTTGATCTGCTCTCGGAGATATTGTACACGTCCCAATGGCTCGTCCTCACCAAGTAAGGCTTCTCCATGTCGGCGCCCATCACAACGCTCGCGATGCCCTTTAGCTCCGTGCGGTAGAGGCTCGGGCGATCCATCTCTTCTGTCGAGAGCTAGGCCAGGTCCACCGTTTTGGCCACCTTCAGCTGCCAGTCCATCTAATATCGATCGGCATCACCCTCCACACTGATGAAGCAAAAGACGGAATCGCCAAGGAAATCTTCCAGCTCGTCGGGGAAGTAGTCAGCATGGATGACCTGGAAGATGAGGCAGCAGCGACCGACGCGGAGCTGCAAAACGGTGACGGGGTTCTGGTCGGCGAAGTAGCTCGGGCGCCACTCGACGTCGAGCCCGACGATGAGCTTTTGAAGGCGCCAACGATGGACGGATAGGACCTCATCGAGACAGTCCTCCATGGCCTTGACGGAGGACGTCACAGTGCTGATGATCATGTCGTCCACGGATGTCACGTTGTAGACCTGAGTCCCCGCCATTGGGTCCTCTCCTTGTCCCGACGGTTGCGGTATGTGACGGCGCGGCACAACTTTTCTCTTGTGCAAACCTTACTCTACCTCTAGTTTGGATTTTGGAAACGGGCGTGGATATATAATTTATATAGTTACGATATGAGTGGAGGAGTTTCCGAATTTAGGGGCCCGAGCCCCAAAGAAAGAAAGTAATGAAGATTTTCTGAATCTGATATACTATTTCTTTTTTGTTTATTTAGAAATCTTTGAGCGAGCGCTCAACCATTATCATAAGCAAAGAATAAAAGTTACAAAGTTAGAGAGATACAGAAACAGATTGATGCACAAGTTGAGCACCGAAAAAGAAATTGAAAGACACCTATAACAGAACCAAAGAAAAATAGGCATCCAAGACCCCTAAGGAGATCAAGCAGGGGCTCCCGCGAAAGTCCAGGTACGGGCCATATCCTTTATCTCAGAACATAGTTGTTCTTCAATCTTCTTCTTCCCATCAAAAAAACTCTCCCCATTTTTTAATTCTTATCGTTATGAACACAAGTTGCATTATCTCAACTAAACACCACATACAACAACAACAACTTTTCTCAGGGGTGCACCACTGGGTATGCCGGGTGGGCCACAGGATACCCTGGGTCCAGGCACCAGAGAGTAGCTAGTGTGGATGCATGCTGGAGAGATTACCGGAATCGGGAACTGGCCAATAAAGATGGAAGTCAGCAGTCTAACGGTTCATAGATCGAAATGCGTGCCATCCTTTATCTTCTTCCTTTTTTCTTATATTATTTTACACCAATCTTGTAGCCCTCCTTTATTTGAAGTTGTACGGTTGGATCAGGATACGTGGCTGACGTGACGCGAGAGCTGTGTGTTCAACACTATGCAGAACGTTGTGGGGAGACGTTGCTCCCCTTATTGAGGATCATGTTAATTTGATGACGTTGAGGATCGGATGTGGCATACGTGTTTTCACAAGTGTGTTCGTTTGTTCCTAAAATCAGAACACGTAGCGGCTAGCGCCTATGGCCGTCGTTTCTTCAAAGGGACGGGTACGGCATGTTGGAAATTATATTGTACAAGGCATGAAATTAATTTGATGAGCTGCGTAGTGAGTTGTGCCTAGATGGTACATTCTATCCTCAAACCCCTCGAGGGAACATCCTTGATGTCAAACATGCATGACGAGAGTGAGGACGGCCCTTGGTGGACGGCAATGACGGGGATGAGGACGACGCTCGGCAGCGATGCCAAGGGTGAGGAAGGCGCTCGGCGTTGACTGCGACGGCGAGGGTGGGGGTTGGAGCAGCAGGGGAGGGCTTGGCAGCAAAATGAAAATGTTAGGATTACGGGGCGCTACCGACCCACTTATAATCGCCTTAGAAGATACATATCTATAATGAATTTCTACATCAACAATGTATAACACATCCATGAAAGGGATAATATAAATAGTCTTTTTGCTAAATTTCCACTGCTTTTTAAATTCTGTGATGACAGGAACCTCACTGTGGCGCAATGTGCTGCACAGAGATGGGTTATCTATTTTACATCTCTACCATTAAAACTTCACCACCAATAGTATGCATTGGAAGTTAGCCTGAATGAGGAGAGGTTAACTAATTAGGTTGATTAGGTTATTTGTAGATTGACTAAAACAGGTTCCTTCATCGTCAATTCGGTGTATAAACAATTGCCTGTTGGGCACTCATATGCAAGTTTTAATAGGATATGGAAAGCCAAGATTCCTCCCAAGATTAAAACATTCCTCTATCTCATGGAGCACCGATCCATCCTAACTAAGGACATGATGAAAAGGAAGAATTGGGGAAGATCTGTTACATGCTACTTTTGTAATGAGGATGAGTCGATGAACCATTCGATGTTCGAATCCAGAGTGATGAAAGTTATATGGGGGATCGTTGCTACCTGTTTTCAGTCCTCCAGTAGGTCAACTAATTTGCAGTAGTACTGGAATTGGATTGGGGAGGCCCTACCCGGAGGAGAGGATGTTTATGTCCTCGACCTGGGAGCAATTTTTTGGGCTACATGGAAAGCACGAAACAAAGCGTGTTTTGATAAAAAAACCGTTAAGAAATCCAGTGGAGATTATGGGTCATGTTTGTTCTTTGTTATTCTTTTGGGCAAGTCTGTGTGGCGAAGACATGTAGGAGATGTTTTGTCGAGGGGCGGACACTATGCTTCAGACGATGATCAGGCTCCAAAAGGAACAGAGGGCTCCTATTGATGTTACCGGCACCTGGAGTGAGCGATGATCCGGTGGGTGCTGCGGACCATAAGTGATGCACTGGAGAGAAGTGAAAAACAAACCAAAAAATGACTGTGAATGGAGTTGATGCTATTTTGCTGTGCTGCTTCGAGGCCTTGTTGTCTGTTATGTTTAGCTTTGTTAATCTGGGCTAAAGTTGATACTCCAGAAACTATTCTAGCGTCTTTTGTGTTTTACTACGTACTTTGCTTAGCTTGATGTAGTAGGTTGTGACTGTTTAACCGCTCATTATGTTAGATCTGTGTTGGGTTTCAACATAGAGAGTGGCCCTAGGGTGAGAGGGAAGGTTATCCCTGGTGCTGTCAAAGAACTAGGTGTAAGTCACTTTGTGGATCTCCAGCTCAGTTGAGTTGGAAGTGGAAATATATTACATTCTAAAAAAATAAAAGAGATAAATAGTCCAATAGTTTATCGTTAGAACAACAATATTAGAACTATTTTTGCGAAACAATGAATAGCAAAATAAAGTTCATTACCTTAGGACGATATATTACAAACAAGAAAAAAGATAAACACAAACTAGAAACAATAAAAGAAAACAACACAACTTAAAACAAGAAAAAAAACTACTTCTTCTCGTCCTCATCCTCCTCCTCCTCCTCCACCTCCTCCTCCATCTTGGGCTCCTAGTAAGGCGGGGCGCCTCCCGCAGTGGAGACGGCAAGCCCAGTTTCTTGGACGTCGCCGCCACCAGGTTGTCGCGACTGACAACGCCGAGCTTGACCACTGGCGTGTCCCAAATGACGTCGAGGCGACCGGCCAAGTGCGTCATGCTGAAGACGTAGTGGCCCGTGGTCCCCATTCCAGTATGCTCTGGAAGGGGACCAAGCCCAAGGCGGTGGATGGAGCGTGATGTATTGTCAAATACATTGCGCGCCATCTTCCGGAGAGCCCACTCCATGTCCGGGGGGGGGGGGGGGGGGGGGGGAATTCAGGTCGGGGACGCCTCCCCTTGGCATCCTTCGGCGGGCTTGGCGACGGCATTTTAAGGTCACCATGGTGTTCTTGGCGCGGTTTTAGGAAGAGAGGAAGAGTTGTTGTGTGAAGAAGATGACGACTTGCCCGGATGATCTTATAATGTAGTAGTAGCCTGGCGGTTTGTCTCTCAATGCGCGCAGTAGTGGTGATGGGACACGGAGCGGTTCAAATTGAATTCAAAGATGCGCATGCGTTGTGAGCATTTAAGACAACTTCATAACTGTCATGCATGTAAGCTCGGTGCACCCGACCGCATCAGCCGCCTATACAAATGGCTACTGCTTCAAGGATCAAACCTTTTGCGGCAAACGGCTACATCATACTTCCTCCATCCCAGCTCAACTCTATTTCTAGTTTTGGTCAAACTTATCTTTGACCAATGATTTATACGGATTTTATTAACTTCAATAACATGTAAATTTTATATTATGGAAATATTTTTCATGGCGAATCTAAAGTACAATTATTGTATTGTTAAAACTGATCAAAATTAAACAAATTGTTGCTCAAAGATAGATTTCACCAAACCTAAAAATAGAGTTGACATGGGACAGAGGTAGCTTATGTGGCATGCCAATGTGGATGTCCAACTCAGACTAAGGATGAACGCGAAATTCTTGTCTGAAGTTGAGGGACTAAATTGACTCATTTGAAAGTTCAAGGACCAAACTGAGTTTTGATTGAAAGTTTGATGATTTAGTTGAGTATTGTGCCAATTCTAAACGAGCCAAGCTTGAGCTTGCAAGCTTGATGATCTCAAGATCGAAAAGCTCGAATAAGCTCATTTATTATTGTCATTTAGGATATGTACGTATGATTAACTAAACTATATAGTTCTATTAAAAATATTTTATGGGACACAATTTTTATATATGATAGAAACAAATAATGTGCAACATCATCCACCTACCTACTCCATTAGTTGTGAATCCTAAATTTAGTAGATTCTATTGTATATACATGAATTTTGAGCTTGACTTGAGATCGACTCGGTGTTTAATTAAACTCAAGCTTAGAAAGACAAGCTCGCTCAAGTTCGACTCGATGACAGCCCTAAATGAAATTAAAGTTTTGGTGCAATCGTGTAATCAATGATTTTAATCCGTTGGATCTACATCTTACGGTTATTACATCTTTTCATTTAACCCCTTCCACCACGCCGATCGACGAAGTGGTATTTGAAATCGCCGAGGAAATATTCCAGCTCGTGGAGAAAGTAGTCAGCGTGGATGACCTAGAAGATGAGGCAATGGTGGCTGACGCAGAGTTGCAGAATAGAGACGGGGTTCTGGTCGGCAGAGTGGCTGGGGCGCCACTCAACGTCGAGCCCGATGACAAGCTTGTGAAGGCGCCGACCATGGACGGAGAGGACCTCGTTGAGCCAATCCTCCACGGCCTCGCTAGAGGACGTCATGGTGGTGGTGATCATGTCATCCTTGAATGTCATGTTGTACACTAAGTCCCCGCCGTTGGGTCCTCTCCTTGTCGTCCCTACGGGTGCCTATCTGCGGCAACACGTCACAACTTCTCACTTGTGGAAAACTTCGTCTACACCTCTAGTTTGGATTTTGGAAACGGATGCGGATATATAACTGATGCAGTTACGATATGAATGGAGGAGTTTATGAATTTGATGGGCCCGAGGCCCAACTAAAGAAAGTAGTGAAGACTTTTGAATCTGATGTACTCTTTCTATTTTTAAATTCTTAGCGTTATGACCACAAGTTGCATTGTTTCAACCAAACAGCACGTACAACAACAAAAAAAATTTTAGGGGCGCACCCACTGGGTATGTCGGGTGGGCCACAACATACCCTGGGTCCAGCCACCAGAGTGTAGCTAGTGTTAATGCATGCTGGAGAGATCAGCGGAATCGGGAACTAGACAACTAAGATCGAAATAAAAAATCTCACGGTTCATGGATCAAAACGCGTGCCCTCCTTTTTCTTCTTCCTTTTTTCTATCAATGAACCATGAGACTGCTGAGTTCCATCTTCATCGGCACACGTACGGTTCGGGAGTGTCGGTGTACCTTAACCCCTGTCGTGCGTCCCCGACCGGTGGTGGTTGGAAGACTCCTGCAGGTATGCTCCGATTCCTGTCCTCCAACTCCATCTTGGTTTCTTATGACGCAGGCGGTTCACCACAAGACAAACCAGCAAAGCCTCGGTGATGAGCGGCATGCAAGTTTCTTGATAAGAAACAAACAGCGTGGGAGGCCTCTAGCATGCATGTATGATAGGAAGGATGTTCCTCAAGGGTTTGAGGATAAAAGGTATACCATCATCTAGGTAGCCAGACGAAGGTTCGAACGAACCTACACGAAGCTACAAGAAGCTGCCTAGATGGCTGCTTACACAAAGCTACACGGAGCTACATGAAGCTTCTTTTGATCCTCTGGTTGGCTGCCTAGATGGTATACCTTTTATCCTCAATCCTCAAGGGAACATCCTTCCTATCAAACATGCATGCTGGGGGCCGCCCGCACAGTCTGTTTCTCACCAAGAAACTAGCATGCCGCTATTCACTGAGGCTTTGCTGGTTTGTTTGGTGGTGAACCGCCTGCGTCATCGGAATCTTGGATGGATTTGGAGGACAGGAATCAGAGCATACCTGCAAGGCTCTTTCCAACCATCAACGGGGACGCACAACGGGGGTTAAGGTACACTGGCACACGCGGACCATACGTGTACCCGGCCAGCCGTGTGTACCTTTGTTCGAACCTCTGGTTGGCTGGCTAGACAATGGTATACCTCTTATCCTTAGTCCCTTGAGGGAACATCCTTCCTATCGAACATGCACGCCGAGGGCCGCACCTGCAGTCAGTTTCTCATCAAGAAACTTTTAAGCCGCATATCATTGAGGCTTTGCTGGTTTGTCTGGTGATGAACCGCCTGCATCATCAGAAACCTAGATGGAGTTGGAGGACAGGAATCAGAGCATACCTGCAAGGCTCTTTCCAACCACCATCGGTGATGCGCGATGGGGCTTAAGGTACACTGGCACACCCGGATCGTACATGTACCCGACCAGCCATGTAGTTTCATTCGAACCTCCGGCTATCTGCCTAGATGGTATACCTTTTATCCTAAAACCCTCGAGGGAATATCCTTCCTATCAAACATGCATGTCCAGGGCCGCTCCCGCAGTCAGTTTCTCATCAAGAAACTTGCATTCCGCTCATCACCGAGGCTTTACTGGTTTTGGAGTCGACGCAATGGCTGAAGAAAGCGGAAGCTTGCTTGGAAAATTATTGTGGTCTCATGATAACATATAGATAATGGTTACTAGACTATTTTGTATGGAGAATGTTTGTTGTGTATTCATCAGGGAACACAGGTACACTTTATATAGGCTAGCTAGTCTAGTGTGAAACCAAAACTAAACCTTTCACACTACCAAAATTCAAATGCTTGTGTTAATGACTAAATGTAGTCCAACACAGTCAAACAATGACGGTTAACGTAGACCAATGCAGTCAACAATGATTATTATATGTGTGCATGCTTATCCTTTCTACAGTCTGGTGGTGAACTGCCTATGTCATCAGAAGCGTAGATGGAGTTGGAGGACAGGAATTGGAGCATACCTACAAGGGTCTTCCCAACAACCACCGGGGACAGACAGTGGGGGTTAAGGTGCACGGGCACACCGGCCCAGACCGTATGTGTACCCGGCCAGCCGTGTAGCTTTGTTTTATATTTTATTCACTAGGCTTAAAAGTTTTCTGTTCCTCTCTGTTTGCTCTTCGCTAGACTTAAAAGTTTTATATTTTATAATATTTTTACATATGTAATATGACATAGAATATATCACTAGATAGTTTTGCAAAAAAATGGAGGAGAAATATGTATATCCCATGCAACTACGTAAATCCACCCCAATTAATTAGCTAGTTATTTTTAAAGATGATAAAAAATTATTATATTTTTCTAAGTGAGGTGACCGGGGTAGATGATATGGCATAATAGCTTATGTGGCATGCCAATATGGATGTCCAACTCATACTAAAGATGAAAGTGAAACAGTTGTGTAAAGTTGAGGGACTAAATAATTGACCCATTTGAATGTTCAAGGACCAAACTGAGTTTTGATTGAATGTTTGATGATGAAGTTGAGTATTGTGCCAAATCTAAAAGAGCCAAGCTTGAGCTTGCGAGCTTGATGAGCTCAAGCTCGAAAAGCTCGAGTAAGCTCATTTATTGTTGTCATCTATGATATGTACCTGTGATTAACTAAACTATATAGTTTTATTAAAAAAGTTTTATGGGACAAATTTTTTATATATGATAGAAACAAATAATGTGCAACATCTTCGACCTTGCTACTCCATTAGTTGTGAACCTAAATTTAGTAGATTTTATTGTATATACATGAGTTCTTGGCTTGACTCGAGATCGACTCAGTGTTTTATCAAAATCAAGCTTAGAAAGACAAGCTCGCTCGAGGTCAACTCGTTGACAGCCCTATATGCAATTAAAGTTTTTGTGCAATCGTGTCATCAACGGTTTCTTCCGTTGGATCTACATCTTACGGTTATTACATCTTTTCATTTAACCCCTTCCACCACCACCACAGCTCCACCTAGTGAAGGGAGTTAAATAAAAAGATTCAATGATCGTATTGTAAGTTGATCCAACGGTTGAAGATGGTTGATTGCACGATTGCACCAAACATCTGATTACATTCTAGTTGAACCTAACTTTAAAACAGGAAAGCTTTTGATACAGATTAATCCAGATATGATGTTTTACTCTTCTTGTTTTGTGATGTTGTATTTTCCTGTTTTGTGATGTTGTTTTTCTTGTTTTGTACTTACTCCTTCACATATTATTTGTGGTTAATAATTAGGACAAGTTTTATAGTTCAACAATGAACTAAAAACTTGTTCTAACGACAAGTAATATAGGAAGGATGGAGTAATATTTTATGATAATGAAATCAATGTTGTTCATATGTTCCATCTGTTATTTCATTTTCTATCAACTGTTTAGTGAACTATTTGTTCTATCTGTATTCTCTATTAGTGAACGACCTCTACACCGCTGGTGGCCTCTAAAGTGGCCTGTACGATACTCTAGATGCTAGAGGTGCCAGGAGATCGCCCACAGCGGGGCCTGCAAAGCGGTCTGTAAAGTAGTATAGCAACAGGAAAATGCAACAAGTAGCAACGATTGGAAAGAAAAGTGGAGACAATGAACGGAGAGAAAGGATAAGAAAAAATAAGAAAAATGTCAGAAAAAGATAGGTAGAACTCCAACATACAACTGGCCCTATGCCCCTATACGCGGTGTCATCATTACCACTACTCCTATATGCGACCATAAGTTATTATTACTGCTTGAAGGGAAATGCTGCGGACTAGATATGCCGATTAGTTTATTTTGTTTTTATTGGGGATTATGTAACAGCTACTCCTAGTTCTGTCGATTAGCGATGACTGCAATAAAAAGTGGAGATAATGAACAGAGAGAAAAAAAGAAAGGATGAGAAAAATGTTAGAAAAAAGATAGGTAGTACATATGAATTATGGTGTAATAGCGTGGAGAACCAAAGTGCAAAACAAGAAATGTTTGGCGCAGATTATTGTCAAACATAGTATGTTATCTCTATTGATGGCAGGATAATATTCTTGTGCTGATGTTGAAAATAGAGCGGTTCCATTACTTCGCGCGTCCCATCAGTGCATGCAGAGAGGCGTGGGTCCCATAGCCTGTGGTGTTCACATGTAAGCCACCCTTAATGCACCTGCAGTACTGCAGAGGATGTGAATCTGCCAAAACCGGAAGCCGGACCATCACTGCGTGTGACCCCCATCAGTACGCATGGAGAAGACGATGGCGTGTGTCCTTATATAATGTCTCGATCATCTTCTCCGCGCACTCTATAAAGACACACCACCGTCTTCTCTACATGTACTTTAGCTTCCTCTTTGTCTTCGCCGCGTGCACCCTCTGTTTCCCTTTCGCAGCACGGTGACAGCGAAGGCTATGCAGTTTCCATTCACGCATGATATTGCGGCTGAGATCGTGGAGCTCCTCGTCGCAAGCTCCCTGCAACCCTTGAACGACATCTCCAGTCTACGCACCACATGCAAAGCAATTCATGTGGCGTGCTGGGATAGCGCCGTGGGCAGGCGCGTCGTGCTGGAGCGGAAGACCCGAAGGATGTGGCGCAGCCCGGGGAGCTACAAAGCCCTCGTGGAGAACCTGGCCATCGTCAACCACCCTCATGCATGCTACATCACCGTCAAGTATATCCTACAGGTCGAAGGCAAGGTCGACATCGGTGAGAAATCTGTTGTGTCCGTCGCCATCATGAAGACCAACAGTGAGTGCAGGTGGTGTCAGATTCAAGCCCTGGCTAAAATCAGTAATCTAACATGGGCGCATTCGCACCCACCTCTGAGACTGTCGATGGTGTCCCTGCCCAACAAGCAGGTTTACCCGTGCACGGCTGGAAGCTGCAGGATGCAAGGGTGGAGCGGCTTCAGGGTCTTCTGTAGGAAAGATTGTAGAATTAGACACTAGCATTTCTCATTCTGTCGTGCGGTGTTATCCAGTATGGGCTATATACTTATAAGGTTGTGATGTTGTTTTTCTTGTTTCATGATGTCATTTTTCTTATTTTGTAGTGATGTTTTATGTTGATGAACTCAATGTTGTTCGTCTGTTCTATGTGTTATTTTGTTTTCAATCTTTTTGTTTCGTGAACTATCTGTTACCTGTATTCTCTATTAGTGAATGACACTCCACACCGCCGGTAGCCTCTAAAGTTGTAACACCCCCATTTTCATGCATAATGCATTGCATAAATCCTCATACATGATTAACATTAAGCCATGTAAAAAGAAACAAAATTAAAATGAATTTAGGCTTAATCTGGAAGATTCATTCTATCAGAGTGCGGACTTGTCTGGTCTAACACCGGACTAGTTCCGTACTCCCTTTAGAAGTGCAGACTAGTCCTTTATCACCACAGACTAGTCCTATCAGCCTTACTGGACCAAAACGGACCAGTCCTTTATGACACCGTACTAGTCCGTTCAGCCTTTCTACAACACTTAAGACTTGTCCGAAACCACCTAATTTAGTCCGGTCCAACCCCGGACTTGTCCGGTATAAACACCCGACTAGTCCGAAGTCTCTTACTGTATGAGAACGGACTTGTCTGGTCCCTATTGCGGACTAGTTAGGCCTTCGGGAATCAACTCGGATTCTTTTATTTCTCCACGAATTGTTTTTTGGTAATTGCCTAATTTAGGCCCAAGAACTTCGTGCCCAACCTCAGAGGAGCCCAAGTGGACCTCACCATGGATCCTACACGTCTCCCACCAAACTCTACTTGGAATTCACCCCGAAACCCTAAATCCCCACCTCTATATAAACAACCCAATACCCCACACCTCTCCACCCCAATTGAAAACCCTCGGTGCCGCCCTTGATCATGCACGTCGTCAAGAGGAGGTCCAAAGGCCAGGAGGAGGAGGAAATCTTGAAGAAGGGCTGATCGAGATCAAGCTACATCAATTCTTCGACAAATTGACGTTCTTCATCGCCACTCTTCATCAACTCATGTGACACTCGGTTCCGAAAACGAACAAGTGAACACATATGTGTGCCCAGGACATTCAACACACAAACACGGGTGCATTCACAAAAGGATATACAAAAAATTACCACAAGATAAATTAGTAAACCACTTTTATCACAGAATTCATAATGTCCTCGAATACAAGCTCTAATGAATATTAATGATATGTTTGAACTAATGCAACGGAAATAAACTAAACTGAGCAAACTAAGCAGCTAAGCAGCATAAGCAAATAGGGTATAGCGCAACTCCAATCAACACCACAGGCGAAGCTGAAGGCAAACACAGCCAAGAATTCCGCATTATCATCGTTATACTCTCAATCCTGGCCTGCAAATATTGGTGGGGGCATTGCAAGGGTGAGTACATGTCGTACTCAGCAAGTGTTGAAAGTATGACATGTGGCTGATTCAAATGACGAATATAGTAATGGCTAAGTGCTGAAAAGTACATTAAAACATTTGAAAAGCAGTATAGTATATGTATGTGAAGTAAACTCATCATAAACCTTAAAGTTACCATAATACCAGTCTATATTACATATCCATCTCCATATACAAGATTGCATCACTAACCATATTCAATACCAGAATTTAATCCATATCCAGCCATAACCATATTACCAATCATAACCAGTACCAACCCATAACCATACCAAATCCCAAGTTTCCCTCGAATCATGGAAATTGTCTAGGTGCTCATAACCGGGAGCACGGCTATCATGATAGTTTTTAAGACACACTTTGCAGAGGTTGTACCAATTTACCCACATGTTTGTGATTTCATCACCCGTCGATGCCTAAAGAAACCTCTATTATGCCAAAACACTACCATAGCTATATGGCCAAGCGATCACAAAATAGCCTTTACAAAGGGACTACTAGCATGTACAGACCCAATGAGGTTTCACTCGTGGCGATGTCTTCTACTGAGCACATCTTCAACCAACGGCCCCCTCTACACTACAAGGATTCCGACCTGTTGCAACGATTGTACACAAAGAATACTAAATCGTTGCAGTAAGCTTGGCTTTTTGCCACGATTCACTAGTTTGTGGCACTAGGATCTATCGCCACGGAACACAATGGTTGCATTAGGATCTGTTGCCACGAGTCACTAGTTCATGGCACTAGGATCTATCGCAACGGAACACAATCGTTGCATTAGGATCTGTTGCCACGAATTACTAGTTCATTGCGTTACAAGATCTATCGCCACGGAACACAATCGTTGCATTAGGATCTGTTTCCACGAATCACTAGTTCGTGGCGTTACATGATCTATCGCCACAAAACACAATCGTTGCATTAGGATATGTTGCCACGAATTACTGGTTCGTGGCGTTACAGCTTTATTGCCACGGAACACAATTGTTGCATTAGGATCTGTTGCCATGAATTAGCAAACAGTTGCATTTGGACTGTAATACATCAAAACAGAATCGTTGCATTAGGATGTGTTGCCACGATACTCTGGCTCGTGGCGTTAGTATTAATTGCCACAGACCACAATCGTAGCAATTAGGATGTATGGCCACGATTCATTTTTTCGTGGCGTCAGGATGCTAATGCAACGAAACACAATCGTTGCATTAGGATCTGTTGCCACGAATCACTAGTTCGTGGCGTCAGGATGCTAATGCAACGGACCACAATCATTGCATTAGGATCTGTTGCCACAAATTACTAGTTCGTGGTGTTACAGGATCAATCGCCATGGACCACAATTGTTGCATTAGGATCTGTTGCCACGAATTATTGGTTCGTGGCGTTACAGCTTTATTTCCACGGAACACAATCGTTGCATTAGGATCTATTGCCACGAATTACTGGTTCATGGCGTAACAACTTTATTGCCACGGAACGTAATTGTTGCATTAGGATCTTTTTCCACGAATCAGCAAACAGTTGCATTTGGACTGTAATGCAACGAAACAGAATTGTTGCATTAGGATGTGTTGCCACGATACTCTTGTTCGTGGCGTTAGTATCAATGGCCACGGACCCCAATCGTAGAAATTAGGATGTGTGGCCACGATTCACTTTTTCGTGGCGTCAGGATGCTAATGCAACGAAACACAATCGTTGCATTAGGATGTCTTGCCACGATTTACTAGTTCGTGGCATCAGGATGCTAATGCAACAGACCACAATCGTTGCATTAGGATCTGTTGCCACGAATTACTGGTTCGTGGCGTTACAGGATCTATCGCCACGGAAGACAATCGTTATATTAGGATGTGTTGCCATGATACTCTAGTTCGTGGCGTTAGTATCAATGACCACGGACCCCAATCGTAGCAATTAGGATGTGTGGCCACGATTCACTTTTTCGTGGCGTCAGGATACTAATGCAACAAAACACAATTGTTGCATTAGGATGTCTTTCCACGATTCACTGGTTCGTGGCGTTAGGATCTATCGCCACGGGACCACAATCATCGCATTAGGATGTGTTGCCATGATTCACTTTTTCGTGGCGTCAGGATCTATCGCCATGGACCACAGTCGTTGCATTATGATGTGTTGCCACGATTCACTGGTTCGTGGCGTTAGGATCTGTCGCCACAGACCCCAATCGTTGCAATTAGGATGTGTGGCCACGATTCACTATTTCGTGGCGTCAGGATACTAATGCAACGAAACACAATCGTTGCATTAAGTTCTGTTGCCGCGATTCAGTTGTTCGTGCGCCAAAGGCAAAGGGATCCAAGGCGGCCGAGGGTGCTGACGCCAAAACGATCGAGATAAGCACCCAGAAATTAATGCAACAGTGGGGATGTAATAAATGATTAGTCCCACATGTAATAAATGATTAATTAGTCGCACTTCCATATATTAGCCTATCGTCACAAATAGTACTCCAGTTCACAGCTCACACATGTATACATGCAGTACGTACTTAATTATACTAAAAATCATCATCTTCGCTGTCGTCCCCCCACAATGGATCTACATGAACATCATTGGTATATAGATCGTCGTCGTCGTCTTCATTTTCTAATGCAACTCCATCTACCTCAAACTGATCACCTGACGTTGTCATTATAAGAGTGGAAGCATCACCGCTGGCTCCCTCAATGTCATTCCTAGCCCATGCGGTCGTATCCTCATTATTGATATCATCAGTAAGCAGATCATCATGAAATGTCTCAGCCTCCGTCGTCTCAGTCACATTATTTTCACTGTCTCCAGGGGGCATGGCAAAAAGGTTCCGTGGCTTCGTTTTAACAACTGTAGCCCATTTAGGATGCTTCACACTTGGAACATAAAAAACTTGTTCTGCTTGGGTGGCTAGAATGTAAGGCTCATACTGGAATCGAAACAGAGTAGTGTCAACATCTATCATTCCGTATTGATCCTTTTTGTAGCCTCTGCTTTGGTTCTAACTGCTTCCAAAAGGCCGATCAAACCATTCACACTGAAATAACAGAACCTCTTGATTTGTTTCAAAATCAACAGCAATGATTTTCTTGATTACTCCAAACCAATCATGATCAGTGCCCCGAACAACAATACCACTGTTTTGGGTCCGTAAATCTTTTTCCACATCTGTAGTTCAAAAGAAGAAGCCATTGATGAATAACCGACTAAAAAAACGTGCCCGATGATCAGGTCCTCTAGATAATTCATACAGATAGTCGGTTTTTTTGCCTTCTTTGTGTAATGTCATAATCTGTACACATTAGTATAACAGGGGTTATCGACAACAAACCAATTTTAGAACACATATTTGTTCAATATTTCATCAAAGTGCAAACTTGCATGTACTTACTCGTTTCTGAAACCAATCAACAAACTCATCTCTATGACGTTTATCAACATCACAATAATGAATCTTTTTCAGTGAAAAGGGTACAAAATTAAATTAGCCATCTACAATAAGCCATATATATAGTATACAACATCTGAGTTATACGTTATTACTTGATCCACAGAGCGGCCTCTTCAACGTTAGTAATAAGATAATGCCTGATGTTATGTAGTTCCACCATAGTAAGTTGGTCCCATTTATGCCCTTTTTAGAATTATCAACTTCTGTAAATATGTTAGAATTATTAACAGAAGGTTCATTTGTAGTTGCCGCTTCATGACATTCTGGCCTATTACGCTTGGTGCTGATGTTATCCAAAAACTGACTACAAAAAGTCATACACTCTTCGGCAATATACCCCTCAGATATAGAACCCTCCGGGTGAGCTTTGTTATGTACATACCTCTTCAATGTACCAAGGTACCTCTCAATTGGATACATCCATCTGTAATAAACAGGTCCACCCAACCGTGCTTCTTCGGCAAGATGGGTTGGAAGATGTACCATGATATCAAAGAAAGCGGGAGGAAACAACATCTCAAGCTTACAAATTGTTTCAGGAATTTGTTTGCTCATATTGTCCAAATCTTGTTCCGACAATTCTTTAGAACAAATTCCGGAATAGAATGTGCCAAATTCAATTAAAGGTGCAACAACCTTTTCAGGCAATATGTTATGTATTGCAATAGGAAGGAGCTTCTGAAATATAATATGGCAGTCATGAGTTTTTAGACCCGATACCTTACATGCTTTTATGTCCACACATCTCTTCCCCAAAAACCATCGGGCACCTTCACATTCCCCAAAAACTTGCACAAGGTGGTCTTCTCATCTTTGCCCAAAGTATATAATGCTGGTGGGAATGTGTACTTGCTCTTTATGATCTTCAGATGTTGATCTGGCCGTATACCCATATCCTTCATATCAAGACGAGCTTGTAGACTATCTTTTGTTTTACCTTCTATAGCAAGCAATGTCCCCAATATGCTATCACAAATGTTTTTCTCAATGTGCATGACATACAAGTTATGCCTTATTAGCAATGTCTTCCAATAAGGGAGGTCGAAAAATATACTTTTCTTCTTCCGATTATGCCATCTATTTTCCTCGGTGTGCTTTCTCTTATTATTCATCGGTCCAAAACTCACTTGATCAAAACACTCGTATTGTTAGAGTACGTTGTAACCAGAGAGTGATGTTGGAGCATCTCTATTCTCCGCCTTGTTGTTGATAGAACCTTTGTTTCGACGCCATCTGTGATCCTGAGGTAGGAAATGACGATGACCCATGTAACAATGCTTTCGTCCATATTTCAACCAGAAGGCGTCAGTGTTTATGTGGCAGTATGGACATGCTAGCTTCCCTTTTGTGCTCCATCCACATAGCATTGCATATGCTGGAAAATCATTTATTGTCCACAATAAAGAAGCTCGCATGACAAATGTCTCTTTCTTTAAACCGTCATATGTTTCAACACCATTAGACCATAATTTCAGTACCTCATCAATGAAAGGCTGCAGATACACATCAATGTTGTTTCCCGGTGACTTTGGCCCAGGAATTATCATTGACATCACCCAATTAGACTGCTTCATACACAACCAAGGTGGTAGATTATAAGGGATTAGAATCACTGGCCATGTACTGTAAGAAACATTCATTACTCCAAAAGGATTGAAACCATGAGATGCTAGCCCAAGTCTTATGTTGCGAGGATCAGATGAGAAATTTGGGTGAATGCTATCAAAATGCTTCCATGCTTTCGAATCGGCGGGATGGCATAATATTCCATCATCAGCACGACCTTCTTTGTGCCAGCGCATGTTTGATGCCATTGATTCTCCCATATAAAACCTTTGTAGACGGGGAATAAGAGGGAAGTAACGTAGAATCTTGCATGCTACAAGCTTCTTGGATTTTCCACAAGATAAAGCCTCTCTTGTATCCCCAGCGGTACTATTTTTCCATCTTAATTCACCACATTTTGGGCAACTATTCAGCAGAGAATAGTCCTTCTTGAATAACACAAAGTCATTGACACATGCATCGATCTTTTGATAGTCCAGCCCAAGGTCACGAACAACCTTCTGAAGTTTATCAAGTGTATTAGGAATGCAGTGGCCCTTTGGAAGCGCAAATGAGAATAGTTCAAGTAACATCTCACAAGCTACTTTGTTCATACCAGTTAAACACTTTATCTGGTGGAACCTGACAGTGTAGGATAATTTGGTCAGCTGCGAACAACCTGGATACAACTCCTTTTTGGCATCAGTTAATAAGTCATAGAATTTCTTTGCATCCCCAGTTGGCTCCTGCTGGTTTATAGCATTTTCTTGATCATCAACATCTGTTGAAGTACCACCATGATCAGTGCCTCTAAGTAGACTAGACAACATATTTTGCATAGCACCATGATCAGAAATTATCTCCTCATTATTTGCTGATTCCTCAGCAATATTTTCCTGAACTCATATTTCCCCATGGTGTATCCAACAAGTATAATCCAATAACATCCCATTTTTGAGCAGGTGTAAATGAACTCCCTTGCGTGTCTTGTGGCAAATATTATGACATCTCGTGCAAGGAAAAGGCATAGTTCCTCCTTCACAAGTGCCCTGAAATTCAAAATTTAAAAATGACTTCATTCCATCCTGCCACTCCCTCGTATGCCTGTCTTTTCCCATCCATGTCTTATCTTCTAACATCGCTTCCTACAATTCAATCAGCCATCAGCCTATCCGTAAGAGGATAGATGTACAAGAACACATTATGTGAGCAATTGTACCTAGCTGTTGTTACTCCACGTGCTGCGGTCGGCGGATACTCCTACAAGTGTGGCGACCGGCGGATGCTCCTTCAAGCTTGGCAGCCAGCGGTTGGTCCTCCAAGCTTGGCGGCCGGCGGATGCTCCTACAAGCGTGGCGGTCGGCAGATGCTTCTCCAAGCTTGGCGGCCGGCAGATGCTCCTCCAAGCGTAGCGGCCAGCGGATGCTCCTCCAAGCGTGGTGGCCGGCGGATGCTCCTCCAAGCAAGGCAGCCGGCGAATGCTCCTCCAAGCGTGGCGGCCCGCGGATGGTCCTACAAGCGTGGCGGCCGACGGATGCTCCTACAATCGTTGCGGCCGACGGATGCTCCTACAAGCGCGTTGTAGAGAGGGGGCCGGCGTTGTGGGTCGAAGGGTACCATAATAAAATATTATTTTCATTTCTTATTTTCCTTCTTCATTCGGTGTGAAAAAATTTCCCGCTGCAGGCAGGCAGGCAGGACGAAAAAGTTGGGCTGCTTCTTATTTGTGGGCTGAAACTGCACTGATTCACTTTATATTCAAGTTGGTCCTTCGCGCATTCATGATGCTTGCACAGAGCCGAAGGCCTCGAAAGGTCCGGTCCTATCACCAGATTTTCGTGAGATCCTCAAGGGACGCTGCTTCCGGTGTTTAGCGCATGGTCACATTGCAGCAGCGTGCCGTGACCTACCGCATCTCGGATTGGTCGGCCCACGGGCCCTTTCAAAATTAAAGTTGGCCTGCTACTTCTCTGGTCACCGCTCGAGTCGGTACCATGTGCCCAAGGGGCCAGATGGCAAGAGGCCTCTTCATCCTCGCCTTCTTAAACCAACCCTCCCCCCCCACCCCCTATTGCTTCTAGGCTCAAGTTCCCGACTGATTCCCATCCATGTTCCTGTGTGTTGCCTGAGAAGTCCTTTGCCTCTGTTGTCGCAGTGCCATGCCTCGCAACCATGTTAGACGTGAGCAGGTACCTACAGGCTCACCGTCCCTACGCCCTCATGAGGGGCAATGCACAGTGGTCAACAACCGCCTCATGACAATGGAGTTTATCCGTTTGCACCCCCATTCAGCTGTTCTGGGACACAGAGGAGGTCGAGCGAGGCGATGCCCATGGAGATGACCCTGGCCATCCATCACCAACTTGAAATCCCGCATTGGGCTTTCACCGTGTCCTCGTTTGGGGATGGTGAGTTCCTGGTGCGGTTCACCCGTGATGACTATGAGGAGCTTGCCATCGAGACTGCAATCATCTCCATGCCGGATGATAACCACTACTTATGGCCATGGATCTTTGGCGTTGGTGTGCCAATCGTCGGGTGCTTCTTCCACGTGCAGGTTGTCATCGAGAACCTCCCTCTGCATGTCTGGTCTGCGGAGGGCATCAGAAAGGTTCTAGGTGCTGTCTTCCTCTTTGATCACTTCAATGCTTCCACATACCACCGGGATCGTGCTGACCTGTGCACAGTCATTGGGTGGATGAAAGACCCAAGCCTCCTGCCTCGGGCCAAAATGGCCACCTTATTTGCAGGAAGTGATGGCCGAACTGGGAGTGACAGCGGGCCGCCGGCGAAACTTTTCAACCATGCCACAGTGGTCCGGCCTGGCGGCCTCACGACGGAGCTCATCATCCACCTGGATCACTACCTCGACTATACGCTGCTGGTCCACCCCAACTCCCCGGCCTCCTCGCCGTCAGGCGACTCTTCTGATGGACACTCCTCGGTGTCCTCGAACTCTTCGGGGGACACCTTCCCGCGGTCGAAGAGATTCTAGTGGCGGCGTGGGGAAGTGGATGAGGCGGATAAGCAGCTCTTTTATTATGGCTACCAAAGTGTCCTAGCTCATGTGTTACGTTTCCTATGGAAACTAAAAATCCTTTACAAATCCTATCCTTCAAAGGGAGCCTATGTTTGAGAGGATTACGACTGGATTAATTTCCGTGAAAAGATTTCCTGTTTAACATTTCGGTTGTCCTTCCTTTTTTCAAACATTTTCTTTCTCGTATTGTCTTCACTTTTTTCTTTTCAGTCCAAGCTACCGGCCTGTTGCATTTTCCTGTTACTACTTTACAGACCGCTTTGCAGGCCCCGCTGCGGGCGATCTCCTGGCAACTCCACCTGTTTGGGGACAAGGAGGGTTTGGCGATCGGAAAATTTGAACTAATTTTGCACAGATAGTACATCCATGAACAAGAACACCAAGTACATTTAACTTAAAAACATTACTCCCTTCGTCCCAAAATACTTGTCCCTTTGGATGGAAGGAGTATCTCCGTCCCAAAATACTTGTCGCTTTAGATGGAGGGAGTATATTACAAACACAAGAAAATATAAACTACAACTAAAACCATGAAACGAAAAACTACAACTGAAAACATGAAACGAAAAACTACAACTAAAAACATGAAAAGAAAACACCTAAATACTACTCTACTCAGCCTCCACCTTCTCCTCCTCAGGTGGGTCCTCGGGCTCCTGACCCTTCCTCTAGCGCCTCGGGCTCCAGCGGCAGAAGGTGACCCAGTCTCAAGGCCGCCGCCACGACGAGGTTGTGATGACCCGCGACACCGAGTTCGGCTGCCATCGTCTCCCAGAGGGAGTCAAGACGAGAAGCCACGTGCGAGAGGCCGAAGAAGTAGTGGCCCGTGGTGTCCATTCCAGTACTTTGTGGAAGGGTACCGAGCCCAAGGCGTTCCATGGAGTGAGATGTATCCGTAAATACAGCTCGGGCCATGTTGAACAGGAGGGTATCCTTGACGCGCGGCAGCGAGGGGGGTCCAGCCGCGGCCACTTACTGGCGGCCGGGTTCCTCGGCGGGCTCGGTGGCGCAGGGTTGCTCGAGCTCGAAAGCATTTGCTGTATACTAGCCGCGGCTAGGTTTTGTGGAGAGAAGAGAGGATGTTGGAACGGTTGTGCGGAAAAGACGATGGCGCAGGTGACCATCTTATACTCCCTCCGTCCCAAGTGAACTCTATTTTTAGGATTCAAACTGCACATTAGTCAACACATAAAATTACCCTAACACCCTTCATCAATACATATCCTCCCACTTTCCATTCAATGCCAGCAAGTTGCTACGGCAACAAAGGACAGTAGCTGAAAATGTGCAGAGCACACAGCTGACATGACCATACAGTGAAAGTAAAGTTGAGTTGGGACGAAAAAATTGGCTCGAAATAATCTTTAGCTGGGACGGAGGTAGTACTCCCTCTGTCCCACATGGATCGTCGTTTTGGGATTTGTAGGAATGATTAAGTGAGATAGGTAATGACACATGTACCCTTATTAAAATAGGTCAGTTTATTGTTGTTGCCAACTTTTCCTGTGGAAACCAAACCTATTGTCGATTTTCTACTGAAGCAGTCAATGAAGAAAGAGAAAATATGATGTATTCTTAGTCTAGAAGGACAAACATTGTGGGACAAGCTCGAAGGTCTAAAACGACTGTCCCTCTGGGACAGAGGGAGTAGCATTGTAGCAGTGGTACGGGGAGGGGACGCGTCAAATTTAATTCAAAGGACGCGCATGCGCTGCGCGTCTTACTCGCCTTGGTTACTAGCGCGCACGGTCGCTTTGTGCACCCGGTCGCATCAGTTTCGCGAAAAGATTTCCTGTTTCACATTTCGGGTCTCCACGCTGTTATACCTTAAATCGTACACTATGTACTCCCTCCATCCCCAAAAGTATGATGTTTTTAGAACTAGTTCTAACATTTTTGATAGAACTATATTTTTAGAACTATATTGTTCTAACATATAGGAGTACTTCCTATATTTTTCTAACATTTTTGTTGTCCTTTCTTTTATTTCCTTGAGTTCATTGTCTCCACTTTTCTTTCCAGTCTTCGCTACCGGCCTGTTGCGTTTTCCAGTAGTACTACTACTTTACAGACCGCTTTGGAGTTCAGTGTCTCCACTTTTCTTTCAAATCGTCGCTACCGGCCTGTTGCGTTTTCCTGTAGTCTGCGCGCGTCTCATCGTGTTCTCGATGCGTACTAAAGACACACGTCACACACCATCCTCCCCCCCCCCCACACACACCACGCGTTCACATGCTCTGCAGTAACTGCCCACACACCACCATCCCTCTTCTCCGCGCGTACTAAAAATCACTAGGCGTCTCATCGTCTTCTCCGCGCGTACTAATAAAGAGTAGTAAGACGACGCACCATCCTCTACTCCACCACACACACCATCCTCTTCTCCGCGCGTACTCTTCCTCTCCGTCGTGCGAGCCCTCATTGGTTTCCTTCGAAGCCCATGGAGTTCCCCTTGCCGCACTATATTGCAGTCCTGATCGCGGGGTGGGTCACCGCAACCTCCACCCAGCCCATGGACGACCTCTCTAGTCTGCGCGCCACCTGCAAGGCCATGCACGCGGCGTGCCGTTATCCCGCCATGGGCAGGCGCGTGGCGCTGGAGCGGGAGAGCAGCTGGGAGTGGTTCCAACGGCACGGGAACGGGAGTTACGATGCCCTCGTGGAGCGCCTGGCCAACGTGGGCAACCCTCATGCGTGCTACGTCACCGGGTTCGACCTCGTATTCAACTACGGCCGCGCGCAGGCGCAGCGGGGCACCCAGTTCCTTGCCCGGGCAGCCGCGAACGGCCACAAGGTGGTGGCCTACGTCCTCGCCATGCTCCGCTACGACGCTGACCGCGGGGACCGCAACGCCCTCGAGTATATCCGGCAGGTCAAAGGCGAGGCCCACGTCAGCGACAACGCGGCCGGGTCCGTCGCGATGAAGAGGACCAACATGGAGTGCTACCGGTGTTGGAATCAAGCCATGCAGAGGCTCGATGTTTTCGTGAGCTGGAGGTTACTGCATAGGCCTCCTCCAGGACCGCCGTCGGTGGCGCTGCCCGACATTGACGATGACGTTTGCCGCTGCCCAACAGGGGGGAACCAGGGGCCTGCCCGCTGCGGCCGGCGAGGGTGGTACGAGTGGACCGTCTTCTGTACTGAGAACTGTAGGATAGAGCGCGAGTATGACCTGTTCTGCCATAACGTGTTGTACTCTATGGGTTATATTCCCTCCATTCCCTTTTGGATGCACCCCTAGTTCTCCCAACGCCAATGAAAAGTGAACAAAGGGAGTATATAAAATAGACTTGTATAAGGCATGTTGATGTGTTTCTCCTATATATGCATGCTCGTCTCTGATTAATGTTGCACTTGTTGTGTTTCCCCTATGCGCGCTCGTCTTTAGTTTAGCCCCGTTTGCATCAAAGGAAACTGACAGGGCAGTTTAAAGGAATGGATTCCTCCGGAAGTGACACATGTGCTTTAAAAAATCTAGGATCTTTAAATTTTGGCTTCACTAATAAAAAAGTTGTATAAATTGCTACTTCTATACAGGTTCGTAATTAAGTACTACTAGATATAAACACAGTGATATAAACAAGGATTAAAATAAAGCATACACATAAAATCTCTTCAACCATCAACACAGTGATATAAACAAGGATTAAATACTAGATATAAACATCGATGGAACCAAACAAAAGTGTTCAACGTACCATTCCAGGCAACAAACTAATTAAGTTGACAGTACTAGCTCTTACGTAATCAAAAAACACAAAATAAACTAATCAGCACATCTAGTCCGCACCACATCTCTTCAAGCAGCACCTTCAGTCCATCAGCTAGCTCCATGCATCGTCCTGCACCACCACCTTGCTTGGGTCTACCTCCATGCATCGTGCATCATGACAACCTTGCTTGGACCACCGTCATTGTTTTCAGCAGCGATTAGTTTATGGCATCATCAAATCTAGAGTAATTTTTCTAGATCATTTGGGGCCGAAAAAATAGTTAACACGATATATATGAGGAGAAAGATTAGGATATTATATGCTACCTGCGCCGTGGACAACATATCCGACGCTTCATTATTCTGGTCGCCAGGATCATTCTGCCCCAAGTCTTCTGGGGCAGCAGGTGGAGGACCTTGATCATCCGGATAAGGAGCAGGCAAGATTGGTCCGTGGTAAGGGTGGGGGTTTCCATTAAAAGGCGGAGGGTCCTCCTCATCACCCAGAAGGTGGTCCACAAAATCAAGACCTAGGACATAAACTGGTACAGTCCATGAACGTCCTTCCCTACCGACTTCGTTGCCTCTCCTGAGAACAAGGCTTCATGGGATGTCAAGTGGATTATCCGCCATCAACTGCAGAATGACCCTAGTCGGTTTTGGATCATTTTCATCCCAATGAAGCAACTGGCCAAAACGGAAGCAATTTTGTTCAATAAACCTTCGCTCCTTTAGATCCAGAGGATAACCAAGTAGCAAAATCCAACACCTTATAGTAAACTGAGCACGGCGCATATTAAGACTTGCCTCATCATGTTTTTCAAATATGAACTCCCGATTCCCGACCACGTGGGGATTTGCTAGGACCAAAGCATCTCTCTCTAGTTTATTTCATAACTTGTAGTACATGCCAATCCCATGGGGATGTGCACCGTAAGTAACTACGTGCATTCATGCCTGATCTAGGATGTACACTGCTATCTGGTCCATAAATTCATTATGCTGGGCAGGAGTTAGTACCTCATTTGTGACCTCAAGCGCATATTCCTCATTTTTCTTCGCGATTTCGCCGGATATGTGGCACAAGCTTCTGTTCCTTCTCAGAGGACCACCATCTTCTGGGATCATCAGCCGCGGACAAAACCGCCGGGGGTCGATGCAGAAGTTTGCCATTAATGAGCGACGAGCAGTGAAGAAACAAATCTGCCTGAGAGAAACAAACGGTGTACTACTAGTATTTGGAGGTTGCGGTTTCTCGGTAGTCTCCGGAATACTCCTATATTATAAAGCAAAACAACATGGAACCGCCGCACATCCCCTGCAGTACTGCAGGTGCAGTAGCAGGGGCTGACATGTGGGCTCCACACCTCATAGGACCCACATGTCAGCCCCTGCTACTGCACCTACAGTACTGCAGGGGGTGCCGTGACATTGTAATGATGACACCGCGTATAGGGGTAACTTCCGGCCTGTTCCGGTCCGTGCAATAATAACATCGGGAGTCTCGCGACTGTTCAGAATTTTTGCAGGAAAACAACATGACAAAACGTGAAAAGAAAAAATATCAAAAAAAAACAAGACAAACACAACATCACGACTGGAGATGTTTTTTGATTCACGCACGAAGTGGGTTAAAGGTTAAAACTTGGCGTCATTAGAGGAGATGTTTTTCGATAAAAGGAGAATTTTTCAATAATACATCAGACACATTGTTCATGAACATAGAAGACATATTACATTAACATACTACCAACACATATATTACAAACAAGAGTAAAGCAACATGGACGAAAAACACGTAGAAACAAGAACAAAACTACTCCTAATCCTATTCTACTCGGAGGCCTCGTCCACCTCCGCCGCCGCGCGCCGCGGCCGACACATCTTCTGGCGGCTCCGCCTCTGCCTCCGACGGCAGCAGCGACTCCTCTTCCGTCTCCACACCGAGCTTACAGGCGACACTGTGCAGAATCTTCGAGCAGCCCTGTACCCCAGCAACCTTCGTGATCATCTCGTGGAGGGCATCGAGACGAGCGGCCACAAAGCTTAACTTGAACAAGTAGTAGCCGGCGAAGTCCATGCTGGGGAGCTGAGGAAGCCTCCCAAGACCCAAACTATGACAGATGAGAGATGTATTGTTAAATACATCCCGTGACATTGTGTCACGCGCTCTTGCATGTTTGATGGCGGAGGACACATCCTTTTCGACATCTTTAATTCAGCGCATTAATTCATCGATGCGGGCGTTAAAGAGGCAGACAGTCTCCTTTAACCAGTCAGGCTGAGGAGATGCGGGCGCCGCCATCAGTTCCACCGGCATTGCCGGCGGCGATGGAAACAGAGAAGGAGGTTCGGAGGGCGTCGATGGCCTAGAGCTCTTCGGCGTGGGGCTACCCATTTTGTGGCGACGGAGGTGCAGAGAAAGAGCAAGAGGTGGTCGACGGTGGCGGGGGGAGAAGTTTGGAGGCTAGGATCTAAGGATCGGTGCAAGAGAACGGTGAGCCTTTATAGCGGGTCGTCGTCTAATAGCGGGCGTGTGGAGATGATTGGATGCTAGAGGAAACCGCGATTAATTATGAACCGGTCGGTGGACCCAGTTTCCTCGAAACCGCGGTTTGCATCCTCTCGGTCCCAATGGCTCGACGTGACCCATCGGCTTTAGTGGCAGTTTTTTAGGAGTCATTTCACACGCAAAGGGCCCAGCGTATATAATTCACATCGACATGTACATGATCGAGGGTCGTCTTTCATGACATGTTCACATGCTATATATACGCCCCAAAAATGATCATCGAGCCTCAAACAATAATATATATATATATATTATTGGATGAATATATATATATATATATCTCAACAAAAAGAGGAAATTAACTCTTGTTTGCATCCTTTCAGGTATCGCAATTTCGCGCTCGACGAGGGCGATGGGAGTTCTGGTAATGATGACACTGCGTATAGGGACATAGGGCTAGTGGTAATAAGTACTTCCGGCCGGTTCCAGCCCTTGTGTCACAAAACAAGAAAAGAAAAACATTAAAAACAATAAGAGAAAAACAACATCAGGACTGGATTAATCTGCGTCAATCGATTTCCTGTTTTGCAGTTTGGTTCTCCATGGTCGGACGGACAGAGTCCTCCAGCTTAAAGGAATATGAACTGGTCGGTGGCCCTAGTTTACTCCAAACCGCGGTTTGCATCCTCTCGGTCCCAATGGTTCGACGCGTTCCATCGGCATAAGAGAAAATTAACACGTGTACGCCACATGTCTGACTATCCGAGCATTAATGCTTTGTCGTGATCATGTATGATGGCTGGACATGCATGCATGCTTTTGAAAGAGAGATAGCGAGGTCTCCATCATGTTTCGTGCATGATTGATCACTTGTTGATGAGGATTTGTGATGTTGATTTTCTTGTTTGATGATGACATTTCTCTTGTTTTGTAATGTTCTATGTTACTGAACTCAATGTTGTTCGTCTATTCCATATGTTATTTTCTTCTCTGTCTGTTGTCTAATGAACTATGTACTCCGTATTTGTGTTCTATGTGTAACATGCATGTGCAAGACAATGAAAAGTGGTCATCAACTCCAAGTTTTCTTTATTAAAATTAGTTTTCTTAGAAGAAAAATAGGTGAGGGGCAGTTTTAGCAATAAAATGTAACATTTGAAGTATCAACCAGATGTGCAACGTTTCAAGCCACATTTCGAGAGTCAAGAATATTAAGTTCGTTTCTTAGCTCACAAAACCTTTTCTCATCCAATGGTTTGGTAAAAATATCAGCAAGTTGTTTTTCAGTCCTAACATGTGAAATAGCAATGTCACCTTTTAATGAATGATCTCTAAGAAAATGATGACGGATATCTATGTGCTTAGTTCTTGAGTGCTCTACAGGGTTGTGTGCAATCTTTATAGCACTTTCATTGTCACATAGAAGCGGGATATGGTTAAGATTGTAGCCGTAGTCCCTAAGGGTTTGTCACATCCAAAGTAGTTGTGCGCAACAACTACCGGCTGCAACACATTCTGCTTCTGCTGTGGAAAGAGCAATGGAGTTTTGGTTTTTAGATGACCAAGAAACTAGGGACCTACCAAGAAATTGACAAGTCCCTGACGTGCTCTTTCTATCGACTTTTCATCCTGCATAGTCGGCGTCGGAATACCCTATCAAGTTAAATTTAGATCCTTTGGGATACCAAAGGCCCAAGTTAGATGTGTGCACAAGGTACCTTAGGATTCTTTTTACCGCAATTAAGTGACACTCTTTAGGTGCGGCTTGAAACCTTGCACACAATCAAACACTAAGCATAATATCTCGCCTAGATGCACATAAATAAAGTAAGGAGCCGATCATGGACCGATATACCTTTTGGTCCACATTTGGACCGTCTTCATTGAGGTCGAGATGTCCGTTAGTGGCCATGGGTGTCTTGATGGGCTTGGCTTCGTCCATATTGAATTTCTTGAGAATGTCCTGTGTATATTTGGTTTGGCTTATAAATGTACCTTCTCTTAATTGCTTCACTTGGAATCCCAAGAAGAACTTCAACTCGCCCATCATTGACATCTCGAACCTATCTGTCATAATTTTGCTAAATTCTTCACAGAAAGATTTGTTAGTGGATCCAAAGATAATGTCATCAACATAAATTTGACATACAAATAGGTGATCATCACAATGTTTAGTGAAAAGTGTATAGTCAGCTTTACCAATTTTGAATCCATTTTGAATTAGAAAATCTCTAAGACACTCATACCAAGCTCGAGGAGCTTGTTTGAGGCCATAGAGAGCCTTACGCAGTTTGTAGACATGGTTGGGATACTTTTGGTCTTCGAATCCTGGTGGCTGCTCCACATAAACTTCCCCCCTTGATTGGACCGTTTAAGAAAGTGCTTTTGACGTCCATTTGATACAGCTTAAAATTATGGTGAGTAGCATATGCCAATAAAATACGAATGGACCCAAGTCTAGCTACAGGAGCGAAAGTTTCATCGAGGTCCAAACCTTTGACCTGAGAATAACCTTTGGCCACCAATCTTGCTTTATTTCTTGTTAATATTCCATGTACATCTTGCTTGTTCCAAAAGACCCATTTGGTTCCAACTATGTTCGCCTTTGGTCTCTCCACCAGCTCCCACACTTCATTTCTATTGAAGTAGTTCAGCTCCTCTTGCATTGCAATCACCCAGTATGGATCCCATAAGGCTTCTTCTACCCTGTATGGTTCCAGAAAAGACACAAAAGAATAGTATTCACAGAAATTTGCAACTCGAGATCTAGTAGTTACGCCCTTAGCAATATCTCCAATGATATTGTTGACAGGGTGGTCTCTTTGAACGCTCTGGTGTACTCTTGGGTGTGGAGCTTGTGTAGTTGCTTGTTCTTCATTATCTTCATGCGCATTGTCTCCCCCTAGATCATTGCTTCCATGATTGTCCTGATCTTCTTGATTTTCCTCCTCTTGATCTTGTGCAAGAGCTCCCCTTTGATCATTGCCTCCGTGTTGAGGTTCATCTTGTGCATTTGGGTCGAATGTTTGCTCTTGTGGTAAGATATCACCATGTCCCATTTTATTCAGTGCTTCATATGGAGCTTCCTTTTTATCTAGCACACACTTATCAACTTGCTCCACTTGTGAGCCGGTAGATTCATCGAACACTACGTCACGTGCTACTTCAACAAGGCCGGACACCTTGTTGAAGACACGATAGGCGTAGGCATTCAATTCATAACCGAGCAAGAATCCTTCATCGGACTTCGATGAACTTCGAGGCCCTCTGTTTCTTGTTCAGAATAAAACATTTGCAACTAAAAACTTTAAAATAAGAAACATTAGGCTTTTTACCGGTAAGGAGCTCATACGGAGTTTTCTTCAGTAGTCGATGGAGGTACAATCGATTCATGGCGTGACAAGAGGTGTTCACCACTTCTGCCCAAAATCAATCTGACATCTTGTATTCATCCAACATAGTTCTGGCCATTTCGATCAATGTTCTGTTCTTTCTTTCGGCCACTCCATTTTGTTGAGGGGAGTAGGGTGCCGAGAATTCATGCTTTATCCCTTCTTCATCGAGAAACTCTTCAACTTGGAGGTTCTTGAATTCTGTCCCGTTTTCACTTCTGATGTTCTTTATGGTTGATGAGAATTCGTTCTGAGCTCTTTTCAAGAACTTCTTGAGGATCCCCTGAGTTTCTGATTTATCATACAAGAAAAATACCCAGGTAAATCTTGAAAAATCATCAACAACTACTAAACCGTATTTGATACCGCCGATGCTGATGTACGAAATTGGACCAAAGATATCCATGTGGAGGAGTTCCAGCGGTCTTGCGGTAGTCATCATATTCCTGGCGGGGTGTGGTACTCCGACTTGTTTTCCTGCTTGACAAGCGCTGCACAACCTGTCTTTTTCAAAAACCACATTCTTAAGACCACGGATTGTACCACCTTTTAGAAGTTTCTGCAGATTTCTCATCCCAACATGGGCTAGCTGTCTATGCCACAGCCATCCCATGTTGGTCTTAGCAACCAAGCAAGTGTTGAGTTCGGCTTTATCTTTGTTGAAGTCGACAAGATAAAGCTTTCCCTTCAACATTCCCTTGAACGCAATCGAGCCATCGCTTCTTCTAAAAACGGTCACACCCTCATTAGTGAATAAACAGTTGTAACCTTTGTAGCATAGTTGGGATATTGACAAAAGGTTATAATCTAGAGAATCTACATGTAAAACATTGGATAATGTGTGTTGAGCGGATATTTCAATGTTACCGCTACCAAGGACCTTTCCTTGGTTGTTGTCTCCGAAGTATATGCCTTCACTTGGATCCTTGTTATATTCGTACTCCACAAACATACCTCTCTCTCCGGTCATGTGATTTGTGCATCCGCTATCTAGCACCCATTTAGACCCACCGGAGGAATAAGCCTGCAAAAAGAATTGTTCCTTGGTTTTAGGTACCCAAGCTTGCTTGGGTCCTCTCAGGTTAGTCACAAGAGTCTTGGGTACCCACACACAAGTTTTTAAGTTCTTGTGGCGTGGCCGTGTATATTTAGCAATGACTTTTCCATGTTTGGATTTCATAAGAACATAGGAAGAATCAAATGTACGAAACAATATTTGTAAATCGGATTCATGGGATTTTTCCTTAACAAAGACAATTCCCTTCTTAGCATGTTTGGGAGTAGACATGTGTTTGTTCCTGTCAAAACCAAGGCCATCTTTGACATTAGGAGGTCTAGTGACCATATATGCACTGCGTGCATATTTGATCTTCATCTTATCAAAGATGCCGCTTGGAGGGGCATGCATATTATGAGAAGTTGAAGTATTAGAAATAACATTCTTCTTACTATAGGAAGTGCAAGTTCCGATTGTTGTCGAACTCATATCTTTGGAGGAAGAGCTCTTGGAGGAAGATGAGTCACTTTGCTTGAGCGACTCAACTTGCACCTCAAGGATCTTGTTAACTTTTGACAAGTTAGCAAGTTCTTCCTTGATTGCAATATGCGAGTCTTCTAGCTTTGAGTAAGTTTCCCTACTCAAGGCTAGCTCAACCTCAAGCAACTCGTTCTTCTCTCTTTCAAGCTCAAGAAGCTTTTCAACCTCTTGATATCTCTTGCTTTCACAGATGAGCATATCTTCTTGTCGGTTAAGAAGTTCCTCTTTTTCAAATATTTCATTCGACAACATTTCCATTTTCTTTAGAGCAATTTTACTTAGTCCTCTAAACATTTCTTCATTATCACTAGAGCTATCAAAATCATCAATAGAGGAATTTAGCGTAGGAGGAGTGAGTCATACTTTTTTCTTGCCTTCCTTAGCCATAAGGCAAGTGTGGTTGTTCATATCCCATCCTTCCATGTTTGGGAAGAGTGTGGCCTTCATAGTAGGTTTCTTGATTGCGATAGTGGCCATCTCTTCTTCTTCATCGGAGGAGGACTCATCGTTTGAGTCCCACTCCTTGCCAATGTGAGCTTGATGGGCTTGTCTTCTCTTTCTAAAATTCTTCTTTTCTTGAGGTCTTGTTTCCTTCTTCCTTTTGTTTTCTTCATAAGGGCAGTCCATCATGAAGTGACCATACTCTCCGCAGTTGTAGCAAGTGCGTCGAGCCTTGGATTTTCCTTTATCCTTGCTTTTGCCTTCATTTGAGTTATTGCTATGTCTTCTTTTCATCATTCGCTTGAACTTCTTTATAAAGAGTACCATTTCTTCATCATCAAGATCGGTGCTCTTGTCGCTTGTATGCCCATCGCCTTGATCTTCACGAGTTTCTTTGAGTTTGGGTCGGCATGTTGCTTTGAGAGCAACCTCTTTCTTTTTGGAGGAAGTGAGTTCGGTCAAGTCTTTGACGTATTGTGCCTCTTTCTCCATCATTTCATGATTTATGATCTTCCCCAACAACTCATCGGTAGTCATTTTGTGAAACTCGGGGCTTTCTCTAATCATTGAGCAAAGTGTGACATTTCTTGGCATGAAGGCTCCAATCATTCTCTTGACCACCTCGTGATCCGTCCATTTCTTACTTCCATAGGCACGAATTTTGTTGATGAGTGCCTTCATCCGGTTGTACATGTCTTGAAATGATTCACCTTCTTCAATAGCAAATCTCCCCAACTCTCCTTCAAGCATCTCGATTTTAGCTTCACGAACCGACCTATTTCCTTCGTGATCTTGAGTGTATCCCATATTTCCTTTGCACTTTCTAAGCCATCGATATTGGTGAATTCCTCTCTACTTACTGATGATGTGATCACGGCGACGGCTTGTTGCATTTCTGTGAATCTCTTGTTCTTGTTCTGGGGTGAGTTCTTCATCTGTGTCCGGGATATCTATGCCAGTGCAAACAATGTGCCACAGACTAGGATTTAGGGATATTAGATGCATCTTCATGTTGTACTTACACATGGTATAGTCGCTTCCGTCAAACTCTGGAGGTTTTCCCATAGGAATGGAAAGATAGTGATTGTTTGAATCGAGACAGTTGTAGTTGTAAGGATGTCGGGAGTAGTCGTGATGACCACTCCCCGTCGTCTTCTCTTCTTCTTTTCCATTTTGTCCTAGCAGTTTCTTTCTCATGAGTGCCTTTAGTTGTCGCACTTCTTCATCATCGTGTGGGCTCTCTTTCAGCACATCAAAGGCTTTAGTTTCTTGTTCCTCCTCATTAATGTTCATCTTTGAGATATCTTTGTTCTTCTCAGAGGCCATTGATCTCTCCGAGACGTGAGTCTCGTTAGCGGAGAACCTGGCTCTGATACCAATTGAATGTGGCCTAGAGGGGGGGGGTGAATAGGCCTTTTGAATTTCATGCACACTTAATAGAATCGTCAAAACTTGGTTGGCCGGACTAGTACGGTCGTGTGGGCGGACTTGTCCGGTGTGCTAGAAATATGTGTGTTCATCAGGTGTTATTTGGGAAACTAAATTTCTTTAGAAGCAAAAACGAGAAAAACTGATATTTTTGTTTTAGATTAATGTAAGAATGCAAGTGAAAACTTATAGTTTCCTTAGATTGATGTTTAGCACTCAAGTGATCTAATGAACAAAATGTAAAGGAAATAACGCGCAAGACACACGAATTTTTCCAGAGTTTCGATCTCACCACGAGATCTATATCCTCGTTGAGGAAGCTCACACAGAGTCGGGTCTCCAACCCTTTCCCTCTTCAAGTCACCATGAAGGCCGACTTGATTCCACTATCACGGGTAATAACAAAGTTTGTGGGGCAACCTCACACGTTGAGGGCTCCCACGAGAATTACAACGAAAGAAGTGATCAAATACACTCAAAAGTATTACAATTGCAGAGTATGAGTATAGAAAGATCAAACCCCAAGAGCTCGCAATGAAGGAACAACGAACAATCCCGAATCCAAGTGTTCAATTGATTTCACTCTTTTTGCACTTTAGATGTGTGGGGAGATGTGTTTTGGGCTCTTGGGACGAAGTGGCGGCACTAGGGTTTGTGTTTGCAGCAGTATATGTCATGTATGTCTTTTGGAAGGCCGTGGATTCTCTATTTATAGGGTTTCCAAAGAGTAACCGTTGAAAAACTCTAACACCGGACTAGTCCGGTGCAAGTCCGAACTTGTTCGGTCTCAGTGTACTTTGAAGTCCAGAAAGTCTACCGGACTAGTCCGATCCAAGCTCGGACTAGTCCGGTGCTGTGTGAAGGTGAACTCCAGAAAGTTCAAAGGACTAGTCCGCAGAGTAGTCCGATCTCCACAGAAGGGAGACTCCAGAAAGATCAATGGACTAGTCTGATGAACACACGGACTAGTCCAGTCTCTCTATATGAGAGACTACAGAAAGTTCAACGGACTAGTCCGGTGGACACACGGACTAGTCCAGTCTCCCAATTTGAGAGATTCCAGAGAGTTAAACGGACTAGTCCGGTCCATGATCGGACTAGTCCGGTGCATTGTGAATTTTAAGTTAATTTTAAGCCCTTACCCCAGCGCAATGTTGTGAGCTCTTCATGTGTGTCTTTCATACACTCCCCATACATTCAAAATCTAATTTTGATTTTCCAAGCTCCATCAAAGTATCCCTCTTTGGAAATCACTCCATTTTTCACCTTTTTGTGTGCATCGAGCTTTTTCACTTATCTGTCCTGCAGTCATCTCAATAGTTTCATTAGGATCTCATATGTTTGTCATCAATTAGCCAAAACCCACAAGGGATATCCTAGATGCACTTACATTAATGCTTTGTCGTGATCATGTATGATGGCCGGACATGCATGCATGCTTTTGAAAGAAAGCCAGCAAGGTCTCCATCATGTTTCATGCATGATTGATCACTTGTTGATGAGGATTTGTGATGTTGATTTTCTCGTTTCATGATGACATTTCTCTTGTTTTGTAATGTTCTATGTTACTGAACTCAATGTTGTTCGTCTATTCCATATGTTATTTTCTTCTCTGTCCGTTGTCTAATGAACTACGTACTCCGTATTTGTGTTCTATGTGTAACATGCATGTCCAAGACCTCGATCCACGATCATGTTAAATTGATGGTGTTATACAAGTATTTTCTCTTTTTGTTGAAAAAACGATTGTCATATTTATTACTTGTATATGATTAATATACATTAGTAAAATAAAGAATTAATATATAAATAAATATTATCATATGAACTATCAACATGGATGGTCCAATCCATCCTACGAAACAAAAACTTTTTGATTGTCCAGTACATCCAATGAAACATCAACTAGCATGGATCGAGATCCAGTATACAAAAACATGGATGATCCTATCGAATCCAACTTTGACAACAAAAAACACACGTACGCGACGGTCGTTCATTAACAGAGAATACAAATATATAGAACCGATAGTTCATTAACATAAAACAATACTCCCTCCGTCCCATAAAGATGGAGGTTTTGAGCTTGTAAGTTTGTCCCACAAAGATTACCTTCTTAACATGTTATGTGTGTAGTAATTTGAAGCTAACATTAAATTCCTCCAATCAGCTCCAACCAGCGTTGTTCCCCGTATCTAGGAACTCGATGTCAGCCAATGGTGCGAGTTAAAGTTGAGAGTACATGCGTCATTTACATGTTCCACTATTATGTCTAAAAAATGCTAAAACATCTATCTTTGTGGGATGGAGGGAGTACTACAAAACAATAAAAAAAACATCACGAAACATGAAAACCAACATCACAGACCCTTTCTTCCTCCTCGCGCCGAGGGCACGCGCGCGGTGCCGCCGTGGTGGGGCTCACCGGAGATCATGCCGCTGGCCTTTCCAGTGCACCAAGTAACTGATGCGCCGCACGAGGTCTGCGGAGAAGTTAAGAAGCCGTGGTGCAGGGACGCGTGCGCGACGTTCCACATGGATACAAGAGAGACGGAAGGATCTTTGAAGATCGTCTTCCAAAGTGGTTTAATTGCGCCGCACGAGGTCTACAAAGAGTTCAATGCGCAGGAAACGAACCGCTCCCTCGTCTACTCCGCACATACCATATATAAGGCGCGTCGTCGGTTATGTACAAGCACAAAACTTTTGCACTCCTTTCTTCTTCTTCCATCGTTCCACCTCCTAGCCCGGCGCCGACGAACCACCACAGCCATGGCCAACCTTCCGCCTCCTAGCCCGCCGAGGCAGCCACCCTGCAAGCAGATATGCTGCAGCTCCCCCGAGAGGGTGAACGACGACCAGCGCCTCATTATGGCGCGAGAGTCATATAACAGTACGTCTCGAGCCTTGGACGCCTTGGGTCTTGGTACCCTTCCCGAGTTTCCGGGAATGGTTACCACCGGCCACTACCTCTACGCCCTCACGGGAGTGGCCGATCACCTGGACATCTTGTCCGGGACGATGGCCCAGGAGCTCGGCGCCGAGGGCCGTAGTGCCCTGGTGGCAGCGACGGAGAGGAACTTTCGTCGTGGCGGGGTTCCACCGCCGGTGCAGCCAGAGCCACTAGTGCAACCGGAGCAATCGGCTCAGCTGGAGCAGCCGACCCACTGTCCTGCTGCATCGTCGCCGGAGGAGGAGGAGGATGACGACGACGACGATGATGATGACGACGATGATGACAATGATGACGACGATGATGACGACGGCGACGACGACAGTGACCACCACCACCACGACGATGACGACGACGAGGAGGAGGAGGAGGAGGACCACTTGTCGTGGCTTGAGAAGTTGGGGGAGAGGGCGGAGGAGGCGCGACCGGCAGAGTAGTTTTAGGAGTTCTTGTACGTATTTCTTTTATAGTTTTAGGAGTTCTTGTACATGTTTAGCTTCAATTCTGTTCTTGTACATGTTTCTTGTGTTTTGTAATATATATGTGTTCATTCGTGTCAATGAATACTGGTGTGTTAGAATTTCTGGATTTCAATCAAGTGAATGTGCTGTAAGTTTAGTGATGTGTCAATCTGTCACAAGTGAACCGAGCATTTGGAAAAAAAACAAAAGATATTAGGGTTTGAAGCTCGTCTCGATTTGTAATTGCAAAGCTAAAGGAGACAAACAATGACTTTAAGCGCGTCTCGCATCACTTTGTGATCGATGGACATCTGATCTGTCGCCCATTGTTGTCTCCTATTTGGGTTTCTTACGTAGTGTAATTGGTTGATCATGTTTGCGGTCCGTGCATGTTAGACATAGCTAGAATTAAAACACCTCAGTCATGTTTAACAACACTAACATGCATGCATATATATATATATACCTCAAACAGTACATGACTATCTTTCAACAAAAAGAGAAAACACACGTATAACATCATGAAACATGATCGTGGATCGAGGTCGCACATGCATGTTGAACATAGAACAAAAATAGTATTAGACAACAGACAGAGAAGAAAAGAACATATGGAACAGGTGCGAAGGATTAGTCCAACCACGGAAAGTTGAGGTTGGTGCACCGACGTTATAAGGCATGGCGCACAGTTGCAGTTAAAAATCCGAATGAAAGTAATGCATGCAAGACTAGGCCCATGTTCGCTGCAAGGCATCCGCTGGCACGGACGCGCGGTCACGAAGTTGGCTTAGGCGTGTACGGATGGATTTTTTAAAATAACGAAAAAATTGTTTTTCCCCGCATGTAAATTTACTCCTAAAAAACTGCCACTGAAGCCGATGGGACGCGTCGAGCCATTGGGACCGAGAGGATGCAAACCGCGGTTTCGAGGAAACCGGGGCCACCGACCGGTTCATAATTAAGCGCGGTTTCCTCTATCGTCCGATCATCTCGACACGCCCGCTTAGACGACGACCCGCGATAAAGGCTCACCGTCCTCTTGCTTCTCCGCCGCACCACTCCTTAGATCCTAGCCTCTAAACTTCTCCCCCCGCCACCGTTGACCACCTCTCACTCTTTCTCTGCACCTCCATCGGCACACAAATGGGTAGCCCCGCGCCAAAGCGCTCTAGGCCATTGATGTCCTCCGAACCTCCTTCTCCGTTTCCATCGCCGCCGGCAATGCCGGTGGAACTGACGGTGGCTTCCGCATCTCCGCCGCGGCCCCTGCACTTCCTCATCCCGGTTGGGTTGAGCGGACTCTCAGACTCCTCACCGATCGCATCGACGAACTCGATCGGCGCCTTAATGTGGCCATCGATGCAGAGTTCGCCGCCGCTCATAGCGCACTAGCGCTCAACACAGTGGCGCTGAATGTCTTTTCCGACACAGGTCGCTCGTGTCGTCGTCTGGGTCTTGGGACCCTTCCCCTCCACACGAGCACGGACAATGCGGGCCACTACTACTACGGGTTGATGACTGTGGCCGGTCGTCTCGATGCCCTCCACGAGACGATCGCGGATGTTGCTGGGGTAGAGGGCCTCCTAAAGATTCTGCACGGCATCGCAGGGAAGCTTCATACTGTGATGGAGGTTGAGGAGTATGAGGCGGCTTGGGCAGCGGCAGCAGCGGAGGAAGCGGAGCAGGAGGCATCTCTTGAGGCGGAGGTGGACGCGGCGGCAGCAGCGGAGGAGGAGCAGGAGCAGGCGGCAGCGGTGGCGGAGGCGGAGGCGGCAGCAGCGGCGGCAGCGGCGGAGGAGGAGGAGGAGGAGGCGGCACTGGCGGTGGAGGCGGAGGAGGCGGCAGCGGCGGAGGAGGAGGACGGGGTTTTCTCCCAGTAGAGTAGTATTAGGAGTAATTTATCTATTTCGTGATCTCTGAGTAGAGTAGTATTAGGTGTAGTTTATATTGTTCTTGCTATCTACTACGTGTTTTCCTATTACTTGTTTGTTAATGAAATATGTCTTTATGTTCATGAACAATGTGTTCTATATATGCAGTATCGAAAAACTTCTTTTATCGAAAACATCTCCTATATGTTTGTAACTTGGGACCGTCTATATTTCATGTGGCTGAATGAATGAAATCCGGTAAATATTATTGTTACAAGTAATAGAACTAACAACAGACATGATGCATAATTAACTTGATTAGGAAATTACGTCATCTAAATTGCTAACTAGTCCATCGCCTGATGCAACAGGTGCACGAAAAGTACTTTATCCATTGTAACTAATATCCGATGACATTGTTGATATATATATCGTATGTACCTGTGATACTAGTATCACAGGCGGCTTTGGATCGACGGCCTGAAGATTAGACATCACAGGGGAAAATGTTTTTTTTTTAGTAGTAGTATATACTCTGTATATGTTATCATTTCATTGCGACGAATGTTATATATAAAATGCTGATCTTTTACCTTTTACTAGACCATGGATTTGTCGGCCTCCTTTCATGGACTTGGGTGTTCTGTATTTGCATGTCATTTGCATTAGCACAATGATACATTTGGCGATTCATATTTTTGTTCGTAATTTTTTTGGAATGTCCCACTACCACATGACTGCTTTTACATCTCCATGAAAACAAAGATGAACAGTATGTAGTGGTCCCACGGCGAGGCAGTAGTCCGAAGAGGTCTACCCCTCTAGCTCTAGGTAGACGTACCGGTGAAGAGTAAAACCATGTGCAGGAATCGTCGCGACATTACATGAATTTAATCACGATTGCATGCGTGCAGAGGGGCCCGGCACCAAATTATGCACGCCCTCGAAAAAATTTTCGTTCTTCTTGGCACGCACAATTGAGATTTTCACAATTGAAACTTCACTCAGTGCGCCCAAAATTCCAGTCCCGCCCATTTGTATCTAGCCACGACGAATATAAATGTGCGTCTTCCTCTAATCCCACAGTGGCTTCCATTCCCGACACACATGTTCTCCTCTTAGTGCTGTATTCCAAACTTGCATTCCTAAGAAATTCCCGTGTGAGTGGTGGTGGTGACTGTGGGTACAACATCAAGCGACCAAGTTTGACGGGCTCTACCGAACCTCTTCGTCGCCGACCCCGCCCAGCGACATCCCGAACTCCAGTTTTGTGCTACGTAAGTTCTACACAATCCATGCCGTCTTTTATAGAGCTACTCCCTCCTTATCGCTTTAGTTGTCGTCCCAACAGCTGCAGCCAGTTCATTCCTAGTTGTCGTCCCAACTCCTTATATGATCTTATGTTTCATGAATGTCTAGTATAAAATCTGATTAATGTTGCAATCGTGCAATCAACTATCCTCAATCGTTAGATCTGCATCCTACAGTCGATTCATCTTTTTATTTTACCCTAGCATCTGATTGCATTCTACTTGTTTCCATATATAAAATACACTACACCTCTGCCCCGAAATAAATGTCGCTCCGACAGTTTATGGTAGTGTATTTCTAGTACATTTCCATGTCAGGAAAGATAACTATTAAAAACCGCATGTACTGTGTAATTTCTTGATTTAGAAGTAAATAATGCCAGGGTTATCTTATCAACCACTCCCAATGTTGTACTCTCATTCCTATGTTCCAAACTTGTATTCCTAAAATTTTCAGTTCCCACGGTTTATACACGTTTTTCTTGTTTTTCTTTCTCGGATTGTACGGTTTTTTTTCTACTCCTTCATTTCTAATTCCTCCGTTCAAAACAAACATTTTCAGTTCATAGCAACCACACCGCCCGATCTAAAATAACCATCCTCATGTAATCTGACGTTATCACTGTTACTTACTATATATACTCTTTACTTTAGGAACATGACACCAAACCGTCATGTGGTCTACAAGTAATTGTGATGGGAAACAAGCACCTGGTATAACTATAAATGTGTTTACTATCAAAATACAGATATTTATAACACGTTAATTCCTTTGCATCGTATGCAGAGAATATTGTAGCACCTGATGTTCAGGAACCTCGAGATTCATCATCCCATGCTGGTACTATGAGTATAAATATGTACCGGTCTCTACTAAATATTTTAGCATTGCGATTGCAGTTTCCTAGTCCCAATTAACAGTTAATCAGTATATGTGATGGCGTGATTTATTGATGCCTACACACGCACGATGGGCTCTCTCACCGCCGGCCACTCCGGCACCGGCGACCACACCCTGCTGCTGCTCACTTCAGTGTCCTCCCCGACGCGTCTCCCTCCACCATTGCCATGTCCCATCCTTTGTGTGTCATGATGACCCCGCCACCTGCAAACCCCTGTCGCCACCGGTCACTCCGGCACAGGCCGGCGCCCACGAACTGCTGGTGTGTATATGTGATGGCGTGATTTATTGATGCCTAGATGCGCACGCTGGGCTCTCTCACCGCTGCCACTCCGGCACCGTCGACCACGCCCTACTGCTGCTCACTTCAATGTCCTCAGAAACGCGTCTCCCTCGACCATTGCCACGTCCCATCCTTCGCGTGTCATGATGACCCCGCCGCCCGCAAACCCATGTCGCCGCCGGTCACTCCGGCACTGGCCGGCGCCCACGCCCTGCTGGTGGTCACTTCACTGTCCTCCTTGATGCGTCTCCCTCCATCTCCATGTCCCATCGTTCCCGTGCCATGATGACCCCGCCGCCCGCAAACCCCTAGACATTACGGCGTACCTACATGCTATGCCCCATATGACATGGCATACCCTGGAAAAATAGTCCAATATCATTAACCCCTGTCCACAAGAAATGTTAGTATCATATAGTTTAGAGATGCATGTACATGAGGGTTCATTGCTGCTTATATGATCTCAATTCCGTTTTTTACACTACCAAATGCGTTGCTGATGTCTGGTAATTAACGCAAGATTATATTCATGTATCCGTTCTAGCACTTTAGGGCGAGATGCTAACATGCAGAGCAAAATATCAGTATGCAATCCACCTAAATTTAATTCCTATATCTGCCACACTGTCCTCCTAGCCTCGAGACTTGCTCCGGGGTGATATCAATGGACGCAGATCACCTGACTTATACGTTTTTACTACACGCGATGCAGTAAAGATCCAACAGAATCACACCGTTGGATCTTTACTGCATCGCCTGCAGTAAAAACGTAAGTCACGTGAGATCACCAGTGTGATCTGGACGTCGATCCTCTAACTTAAATGTGGTCACTGCACTGCCAGACCGAACCCTAGCTTTGTTAAATGTCGCAAGCTGCCCACCTCATCTGTCTTGCATCCTCAACCTGCTAATACCGCTAACGTCCATGACTCGCCCTGCCACCAATTTGCCTCGAGACGCGCTCCTGCTGATGTTGGTCAGACCGAACCGGCAGTACTGCAGAGGATGAGCACCCGGCGAACCCTCTCTTTCTCTAGCATCGCCAGCTACTGTCTTGCCTGCTTCGCAGCTGGACTGAAAATCCCCTGCAGTACTACGGGTGCTGTAGCGCCACTGACTACTGCCTGATGCCTGATTGTAGGGTATGAACAGAAACAAAGAAGTCAACAAGTTGATGCATCACCCAATATGGAGCAAAATGTTGTTGTGACACGGTGTTCCCACGCTCGTATTCCCCGCACTCGTCCTGAAGATGGTAAAACATCAGACTTCTTCTTCTTTCACACTATTTGTACATGATACTAGGCCTGTTCAGTTGCTAATTTGCTTTAAACATTTACCATTTAAATGGCACTAATAGAAGGAAAGAAGTTTGGAAGAGGGATGGCTAAAGGACTTAAGGTTGCTAAATTGCGCTATCTAGCATCTTCAAATAGAACGAATGATCAGAATCGGAAGCTACAAATTCAGTGGTCTGATTGGTTGGGTGCTACGGTTGGTCCTAACCAGCTGCACTTTGTCGATGATGTGGTTATTACAACAAAAAAAATGCACCCCTCCCTGGTGTAAGGAAGTGGGCAGAGGTTGGCGATACTTCAAAGAGCGATATAGTGAGAGATATTCTGGTTAGTGTTGTGACACCCCACATAAGTATTTTTTCTAGCGACCTCCATCTTGTACGTTTATAATAGTGTGATATACAATGTACAGAATGCCTGGGACTTAGAGGACATAGATGATACCAGAAGAAAAATATTGAAGATTGCTAGTGAGCGCTACAAGGGGTGGCGATCAACATTGCATGCCACCTATAAGAAGTATTCGGCCGATGAGGAACGTATACAAAACAAGCCTGTTGACGTAGCAGATTCCGATTGGTTGGCGCTTATGGACTATTTTGGGTTCGAGCGATTCAAGGTCATCTAGCTTTCTAATACCTTCATATCCTACAAAACTATTTGATAACACCCATTCGTGAAATTAATTCTTAAAATTACAATCAATTAGCAGAACCAATTAACGAAATCGAAGTACTCAAAAGACAAAACACTTGCTTGGCTCGAAATCCTATGCCCAACTTAGTTACGAGAAGGTATGAAAACTAAATCATGCTTTTACTTTGCACTGCAATCATTCAATCAAATTTTACTTGTATTTGATGTAGCAAGACCCAGAGACCGGAAAAGAACCCGGTTACATAGAACTGTGGGAGGCAAGCCATGTGAAGAACGGTCAATAGGCAAACGAGCAGGCAGAAGCTGTACATGCGAGAAACCCTTCAAACAGTCCCCATTTAAATAAATATTTGCAATGTACATGTGACTTTTCTTTTTGTATATAGACCCAGGCACGTGCCCAAATCAACGTCAAGGAAGCTGAGCTGGGAGTCCCAATCCCAGATGAGGAAAGAAACAACATCTTCCAGCTTACTTATATATCCGCAACCGGTTCTGGGGGATCACAGTTTCGGGGGCGTGGTTATATGACTAAACCTAATGTTTCTGAAAGACTGCGTATCCAGAAGTATGACCAGCTCGACCAGCAAGTTCGATCCTTGCAAAATAGAAATGAAGACCTCAGCTCTCAGGTGCAAGAGTTGGAAGGAAGAAATGATCATATTACCTCCCAGATGGATGGCTTCGTCTAGGCAAATGAATAGCTCAACCAGGAAGTCCGGGCTTTACATGATCAGATGGCAGCCAATTCTGCACGGCAAGAAAAGGAGCTAGCAGACAGGCGCAGAATGATGGAGAGCTTGCAAAGTCAACAACGGCTAGCAGCAACTCCACAAAAGGCTCCCGCTCGCACCACGTCGAAGCCGGATGTTCAAGAAACTATTCCTAATACTACAACTCGTCGCGGTGCTATTTCAATGGGTGCAATGTTGCAAACTGAAGAAACTGTAAATAACATCGTATCGCAACGACGCATGGATCCTTGAGCGTTGCATCAATTGCTGGATGTTTGTTGTTAAGTCGACAGACGTATCGTGTGCGAATAAATTGATTCTGTTGCCACTAATTTTCAAAAATGGTGGATTAGATTCTAGTGCCGCTAATTATAAAACATGGCATTAACAGATTATTGCGACGAAAATAAACTGTTGCAATAGGAAGCTAGCGGTTGCCACAAATTATAAAACGTTGCACTACAAACATTTGGCTACGACCAAAAAAGCGTTGCACTAGACTGCTATTGCCACCACCCAGAGAACGTCGCATTATGACCCCGTTGCAACAAATTTGAATATGTTGCATTACAAACCTATTGCCACACATATGAAATCGTTGCAATACAATACTGTTGCCACGGTTTTGAAATCGTTGCAATACCATACTATTCGCCATGAACGTGAAATCATTGCAATACCGTATTATTGGCCACGGCTGTGAAATCGTCATGATACCATATTATTTGCCACGAGTGTGAAATCGTCGCAATACCGTACTATTCGCCACAGAAGTGAAATTGTTGCAACACCATATTATTCGCCACGAATGTGAAAATGTCGCGATACGATATTATTCGCTACGAGTGTGAAATCATCGCGATACCGTACTATTCGCTGCGGATGTGAAAACGTCGCGATACCATATTATTTGCCACGAGTGTGAAATCGTCGCGATACCGTACTATTCGCCACGGATGTGAAATCATTGCAACACCATACTATTCGCCAAGAATGTAAAAATGTTGCCATATCGTACTATTCGCTACGGATGTGAAATCGTTGCAACACCGTACTATTCGCCGCGATTGTGAAAACGTTGCGACACCATACTATTCGCCACGAGTATGAAATCGTCGCGATACTGTACTTATCGCCACAGATGTGAAATCGTCGCAAATAAGGTACTATTTGTTGCAATACATTAAATCGTCGCAATACAAATTAAACCATTGCAATACCATACTATTTGCCATGAACGTGGAGTCGTTGCAATACCATACTTTTTGCCACGAATGTGGCATCGTTGCAACACCGTTATTTTTGTTGCAATACGTTAAACCGTGGCAATACCGTACTATTTGCCACGAACGTGGAGTCGTTGCAATACCATACTTTTTGCCACGAATGTGACATCATTGCAACACCATTATTTTCGTTGCAATACGTTAAATCGTCGCAATACGTTAAACCGTTGCAATACCATACTATTCGCCACGAACATGGAGTCGTTGCAATACCATACTTTTTGCCACGAATGTGGCATCATTACAACACCGTTATTTTCGTTGCAATATGTTAAATCGTCACAATACGTTAAACCGTTGCAATACCATACTATTTGCAACGAACGTGGAGTCATTGCAGTACCATACTTTTTGCCATGAATGTGACATCATTACAACACCGATATTTTCGTCGCAATACGTTAAATCGTCGCAATACGTTAAACCGTTGCAATACCATACTATTTGCCACCAATGTGGAGTCGTCGCAATACCATACTATTTGCCACGGATGTCAAGTCGTCGCGATAACCTATTGCCACGACTGTTAACGCCACGAGTCGGAAAAACTATCGCGACGTTCTATTTCGTTGTGACAACAACCTATCGCGACGAATTTCGACCTATTGCAATGATTTTTTTCGTTGCAATAAACTGGAATCCTGGTAGTGCTAGTGCCATTTGGATCCCAGGGAGTCCCACTAACCATATCCAACCCAATATGACTCCCCTTCCCCGGTGCGCCAAATGATCCATGCAATACTAGCAATACCATAATTAATCAACTACACCGCACCCATACTTGGCCTCGTGGTGGCACTGTTGTCCTAGCATATTCTCGCATGAACCAGTCCTTAGATCTAAAGCAAACAACCACCATATCATCCAACCCATCCACATACCAGGCTTGCTTAGATCACCCATACCATATCATATTGACCAGTTCATATTAATCATAATCTCATTAATGCATAATTAAATGGTATAGTTGTTTTCTTATCTCAATTAATTAAGCAAAGCAAAGGTAAAAAGCCCTTCCTGACTCTCTACTATGAATTTCAGCTGACAAGGGTGGTTAAACAAGGCTAGTAAACTTCCTATCATAGGATCGCCATCAAATTGACACAAGCATGTAGTTTTGAAAACAAAACATTTATTTTAGAAAGGATCAATATGTTCAAGGACATTTGCCTTGCTCCTGGGCTTGATTTATATCAAAGACTTCAAATTCTTGGTGCTGGAGATCGTCCGCGGCGCTCTCTAGCGCAAATCCATCTAATCCGCACAATAAACATACAAGACAAGAATCACAATCAACAAGTGCACAAATATTACTCAATATGTTATGACATGCATGATTAATGCAATTGTGAAGTAAAACTAGTTAATGAGTTTCTTTTAATGTTTATTAATCAATTGCAATGGTCATTAACAAGTCTACACATGTTCGGAGTTGATTCGACTTGATTTAGAATTAATTCAGCAGGAAATAGATCGCAAAATCGGACAAGTCCGCAAGAGGTCGAACTAGTCCGCCCTTCACAGAAATGGCGAACTTGGGTTTTCTAGATTGACGTGAATTTGGAGAAATGTGGTTGAATTCATGTGAGGAATAGAGAGTAGAAGGTATACCAGGTGTTTAGAGCTCCAATGGATCAAGAGTTTTGGAGGCAACACTTGGATCTTGATGATCTAGGGTTGATGATGAAACTTGAAGGTGAATTGAAGATAAAGAACGAAACTTGATGGAGTTTTTTATCCTATTTCGTTTCCTCCTCTTCTTCTTCTTGCTTGGGATCTCCTTCTCCCTCCTTGGTGGTGGCTCTCCACGAACTATGGTCTGGATGTTAAGTCAAGGGGTGGTTTCATTATATAGAGGTGGAGGCTAGGGTTTAATGGAACTCAAGTTTAATATGGGTAGAGGCCGGTTTGGGGTCCCACATGGGCTCCAAAAATAGTTAGACACGATGTCCTTAGGCCCAGTTAAGGTAAAACCCAAAAACACGACATCAAACAAAAGATCAACTCGGAGTCACGATTTACCTGACAATTCCAAAAAGGGTCGGACTAGTCTGAAGTTAGATAGAGAGATATCAGACAAGTTCGGACTGGACAACCGACAAGTCCAAACTTGGTTAGAGGAAAATTAGACAAGTCTACTCAAAACCGGACAAGTCCAATTTTACTTAGAGGAAAAACGGACAAGTCTGCTGGAATACTGGACTAGTTCGAACAAGTCTAGGGACTTAGCAAAATCCAAGGAATTAGAATATTGGACTAGTCTGCCATGGACCGGACAAGTCCGAAAGTGTCGAGGGCAAAAACCAGAATAGTCCGCACTAAGAACAGACTAGTCTGATGGAGGTCAGAGAGAAATTGGACTAGTCCGCACCAAAAACGGACTAGTCCGCACTTCCCAAATTTCTTAAGTGCGATTTTACTCTAAATTCATTTTAAACTTGTTCCTTTTTATGTTACTAAATTTTAAACATGTATTAGAATTTATGCAATGCATGATGCATGAAAATCAGGGTGTTACAAACCTACCCCCCTTAAAATGAATCTCGCTCTCGAGATTCAACGCAGAAGAGAAGAGATAGGGAAAATCCTTCTTGAGATAATCTTCTAGCTCCCAAGTTGCTTCCGATTCTGTATGATGCTTCCATTGAACTTTGCACCATCGAATCACCTTGTTCCTTGTGATTCTCTCCTTGGTTTCCATTATTTTGACCGGTTTCTCGGCATAAGTCAAATCTGCCTCTAATTCTAATTCTTCTATTGGCACTTGTTCTTCTGGTACCCTTAAAATCTTCTTGAGCTGGGAAACATGAAAGACATCATGAAGATCCGATAAGTGAGCTGGCATCTCCAACTTATATGCTACTTCTCCTCTTTTGTCCAAAATCTTGAATGTCCAATATAGCGAGGTGCTAGCTTTCCTCTTATGTTAATTCCTCTTATGACCTCCCATTGTTCACACCTTGAGGTAAACAAAATCTCCTACTTCAAAGGCTAGCTTCCTTCTCCTATTGTCTGCATAGCCTTTTTGCCTTGATTGAGCAGCTCTCAAATTGTCGCGAATAACCCGAACTTGTTTTTTAGCTTCTAGCAACATATCTGGACCAAATACTTGAGTTTCTCCTGTCTCATTCCAGAACAAGGGTGTCCTACACTTTCTTCCGTAAAGTGCTTCATATGATGACATCTTCAAACTTGCTTGGTAACTATTGTTATATAAAAATTCTGCTTATGGCAAGCTCTTGTCCCAACTTTTCCCATGCTTCAAGGCACAAGCTCTCAACATGTCCTCCAAAATATGATTGGTCCTCTCAGTTTGTCCATCTGTTTGAGGGTGATATGATGAAGTGAAATTCAACCTTGGTCCCAATACTTTATGCAATTTTTGCCAAAACCTGGAGGTAAATTGGGAATCTCTATTCGATACTATTTTCTTCGGGACTCCATGTTGGCACACAATGTGCTCCATGTATAATTCGGCTAATTGTGCAGCGGTATACTTGGTCTTGACAGGGATGAAATGAGCTGTTTTGATCAACTGATCCACAATAACCCAAATTGAGTCATAACCGGACTGGGTACATGGTAAACCAACTATAAAGTCCATACTTATTTCTTCCCACTTCCATTCTAGAATCTTCAATGGCTGCAATAACCCAACTGGCCTTTGATGTTCCGCCTTGACTCGTTGGCACACATCACACAAAGCTACATATTTGGCTATGTCCTTCTTCATGCTAGCCCACCAATAACAAGTCTTCATGTCCTTGTACATCTTCATACAACTGGGATGGATTGAGTACGGCGAGTCATGTGCCTCATTTAGTATTGTCTCCCGAATATGCTTCACATTAGGCACGACAATCCTTTTTCCAAGCCATAAGGTACCATGATCATCCTCATCAAATCTGAATTCTCTCCCCTCTTGGGTCCTTTCCTTGAACTCTTGGATTTCCTCATCCTTGGTTTGGCCTTCCCGAATTTCTTGCTCCAAGGTCGGATTTAACTCCATTGTTCCCATCTCATTCATAAATCCGAGATTCAACCGTTCAAACTCCTTACATAACTCGGATGGCAGCTCTCAAACTGTGAGTTGATGACATACTCCCTTCCTACTCAAGGCATCAGCCACTACATTAGCCTTCCTCAGGTGATAATTTATTCCCAAATCATAATCCTTGATGAGTTCCAACCATCTTCGTTTCCTCAATTTCAGGTCCGTTTGTGTGAAAATAAACTTAAGGCTCTTTTGATCCGTATAAATTTCACACATATGACCAAGAATTTAGTGTCTCCAAATCATCAATGCGTGTACCACGGCTGCAAGTTCAAAATCATGTGCTGGGTAATTCTGCTCATGTTTCTTCAATTGTCTTGATACATAGGCTACCACTTGACATTCTTGCATGAGCACACATCCAAGTCATTGTCCTGAGGTGTCACAATAGATATCAAAACTCTTGCCTACGCCCGGCAAAACCAAAATTGGGGTTGTTGTTAACCTTTTCTTCAACTCCTCAAAACTCTCTTGACAAGCTTGGGTCCATTGGAAAACTTTCCCCTTCATTAGCAATTCTGTCATTGGTTTGGCTATTTTGGAAAAGTCCTTGATGAATCGACGGTAATATCCAGCCATCCCAAGGAAAATCCTTATTTCCTTTACGTTTTGCGGTGGCTCCCACTTTAGCACATCCCTCACTTTTCCAGGGTCGACCGATACTCCTCCTCTCGAGATGATATGACCCAAAAAATGACACCTCTTTCAACCAAAACTGGCGCTTGTTGAATTTGGCGTACAATTTCTGCAATGTAAACCTCAAGTGTTCTTCATGCTCCTTCTAATCCTTCGAGTAAATCATAATGTCATCAATGAACACCACAACGAACTTATCAAAGTACTTCATGAAGACCTTATTCATGAGGTACATAAAGTATGAAAGCGCATTTGTCAATCCAAAGGACATCACAGTGTACTCATAAGATCCATATCGTGTCCTGAAAGCGGTCTTGGGTATATCCGATGGTCTGATCTTCATTTCAAAGTATCCCAACCTCAAATCAATCTTGGAGAAAACACAAGCACCCTTCATCTGATCAAACAAGTCTTCTATGCGTGGAAGGTGCACTTGTTCTTAATTGTCACCTCGTTAAGATCTCAGTAATCCACACACATACTTTGTGATCCATCCTTCTTATCCAAGAAAAGAACGGGGGCTCCCCAGGGTGAAGAGCTTGGGCGGATAAAACCCTTCTCTAGTTGCTCTTGAATCTACTTCTTGAGCTCCGCTAACTCCTTAGGAGGCATCCTATATGGCTTATTAGCTATAGGTGCAGTTCCATGTATTAAATCAACAACAAACTCAATGTCTCGGTCAGGCGGCATACCTGGCAACTCATCTGGGAACACATCCGAGAATTCACACACCACCAGAATCTCCTCAATTGCGACACCGTCCATATGATTCAGCTCCAATTGTTTTGGGGCAGTTTGAGATGCTTCAAACTCTATGGTGATCCCTTCCTCATTGCTGAACTTCGCTGTCTTTGTGGCACATTCAATGAATCCATTGTGCTTTCTTAACCAGTCCAACCAAGTATAATGTCCAATCCTTGAGAGTCCAAAACAATGAGGTTGGCAAAGAATTCTACCCCCTTATTCTAAGGCTTACATTTGGACATACTCTATTTGTCCTCATCTCTCCTCCAGGAGACTTAACCAATAGAGTAAACTTCATATGAGAGATAGGCAAACTATACTTGGCAACATATTTTGATGCAATGAATGAATGTGATGCTCCAGAATCAAATAACATTGTCACCGGGTTGGAGTTTGCGAGAAACATACCAATCACCACGTCATCCGCTTGTGAGCATCCTCCATAGAGACATGGTTCACGTTGCCACAAGCAAAATTTTGCTGTCCATGGTTCCCTTGCGGCTGACCTCCATTGGGTCTCGGGTTCTGCCTTGGCGCATTGCTTCCTTGACCAAGGCCTAACTTAGGACATTGATGTGTAAAGTGTTCTACTTCTCCACATGTATAGCACTTCCTAACTGCACCAGAATTTGGACGGACTTGATTCTGAATATTTGCACCAGGAAGGTTGGAACGAGGTGCATAAGGCATTGGAGGACTAGGTGCTTGCATGACAGGGAGTTGTTGTACAAACAGAGATTGGCGTGGTGCATAACCAGGGCAATGAGGAGGCACAGAAAAGCTGTAATATGGGCATTTGGTGGTGCAAAGCGAGGGCACTCATTACTTCCTTGTTGTTGTCCTTGATATGACGCCTTCCTCTTGTTATCGAGTTCCATCTCATGGACTTTGTTCTCCACAACAATTGCTTTGTCCACAAGCCTTTGGAAGTTGGCATAGTCACAGTTGAGCAATTGCACTTGGATCTCATTTTTCAAGCCTCTCATGAACAAGTATTGTTTCCGGTTGTCCCGGCTCACATCCTCAGGCGCATATCTTGAGACTTGAGTGAACTTATTGATATATTCACCCACACTCGATCTTCCTTGCCTCAAGTTCTCAAATTCCTATCTCTTTAGGATCATAACACCTTCAGGCACATAATGAGAATGAAAGCTCTCCTTGAATTCAGCCCAAGTAATTCTCTCCTAATTTTTATGAGCGCTGCATAACGAATCCCACCAATCGGCAGCAACTACAACAAGTTGATGAGATGCAAATAAAACCTTCTCCCGGTCACTGCATTGGACTATTGCGAGTTTCTTCTCCACATACTTGAGCCAATCATCAACATCTATAGGGTTAGCAACTTGAGCAAAGGTGAGTGGCCTGGTTCTCATGAACTCTCCCAACCGGTTATGAGGCGGCGGGGGTGGCGGTGGAGGCATGTGGGGCTGATTGTTGATGTTACCAGCCTACAGCTGTCCCATAGACTGTATCATGGTCTGCATGACCTTGTTTTGCATAGCCAATAGCTGCTCAATGTTGATAGCTCACTGAGAAGGTCATTGTTTATTGTTGTTCTGAGGTACTCCATTGTTCTCCTCCTCATCATTGCCATCCCTCTCATTGCGAGTCCTCACCATTTGAAGAAAAGCAAGAGATAAGAATTTAGAAAGCGTCCCCAACTATATGCATCAAGGGATATGAAACTAAGCAACTACCTATACTAGGCTATATGGACATGGCAATGCTAAAGCATCCCAGAATAAGCACACAAGCAACAAAACAAAGCAAACAGCACACCAAGCAAAAACACATCGCTTCCTGAGTGTTCCTATGTGATCTAAAGTGTCCATTCTATCTAGGATGCATCATACGGTCAACCTATAGCTCTGATACCAATTTGTGACACCCGGTTTCGAAAATGAACCAAGTGAAGGCTTATGTGTGCCCAGGTTGTTCAACACACATACACGAGTGCATTCACAAAAGGATATACAGAAAATTACCACAAGACAATATTAATTAACCACTTTTATTACAGAATTCATAATATCCTCGAATACAAGCTCTAATGAATGTTAATGACAAGTTTGAACTAATGCAGCGGAAATAAACTAGATTGAGCAAACTAAGCAGCTAAGCAGCATAAGCAAATAGGGTATAGTGCAGCTCCAATCAACACCACAGGCAAAGTTGACGGCAGACACGACTAGAACTTTGCATTATCATCTTTATACTCCCAATCCTGACCTGCAACTGTTGGTGGGGGAATTGCAAGGGTGAGTACATGTCGTACTCAGCAAGTGTGGAAAGTATGACATGTAGCTGATTCAAATGATGAATATAATAATGGCTAAGTGCTAAAAAGTACATTAAAAAATTTGAAAAGCAATATAGTATATGTATGTGAAGTAAACCCATCATAAACCATAAAGTTATCATAATACTAGTCCATATGTCATATCCATCGCCATATACCAGATTTCATCATTATCATTAACCATATTCAATACCAGATTTTAATCCATATCCAGTCATAACCATATTACCAATCATAACCGGTACCAACCCATAACCATACCAAATCCCAAGTTTCCCTCTAATCATGGAAGTTGTCTAGTTGCTCATAACCGGAAGCACGGCTATAATGATAGTTTTTAAGACACACTCTACAGAGGTTGTACCATCTTACCCACGTGTTTGTGATTTCATCACCCATTGGCGACTAAAGAAACCTCTATTATGCCAAAACACTACCATAGGTGTATCACCAAGAGATCACAAAATAGCCTTTACAAAGGGACTACTAGCATGTACGGACCCATTGAGGTTTCACCGGTGGCGATGTCTCCTACTGAGCACATCTTCAACCAAGGCCCCCTCTTGTGCCATTCGGATCCTAGGGAGTCCCGCCAACCACATCCAAAGCAATCCGACTCCCCTTCCCTAGTGCGCCAAATGATCCATTCCATACTAGCAATACCCTAATTAATCTGCTTTGTCGCACCCATACTTGGCCTCGTGGTGACATTGTAGTCCTGACATATTCTCGCACGAACCGGTCCTTAGATCTAAAGCAAGCAACCACCATATCATCAAGCCCATCCACATACCACGCTTGCTTACATCACCCATACCATATCATATTGACCAGTTCATATTAATCATAATCTCATTAATGCAGAATTAAATGGCATAGTTGTTTTCTTATCCCAATTAATTAAGTGAAGCAAAGGTAAAAAGCCCTTCCGGGCTCTCTACTATGAATTCTAGGTGACAAGGGTGGTTAAACAAAGCTAGTAAACTTCCTATCATAGGATTCCCATCAAATTGACACAAGCATGCAGTTTTGAAAACAAAACTTTTATTTGAGAAACAGGATCAATATGTTCAAGGACACTTGCCTTGCTCCTGGGCTTGATTTGGATCAAAGACTTCAAATTCTTGGTGCTGGAGATCCTTTGCGGCACTCTCTAGCCCAAATCCGTCTAATCCGCACAATAATCATACAAGACAAGAATCACAATGAACAAGTGCACAAATATTACTCAATATGTCGTGACATGCATGATTTATGAAATTGTGAAGTAAAACTAGTTAATGTTGCTTTTGATGTTTACTAATCAATTACAATGGTCATTAACAAGTCTACACAGGTTTGGAGTTGATTTGACTCGATTTAGAATTAATTCAGCAGGAAATAGATCGAAAAATCGAACAAGTTCGTAGGAGGCCGGACTAGTCCGCCCTTTGTAGAAACAGCGAACTAGGGTTTTCTAGATTGATGTGAATTTGGAGAAATGGGGTTCAATTCATGTGAGGAATAGAGAGTAGATGGTATACCAGGTGTTTAGAGCTCCAATGAATAAAGTGTTTTGGACGCAACACTTGGATCTTGATGGTCTAGGGTTGATGAAGAAACTTGAAGGTGAATTGGTGATGAAGAATGAAACTTGATGGAGTTCTTGATCCTCTTCGTTTCCTCCTCTTCTTCTTCCTGTTTGGGATCTCCTTCTCCCTCCTTGGTGGTGGCTCTCCATGAACTAGGTTTTGGGTGGACTTCAATTGAGGCAAAAGGATGTTAAGTCAAGGGGTGGAGTTCTTTATATAGAGGTGGAGGCTAGGGTTTGATGGAACTCAAGTTTAATATGGGTAGGGGCCGGTTTGGGGTCCCACATGGTCTCCAAAAAGATTTAGGCACGAAGTCCTTAGGCCCACGTAAGGTAAAACCCAAAAATACATTGTGAAACAAAAGATCATCTCAGAGTCGCGATTTACCAGACAAGTCCGAAAAGGGCCAGACTAGTCCGAAGTTAGACAGAGAGATATCGGACAAGCTCGGACTGGACAACGGACAAGTTCGAACTTTGTCAGAGGGAAATCAGACAAGTCTGGCCAAAACCGGACAAGTCCGATTTTAGTAAGAGGAAAAACGTACAAGTCCGCTGGAATACTGGACTAGTCCGGACAAGTCCAGGGACTTAGCAAAATTTACAAGGAATCAGAATACCAGACTAGTACGCCATGGACCGGACAAGTCCGAAAGTGTCCAGAGGCAAAAACTGGAATAATCTGCACTAAAAACATACTAGTCTGATGCAGGTCGGAGAGAAATCGGACTAATCCGCACCATAAATGGACTAGTCCGCACTTCCTAGAATTCTTAAGTGCGAATTTACTCTAAATTTATTTTAAACTTGTTCCTTTTTATGTTACTAAATTTTAACCATGTATTAGAATGTATGCAATGCATGATGCATGAAAATGAGGGTGTTACAACTCATCTCCATCAAGCCCTTTTTGCCAAGATACAAAGTCTCACGTCAAAACTTTGATCTTTGTATCTCTAAACACGTGGTATACCCTCTACATTCAATTTTTCATGCAAAATAAACCCCAATTTTTGCAAATCAAGAAAACCCTAATTTGCAGTTCTATACTGGGCAGACTAGTCCGGCCCCTGAAAATGGACTAGTCTGACCTCTAAATCTGAAATGTGCTAAATTGATTCCATATAGACTCGAACAACTCCAAACCTATCCAAACTTGTTAAAAACTATTTTAACTAGTTAGTAAACATTAATAGAAACTCATTAACATGTTTTACCTCACAATTGCATTAATCATGCATATCATGGCATATTGAATACTATATGAGCATTATTTGAGAATTGTGTGATTTGCACGTTTGTAACTCAGAATAGAAGGAATTGCTGTTGAGAGTGCTTTTGAGGATCTGCAGAACTAGAACTATGAAGCCTTTGATCTAAACAAAGCTCAAGAGCAAGGCAAGTGTCATCGACCATATTGATCTTGTTTTAATGGTTTTGATTGCAAAATTGCATGCTTGTGTCAAAATTGATGGGAAACCCAATTGTTGGAGTTTACTAGTTTTGTATGACCACCCTAGTAGCTTGAACCTATGTAGAGAGTCGGGAAGGGTATTTTACACTTTTTTCTTCGCAATACTAAATTGGGTTTGAAAATCAACTATAATGCTTAACTAAACTGTTGGACAAATGAATGATGAGAATCGATATTAATGACCCTTTAGCAACATGTTGCCTCGGGATCTATTCAAGTGGGTAACGTGGAATGGGTTGGACTGTTTAGGTGATTTTGCTTGCTTTAGATCTAAGGACCGGTTTGTGGAGCGTGACCATCCAAGATTTACAGTGCTGCCACAAGGCCAAGTATGGGTGCGGCTTAGCTGACTAATTAGTGAATTGCCAGTGCTGTTTGGACCATTAAGAATGCTTGGGGAAGGGGTAGTCGGATTGGGTTTGTAGTTCACGGTGGGACTACCCTGGGATCCGAATGGCTCAAGAGGGGGCCCTTGGTTGGATGTGCTCAGTTGAAGACATGACCACCAGTGAAACCTCAATGGGGTCTAAATAGGCTAGTAATCACTTTGTAAAGGCTATTTTGTGATCTCTTTGCCACACACCTAAGAAAGTGTGGGACGACATAATTGAGATTCCATAGTTCGGTAATGAAATCACAAACTTGGGGGGTAAAGTTGTACAACTTATGCAGAGTGTGTCTAAAACTATCATGATAGCCGTGCTACCGATAAATAGCAAACTGGACCCTCACATGATTAGGATTTGGACTTTAACGTGGTTTAATGGCTGAACTTGAATTGGGAATTGCTATTGGTTTATTAATTGGATTTGATATGGAATTGATGAAAATGATATTAATGAGCAGTTATGAGATGGTTCTAGATTATTATTGCTGGAATTGGTTATTTAAGTTGAAATTGATGTTATTTTGGTTATTTGGGAAGGAACTCACTTAATAATGATATAATTACATTTTCAACTATTTTGAATGTACATTTATGCAATTAGCCCATTTAAATGTCATCCTTTGTTTTAACCTACATGTCATATTTCGCACACTTGTTGTGTACGATATGTGCTCACCCTTGCTATTCCCCCACCAAATTCATACGCATGCAACCAGGTGGAGTACCAGGAGGATTTTGAGGAGTACTAGGCGCACGTGTTACCAGGAGGATTTCCGTTGTAGATTCATTAGAACTTGTATTCGAGACTATTTGGTTTGTAATAAGGTACTATTATTAGTATTAATATTCGAGACATGGTTTATAATTTGTTTATCAATTGTGAATCACTTGTGTATGTGTGTTAAACATCCTGAGCACACATATTCATTACGCTTGGTTTATTTTTGGAACCGAGTGTCACAATTTGGTATCAGAGCCGTGTTTGACCGTAAGACGCATGCCTAGTAAGAATGGACACCACAAATCACTTAGGACTTCTTTCCTATTAAAAATTAGCCTTTTTTGCACTATTTTGCCTCTCACTAGCTATATAATGTGGGGAAAAACTGCGTTTTTGCTCCTCCTGCAATTTTGCTGTTTTGCATATTTTTGAGCAAATGCACATCCTCTCATCTAAATTTATGGCTGCAGCAATTTCAGAACTTACATTTGTGTTTTCCTCTATTTTTCTCATGTTATCTTGTAGATGGCTCACACCAAAATGACAGCCCGCAAGAGAGCTCGTTTGTCACCACTTCGAAGCAAGGTTAGGCCTCGCAAGGAGCTAAGGATGAAACCAGACCAGGAGGAGGAAGAAGCGAATTCTCTCACAAAAGAAGTTGAGCATGAACACTCCAACATGACGGAAGAAGATCCTGAAATGGTGGAGTCCTATGGTGATGATGAGAAAGAGGAAGATCCTGAAATGGTGGAATGCTATGATAGCGAAGAAGAGGGGGATGATACACATGAGGAGAGTGAAGGTGAAGCCCAACATGAGGAGGAACCACATGAGGAGGAACCTGCTGCACAAGAATAAGTACCGGAAGCCCAAAGGAATGCATCGCAACCTAGTGAATCCAGAAAGGAGGACAAATGCATAGTTTACCATGATGCTCAAGAATTCCGTTCCGATGGCACTGATGGAGGATTTGCAGCTAGGCAATTGAAGAAGTTCCTTGATTTATGCCAGATGCAGTCGGAGTACTATGTTAAGAGGATTCCTAGCCAAGGATGTGAAGAATGGAGAGCTCACGTTACTATTCTGGCAAGAGATGAAGTGGTCACCCGACACTTTGCATCCACATGGAGAGCTATCAGGGAGCAAGCTATTGATGATTCCGCTTGGGATGCACTTACTAGATTGTGCCACATCTATCGGGAACATATTGGAGGCACTAGTTTTGCACTACACCCGCAACACGAGAAGGGGACAAGGGAGATCTTAAGGCCACAAGATGGAGCTCAAATCAGTTCTCGTACCATTGACAGATTCCAGTCAGCATTGGTGAATTTAGGAAATCGCTATGCTGATGCTATGGAAGAGATCTGCTACCTCCATAAGAGGCTATTCATCATGGAGAAGCAGGAAGAAGTCTGAGCAATCATGGAGATCAATGGTGTAGCAACCTCTCCGGCACCTACATGGACAGCCAACTCACCTTGGTGCGCGCTCATGTATGCCTTGCCGCAGCCATCATCTTCGTCGCCTTACAGCTAGGATAGCCACGGATCACAGAATTAAGTCTAGGTCTCATGTCTATAAGTTAGAAAAGCGTTTAGCTCATCTTAGTCATATTTAGTGTGGTGTGCTAAATTTTCTTGATGTGTGCTTATGCTTGTGTGCTTTGTGCGAGTTGTGGGACGTTTAGCATTTTGTCCACATCCGCACGTAGTAGAGTGTTGTGAGATCCTTGTCCACATCCTCTAGTAGGGATATAGTATTAATAAAGGAGTTGTTTAGTTACATATACCTTGATGCATATAGATGGGACATTCTCTTCAAATTCTGAATTCTTCCGTATCTACTATTCTTTCACCAACATACGTCAAGGACTCGTAACTAGAGGAATGCCAATGGTGAGGAGGAGAGCAATGAAGCACCTCGAAACAACCAGGGGCCTGCACAGGGAGCTATCAACCTTGAGCAACTATTAGCTATGCAGAACCAGCTCATGCAGACCATGATACAGACTATAGGACAGCTACAAGCTGGCAACAACCATCAGCCCCATATGCCACCACCACCACCACCCCCACCACATCTAAACCGGTTGGGAGTTTATGAAGACCAGGCCACCTACATTTGCTCAAGCCACAGATCCAATGGAAACTAATGATTGGCTGAAGTCAGTTGAGAAGAAACTCGCTATAGTCCAGTGTAGTGACCGAGAGAAGGTTCTTTTTGCCTCAAACCAATTGATGGGGGTTGCTGCATACTGGTGGGAATCTCTATGTAATGCCCATGAAAATCAAGAAAGAATCACCTGGGCTGAATTTAAGGAGAAGTTCCGTTCTTACTATGTGCCAGTAGGAGTTATGATATTGAGAAGGCAAGAATTTAAAAACCTCAGGCAATGAAGGATGAGCGTGAGTGAATACTTTAATAATTTTACTCAACTATCAAGATATGCTCCAGAGGACATCAGCACTGATAGCAAGTAGCAATATATGTTCATGAGGGGTCTCAACAATGAAGTTCAAGTTCAGTTACTCAATGCTGACTATGCAAACATTCAGAAGCTGATTGACAAGGCTATAGTGGTTGAGAACAAGATTTGGGAGATGGAGCTAGACCACAAGAGGAAGATGCCATATCAGGAACAACCGCAAGGAAGCAATGTCCGTCCTCGTTACGCACCACCTGCTGCCCCCTATTACAACGCATCTGCTGCTGCATGCCACCCTGCTTATCCACCAGGACCGCAACAGCCTATGCAGCCTCCCCTGCCCATGCAGGCACCTCGCTTACCTATGCAGCCTGCGCCATGCCCAAATATGCCTGCTTATGCTCAAAACTAGCCTTGCCCTAACTTTGCTGGTGCCACTGGTGGAAAGACTTGCTATGGTTGTGGTCATACGGGACATTTTGCTAATCAATGCCCAAGTTCAGGTCAGGGTCAGATGAACATTGTTCCAAGGCAGAATCCAAGGCCCAATGGAGGAGCAACTCAAGGCAACCGAGGACCACAAAATTTTGCCTATGGCAAGGTGAACCATGTGTGTGCAGAAGAGGCTCAGCAAGCTGAAGATGTTGTGATTGGTATTTTTCTCACCAACTCCAACCCCGTGACTATATTATTTGATTCTGGAGCATCCCAATCATTCATCTCATCAAAGTATGTTGAAAAGCATAGCATGCCCATATCATACCTGAAGTTTACCTTATTGGTAAAATCTCCTGGAAGAGAGTTGAGGACAAATATAGTATGTCCAAAAGTAAGTATTTCCATAAGGGGGTAGAATTCGTTGCCAACCTCATAGTCCTGAATTCGCAAGGCTTGGACGTCATGCTTGGAATGGATTGGATAAGGGAGCACAATGGATTAATTCAGTGTGCTACTCAAACAGTGCAACTGACAAACGAGGAAGGAATCAATGTAGAATTCAAGGCAGTTCAGCCATTGACTAAGAAGGCAATGGTAAATCATGCAAAAGGAGTGACCTTGGAGGAAATTCCGATTGTTCGTGAGTACCCAGATGTGTCTCTTGGGGAATTTCCAGGTATGCCACTTGATCGTCACATCGAGTTTGTCATTGATTTCATACCTGGAACTGCAGCTATAACAAAGATGCCATATATGATGCCTCCTAAGGAATTAGCTGACCTCAAGAAGCAGATTCAAGAGCAGTTAGAGAAGGGTTTTATACGCCCAAGCTCGTCACCATGGGGATCCCCAATGCTCTTCATAGATACGAAGGATGGATCACAGAGAATGTGTGTGGATTACTGGACTCTCAACAAAGTGATAATCAATAATAAGTACACGCTACCCAGCATAGAGGATATGTTCGACCAGGTGAAGGGAGACAAAATATTCTCAAAGATTGATCTTCGGTCAGGATATTTCCAAATGAAGATTAGGTCGTCAGCCATACCCAAAACAACTTTTAGGATACGGTATGGATACTATGAGTACACAGTCATGTCATTTGGATTGACCAATGCACCTGCATACTTCATTTATCTTATGAACAATGTTTTCATGGAGTATTTGGATAAATTCGTGGTAGTGTTCATTGATGAAATCATGATCTACTCGAAGAGTGAAGAGGAGCACGAAGAGAATTTAAGGCTAACGTTGCAAACCCTGCGAGAACACCAGTTGTATGCCAAGTTCAACAAGTGCCAATTCTGGTTGAGAGAGATATCATTCCTAGTCCATATCATATCTGGAGGAGGAGTGTCAGTTGACCCAGGAAAGCTTAGGGATGTGCTTAAGTGGGAAACGCCGCAGAATGTGAAGTAGATAAGGAGTTTTCATGGAATGGTTGGATATTACCGTTGGTTCATCAAGAACTTTTCCAAGATAGTGAAGCCCATGACTGAACTACTAATGAAGGAAAACCCTTTCAAGTGGACTCAAGCTTGTCAGGACAGTTTTGAGAAGCAAAAGAAGAGATTAACAGCAGCACCTGTGTTGGTATTTTCAGATGTGAGCAAGAGTTTCGACATCTGTTGTGATGCTTCAAGGCAAGGACTTGGATGTGTATTAATGCAAGAAGGTCAAGTAGTAGCTTATGCATCAAGGCAGTTGAAGAAAAATGAGCAGAACTATCTGATGCATGATCTCGAACTTGCATCCATGGTGCATGCTTTGAAGATTTGGAGACATTATGTTCTTGGCCATAGATGTGAGATTTATATGACCATAAGAGTCTCAAGTACATATTGACACAAACGGTCCTGAATTCGAGATAGAAACGATGGCTGGAACTAATTAAGGACTATGATGTGAGAATTAATTATCATCAAGAAAAAGCCAACGTAGTTGTTGATGCCTTGAGTCGAAAGGGAGCCAGCCACCAACTTACCGTCAGGGAGATGCCACCTGAGCTATGCAAGGAGATCGAACAGTTAAATCTTGGATTTGTGAATGAGATGGGAGCAATGGAAGTGAACCTAACCATGGAGCAAGAGATTTGAGAAGGTCAAATGAAGGACAAAGAAATCCAGGAAATCAAGGGAAGGACCCAAGAAGGAGAGAATTCAGATTTGATGAGAATGACCAAGGTACCCTATGGCTTGCAAAACGGATTGTTGTGCCTAATGACAAGAGTCTTTGACAGATGATATTGAAGGAGGCACATGACTCGCTTTACTCTATCCATCCCGGCTGTACCAAGATGTACTAGGACCTGAAGACGTGCTACTGGTGGGATGGTATGAAAAGGGACATAGCTGAATATGTCGCACTATGTGATCTCTGCCAACAAGTCAAAGCTGAACATCAAAGGCCAGCTGGATTATTACAGCCACTGAAGATTCTAGAATGGAAGTGGGAAGAGGTTGGTATGTATTTCATAGTTGGGTTGCCTTGCACTTCAGCTGGATATGACTCGATATGGGTTATTGTCGATCGGTTGACGAAATCAGCTGATTTTGTTCCTGTCAAGATTACTTATAGTGGAGTGAAGTTGGTAGAACTCTATATGGGAAGAGTAGTATGTTTACATGGAGTGCCCAAGAAAATAGTGTCCGATAGAGGTTCTCAGTTTACCTCGAGGTTCTGGCAGAAGCTGCACAAATCGATGGGAACTCAATTGAATTTTAGTTCTGCATATCACCCTTAGATGGATGGACAGATCGAGAGGACAAATCAGATACTGGAGGATATGCTGAGAGCTTGTGCACTAAAGTATGGAGGAAGTTGGGACAAAAGTCTGCCATATGGTGAATTTTCCTACAATAAAAGTTATCAAGCAAGCTTGAAGATGTCACCATATGAAGCATTATATGGGAGAATGTGTAGAACACCCTTGTTTTGGAATGAGATAGGAGAAACTCAAGTATTTGAACCTTATGTAATCAAGGAAGCCAAAAAGCAAGTTCAGACTATTCGCGAGACTTGAGAGCCGCTCAATCAAGACAGAAGGGTTATGCAGATAATAGACGAAGAGGCCTATCTTTTGAGGTGGGACACTTCGTATACCTCAAAGTGTCACCTATGCGAGGTCACAAGCGGTTTAGTGTCAAAGGCAAGTCGGCACCTCGCTATATGGACCATTCAAGATTTTGGACAAACGGGAGAAGTAGCCTATAAGTTGAAGATGCCAGCACATCTTTTCGATGTTCATGATGTGTTTCATGTTTCTCAACTCAAGAAGTGCTTGAGGGTTCCCGAGGAGCAAGTACGAATGGGAGAATTGGAGCTTGAGAAGGATTTGACCTATGCCGAGCAACCAGTCAAAATTTTGGACAATAAGGAAAGGGTCACAAGGAACAGGGTGATTCGATGGTGTAAGGTGCAATGGAAGCATCATATAGAATCGGAAGCAACTTAGGAGCGAGAAGATGATCTCAAGAAGGAATTTCCCTATCTCTTTCCTCTCGCGTTGAATCTTGAGGGTGAGATTCATTTTAAGGGGGGGTAGGTTTGTAACACCCTCATTTTCATGCATAATGCATTGCATACATCATCATACATGTCTAACATTAAGCCATGTAAAAAGGAACAAGATTAAAATGAATTTAGTCTTAATCTGGAAGTTTCAGTGTGTCAGAGTGCAAACTTGTCTGGTCTAACACCGGACTAGTCCGACACTCCCTTTAGAAGTGCGGACTAGTCCTTTATCACAACAGACTAGTCCTATCAGCCTTATTGGACCAAAACGGACTAGTCCTTTATGACACTGGACTTGTCCGGTCAGCCTTTCTGTAACACTTCAGACTTGTCAAAAACAACCTAATTTAGTCCGATCCAACCCCGGACTTGTCCGGTATCAACAACGGACTAGTCTGAAGTCCCTTACTGTACGAGAACGGACTTGTCCGATCCCTATTGCAGACTAGTCCGACATTCGGGAATCAACTCGAAATATTTTATTTCTCCATGAATTGCTTTTGGGTAATTGCCTAATTTGGGACCAAAACTTTGTGCCCAACCTCAGAGGAGCCCAAGTAGACCCCACCACAGATCCTACACGTCTCCCACAAAATTCTACTTGGAATTCACCCTGAAACCCTAGATCCCCAACTCTATATAAACAACCCAATACCCCACACCTCTCCACGCCAATTAAAAACCCTCGCTGCCACCCTTGATCGTGCACGTCGTCAAGAGGAGGTCCAGAGGCTAGGAGGAGGAGGAAATATTGAAGAAGGGCCAATCAAGATCAAGCCACATCGATTCTTCGACGAATTGACATTCTTCATCACCACTCTTCATCAACTCATCTCCATCAAGCCCTATTTGCTAAGATCCAAAGTCTCACGTCAAAACTTTGATCTTTGGATCTGTAAACATGTGGTATACACTCTACATTTATGTTTTCATGCAAATTCAACTCCAATTGTTGTTGATCAAGAAAACCCTAATTTGCAGTTATGTCCAGGGCGAACTAGTCTGGCCCGTAAAAACGGACTAGTCCGACCTCTGAATCTGAACCATGTTGAATTGATTCCAAATTGGCTTGAATCAACTCCAAACCAATCCAAACTTGTTAGAAACATTGTAACTAGTTAGTCAACATTAATAGAAACTCATTAACAAGTTTTACCTCACAATTGCATTAATCATGCATATCATGGTATATTGAATACTATATGAGCATTATTTGATTGAATTGTGTGATTTGCATGTTTGTCACTCAGAATAGAAGGAATTGCTGTTGAGAGTGCTTTCGAGGATCTGCAGAACCAGAACTATGAAGCCTTTGATCTAAACCAAGCTCAAGAGCAAGGCAAGTGTCCTTGACCATATTGATCCTGTTTTAATGGTTTTGTTTGCAAAATTGCATGCTTGTGTCGAAATTGATGGGAACCCAATTGTTGGAGTTTACTAGTTTTGTATGACCACCTTGTCGCTTGAACCCTATGTAGAGAGTTGGGGAGGGTATTTTACACTTTGATTCGCAATATTACATTGGGTTTGAAAATCAACTAAAATGCTTAACTATGAACTGTTGGACACATGAATGATGAGAATCAATATTAATGACCCTTTAGCAACATGGTGCCTAGGGATCTAAGCAAGTGGGTAATGTTGAATGGGATGGACTATTTCAGTGGTTTTGCTTGCTTTAGATCTAAGGACCAGTTCGTAGAGCGACCATCCAGGATTTATAGTGCAACCACAAGGCCAAGTATGGGTGCGGCTTAGCTGTCTAATTAGTGAATTGCCACTGTTGTTTGGACCATTAAGAATGCTCGAGGGAGGGGTAGTCGGATTGGGTTTGTAGTTCACGGTGGGACTACCCTGGGATCCGAATGGCTCAAGAGGGGGCCCTTGGTTGGATGTGCTCACTTGGAGACAAGACCACCAGTGAAACCTCAATGGGGTCTAAATAGGCTAGTAATCACTTTGTAAAGGATATTTTGTGATCTCTTGGCCACACACCTAAGAAAGTGTGGGACGGCATAATTGAGATTCCATAGTTCGGTAATGAAATCACAAACTTGGGGGGTAAAGTATAGACAAAACCATAGTTTTTTAGTTGGTTGCCAAACACCATTCTGTAAATAATACCATGGTAATCTCAAATACTAAAGTATTGCTCTAAAACTCCAAAAATACCATGTTCTCAAACAAAGCCTTAATCCTGTCAAACGTAGTATGTTATCTCTATTGATGACAAGATTTTATTCTTGTGCTGATGTTGAAAATAGAGCGATTCCATTACTTCACGCATCCCATTAGTGCATGTGAGAGGCATGGGCCCCATATGATGTGGTGTTCACATGTCAACCACCCTTAATGCACCTGCAGTACTGCAGAGGATGTGAATCCACCACTGTCGGAAGCCGAACCATCACTGCGTGCGAACCCCATCAGTACGTGTGGACAAGACGATGGTGTGTGTCTTTATATAATGTCTCTATCGTCTTCTCCGCGCGTACACTATAAAGACAAACCACTGTATTCTCCGCACGTACTCTAGCTTCCTCTTTGTCTTCGTCGCACGCACCCTCATTGGTTCCCTTTGCAGCACAGTGACGCCGAAGCCTATGGAGTTGCCGTTCACGCACGATATTGTAGTTGAGATCGCAGGGCGCCTCGCTGCAAGCTCCCAACGACCCTTGGACGACCTCTCCAGTCTGCGTGCCATCTGCAAGGCCATGCTGGGATGGCGTCGTGGTCAGGCGCGTGGCGCCGGAGCGGGTGACTCGAAGGATGTGGCGCGACCCAGGGCGATACAAAGCCCTCGTGGAGAACCTGGCCATCGTCGGCAACACTCGTGCGTGCTACGCAACCGGGCTCGAGCTCGTCTTCGCGAACGATCGCGCGCAGCCGGGTGCCCAATTTCTCGCTCGGGCGGCCGGGGCCGACCACATGGATGTGGCCTACGTCCTTGGCCTCCTCTGCTTCGACGCCGACCGTAGGACCCACGATGTCATCTAGTATATCCAGCAAGTCGAAGGCCAGGTCAAGGTCGGTGAGAAAGCTGTTGGATTTGTCGCCATCATGAGGACCAACAATGACTGCAGGCGGTGTTGGATTCAAGACCTCGCTGAAATCAATAATCTGACGTGGGTGCATCCGCGCCTGCCTCCGAGACCGCAGACGGTGTCACTGCCCAATAAGGAGGTTGTCCCGTGCACGACTGCCAACTGCGAGAAGCAAGGGTGGAGCGACTACAGGATCTTCTGTAGTGAAAATTGTAGGATTAGGCAAGAGCATGTCGCATTCTACCGTGCGGTGTTATCCGATATGGGCTATATATAAAATAGACTTATAAGGCCGTGATGTTGTTTTTCTTGTTGTATGATGTCGTTTTTCTTGTTTTGTAGTAATGTTTTATGTTGATGAACTCAATGTTGTTCGTCTGTTCTATATGTTATTTTGTTTTCTATCTGTATTCTAATGAACAACCCTCGACACCGCCAGTAGCCTCTAAAGTGGCAGGTATGGTACTTTAACTGCTAGAGGTGCCAGGGGAGATTGCCCGTAGCGTGGCCTACAGAGTGGTCTGTAAAGTAGTATACAGCAAAACAGGTAGCGACGACTGGAAAGAAATGTGGAGACAATGAACAGAGACAAAAGAAAAGAAAGGACGAGAAAAATGTTAGAAAAAGATATGTAGAAGTTATTACCACTGCTCCTATACACGGCCAGAAGTTATTACCACTGCTTGAAGGGAAGTGCTGCAGACTAGATATGTCGATTAGCTTATTTTGTGTTTATTGCAAATTATGTATAACAGCTAGTTCTGTCGATTAGTTTGTTGCCTGGAATGGTACATTGAACACTACTATTTGGTTTCGTCGATGTTTATATCTAGTATTTAAACCTTGTTTATATCACTATTGTCAGTACCCTGCATACCGGGTACCCCATGATACTGCAAGAAGTGCGAGGGAGTTCCACCTTTCAGAGTTCAAGACCTCCGTAGGCCCCACATATTACATGGAACTGGAACCGCCTTCTTCATATGGGTAGCTCCAGCACTGTCACGTGTAATAGAAGACCGGAGCTAAACTTCCTACCTAGGAAAGCTCCGTGCTTGACACGTGGTCAGTGACCCCGAACCTAACCCCCAGTAGAGGGAAGCTCCATTGCCGCCACGTGTGTAGTGGCTCCGGATCTATCTCCCCGCAAGGGGAAGCTCTGGAGCTGCCACATGGAAAGCCTCCAGACCTACAACACCAACAGGAATACTAACAGATCTCCAATGGCACGAACATTCATGGGACTGTTATTGCTATAGTTACAAGGCCTGATTACGCGCCGTTAATGCAATATTAATGACGCACGATCAAAGGACCCTTAATACCAGTAATGCCACCATTAAGGCATGTTATCATGCTATTAGGGTACTAAAACACACTAAGATCGTGTATTAGGCATTAATAACCATCGGGGCCACGTGTTGGGCCTGGCAATTGATGTAACAGCCATCCCTTGGTCTATACAAGGGATTGTGCTGCACGATACAGAAGGACCAAGCGGATACGCACACAAGCACCAGTGAATCCTCAATACAACAACACACACAGCATGGAGTAGGGTGTTATGCTCAGGCGACCCGAACCATGTAAATACACTGTCACCATCTCGTCTTGAATCTCCGTGCGCCCAAACCAATACAAGAACCTTTGTAAGCTATGATTTAGTAGTACCGGAGGAAGTGTCCTTCGCACGCTTCGACATTTGGCGCGCCAGGTAGGGGCGCCTGAGATCACAAGATGGTGAACTCCACCGCAAGATCATCTAACAGCAACAACATTGTGCAACCTGTTGGAGGTAATCATTCTTCCAACATGCAGCAACCAGCGGGCACCATTGTCCCGGCGGGCATCGCACCACCACTATCTGTTCCGGCAAACAATGCTGGACAGCACGATGGAATACTCGCGTCGATCACAACATCGACGAACAACAACTCTGAGCACATGCTTGTTGCTGTGCGTACTCTACTCCAACGTCCACCACCTCCAGGAGCACCACAGGGTGCGATGGAGCAGTGTAGGGTTGATGTTGAACATCTGGTTGCAGCTGCAGCTGATGGCATCAGTAACCATGGTCCTGCTCCTTCGGGGCAGGCACCTTCACAATGTCGGATCTTGTTAGGAAGACTTGTTCCGCAAGGTTCATAGCACAGGAGACGTGTTGTGTCCCAGCAAGTGACGTCGCTACCTTCCGGGGCACGACGCACCCACAATGCATCGAGGCTTTTGACACATGACCTGCGGTCGGAGCTTGATCACCGTTATCGACAGCAGGACGGCTGCTTCCACATCAAGCGTGCTCGCAAGAGGCGAGAAGCTCGTGACAACCCTACTCCTTTGGGAGTAGGAGGAGGCTGTTCTGTCCTGGCTATGCATCTACGCATGGTCAGATGGAAACAGAAGTTTCAACCTCATTTGCTAGAGAAATTCGATGGGACTGTCAACCCCACCGAATACCTTCAAATCTACTCTACTGCTATCCTTGTGGCGGGAGGGCAATGAGGCCATGATGGCCAATTATTTTCCTGTGGCTCTGGCCGGGACCGCTAGATCCTGGTTCATGAGTGTGCCGCCTGACTCCATCAACAGTTGGGCGGAGCTATGCCAACAGTTCACTGCCAATTTCGAGAGCTCCTACACCTGAACTGACACTAAACTAGACCTTTTTGCTGCTCAGTAAAAATCAGGAGAGTTGTTGTGATCCTTTATCCAACGATTCTCTTAGGTACGCAATACCATCCCTTCTATCTCGAACGCTCCTGTTATTATCACATTCAGACAGTGCGTCCGAGACAAGAAAATGTTGAAGAGGCTGGCAACAAAAGAAGTCACTAGTGTCACGGAGCTCAGCCTGGCTGACAAATGTGCTAGAGCTGCAGAGGGCCGTGAGATGCACTTCAAACCAGCTCTGGATCCCAATAAGAAGTCCTCCAAGGCTAAAGCCACTACCTCTGAAGAAGAAAACCAACGGCAAGAAAAAGCCGTCGGCCGACACACCTTCTGCTATGGCTGCTGCAGCTCTAGGTGGCCGGGGGACACGCCCCGAAAAACGACCTCGACCTTCAGCAGAAGATGGTGGCAGCTCCAAAATGTGGTGTCCAATTAACAAGACGAACAAGCACAGTCTGGAGGACTACCGAGAGGTCCAAAAACATGTCGAGCGCTACAGCAAGCGCCGAGAGGAAGCTCCTTTCCGCCAATGGGAAGGAAAACAAAAAGTCAACAAAGCTCCTGCTGACACGGAGCTAGGTTTGCAGGATACCAAGAAGGTCCTGAAGGATGTGTACGACACAGTTGACGATGATTCCGATGTCTCAGACAATGAGTGTCGGAAGACCCTGATCACCATCTATGGTGGTTCTTGGGACATCACCTCTCGCCACGTCCTCAAGAAAATGCGACAGGACAAGGCCGCTGTAGCTCCTACCGCCAGGGTGGAACCTCATCGAAAATGGATTGACACTCCCATCACCTTTTATGCTACGGGCTGCCTCCGGAACATGATCGGAGCTGGCCAATTGCCACTTATTGTATCTCCTACCATCAACAATGTCTAGCTCTACCATGTTTTGGTGGACAGACGTGCGGGGCTGAACCTCCTGAGCTATGAAGCCTTCGTCAAGCTCCAGCTCCAACCCTTGGACCATCATCCATCATGACCTTTCTATGGGGTAGGTCCGGGGGCCATTAGCCCTCTAGGATCTATCACACTCCCCGTGACCTTCAGAACTCAGGAGAAATAAAGGACCGAGAAGCTAGTCTTTGACGTCGCGCAGATTAGCTCATGTGCTTGCAACGCGCAGGAGGAGGCATCTGGTAAAGAGCAAGCTGCTAAACCTCCGAGCACTCGTCACCGAGGCTCAACCTCTGCACCACATGTGCAGCCAAGCGGCGACAATGACATACCCGTCAAAATCGTCCAAATTGGTTCAGATGCTGCTAAGACCATTCGTATATCGGGAGGTCTGAAAAACAAATAGGAACTCGTGCTCATCACTTTCCTCTGGGTGAATGTTGACGTGTTTGCCTGGCAAACATCACAAATGTTTGGGATCCCTAGGGAGGTGATTGAGCACAATCTAAAGATTTATCCCGACGCACGGACTATACACCAGAAGCACCGGAAGCAATCACTCGAGCGGCAAAACTTCATCTAACAGGAGATCAAGAAGCTGCTCGAAGCTAGTTTCATCCACGAAGTTTATCATCCAAAATGGTTGGCAAACCCAGTTGTTGTACCCAAGGCCGGTGGAAAGCTTTGGATGTGTATCAACTACACCACACTAAATAAGGCATGTCCAAAAGATCCATTTCCACTACCTAGAATAGATTAGATAGTGGACCCCACCTCCAGGTGTGAGCTATTGTGTTTCCTAGATGCATACTTCGAATATCATCAAATACAAATGTCTAGGGAAGATGAAGAGCATACAACCTTCATTACAGTAGATGGGTTGTACTGTTATAGTACCATGCCCTTTGGTCTCAAAACTGCTGCTTCAACCTTTGTGCGAGCTATGCACAAAACTTTTGGAGAACTCATTAGGGACTTAGTGGAGGTGTATGTCGATGACATCGTCGTGAAGATCAAGAGCAAGGATTTACTCCTTGACAACATGCAAGCCGTCTTTGAAAAGCTACATATCACTGTTGACGACTCCTAAGATGTACTAACAAATCATCCCCGACAATGGCACCAGAAATGCTTGTTGGTATTTCATATGCACCATTAACTAAACATCTCCAACTGATGTGTCAGAAATGATTGTTAACGGTTCTACTGGATCACAGAGTGAATTCCGCAAGCGCACAGAGATATCATTGTAGCATTTCCCCTTAAGAGTATTCCCAAGGGTGTCATTTATTTGATCCCAAAGGAAGGCAAGGAAGAGATATAACAATCATCAAGCAGAAAGGGTAGAAAGGTCTAGGTATGAATCTAGTAAGGATGGATAAAATAATAGTGGAGGTAGTGTGACACACACAAAAGCTTTCAAGTCTAAGGGGGGTAAGAGGATCCTAGAGGTTAGTTAAGGTTGAGAGTTATGGAGGTACTCCTACTATGCTCTATTGTACATATACATAGTCTAAACTAATTATCTATAAGCTATATCAATAGTGAATACTTATGCTATGTGGTTCAACACATCGGGCACGGGCTTACCCCTAGCAATACTAGGGCGACTCCCGCCAAGAGCTTGTGGCATAGCCGAACATTGAGGATTACAAAGGACAGATCGGGCTGTCACCACCTACTGTCTACCTCTTCAATCCGTGGGTTTACGAGCCATCCAATGCTACTTAGATATCCTAGCACCATGCTAGCATATTAAGTAATTACCTTAAGAGCCTAGGCACAATCCATCCTAAGGCAATGAATTGAATCATCATTAAACCAATGTTGATACACAACATAATTATCCATACTAACCTAGTTATGTTATAATTAACTAGACTATAGTGGGGGTCTATAGGTTCTATAATAATGAGATATGTTCATTATGAAATAGTCATAGAAGTTATACCTTCCACATACATGGACTCCACAATCAAACAAGAAACGCTTTGCCCAAGTATATGTATAAGTAGAGACTAAATATACTATCTTTATTATGCATAAAGTCATAATTACAAGAAAGAATACATGAGCCATACCTTTCCCAATGTAGGATTGGGAAGAGGGAGACTCCTTACTCCTTTCCAAATTTGGACATGGGACTAGAGACTCTCCTCTCTACAACCTAACTCCTCTAAGACTATGGATGATAGTGTATACAATAGAGATGAAGCCCATGTGGTGTGTGTTGAAGTGAGGGGTAGGGGGTCCTATTTATACAAGTGTTGAGGTCGGTTCCCGCCACCAAAAGTGCGCGAATCAGTCACCATTGACTCCAGGGAGCCGGGAGGAGCCAACACGTGGAGGCTGATCGAGTTTGGTGCAAAGACCAGGTCGGCCGACCCCCTGGTGCGGCCGACCTGGTCATTGCACGGATTCTCGTGTGCTTTCTCCAGGTGGCTGCCAGGTGGGTCCCATTGATGTATATGGGTGATGCACCATTGGATGTCTTCGGATACTTCTGTTTGTGGGCCATTTGATCCATGGGATGCCACGTGTCGTCGCCTGATTGGTTGGGATGATATTTTATAGTATTGGTCCCTCTACATTTCCTCATTTCCTTCATAAAATGCTGCATACACGTATTTCTCCAAGTCCAAGTGGAATTGGGTTAGATAGAAAGGTGATGTGTGCAATAAATGACAAATCCTTCACATAATTGAGTTAAATTGATGGATGAAATTGGTATATAATAGCCGTCAACAATCATGCGCACCAAGCTGAACCAAGAGAAGTGCGTCTTCGGGGTTAGCTCCGGGAAACTCCTTAGTTTCTTGGTGGCTCACTGAGGAATTGAGAAGAACCCGGCGAAGATCAAGGCTATAGAAGATATGCGGCCCCCAGCCCGCATCAAGGACGTCCAGAAGTTAACTGGATGTCTAGCTGCGCTCAGCTGGTTCATCTTGAGATTGGCAGAGCAGGCGCTTCCCTTCTTCAAGCTGTTGAGGAAGTTCGGGCCATTCCATTTGTCTGAAGAAGCATAAAAGGCATTTCAAGAGCTGAAGCAGCTCCTTACTACACTATCAATCTTGGTAGCTCCGAACCCTGGTGAGCCACTACTGCTTTACATTTCTGCAACTACAGAAGTCGTCAGCATGGTCCTGGTCACGGAAAGACCGGAGCCACATCCAGTTCAGGAGCCTAGACCCCTCCAGGAGGGTCCGAAGCTACCTGAAGGCGAGTCTGGGTCCCAACCCCTAGGCACGGATCTTCAAGGCAAAATGATAGAAAATCAACCTCTCTCATCTGAGGGATTTCAAACGGCTAATCAAGAAGAAGTCCCGGACACCTCCAGGAAAGTCCGAGAAGATCAACAAGAAGATCTGGACCCCTCTGGGAGGGTCCGGATAGATGAACAAGAAGGTTCGAACACCTCCGGGAGGGTCCGGGTCAATGGAGAAGAAGCTTCGGGTCCCTCTGAGAGGGTCCGAACCATCCGGCACCTAGTATTCTTCATCAGCAAAGTACTCCATGACACCAAGACTAGATACATTGAGGTGCATAAGCCGCTTTACACAGTTCTTATTGCCTCAAGGAAGCTTCGTCATTACTTCCAAGCCCACAATATATTAGTGGTAACTTCCTATACAGTGCGTGCTATATTGCATAACAATAATTCTACTGGGAACATCGCCAAGTGGGCAGCAGAGCTGATAGAATTCAATCTCAAATTCCTGTCATGACAATCTATCACGAGTCAAGCCTTGGCTGATTTTGTGGTGGAGTGGACTCCTTCTCCATCAAATCCTGGGGGCCCCAGCGAGTAGAAGTCGGAACCCATGGTCCCAGTCTTCACTGAGCCTCATTGGACCCTATACTTCGACTGCTCTGTTGAATGTGGCCTAGAGGGGGGAGTGAATAGGCCTTTTCGATTTTTAGTCGGATCCTGCAACACTTAACAAATTGATCAAATCATGAGATATCGGACTAGTTCGGTCGAGTATGGACTAGTCTGGTGTGTACCGACTAGATTGATCGAATTCAATCAATTATCTTGATCCTAGGATGTATGCAATAGAACTATACTTGTAATTGAAGTGTCACACTACTATGAACTAGGATGTACCACAAGTTAATCTTATGTTCAATGTTTCAACGTAAAGTGAACAAGATTGATTGAAACCCTAGATAGATGTGAAGAGTAAGAACAATGGGTGCAAAGTAAGAACACAAGCACTTTATCTCGTGGTTCGGTTCCCATAGAGGCAACCTACGTCCATGTTGAGGAGTCCACAAAAGGACCGGGTCTTCTCCAACCCTACCCTCGTCGGATCGCCACGGAGGCCAATCCTCTTCACTAATCACAAAGGGCAAATAACCAAATTCAAGGGGCCTTCTCACACGCTGAGGGCTCCCCAAGATTACAATATGAACACAACCAAGAACACACTCTTAAGATCACAATGAAAACCACAGGAGTGTGTCAGGGAATCAAACCAAGAGCTCAATGAGTGATGAACCGTGTCTCTCCTTGGATCTAAAGTGTATCCTCAAAAGATTAAGCTTTCTTGCATTGGAACGCATGGAGAGATGAGTTTTCTAGGATCTTGGGGGGTGTGAAGGCGCAGGGGGTCGAGAGATATGAAAGATGAGCCGTGCACACCTATTTATATTGGGTTTCCAAAAGTTACCGTTAGGGTTTATAAAGATCGGACTAGTCCATGGTGGACACCGATCTAGTCCAGTGTGCTGCGTGTAGGAAACCCTAGGTGTCCCGAAATATCAGACTTGTCCGAAGTGAAACCGGACTTGTCCAATTTCGGTTCTGGAAATCTTCGAACTAGTCTGATAAATATCGGACTTGTACGGATATGTGAAACCCTAAGTGAATTTGAGGGAACAATTTCGCACTTGGAGGACTTGTCCGATTTAGGTCAGAGAGATTTTGGACTAGTCCGTGCTAATATCGGATTTTCCGATTAACATCAGAAAGATATCGGACTAGTCCGTTGTGTTATCAGACTTGTCCGATTGTGTGCAACTAGTGAAGTGTTTGGGGGACTAGTCCGCATTCGGGAGGACAAGTCCGATTCTAGTCAGAGAGATATCGTACTAGTCCGTGGTGATATCGGACTAGTCTGGTCAGTGAAAAACTAGACTGTGAGGACAAGTCCGCATTGTGAGGACTTGTCCGATCTTGTGCAGAAAGATATCAGACTAGTCTAGAGTTAGTCGGACTAGTCCGGTCCTGTATAAATGTGTGCAATGTGTGAGATTATTTGTGCTTTAGCTCTTGAGTTGTGTTTCCTTAACACACTCCCAACACAATGATCTACTACACTTGTTTCTTGAGCTCTTTTCCGCATTGTTCCTCATTCTCGTTTCTTTTTGGCACTTTGCTCATTCTCTCATTAGAACCTATGCTCATCTCAACAATGTGGTCAGGATCTCGTTTGCTTGTCATTAATCAACCAAAACCCACAAGGGATTCCTAGATGCACTTTCAATCTCCCCCTTTTTGGTGATTGATGACAACCAATTGAAATTTCACAAAATACGATAAAAAAGTTGAGATTTTCATGAAGTGCACATATGAGTTTGAAACGCATTAAGCAATGAAAACATAAGTCATATGTGCACTCTTTATGGTGGGATGCAAAGCTAAGTGTATAGAAACAATAATCATGATGAGAATGACATAATTGACATCAACATGTTAACAACAAGCATATATGTCATTTTTAGAGCAAAATCACAGGTTTCATACATATCTCCATAAGCAGTTCAAAACATTGCATAATAGGACCAAAAGTACCAAAAGAGCATAATATAAGTCTTACAAACCACAAAGAGACAAAAGACACAAAAGATAGCACTCCTCGCAGCCTACAGCTAAAACCTAAGACTCCAAAGACTCCCCCTCAATCTCTCCCCCATTGGCATCAAGGAACCAAAAAGAAGGAGAAGAGGGACCGAAGGTGTAACACCCTAATTTTCATGCATCATGCCCTACATACACTCATATACATGTTTAACATTAACCCACATAAAGAGGAACGAGTTTAACATTGATTCGGAGCATTTAAAATTGATTTGGAACAAAACCGCACTTAAAACGCAGAAAAGTGCGGACTAGTCCGATTTTACTGAGGACTAGTCCGATTTCTCTCTGACTAAAAACGGACTTGTCCGTTTTTGCTGCGGACTAGTCCGATTTTGGCTCTGGAAACTTTCGGACTTGTCCGATTTTGTGCGGACTAGTCCGATATTCCATGAATCCTTGAAAATTTGCTAAGTCCCTGGACTTTTCCGGACTAGTCCGGTGTTCCAGCGGATTTGTCCGTTTTTCCTCTCTGTTCAAATTCGGACTTGTCTGATTTTCGGCCAGACTTGTCCGATTTTCTCTCTGGACGACTTCGGACTAGTCCGGTCCTGTCCGGACTTGTCCGATATTTCGCGACTCCGAGTTGATCTTTTGTTTTACGACTTGTTTCTTGGGTTTCACGTTAAGTGGGCCTAGGGACGTCGTGCCTAACTCTTTTAGAGCCCACGTGGGACTCTAAACCGGCCTCTACTCATCCCAAAACTCGAAATCCATCTAACCCTAGCCTCCACCTCTATATAAACAGCCCCACCTCTTGGTTTGACATCTATTTGCCACTTTTCCACCCACCCAAACCCTAGTTCGTGGAGAGCCACCATCAAGGAGGAAGGAGAAGATCCCAAGCAAGAAGAAGAAGAGGAGGAAACGAAAAAGGATCAAGATCTCCACCAAGTTTCGTCCTTCACCACCAATTCATCTCCAAGTTCATCACCAACCCTAGATCATCAAGATCCATGTGTTACCTCCAAGTTTCTTGGTTCATTGGAGTTCTAAACACCTGTTATACCTCCTATTCTCTTTTCCTTACGTGAATTCAATCCCTAATCTCCAAATTCGTGTCGATCTAGAAAACCCTAATCTGCTGATCTCGTCAAGTGCGGACTTGTTCGGTCCCTAGCGGACTAGTCCGATCTTTCTGGTTAAATTTTGTTGAATTAATTCTAAAATTTGATCTAATCGAATCGAAACCTGTATAAACTTGTTAAAAGCTTTTAGAACTAATTAGTGATCATTAAAAGCAATCTAGTAACAAGTTCTACCTTGCATTTGCATCAACCATGCATGTCATGTCATATTGAGTAATATTTGTGCACTCTTTGATTGTGTTTCTTGTCTTGTATGTTTATTGTGTCGATTAGACGGATTTGCGCTAGAAAGTTCCGCGGAGGATCTACAGCACCAGGAGTTTGAAGTCTTTGAACCTAATCAACAGCAAGAGCAAGCAAGTGTCCTTGAAGCATATTGATCCTGTTTTTAAAATAAATGTTTTGTTTGCAAACTGCATGCTTGTGTCAATTTGATGGGAATCCTATGGTAGGAAGTTTACTAGATTTGTTTAACCACCCTTGTCACCTGGAATTTATGGTAGAGCGTCGGGATGGACTTTTTACCTTTTGCTTCGCTTAATCAACTGGGATGGGAATAGCTATACCACTCAATTTAATCATGCATGGATGGGATTATGGTTAACATGAACTGGTTAAATATGGTATGGTAATGGGTGATCTAAGCAAGCCTGGTATGTGGATTGGTTGGATGCTATGGTGGTTTTCTTGCTTTAGATCTAAGGACCGGTTCATGCGAGAATAAGCCAGGACTACAGTGCCACCACGAGGCCAAGTATGGGTGCGGCGTAGCTGGTTAATTAGGTCTTTGCTAGTGCTGTTTGGACCATTGTGGATGCTCGGGGAAGGGGTAGTCGGATTGGGTTTGTTAATGATTGGTGGGACTACCCTGGGATCCGAATGGCTCAAGAGGGGGCCCTTGGTTGAAGATGTTCTCAGTTGGAGGCATCGCCACCGGTGAAACCTCAGTGGGGTCTGAATAGACTAGTAATCCCTTTGTAAAGGCTATTTTGTGATCTCTTGGCCACACACCAACGGAAGTGTGTAATATGACTGACGGGTCATGGGCATAAGGGAGATTCTTAGTCGCCGAAAGGTGATGAAATCACGAACACGTGGGTAAAGAGGTACAAACTCTACAGAGTTAATTAAAACTATCATGATAGCCGTGCTCCCGGTTATGAGCACCTGGAAAACTTCCATGATTAGAGGGAAATTGGAAATTCAGGATGGTTATGGTTTGGTAATGGTTATGGATGGTTATGGATTAATTTCTGGTATTGAATATGGTTATTGGCAAATGATGAAATCTGGAATCATGGATGAGGATGGTGAATTATGGACTGGTATTATGATATTATTTATGATTATGATTGGGTTACTTCACATAATATGATATATTGCTTTTCAAATGTTTTACTGTACTTTTCAGCACTTAGCCATTATTATTGTCGTCATTTGAATCAGCCACATGTCATACTTTCCACACTTGCTGAGTACGACATGTACTCACTCTTGCAATCCCCCCCACAGTTGTAGGTCAGAATTATGAGTTTAATGGCGATAATGTGGAGATCTAGGCCGTGTCTACCGTCAGCTTATCCTGTGGTGTTATTGGAGCTGCGCTATCCCTTTTGCTTAGTTGCCTAATTAGTTTATTTCTGCTGCATTAGTTGAACTTATCATTAATATTCATTAGAGCTTGTATTCGAGGATATAATGAATTATGTAATAAGAGCACTTATTTAATTATTTGAGCTGTGGTAATTATCTGTTTATCATTTGTGAATCACTCGTGTATGTGTGTTGAACATTCTGGGCAAACATATGCGTTAGCTTGGTTCATTTTCGGAACCGGGCGTCACAGATTGGTATCAAAGCCACAGGTTGACCGTAGGATGCAGCCTAGATAGAATGGACACTTTAGAGCACATAGGAGCACTCAGGAATCGATGTGTTTTTGCTTAGTGTGCTGTTTGCTATATATATATATATATATATATATATATATATATATATATATATATATATATATATATATATATATATATATATATATATATATATATATTGTTTGCTTGTGTGCTTAATAGAGGATTTTGGGATGCTTTAGCATTGCCATGTCCACCTAGGCTAGTGTAGCTAGTTGGTTAGCTTCATATTCCTTGATGCATATAGTTGGGGACGTTCCCTAATTCTTACCTATTGCTTTTCTTCAGATGGTGAGGACTCGCAACCAGAGGGATGGCAATGACGAGGAGGAGAACAATTGAGTGCCTCAGAACAACAATGGGCAAGGACCTGCTCATGGAGCTATCATTATTGAGCAGCTTTTGGCTATGCAAAACCAGCTCATGCAGACCATGATACAAACAATGGGACAGCTGCAGGCTGGCAACATCAACAATCAGCCCCACATGCCTCCACCGCCACCCCCACCTCCTCATAACCGGTTGGGAGGGTTTATGAGGACTAGGCCACCAACCTTTGCTCAAGCTGCTGACCCTATGGATGCTGATGATTGGCTCAAGTCCGTGGAGAAGAAACTTGCTATTGTCCAATGCAGTGACCGAGAGAAGGTCCTATTTGCTTCTCATCAACTCGTTGGAGCAGTCGCCGATTGGTGGGATTCACTATGCAATGCTCATGAGGATCAAGAGAGGATCACCTGGGCGGAATTCAAGGAGAGTTTCCGTTCTCATTATGTGCCGGAAGGTGTTATGATCTTGAAGAGGCAAGAATTTGAGAACTTGAGACAAGGAAAATCAAGCGTGAGTGAATATCTCAATAAATTCACTCAACTCTCAAGGTATGCGCCTGAGGACGTTAGTCGGGACAGCCGGAAGCAATACTTGTTCATGAGGTGCTTGAACAATGAGATCCAAGTGCAATTACTCAACTGCGATTATGCCAATTTTCAAAAGCTTGTGGACAAAGCGATTGTGGTTGAGAACAAGATTCGTGAGATGGAGCAAGAAATTCGAGAGGCCCAAACCGCAGATGAAGAGATCAATGAAATCAAGGAAAGGACTGAGGAAGGGAGAGAATTCCGATTTGATGAGGACGAACATGGTACCTTATGGCTTGGAAAGAGAATCGTTGTGCCTAATGTAAAACATATTCGGGAGACAATATTAAAGGAGGCATATGACTCGCCTTACTCTATTCACCCCGGTTGTACGAAGATGTACAAGGACTTGAAGACTTGCTATTGGTGGGATAGCATGAAAAAGGACATAGCTGAATATGTGGCATTGTGTGATGTGTGTCAACGAGTCAAGGCGGAACATCAAAGGCCAGCCGGATTATTGCAACCGTTGAAGATTCCGGAATGGAAGTGGGAAGAAATTGGAATGGACTTCATAGTTGGGTTACCACGTACTCAGTCCGGGTATGACTCAATTTGGGTAATTGTTGATCGCTTAACCAAGTCGGCTCATTTTGTCCCTGTGAAGACCAAATATGCAGCTGCACGATTGGCCGAAATATACATGGAGCATATTGTTTGTCGACATGGAGTCCCCAAGAAGATAGTCTCGGATAGAGGTTCTCAATTTACCTCCATATTGTGGCAAAAATTGCATGAAGCTTTGGGAACGAGGTTGAATTTTAGTTCCGCATATCATCCTCAAACGGATGGACAAACCGAGAGGACAAATCAGATTTTGGAGGACATGTTAAGAGCTTGTGCATTAAAGCATGGGAAAAGTTGGGATAAAAGCTTGCCATACGCGGAATTTTCATACAACAATAGTTACCAAGCAAGCTTGAAAATGTCACCATATGAAGCGCTTTATGGGAGGAAGTGTAGGACACCTTTATTCTGGAATGAAGCAGGAGAAACTCAAGTATTTGGTCCGGATGTGTTGCAAGAAGCCGAAAAGCAAGTCCAAATAATTCATAAAAACTTGAGGGCTGCCCAATCAAGACAAAAAGGCTATGCGGATAATAGGAGAAGGGAATTAGCCTTTGAAGTGGGAGATTTTGTTTACCTCAAGGTGTCACCAATGAGGGGTCATAAGAGGTTTGACATAAGGGGCAAGCTAGCACCTCGCTATATTGGACCATTCAAGATTTTGGACAAAAGAGGAGAAGTAGCATATAAGTTGGAGATGCCAGCTCATCATTCAGACGTACATGATGTGTTTCATGTTTCCCAGCACAAGAAGTGCTTGAGAGTACCGGAAGAACAAGTACCAATGGAAGGATTAGAATTAGAGGATGATTTGGCTTATGCCGAGCAACCGGTTAAGATCTTGGAAACTAAGGAGAGGGTCACAAGGAACAAGGTCATTAGATGGTGTAAAGTTCAATGGAAGCACCACACCGAAAAAGAAGCGACATGGGAATTGGAGGATGATCTCAAGAAGGAAGTTCCCTATCTCTTCTCTTCCCCGTCGAATCTCGAGGGCGAGATTCATTTTAAGGGGGGTAGCTTTGTAACACCAAAATTTTCATGCATCATGCCCTACATACACTCATATACATGTTTAACATTAACCCACATAAAGAGGAACGAGTTTAACATTGATTGGGAGCATTTAAAATTTATTTGGAACAAAACCGCACTTAAAACGCAGAAAAGTGCGGGCTAGTCTGATTTTACTGAGGACTAGTCCGATTTCTCTCTGACTAAAAACGGACTTGTCCGTTTTTGCTGCGGACTAGTCCGATTTTGTGCAGACTAGTCCGATATTCCATGAATCCTTGAAAATTTGCTAAGTCCCTGGACTTTTCCAGACTAGTTCGGTGTTCCAGCGGACTTGTCCGTTTTTCCTCTCTGTTCAAATTCGGACTTGTCCGATTTTTGGCCAGACTTGTCCGATTTTCTCTCTGGACGACTTCGGACTAGTCCGGTCCTGTCCGGACTTGTCCGATATTTCGCGACTCCGAGTTGATCATTTCTTTTACGACTTGTTTCTTGGGTTTCACGTTAAGTGGGCCTAGGGACGTCGTGCCTAACTCTTTTAGAGCCCATGTGGGACTCTAAACCGGCCTCTACTCATCCCAAAACTCGAAATCCATCTAACCCTAGCCTCCACCTCTATATAAACAGCCCCACCTCTTGGTTTGACATCTATTTGCCACTTTTCCACCCACCCAAACCCTAGTTTGTGGAGAGCCACCATCAAGGAGGGAGGAGAAGATCCCAAGCAATAAGAGGAAGAGGAGGAAACGAAAAAGGATCAAGATCTCCACCAAGTTTCGTCCTTCACCACCAATTCATCTCCAAGTTCATCACCAACCCTAGATCATCAAGATCCAAGTGTTACCTCCAAGTTTCTTGGTTCATTGGAGTTCTAAACACCTGGTATACCTCCTATTCTCTTTTCCTTACGTGAATTCAACCCCTAATCTCCAAATTTGCGTCGATCTAGAAAACCCTAATCTGCTGATCTCGTCAAGTACGGACTTGTCCGGTCCCTAGCGGACTAGTCCGATCTTTCTGGTTAAATTGTGTTGAATTAATTCTAAAATTTGATCTAATCGAATCCAAAACTGTATAAACTTGTTAAAAGCTATTAGAACTAATTAGTGATCATTAAAAGCAATCTAGTAACAAGTTCTACCTTGCATTTGTATCAACCATGCATGTCATGTCATATTGAGTAATATTTGTGCACTCTTTGATTGTCTTTCTTGTCTTGTATGTTTATTGTGTCGATTAGACGGATTTGCGCTAGAAAGTGCCGCGGAGGATCTACAGCACCAGGAGATTGAAGGCTTTGACCCTAATCAACAGCAAGAGCAAGGCAAGTGTCCTTGAAGCATATTGATCCTGTTTTTAAAATAAATGTTTTGTTTGCAAACTGCATGCTTGTGTCAATTTGATGGGAATCCTATGGTAGGAAGTTTACTAGATTTTTTTAACCACCCTTGTCACTTGGAATTTATGGTAGAGCGTCGGGATGGACTTTTTAACTTTTGCTTCGCTTAATCAACTGGGATGGGAATAGCTATACCACTCAATTTAATCATGCATGGATGGGATTATGGTTAACATGAACTGGTTAAATATGGTATGGTAATGGGTGATCTAAGCAAGCCTGGTATGTGGATTGGTTGGATGCTATGGTGGTTTGCTTGCTTTAGATCAAAGGACCGGTTCATGCGAGAATAAGCCAGGACTACAGTGCCACCACGAGGCCAAGTATGGGTGCGGCGTAGCTGATTAATTAGGGCTTTGCTAGTGCTCTTTGGACCATTGTGGATGCTCGGGGAAGGGGTAGTCGGATTGGGTTTGTTGATGATTGGTGGGACTACCCTGGGATCCGAATGGCTCAAGAGGGGGCCCTTGGTTGAAGATGTGCTCAGTTGGAGGCATCGCCACCGGTGAAACCTCAGTGGGGTCTGAATAGACTAGTAATCCCTTTGTAAAGGCTATTTTGTGATCTCTTGGCCACACACCAACGGAAGTGTGTAATATGACTGACGGGTCATGGGCATAAGGGAGGTTCTTAGTCGCCGAAAGGTGATGAAATCACGAACACGTGGGTAAAGAGGTACAAGCTCTGCAGAGTTAATTAAAACTATCATGATAGCCGTGCTCCCGGTTATGAGCACCTGGACAACTTCCATGATTAGAGGGAAATTGGAAATTCGGTATGGTTATGGTTTGGTAATGGTTATGGATGGTTATGGATTAATTTCTGGTATTGAATATGGTTATTGGCAAATGATGAAATCTGGAATCATGGATGAGGATGGCGAATTATGGACTGGTATTATGATATTATTTATGATTATGATGGGGTTACTTCACATAATATGATATATTGCTTTTCAAATGTTTTACTGTACTTTTCAGCACTTAGCCATTATTATTGTCGTCATTTGAATCAGCCACATGTCATACTTTCCACACTTGCTGAGTACGACATGTACTCACTCTTACAATCCCCCCCACAGTTGCAGGTCAGAATTATGAGTTTAATGGCGATAATGTGGAGATCTAGGCCGTGTCTACCGTCAGCTTTGCCTATGGTGTTATTGGAGCTGCGCTATCCCTTTTGCTTAGTTGCCTAATTAGTTTATTTCCGCTGCATTAGTTGAACTTATCATTAATATTCATTAGAGCTTGTATTCGAGGATATAATGAATTATGTAATAAGAGCACTTATTTAATAATTTGAGCTGTGGTAATTATCTGTTTATCATTTGTGAATCACTCGTGTATGTGTGTTGAACATCCTGGGCACACATATCCGTTAGCTTGGTTCATTTTCGGAACCGGGCATCACAGAAGGTCTTCAAGCCTCGCTGTCGGTCCTATCATCATCTTCATTTTCATTCTCTGGCTGATGAGGAGGAGGGGGAGGAACAGTACCACTCAAGTCCCCAATGCCAAAATAGGCAAGCTCGGAGGGAGTCAAGGGCCCGAGCTCGGTAAAATCAGAATCAGAATCATCAGAAATGACTAGAGATCCAATGGGCTCGATCTCCAGCTTTTGGCAAATTTGCTTCACATTCTCTTTGACATATCTCATATCGGCCTTTCTCCTCTTGTTGAGCTTGTGGGCTTTCACTTCGGCCTTTTTGCAAGAGGCAAAGATAGCTGACAGATACTTCAAGATTGCACTTGGTGACCCCTTTTGAGGAGGGGCCCTAGTCGCGGGAGCAGCCCTAGCATCTCCACTAGCTCTCACTGGAGCCTGTACACTGGAAGCAGGAGCAGGAGCAACTTGAACACTTTCTTGTTGAGGCTTCTGGGGCCTCAAGGGGGTGTGCTCCAAATCCTTGATGAACTCAATGCCTGTGACCTTCTCAATCATAAACATGAGGTAGGGGGCATAGCCACAAGATTTGTTCGGCGTGCAGGAGATGTTGACCACATCGTTCCAAATGTCATCAAAGACATCAAACTTTCTGTCTTTGCTTATGACATTCATCAAGGTCCTGAGATACCCCTGCACACTTCCAGCATCCCCATCCTTGGTGGCAATGGTCTTCCTAAGGAGCCTGTTCAGCACCACGAAGAAAGGCTTCATGTTCTTAGTAGAAGGAGGATTGAACTTTGAGTGGGGTTCATAAAGAAATTTCATCCTGTCCTTCTCAATGACACCAATGTTGTGAATTATCAAGTTGTCATTGCTGGAGCTGTCAAGATGGAGCAATCTTGCAAATTATTCATAGGTAATGGTGTACTTGGATCCGTGAGTCATCCAAGTCATCCTTGCTTCCTCATCACTTGCAAAGTGGCAAGTAGCATAGAACTACGCGATGACCTCGTCATTCCAATTGTTCCGGAAGGCAAATAGGTCCTTCAAACCATGCTTCTTGATTGCCTCGACTACCTCCACAAAAGGTGAGCAACCCTTCTTCTCAAAATGCACCAAACTATCCATTGGATGCGCACCACAGGGTCTTCATCGGATGATAGACAGACTTGTAAAAGTCTGCATGGAAGTTACGCCAGAACCTCCCATCAGCAGCTTGCTTGGGTCGGCTGTAACAATCCACATTCCTGAACTTTGCAGCCGTGTCGCTGCCCTTGCCATTGAATCTCTCGTCTGCGGGATCTCGGGTCCCTTCCCTTGGAGCTGACATCTTGAGGGGGCCAATCGGGCCCTTTGCCCTTTCCCTTTGCTTGGCGAGCACTTGCCAAGCTAGGGCCACCTCCAGCAGAATCCTTGGAGGCAGGCTTCTTTGCGAGCACCTTCTGTCGAGCCTGGGGAGGAGAAGGAGCCGGCTCGGATGGGCGCTCTTGGCGCTTCTTGCTTTGGCCCGTTGAGGACCGAAGCACGACTTCGTGGTCCGTCTCAGCCTCGAAATCGGAGATTTCATCATTGGTTCTCGACATTGTCCTGAGAATGGATTTCACAAGGTATTGATGAGAATAGATGACAAGGAATTGCATGGAGGAATTAAGAAGTTAGGGTTGAGTTAAGAAAAATCAGACTAGTCCGGTGTACAGGCATGGACTAGTCCAGTTGACCGGACATGTTCGTGCATGGACCGAACTAGTCCAGTATTCAACCTCTAAAACCATAACTATCAGACAAATGGTGATTCCTAATGCACAAATAGCTTAGCATCAATGTGATACATCAAGGAAGCATGTATATGGTGAAAGGAACTAAGCTAGTTGATCAACATTGAAGGAAATAGCAATTTCTAGGGTTTGGGATGAGATTTTACTGAAAGTCCTTGATGCTCGGAGATGTAGGGGTTGAAGGAGCGGACAAGTCCGTGGTCTTCAATCCCTGGGCAATGGAGGTTGTTTTCCACCAAAATCCAAGGAGTTTTGAAGGAGGATGATGGAAATCGCCTTGGGGAGCTCGAGCGTGGAGAGAGAAAGCTTGAGAAAAGTGTGGGGTGTGGAAGATTAGGGTTTGGCAGCAGCTAGGGTTATGGACACGAAAAATTAGACTTGTCTGAAAATAATCGGACTAGTATGAACTTTTCCAAAGACTATATCAGACTAATCCGGCCTAACCGTCACTCTGCAGACTAGTCTGCACGGGCGAACTAGTCCGGGCAACCACAGACTAGTTCGTGGTCACCAAGAAAGAAATGCTTAGCCCATTCGTATATATTCCAAGGTACATATTAGGAAAATAGGGAGGCAAAGCAAATCATATAATCTTGATGAATATGATCAGTAAGCATACAACAATCAAGCAATGACCATAATTCACCAAGATTTAGTAATTGACATAGTTCTTTGGAGAAAATTGAGAGAGATGATTTTAACAACACAATCAATGAATTTTGAAGATAGCATTCAGGTATACAAGATTTCAATCCACATTCCGAGCATCAAGGATGTTTAGTTCATTTCGGAGCTCGCAAAAGCATTTTTCATCAAGTGGCTTGGTGAATATGTCGGCTAGTTGTTTTTCGGTGTTGACATGTGAAATGGCTATATCTCCCTTCATTGAGTGGTCTCTCAAAAAGTGATGCCGAATGTCTATGTGTTTGGTCCTAGAGTGCTCAACGGGATTATGGGCAATTTTAATGGCACTCTCATTATCACAAAGGAGCGGAATACGACTCATATTGTAGCCGTAATCCCTTAGAGTCTGTCGCATCCAAAGGAGTTGTGCACAACAACTCCCGGCTGCAACATACTCCACTTCGGCCGTGTATAAGGCAATGGAGTTTTGTTTCTTGGAGGACCACGAAGCTATGGATCTACCCAGGGATTGGCATGTACCGGAGGTAATTTTTCTATCTACTTTGCATCCGGCATAATCAGCATTGGAGTAACCAATGAGATTGAATTTGTAACCTTTGGGATACCAAAGGCCTAGGTTGGGTGTATGAACTAAATACTGCAAGATTCTCTTTACGGCTGTCAAATGACACTCTTTTGTGTTGGCTTGAAACCTTGCACACAAACACACACTAAACATAATATCTGGCCTAGATGCACATACGTAGAGTAGAGATCCAATCATGGAGCAATATACCTTTTCATCGACGTTTGGTCCATCTTCATTGAGATCCAAGTGGCCATTCGTTGCCATAGGAGTCTTTATAGGCTTCGCCTTGTCCATTCCAAACTTCTTGAGAATGTCTTGAGTGTACTTAGTTTGGCTTATGAACGTCCCTTTCTTTTGTTGCCTCACTTGGAATCCCAAGAAGTACTTTAGCTCTCCCATCATAGACATCTCAAACCTATCTGTCATAATCTTACTAAATTCCTAACAAAAAGATTTATTTGTTGAACCAAAGATTATATCATCAACATAAATTTGACAAATAAATAGATCATTGTCAAAGTTCTTTATAAACAATGTATAATCTACTTTACCGATGTTAAAACCATTTTCAATTAAGTAATCTCTAAGACACTCATACCAAGCTCTAGGAGCTTGTTTGAGGCCGTAGAGAGCCTTACGCAATTTAAAGACGTGGTCGGGGAACTCTTCATATTCAAACCCGGGAGGTTGCTCCACAGACACCTCCTCCTTGATTGGTTCGTTGAGGAAGGCGGTTTCACATACATTTGATAGAGCTTGAAATCATGATGAGTAGCATATGCAAGTAATATTCTAATAGACTCAAGTCTAGCTACTGGAGCAAAGGTTTCATCGAAATCCTAACCTTCAACTTGTGAATACCCTTTGGCCACAAGTCGTGCCTCATTCCTTGTCACCACCCCATGTTCGTCTTGTTTGTTGCGGAAGACCCATTTGGTGCCGACGACGTTGAACTTGGGTCTTTCGACTAGTTCCCACACCTTGTTCCGTTTGAAGTTGTTGAGTTCTTCTTGCATGGCCACTACCCAATATGGATCCTTCAATGCATCCTCAACCCTACGCGGTTCCAAAAAGTACACAAATGAATAATGCTCACAAAAATTAGCTATGCTAGATCTGGTAGTTACTCCCTTTCGGATGTCCCCGATGATGTTGTCAATTGGGTGATCCCTTTGGACGCATTGGTTTACTCTTGGGTGTGGCACTTGCTGTCTTGAATCTTCATGGTCATCTTCTTCTCCCCCTAGATGGTTGCCCTCATTGACTTGGTGATCATTTTCGTCTTCTTGAGGTTGATCTTGTATGGAAGCTCCCCCTTGATCATTGGCCTCCTCTTGTTGTTCATCTTCCTCATGCATATGTAGAGGTGGTTCTTGTGGTCAAAATTTACCCAATGCCATTATTCTCAGTGATTGGCATGGATCTTCTTCTCTATCTAGCACACAAGGATCAACTTGCTCCTTTTGGGAGCCGTTAGTCTCATCGAACACTATGTCACGTGCTACTTCAACAATTCCGGAGGTCTTGTTAAAGACACGATAGACGTAAGAGTTCGAATCATAACCAAGCAAGAAACCTTCATCGGACTTCAAAACGAACTTTGAATTTGTAGGCTTCTTGTTCAAAATATAGCATTTGGAACCGAAAACTCGAAAATATGAAATATTAGGCTTGTTACCGGTAAGTAGCTCATAGGATGTTTTCTTGAGTAGTCAATGAAGATAAAGTCGATTTATGGCATGGCAAGCGGTGTTAACCGCTTTCGCCCAAAATCGATCTGAGGTCTTGTACTCATCGAGCATTGTTCTCGCCATCTCTATGAGGGTTCAGTTCTTCCTTTCGGCAACTCCGTTTTATTGAGGGAAGTAAGGTGCTGAGAATTCATGCTTTATGCCTTCTTCATCTAGGTACTCCTCAACTTGATTGTTCTTGAACTCTGTTCCGTTATTGCTTCGAATGTTCTTGATGGTCAATGAAAACTCATTTTGAGCACGCTTGAAAAACTTCTTCAAGGTTCCTTGAGTTTCTACGTTGTCATGTAAAAAAAACCCAAGTGAAGCGAGAAAACTCATTAACAACTATTAAACCATATTTGTTACCGTTGATGCTTATGTAAGCAATTGGACCGAATAGGTCCATGTGGAGTAGCTCGAGCGGTCTTGTTGTAGTCATGACGTTCTTCACGGGATGAGGTGCTCCAACTTGCTTCCTGGCTTGGCACGCGCTACAAGGCTTGCCTTTCTCAAAAACAACATCCCTCAAACCTCGGATGTGATCGCCCTTGAGGAGTTTTTGAAGATTCCTCATACCAACATGCGCTAGCCGTCTATGGCACAACCAACCCATGTTGGTCTTTGCAATCAAGCATGTGTCATGTTCAGCTTTATCTTTGTTGAGGTTAACAAGGTAAAGCTTTCCCTTTAACATACCCTGGAATGCAATGGAACCATCACTCCTTCTAGAGACGTTCACACCCTCATTAGTGAACAAGCAATTATAACCTTTGTCACAAAATTGAGATATGGATAGCAAGTTATAATCTAAGGAATCAACATGTAACACGTGAGAAAGAGTATGTTGAGATGATATAGCAATTTTACAGGTACCGAGCACCTTTCCTTGACTATTGTCTCCAAAATAGATGCCCTCGCTTGGATCCTCATTTTCTTCATACTCAACGAACATCCTTCTTTCTCCGGTCATATGGTTGGTGCAACCACTATCTAGCACCCATTTAGATCCACCAGAGGAATAGGCCTACAACAATAAATCAAGCGTTTGTTTTAGGTACCCAATCTTGCTTGGGTCCTTTGAGGTTAGTCACAAGGGATTTGGGCACCCACACATGAGACTTGGTGTTTCCATGGCGTGGCCCAACATAACGAGCATAAATCTTACCAAAATTACTTCTCATTAGAACATAAGATGCATCAAAGGTTCTAAATAGCAACTGTTGTTGTTTATAAAATGAACTAGTCCCGGAGATTGGACTTGTCCGAAAGATTGGACTTGTCCGTGTCCCGACCGGACTAGTCCGGTGATCATATGTGTTGGATGTGTTAACTTTGGTCGTTCCAGTTCGAGAGGGTCTTCCTTTTACAAAGGCAATGCTTTCCTTGTTGTTCTTATGGCTTCTAGCATTTTGCTTTCCACCATAGGAATACCCATTGCCATATTTGACATTATGAGGTCTTGTGGCCAAGTATGCACTACGTGCATATTTGACCTTGTCCTTGTCAAATATGCCACTTTGGGTAGGATGCTCATCCTTGGTAGAGGTTGACTTGTCTTTCAAGCTGGTGTCAACTTTACCACATGAACAAGTAATGATAGCTTCAATTTTAAGTGGATGACAAGGTGAGCTTGAAGAGGATGAAGGGTCACTTTGCTTGAGTGACTCAACTTGTACCTCAAGGATGTTAACCTTGATTAGGTTAGAAAGTTCATCCTTGATTGTAGCATTTGAGTCGCTTAACTCCAAGCAAGCTTCCTTGCTTGAAGCTAACTCAAGCTCTAGTGACTTGCTTCGCTGCTTTTCAAGTTCTAGAAGCTTGTCAAGTTCAACATATTCCTCCTTTTGGGAGATAATCATGTCTTCTTGACGATTTATCAACTTCTCCTTCTCAACAAGTTGATCAAGTAGAAATTTCATTTTTGCAGTTGTTTTCTAATCTAAGCCAATGAGCATATCTTCATTATCACTAGCAATTTCACTATCACTAGAATAGGAGTGGAAAGAAGAGGGTTTGGTTATTACCTTTCGTTTACCTTCCTTTGCCATGAAGCAAGTGTCGTTCCCCTTCCATGCACCGAGAGTGGGGAAGAGAGTGGACTTTTTGGATGTCTTCTCGATGGCTATGCTATCCATCTCCTCTTCTTGTTCGGATGAGGACTCATCATTTGAGTCCCACTCCTTCCCTAGATGCGCTTGTTCAGCTTGCTTCTTCTTCTTGAAGAATTTCTTGGGTTTAGGCTTTGTTTCCTTTGTCTTCTTCTTGTTTTCTTCATATGGGCAATCAACTATAAAGTGGTCATATTCACCACAGTTATAGCATGCCCTCCTCAACTTTGGTCTTGATTTTTCTTTGTACTTCCCTTCACTTGATTTAGCCCCTTGTCTTTTCTTCATCACCCTTTTGAATTTCTTCATGAATAGTATCATGTCATCTTCATCCAAGTTGCTGCTCTCATTGTCGCTGTCCTCTTCTTGTTGAGCTTCTCTAGCTTCTTTAGACAAGGGATTGAGAGTGGACTTTAAGGTGACCCCTTTCTTCTTTGCCGACGTGAGGTCGGAAATCTCCTTGACATGCTTTGCTTGCTTTTCCATCATCTCAAAATTGATGATCTTCCCAAGCAACTCACCCGGGGTCATTTTCTTGTACCCGGGGCTTTCTATGATCATCGAGCACAAGGTGACATTGCGAGGCATGAAAGCTCTAAGAATGAGCTTCACCACCTTGTGGTCGTTCCACTTCTTGCTTCCGTATGATCGAACCTTGTTGATGAGTGTCTTAAGCCGGTTGTACATGTCTTGTGGTGACTCATCTTCTTGGATGGCGAATCTTCCCAGTTCGCCTTCGATTATTTCGATCTTCGCTTCTCGCACATGATGATCGCCTTCATGTGCGGTTTGCAATGTGTCCCATATCTCCTTAGCAATCTCGAGTCCATCCACCTTTGTGAACTCGTCCCGACTATGTGATGAGGTGATGACTGCAGTAGCTTGGGCATTTCGATGGATTGCTTGCTCTTGGCTAGGTGTGAGCACCTCATCATCGTCGGGGATATCTATTCTAGTAACCACAATGTGCCAGAAACTTGGATTGAGAGAAATCAAGTGCATTTTCATGTTCTGCCTCCACATTGACTAGTCATTGCCATCAAAGTGTGGGTCTTTTCCAAGTGGAATAGATAGATAATGATTGTTGTTAGAATTTAAGCGATCATAATTAAAATGATATCGGGAGTAGTCGGTATGACTACTCCCCTTCTTCTTCTTCTCGTCTTCGATCTTCACTTTTCCCTTGGAGGGGGTTTTCTTTCTTAGGAGCACCTTGAGTTCCAGCGTCTACTCATCATCATCCTTGAAGTCTTGAATAGCCTCGATGGGCCTCTTAAATTTTTGGTTCTTTTCTGCTTCAACCTTCTCTTGGTTGATGCTCTTGTGTACGTCCTTCATGTCTGATATTTTCTCTTTCAGCGATTAGTCTCCTTTTGAAAAGTCCTTCTTTGATACCAATTGAATGTGGCCTAGCGGGGGGGGGGGGTGAATAGGCTTTTTGATTTTTAGTCAGATCCTGCAACACTTAACAAATTGATCAAATACCGAGATATCGGACTAGTCCGATCGAGTACAGACTAGTCCGGTGTGTACCGACTAGATTGATCAAATTTGATCGATTATCTTGATCCTAGGATGTATGCAGCGGAAATATACTTGTAATTGAAGTGTCACACTACTATGAACTAGGATGTACCACAAGTTAGACTTATATTCAATGTTTCAACGTAAAGTGAACAAGATTGATTGAAACCCTAGATACATGTGAAGAGTAAGGACAATGGGTGTGAAATAAGAACACAATCACTTTATCCTGTGGTTCGGTTCCCATAGAGGCAACCTACGTCCACGTTGAGGAGTCCACAAAAGGACAGGGTCTTCTCCAACCCTACCCTCATCGGATCGCCACAGAGGCCAATCCTCTTCACTAATCACAAAGGGCTAATAACCAAATTCAAGGGGCCTTCTCACACGTTGAGGGCTTCCCAAGATTACAATATGAACACCACCAAGAACACACTCTTAAGATCACAATGAAAACCACAGGAGTGTGTTAGGGAATCAAACCAAGAGCTCAATGAGTGAAGAACCGTGTCTCTCCTTGGATCTAAAGTGTATCCTCAAAGGATTAAGCTTTCTTGCGTTGGAATGTGTGGAGAGATGAGTTTTCTAGGCTCTTGGAGGGTGTGACGGCATAGAGGGTCAAGAGATGTGAAAGATGGGCCGTGCACACCTATTTATATGGGGTTTCCAAAAGTTATCATTAGGGTTTAGAAAGATCGGACTAGTCTGGTGTGCTGCGTGTAGGAAACCCTAGGTGTCCCGAAATATCGGACTTGTCCGAAGTGAAGCCGGACTAGTCCGATTTTGGTTCTTGAAATCTTTGGACTAGTCCGATGAATATCGGACTTGTCCGGATAGGTGAAACCCTAAGTGAATTTGGGGGAACAAGTCCGCACTTGGAGGACTTGTCCGATTTAGGTCAGAGAAATTTTGGACTAGTCTGTGCTAATATCGGAATTGTCTGATTAACATCAGAATGATATCGGACTAGTCCGTTGTCTTATCGGAATTGTCCGATTTTGTGCAACTAGTGAAGTGTTTGGGGGACTAGTCCGCACTGGGTAGGACTAGTCCGATTCTAGTCAGAGAGATACGGACTAGTCCGTGGTGATATCGGACTAGTCCTGTCAGTGAAAAACTGGACAATGAGGACAAGTCCACATTGTGAGGAGTTGTCCGATCTTGTGCAGAAAGATATCGAACTAGTCCGGAGTCAGTCGGACTAGTCCGGTCCTTTATAAATTTGTGCAATGTGTGAGATTATTTGTGCTTGAGCTCTTGAGGTGTGTTTCCTTAACACACTCCCTACACAATGATCTACCACACTTGTTTCTTGAGCTCTTTTCCGCATTGTTCCTCATTCTCCTTTCTTTTTAGCACTTTGCTCATTCTCTCATTAGAACATGTGCTCATCTCAACAATGTGGTCAAGATCTCATTTGCTTGTCATTATCAACCAAAACCCACAAGGGATTCCTAGATGCACTTTCATCTGTGCAGAGGCAGGGGGTTGGAGCTGGAATACATCTCCTGGCTCTGACCGGGGAGAAGGTCAAATACATGGTTCAGCCTGACTTCAAGGCAATCAACAACATGGCGGAGTACGAAGCTCTCATCTTCGGGCTCAAGGTGGCACTATCCTATGGTGTCAAGCAACTGTTAGTGAAGGGTGATTCGCATCTCATCATAAAACAAGTCAAAGGTGAATGTTGCTGCAACAACCCCCAACTAGCCGCTTATCTCCTTGAAGTCCAAAGGCTCCAGAAAGACATCAAAGTCTTAGATCTCCACCATGTTCAGCGTCACCACAACGCTGAAGCTGACGAACTCTCTATGAAGGCCTCAACCGGAGCTCCGGCTTCTGATGGCATCTTCATTCGGAGGTTGTCAACACCAACAGCTCAGTCTGCCGAACTGAGTGAAGGGGGCGAGACCAGCACCTCAAAGCTGGCGGTCCTAGTGACCCTGTTACCATAGTGTCCATCAAGGGTCGTAGGTACTGCAGGAAGCTCTGAGCAACAAAGCACGTAAGACTCAGAAGCTCGAGTCAGCTCCGATGCATGGATCTTGGAGATCCGGAGCTACATGAAAAACAACCACCATCCTGAAGACGGTGTATCCGCTGACTGGATCGTCAGATTGGCTAAAAGATACACGCTGGTAGAAGGGGATCTCTACTGGCGCGGTACCAACAACATCCTAATACGGTGCATTGCAAGGGAAGAAGGTTGCGAGCTCCTCACGGAGATCCATGGAGGCGAGTGTGGGAACCACACGTCTTCCTGCACGCTGGTCAGCAAAGCTATTCGGCATGGCTTCTACTGGCCTACAACACTCCAGGATGCAGTAGAGTTGGTAAAAAAGTGTGAAGTGTGCAAATTCCACGCAAAACAAATTCACACACCGGCTCAATCACTGCAAATGATTTCTCCTACATGGCCATTCGTTGTGTGGGCCATGGAAATTTTGGGACCTTTCTCAAAAGCCGTCGGAGGTTACATGTTCCTGTATGTCGCCATCGACAAGTTCACCAGTGGCCGGATGCTACTCCAGTTGTGACTATCAATAAGCAATCACCAATCAAGTTCTTGAAGTCCATAGTTTGTAGATTTGGAGTTCCGAACAGAGTCATTACTAACAACGGAACCGAATTCACAATGGAAGCATTTGAAGAGTGTTGCGAAGACATCGGCATTCAAGTCAGCTACACATCAGTAGCTCACCCGGCAAGTAATGGCCAAGCCGAGATAGCAAACGCAGAAATATTGGAAGGACTCAAGATGCGCACTTATGAGCGCTTGAAGAAACAAGGAGCCAACTGGATCGAGGAGCTTCCATTCGCACTGTGGGCAAGTAGAACAACACTTAACCGGCCAACCGGAGAGACACCCTTCTTCCTGGTGTACAGAGCTGAAGCAATCCTTCCTCCGGAGATCACCTTGGGGTCACTCCGGGTCCGGACCAACGAAGCCACGCAGGACCAGCTCCGGCGTGAAGACCTTGACCTCGTCGACGAGGGAAGGTGCCAAGCAGCGGTTCAGAATGCACGTTATCGTTAAGCGCTCTCGCACTATCATCAGAGGCATGTGCGCAACCGACACCTCAAGGAAGGCGATCTGGTGCTGCAGAGAATACTAACTCATGAAGGGATGAACAAACTTTTCCACAGCTGGGAAGGTCCCTTCCGAGTGATCAAAGTATCCTGTCCCGGATGCGTTCGCTTCGCAACTGAGGATGAGACCCCGCTTCATAATCCTTGGAACATCGAGCACCTCCATAAGTTCTATAATTAGTGTCACGGAGGTGAGTCTGTAATTATATGCAATGTTAATTATAGAGTCTATAAACAGAGTCGGGTAGGACCTCCGGGAGAACATCCAGACCCCTTCGGGAGGGTCTGAGATATTCAAGCAACACTTGACACAGTCGCAGCACTAAAAGTGTAGCTACCTGCCCTGGGTTAGCACAAGATGTATAGCACGGTTAGCTTGGTTTTGTACCCTAAATGTGTCCTTGTATCTCCTATAACTCGGACCTATAATGAAAGGCATTGTTATATAAAAGCAGACTCCACGTGCATTAATTTTGTGCAGGCTTATTCTCTTTTATTTATCCTTCTCCTTCTTGTCTATAACAAGTTGTGCAATTCTTTTTGGATTTCAGTCCAAGTTATTCATATGTTGTACAAGTTATACTGGTGGTCTTTTCGGATCCTAGTATTGTTGCATGGTCTACTCGCCTGAACGCCAAACCGACATAGGTCCGGAGTGTGCTATCGACTTAGCCTGGTCCCACACCCTAAGTACGCCACTCTACCTACATTCTGGCATGCCTCAGTAGGGCGGGTCCTAAAAGCATTCGGATCTACAAAAGACAATATCAATTTGCTTGTCATCATATCAAATTTCTTCAGATCTAAAATTCAAACGAGGACAGTAAGTCGCAAAATAGTTATAGATGAGAGGATGAATTTTACGATTTTTCTTGTCCTTGATGCATAGGAAAATGAAAACTCATGATGATGGTGGACGATGTCAGAGCTATTATGCGTTGACAACCTCCAAGGGGGCCTGCCGTCAACGTTTCAGACATTGAAAGTGGGCGCCGCTAGAGCTAACAAGCTCTGGCAACTCTCATGGGGGTTTGCCGTTGACGTGAAGTATAATTCAAGTGAAGATGGCTTAACCACCGAGGGGATCACCATCAACATATTCTATGATTGATGGTGGGTGTTGTCGGACACAACAAGCTCCGACAACTGTAAGGGGCCCGTCCTCGACGTTCTACGCATTGACAGTGGGTGTTGCCGGACCTAACAAGCTTTAACAACCCCAGGGGGCCCACCATCAACGTTCTACGCATTGACAAGGAGTGCTGTTGGACCTAACAAGCTCTAACATCCCCAGGGGGCCCGCTATCAACATTTCGTGCGTCAACAGTTGGCACCACCAGATCTATCAAGCTTTGATAGCTCCCGGGGGACCCGCCGTCGACGCAACAAAAGCTCCCTGGAGAAGTCAGAAATAAACTTTGGACCTAAAAGCTACAAGTTTGAAACGTCCTAGTCATCAACACATCATCAAATCCTTTTGGTACATGTTCGCGATCAAATTGTATACATCTACAAGGGGCAAACAAGATAATGGACAGTGTATTGAAGACAAGGACAACAAAATGGAATTCATTGCAAAAACAGTGGATTTCATTCATTCGAAGCATTGGATTACAAAATCGGAATTACAGCAAAAGGCAAAAGGAAAAGATCCTAACTACTGGAGGATCTAAGTCATGCGGAAAAATGATGCAACCTTCTCAGCAGCTTCTTGGACGCTAGCCCTGGCAGCATCCTCCTCTTCGGCAATGAGTCCTTCAATGACCGGATCTAGAGAAAGTTGGGGGTCTCGACTCTTGTAACACACAAAGACATACTCGATGACATTCTTGGCCAGGGATTTACCCTCCGTCTCCAACTGGTCGGCAATGACATCACCCATTGCATCGAGTTTGCTGCCAGCAGAGCCAAGTGCCACTAACGTCTAGTCCAGCTCTGGTGTTGGGTTCTCCGGACGTACTGGACTGAAGCTAAGAGGTACCAAAGCTCTGTCCACATGCCCCAGAAAATCCCATACCTGCAGGGATTCAATTTCAATCGAGCTCCGCAGCTCCTCTAGTGACCTCCTGGCGCCCGCTAGCTCCGAAACTTCCCAAGCGAGGCGCTCGACCACTTTGGAATGTTGCTGCATACTCTCAGCAACTTGCTTTTCACGGTCAACTAACTCCGTCTCCCGAAGGTGGATGCGGTTCCGTCGTTCGGCCAGGTCCTTCTTCCTGCCTCTTACTTTCCCTTCTCTGGCAGCAACATCATCATATCTTTTTGAGAGCTCCTACCGTAGTTTCCAGTACTTCTCCTCATCTTCCTTGCTCCTCAGATAAAGCTTCTTAGTGTGATCTGCCAAATTTTGCTCTGCTAGAGTTAGCTTCTGGGCGAGCTCTTCCTCCCTTTTCAAAATATCCTCCTGTTGTTCCAGGAATTTCTCTTCCCTTGCATCGCGGTCCGCTCGATGCTTCAGGAGAATCTCGTTTAATGCATTGAGGCTGTCATGACGTTCGTCGGCAGCATTATTCCTTTTCTTGGCTTGCTCAAGAATCTCTCGAGAAATAGCGTTGAGGGCCCTGATGGCAGCATCCTTCTCCCCCAGCAACTTGCCCCAATATTCCAACCAGACCTTTTCCTTCTCGACCCACTCCTTTTTGTCTGCAAGCCTCGTCTGCGCCAGCTTGGTCTCGAAGTGAAGCCTATTGCGCCCACGTCTCAAGGTGTGGCGCTCTTCTTCGAGGACCTTACTATTGTGGTCGAAGACGAGCTGGACCTATCGGAGGCTCGAACAGGCATTGTCAATCGACAACGCAAAGGAATAGGTTCCAGACCTGATGGGGTCATTTCTGCCGGTTCCATAGGGTCTTGAAGAACAAAAATATGGTCCCACACCACAAGCGTGGTTCTCTGAGCTTGTACAGCACTAGGGCCGCCCTCAAGGAGCTCCTCAGTCGTTGCTGAGGATGATCCCACTGAGGGAACTTCTACCTCCGTGGCTGACACCGAAGGACCAGCCACAAGGTTTTCAGCTGCTGGCTCCACGGGTGGAGAGCTTGCTGCCGCTTCTTCAAGATGTTCCGGCTCGGGTATGGACACCTCCGGAATAATTACCTTCAGAGCAGTCGTTGGACCTTCATATGAAACCACTTCCTCAACCTGCTCTGGCACCGGTACTTCAACTATATCCGGCACAAAGGCCGAAGCTTCAGGCATTTCCAGCTCAGCAGCCGGAGCTTCAACTATCTCCGTCACAAGGAGTGGAGCTTCAGGCACCTCTGGCTCAATGTTCGTATCTTCAACCACTTCTAGCAAGGGCGCCAGAGCTTTGGGTACCTCCGGCTCATGTGCCAGAGCCTCCGACATCTCCGATTCCTACACCGGAGCTTCAGCCTCTTGTGCTACTGCTGGTGACGCTGATGGTGCATCTTCTACAACTTCTCCCCAATGGTCTGGCGCTACCACGGGAGCTTCAGGCGTCTCTTCTGGATCCAAGTCCACGACAGCTGGCGCCGGAGCTGTCGTGTCATCTGCCACCACCTGTGGAGGCTTGATGGTTGAAACCGGAGCTTCGGCATGCACAGCTCTTGTAGCTGCAGCCGATGCTGAAGCCTCAGACCTTTTTCTCGACACCCTGAAAACAAAAGGTCGAGAAGATTAAAAACATAACAAAAACAAGATTAGTATTTCAAGGTAAGTTGACAATGCTTACCTAGGGATGCTACAGCCCCAGTCGCCGCGGAATCTCTTCTTCTGAGGCCCTAACTCAGATCCCACCAAATATAGTGACATGGTAACTTTGGATGTCGGTTGGGGGACGTCTGCACCAGTTGGAGTCTTTTCAGTCACAACCTCCCTCGGCTGGGAAGGACCTCCAGGCCTGGAGCTCACAGGTGGCATCGGAGCCGGATTGACTTGCTGGAGCTTGAGTCCCTCAAGGGCACAGGAACTATAGCAGGAGTGGTCACCGAAGGTCTCCTTCACCGGGGAGAAGGGGCTGTTGGAGTTGGAGTAGACCCGATGGGGCTCCTGTCAACATGCCTCAACTTCCTCTTTCGCTTAGAAGATTCAGTCGGTACCTTGACTTTACCCTTGCCCTTGCTGATGTCATCGACTCTCTGGCTCGCGGCAGGGGTCCTATTACAAGCTCTGGAGATTGTAACCCTAGAGACAGGGCACTTCTCCACTTCACCAAGGTCATCTAGCACCGACATTTTCCTCCGAAGATCCTCGCTGAACTTTGGAATCATGTTCAGAGGCAGGAAAGCAGCCGGCGGAGTCAAGGCATCATTGGCGATGGACCCGTGCTGAAGTTTCTTGAGATGGAGCCTCAAAGCTTCGTCATCCAAGTTGGATTTCAAACCGGTTCCAATCCGGTCATCGTCCATCACACTATTAAAGGCCTAGGCGATCTTCTCCCTTCTCTTCAGTGGAGCCCACCTGTTCACCAAGAAATTTCCAAAGACTATCTGCGGGTTCACTCCACCCTCCACACATTCTTAGATTCTAGCCAGGACTGGCTTGAACACATCCGATAGCTTCAGAACTACGTTCCAGGCATCGGTGTCGATGTTGGGGAGTCCCTGGGTAGCTCCAGTCTATCGTGCTCCTCCACTGCAGTGATGACCCAATCCTTCTTCCAGTCATCCCATTTGTCGGAGGGGAACGACTTCAAGTACTTGAAGGGGCAGTTCTTGCGCTTCACGAAGTTGTAGAAGCCAAGTAGCTCAGTTCCCTTGTCGGTGGTATGGACAGTGAAAAAGGTCTGGAACAGCTCGATGCAGGGAGGCACGCGCACCCACATCTCGCAGAAGTGGACGAAAGTCGCCACCAGCCGGAGGGAGTGGGGACCGAGGTGATGCAGTTGGACGCCGAAGAAGTCCAGCAGCATCAAGATGAAACTTGAAAAAGGAGGGATCAGTCCCACCATGGCATACACTGAGAAGTACACCATCTCGCCACAACGCTCCTTCTTGAAGGGGAGCTTGCCGACCCGAATCATGTAGTTGAAGGAGTCGCTAGACCACCCCATGAAGGTTCAGACCTTCATTAGATCATTCTTGCTCTTGATACGGCTCTTGGAAGACCTAACTCCATCGCGGCAAAGTGGAGCGAAAGAAGAGAAAGCTAGGCAAAGGTTGGGAGGCTCTGAGTGTGAGTTAAATAAAAGCGCAAAGAGTCCTCAAACCGTACAGGCCTTCCTTCTTAAGTAAGACCCCGTAACGCTTGGACAAAAACCACAATAAGAGCAAGGCCACATTTCACAAATCTACCCCGTCAATGACAATGGAGCCCGGGGCTACCTGGACGAGAAAGTCGAGGTTATTACCCTAGGCGAATCATTGTCATGATGAGCAGCAGGAAGCCTGAGGGTGGCGGCGTGACAAAGCGCGTGGAACCGATATAGTTTTAGCACCGGGAACTGGCGACCTTCAATTGTGTGAGATCCGCACGCAAAGATCTCACCTACCATATTCAAAAGAAGCCAAGTGGCGATGGTTCAACTGTGAACCATCACCCCAACTGCACCTTTGAAGCCACGGCGAGGGAATCAAAGAGGGCCCCACCTCCGGTAGAATAACTTAACACAAAGGGTTTCTCCTGAAGGTGGGCCTGGGGGCCACTGTCGATACCCTGCATATCGGGTACCCCATGATACCGTAAGAAGTGCAAGGGAGTTCCACCTGTCAGAGTTGAAGACTTCCGTAGGCCCCACGTATTACACAGCACTGGACCCACCTCCTTCATATGGGTAGCTCTGGCACTGCCACGTGTAATAGAAGACCGGAGCTAAACTCCCTACTTAGGGAAGCTCCGTGCATGAACCATGGCCAGTGACCCCGTACCTAACCCCCAGTAGAGGGAAGCTTTGGTGGCGCCACGTGTTTAGTGGCTCCGGATCTACCTCCCCGCGAGGGGAAGCTCCGGAGCTGCCACGTGGAAAGCCTCCGGACCTACAACACCAACGGGAATACTAACGGATCTCCAACGGCATGAACATTCAAGGGACTATTATTGCTATAGTTATAAGGCCTAATTACGCGCCATTAATGCAATATAAATGATGCACGATCAGCAGACCCTTAATACTGGTAACGCCACCATTAAGGCGCATTATCACACTATTAGGGTGCTAAAACACACGCAGATCATGTATTAGGGAATAATAACCACCGGGGCCACGTGTCGGGCCAGGCAATTGATGTAACAGCCATCCCTTGGTCTATAAAAGGTACTTTGCTGCACGATATAGAAGGACCAGACGGATACGCATGCAAGCACCAGTTAATCCTCAATACAATAACGCACACCCCGTGGAGTAGGGTATTACGCTCAGGCGGCCCGAACCACGTAAATCCAATGTGTCACCATCTTGTCTTGAATCTCCACACGCCCAAACCAATACAAGAACCTCCGCGGGCTACAATTTAGTAGTATCGGGGGAAGTATCGTTCGTACGCTTCGACAACTGTGTTGCTGCAGTTCAAGAGATTTTATGTGTGTGCTTTATTTTGATCGGAATACCACCCCCATTGCTACATTAAATTATTTAGATAACAAATTGCTAGAGCTAGACGCGCGCCCATAGATGGGCTCACGCGTCATAGGGACGAACAGCAAGCATCCCAGCGCAGATTCGGCCCACGAATACAAAGTGACTCAGTGCAGTTTCAGCCTACCAATAACAAGCAGCCCAGTGCAGTGTTGGGCCTACTCTGATAGCTTCACATACGCTCTCTCTTGGCTGCCTGCCCAAGGCAGTCAATTTTTTTCTTGCCGAATAAAGAAGGAAAATAAAAAATGAAACGAAATTTTTATTACGGGACCCTTCGATCCACAATGGCCCCTCTCTCGACTGTACGAAATGCTCTTGGAGGAGCATCCGCTGGCCGCCACGCACTTGGAGGAGCATCCGTCGGCCGCCTCACTATTAGAAGAGCATCTGCTAGCCACCGCGCGTGGAGGAGCATCCGCCAGCCGCCGCACATGGAGGAGGAACAGTGCTAGGTACAATTGCTCAGATAATGTTATTGTAGTTCTAAACTCTTACGGATAGGCCAATTGAATTGTAGGAAGCGATGTCAGAAGATAAGACATGGATGGGAAAAGACAGGTGTACGAAGGAGTGGCAGAATGAAATGAAGTCATTTTTAAATTTTGCATTCCAGGGCACTCGTGAAGAAGAAACTATGCCTTGTCCTTGCACAAAATGTCGTAATATTTGCCACGGGACACGCAAGGAAGTTCATCTTCACTTGATTCGTAATGGAAGGTCATTGGTTTATACTTGTTGGGTACACCATGGAAAAAATGAGTTGAGAAAAATTTTGGTAAGAATCAGCAAATAATGAGGAGATAATTTCTGATGATGCTGTTATGGAAAATATGTTGTCCAGTACTTAGAGACACTAATCCTGATGGTACTTTAGCAGATGTTGATGATCCAAAAAATACTATAAACTAGCAGTAGCCAACTGGGTGTATAAAGGCATTCTATGACTTATTAAATGATGCCAAAAAGGAGTTGTATCAAGGTTTTGAGAAGGTGAGCCAATTATCCTTCATTGTCAGATTGTACCAGATAAAGTGTTTAATTGGTTTGAGCAAAAAAGCATGCGAGTTGATCCTTGAACTATTCTCATATGTGCTTCCAAAGGGCCACTGCATTCCTAATACACTTGATAAAGTTCAGAAGGTTGTTCGTGACCTCAGGTCGGGCTACCAAAAGATCGATGCATGTGTCAATGACTGTGTGTTATTCCGGAAGGACTATTCTCTTCTGGATCGATGCCCAAAATGTGGTGAATTAAGATGGAAAAATAGTACTAGGGGGGATGCAAGAGAGGCTTTACCTTGTTGAAAAGCCAAGAAGCTTGTAGCACGCAAGATTCTATGATATTTCCCTCTTATTCTTCGTCTTCAAAGGTTTTATATGGCAGAATCAACGGCATCAAACATGTGCTGGCACAAAGAAGAACGTATTGATGATGGAATATGTAAGTGCATCTAGGATATCCCATGTGGGTTTTGACTAATTGATGACGAACATATGAGATCCTAATGAAACTATTGAGATGATTGCAGGACAAACAAAGTGAAACAGCTCGGTGCACACAAAAAGGTGAAAAATGGAGTGGTGTCCAAAGAGGAATACTTCGATGGAACTTGGAAGAACAAATTAGATTTTAAATGTATAGGGAGTGTATGAAAGACACACATCCCAAGAGCTCACGACCTTGCGCAGAGGTAAGGGTTTTAAAATTAACCTAACATCTCACAGTGCACCGGACTAGTCCGTTTTCCAACCAGACTAGTCTGCCAGACTTTCTGGAGTCTGTTTTCACATAGGGCCGGACTAGTCCGTTTTCCAACCGGAGTAGTCCGCTAGACTTTCTGAAGTCTGCTTTCACATAGGGCCAACCGGACTAGTCCGCCAGACCTTCTGGAGTCCATCTTCACATAGGGCCGGACAAGTCCGTTTTCAACCCAGACTAGTCCGTCAAACTTTCTGGACATTAAGTTGCACTGTGACCGGACAAGCCCGGACTTGCACCGGACTAGTCCGGTATTAGGGTTTTTCAACGGTAACTTTTTGGAAACCCTATAAAAAGAGGATCCATGGCTTTCCTATGAATATACACGTCAAATACTGCTGAAAATACAAACCCTAGCGGCGCCACCTTGTCCCAAGAGCCCAAAACACATCTCCCCACACATCTAAAGTGCAAGAAGAGTAAAATCAATTGAACATTTGGATTCGGGATTGGGAGATCGTCGTTCCTTCGTTGCGATCTCTTGGGATTTGATCCTTCTACACGCATACTCTGCATTGTAATACTTTCAAGTGTATTTGATCGCTTCTTTCGCTGTAATTCTCGTGGGAGCCCTCAACGTGTGAGGTTGCCCCACAAACTCGGTGATTACCCGTGCTAGTGGAATCAAGTCGGCCTATGTGGTGACTTGAAGAGGGAAAGGGTTGAAGACCCGGCTCTGTGTGAGCTTCCTCAATGCGGACGTAGATCTCGTGGTAAGATCGAACCTCGGTAAAAATTTGTGTCTCTTGTGCCTTATTTCTTTTACATTTTGTTCACTATATCACTTGATTACTTAACATCAATTTAAGTTGCTTATAAGTTTCCAAGTGCATTCCTACAATAATCATCAACCAAAGTATCTGTTGTTCTCATTTCCGCTGCTAAAAGAATCTAGTTTCCCAAACAACACTTAATCAATTCACTTATTTTAGCACACCGGGCAAGTCCGCCCACACAACCGAAGTAGTCTGGTCAAACAAGTTTTTGACAACTCTATTAAGTGTGCAGGAAATTTTAAAGGCCTATTATCCCCCCCTCTAGGCCACATTCAATTGGTATCAGAGCAAGGTTCTCCGTCAACCAGACTCACATCTCGGAGAGATCAATGGCCTCTAAGAAGAACAACGATATCTCGAAGAAGAACATCGATGAGGAGGAACAAGAAGCTAAAGCCTTCGATGTGCTGAAAGAAAGCCCACATAATGATGAAGAAGTGCGACAACAAAGGCACTCCTGAGAAAGAAACTGCTGGCACAAAAAGGAAAAGAAGAAGAGAAGACGACTGGGAGTAGTCATCATGACTACTCCCGATATCCTTACAACTACATTCATCTCAATTCAAACAATCACTATCTCTCTATTCCTATGGGAAAGCCTCCACAGTATGACGGAAGTGACATCACCATGTGGAAGTACAATATGAAAATGCATCTAATATCTCTGAATCCTTGTCTGTGGTACATTGTCTACACAGGCATAGATATCCTGGACACGGATGAGGAACTCACTCCAGAACAAGAACAAGAGATTCACAGTAACGCACAAGTCATCGCGGTGATCACATCATCACTGAGAAGAGAGGAATTCACTAAGATCGATGGTTTAGAAAGTGCAAAAGGAATTTGGGATACACTTAAGACAGCTCACGAAGGAAATAGGTCGGTTCGTGAAGCTAAAATTGAGATGCTTGAAGGAGAGTTGGGGAGATTTGCTATTGAAGAAGGCGAATCACCTTAAGACATGTACAACCGGATGAAGGCACTCATCAACAAAATTCGTGCCAATGGAAGTAAGAAATGGACGGATCACGAGGTGGTCAAAAGAATGATTAGAGCTTTCATGCCAAGAAATGTCACACTTTGCTCAATGATTAGAGAAAGCCCCTGTTTTCACAAAATGACTCCCGATGAGTTATTGGGGAAGATCATAAATAATGAAATGATGGAGAAAGAGGCTCAATACGTCAAAGACTTAGCCGAACTCACCTCTTCCAAAAGGAAAGAAGTCGCTCTCAAAGGAACGTGCAGACCCAAACTCAAAGAAAATCGTTAAGACCAAGACGACGGAAATACAAGCGACGAGAGTACCGATCTTGATGATGAAGAAATGGTACTCTTTATCAAGAAGTTCAAGCGCATGATGAAAAGAAGACACGACAACAATTCAAATGAAGGCAAAAGCAAGGATAAAGGGAAATCCAAGGCTCGACGCACTTGCTACAACTGTGGAGAGTATGGTCACTTCATGGTGGACTGCACTTATGAAGAAAACAAAAAAAAAGAAGAAAACAAGACCTCAATATAAGAAAAATTTTAGAAAAAGAAGACAAGCCCATCAAGCTCACACTGGCAAGGAGTGGGACTCAAACTATGAGTCCTCCTCCGATGAAGAAGAAGAGATGGCCACTATCGCAGTCAAGAAACCTACTATGAGAGCCACACTCTTCCCAAACATGGGAGGACGGGATATGAACAACCACACTTGCCTTATGGCTAAGGAAGGCAAGAAAATGGTTCGACTTACTCCTCCTACGCTAAATTCCTCTATTGATGACTTTGATAGCTCTAATGATAATGAAGAAGTGTTTAGAGGATTAAGTAAAATTGCTTTAAAGAAAATGGAAATGTTGTCAAACAAAATCTTTGAAAAGGAGGAACTTCTTAACCGACAAGAAGATATGCTCATCTGTGAAAGGAAGAGATATCAAGAAGTTGAAAAGCTTCTTGAGCTTGAAAGAGAGAAGAACGAGTCACCTGAGTTTGAGCTAGCCTTGAGTAAGGAAACTCACTCAAAGCTAGAGGACTCGCATATTGCAATCAAGGAAGAACTTGCTAACTTGTCAAAAGTTAACAAGATCCTTGATGTGCAAGTTGAGTCGCTCAAGCATAGTGACTCCTCTTCCTCCAAAGATATGAGTTCGACAACAATCGGAACATGCACTTGCTCTAGTAAGAAGAATGTTATTTCGAATACTTCAACTTCTCATAATATGCATCCTTCCACAAGCGGCATCTTTGATAAGGAGAAGATCAAATATGCACGCAGTGCATATATGGTCACTAGACCTCCTAATGTCAAAGATGGTCTTGGTTTTGACAGGAACAAACACATGTCTACTCCTAATCATGCTAAGAATAGAATCACTTTTGTTAAGGAGAAATCCCATGAATCTGATTTACAAATATTGTTTCGCACATTTGATGCTTCCTATGTTCTTACGAAAAACAAATATGGAAAAGTCATTGCTAAATATACAGGGCCACGCCACAAGAACTTGAAAACTTGTGTGTGGGTGCCAAAGACTCTTGTGACTAACTTGAGAGGACCCAAGCAAGCTTGGGTACCTAAAACCAAGGAATAATTTTGTTTTGCAGGCTTACTCCTCCGGTGGATCTAAATGGGTGCTAGATAGCGGATGCACAAACCACATGACCAGAGAGAGAGGTATGTTTGTGGAGTACGAGTACAACAAGGATCCAAGTGAAGGCATATACTTTGGAGATAACAGCCAAGGAAAGGTCCTTGGTAGTGGTAACATTGAAATATCCTCTCAACACACCTTATCTAATGTTTTACATGTAGACTCTCTAGATTATAATATTTTGTCAATATCTCAACTATGCGACAAAGGTTACAACTGTTTATTCACTAATGAGGGTTTGACCGTTTTTAGAAGAAGCAATGGCTCGATTGCATTCGAGGGAATGTTGAAGGGAAAGCTTTATCTTGTTGACATCAACAAAGATAAAGCCGAACTCGACACTTGCTTGGTTTCTAAGACCAACATGGGATGCTTGTGGCATAGACGGCTAGCCCATGTCGGGATGAGAAATCTGCAGAAACTTCTAAAAGGTGGTCACATCTGTGGTCTTAAGGATGTGGTTTTTGAAAAAGACAGGTCGTGCAGCGCTTGTCAAGCAGGAAAACAAGTCGGAACACCACACCCCGCAAAGAATGTGATGACTACTGCAAGACTGCTCGAAGTTCTCCACATGGATCTCTTTGGTCCAATTGCGTACATCAGCATCGGCGGTAACAAATACGGTTTAGTAATTGTTGATGATTTTTCAAGATTTACCAGGGTATTTTTCTTGTATGATAAATCAAAAACTCAGGGAATCCTCAAGAAGTTCCTGAAAAGAGCTCGGAATGAATTCTCATCAACCATAAAGAATATCAGAAGTGACAACAGGACAAAATTCAAGAACACCCAAGTTGGAGAGTATCTCGATGAAGAAGGGATAAAGCATGAGTTCTCGGCACCTTACTCCCCTCAACAAAACGGAGTGGCCGAAAGGAAGAACAAAACATTGATCGAAATGGACAGAACTATGTTGGATGAATACAAGATGTTAGATCGATTTTGGGCAGAAGCGGTGAACACCGCTTGTCATGCAACAAATCGGTTGTACCTTCACCGACTACTGAAGAAAACTCCATATGAGCTCCTTACCGGTAAAAATCCTAATGTTTCTTATTTCAAAGTATTTAGTTGTAAATGTTTTATTCTGAAAAAGAAACTGAGGGCCTCGAAGTTCGCTTCAAAGTCCGATGAAGGGTTCTTGCTCGGATATGAGTCGAATGCCTACGCCTATCGTGTCTTCAACAAGGTGTGCGGCCTTGTTGAAGTAGCACGTGACGTAGTGTTCGATGAATCTAATGGCTCACAAGTGGAGCATGTTGATAGGTGTATGCTATATAAAGAGGAAACTCCATATGAAGCGCTGAAGAAAATGGCACTTGATGATATCTTACCACAAGAGCGAACGTTAGACTCAAGTGGACAAGATGAACTTCAACATGGAGGCAATGATCAAGGGGGAGCTCTTGCACAAGATCAAGATGAGGAAGATCAAGAATATCAAGACAATCATGGAAGCAATGATCTAGGGGGAGACAATTAACATGAAGATTATGAAGAACAAGCAACTACACAAGTTCCACACCCAAGAGTACATCAGAGCGTGCAAAGAGACCATACTATCAATAATATCATTGGAGATACTGCTAAGGGAGTAACTACTAGATCTCGAGTTGCAAATTTCTGTGTATACTATTCTTTTGTGTCTTTTCTGGAACCATACAGGGTAGAAGAAGCCTTAAGGGATCCAGACTGGGTGATGGCAATGCAAGAGGAGTTGAACAACTTCGAAAGAAATGAAGTGTGGGAGCTGGTGGAGAGACCAAGGGCCAACATCATTGGAACCAAATGGGTCTTTCAGAACAAACAAGATGAGCATGGAGTAGTAACAAGAAATAAAGCGAGATTGGTGGCCAAAGGCTATTCTCAGGTCGAAGGTTTGGACTTCGATGAAACTTTTGCTCCTGTAGCTAGACTTGAGTCCATTCGTATTTTATTGGCATATGCTACTCACCATAATTTTAAGTTGTATCAAATGGACGTCAAAAGCACCTTCCTAAATGGTCCAATAAAGGAGGAAGTTTATGTGGAGCAGCCACCAGGATTCGAAGACCAAAAGTATCCCAATCATGTCTACAAACTGCATAAGGCTCTCTATGGCCTCAAACAAGCTCCTCGAGCTTGGTATGAGTGCCTTAGAGATTTTATGACTCAAAATGGATTCAAAATTGGTAAAGATGACTATACACTCTTTACTAAACATCTTGATGATCATCTATTCGTATGTCAAATTTATGTTGATGACATTATCTTTGGATCCACTAACAAGTCCTTCTGTGAAGAGTTTAGCAAAATTATGATAGATAGGTTCAAGATGTCAATGACAGGCGAATTGAAGTTCTTCTTGGGATTCCAAGTGAACCAACTGAGACAAGGTACATTTATAAGCCAAACCAAATATACACAGGACATTCTCAAGAAATTCAATATGGACAAAGCCAAGCCCATCAAGACACCCATGGCCATCAATGGACATCTCGACCTCAATTAAGACGGTCCAAATGTGGACCAAAAGGTATATCGGTCCATGATCGACTCCTTACTTTATTTATGTGCATCTAGGCCAGATATTACGCTTAGTGTTTGCTTGTGTGCAAGGTTTAAAGCCGCACCTAAAGAGTGTCACTTAATTGTTGTAAAAATAATCCTAAGGTATCTTGTGCACACACCCAACTTGGGGCTTTGGTATCCCAAAAGATCCAAGTTTAACTTGATAGGCTATTCCGACGCCGACTATGCAGGATGCAAAGTCGATAGAAAGAGCACGTCAGGGACTTGTCAATTTCTTGGTAGGTCCCTAGTTTCTTGGTCATATAAAAAGCAAAACTCAATTGCTCTTTCCACAGCGGAAGCAGAGTATGTTGCAGCCGGTAGTTGTTGCGCACAACTACTTTGGATGAGACAGACTCTTAGGGACTACGGCTACAATCTTAGCCATATCCCGCTTCTATGTGATAATGGAAGTGCTATAAAAATTGCACACAACCCTGTAGAGCACTCAAGAACTAAGAACATAGATATCCGTCATCACTTTCTTAGAGATCATTCGTTAAAAGGTGACATTGCTATTTCACATGTTAGGACTAAAAAACAACTTGCGGATATTTTTACCAAACCATTAGATGAGAAAAGGTTTTGTGAACTTAGGAATGAGCTTAACATTCTTGACTCTCAAAATGTGGCTTGAAACACTGCATATCTGGTTGAAACTTCACCACTTTTCATTGTTACTTACCTACTGGTCGTAATTACCAAAATTATTTGCAAAACTATTGTCCTTGGATCACTATTAGTCATCTCTATATGTATCAAGTCTGTTGAAACCGGACTTGTCAGGTTTACCACCGGACTAGTCCGGACAGATGAAATTCCTAGGTTTTCCAGAGGCACCGGACTAGTCTGCCCCCGTGACCGGACTAGTCCGGTCCGCCGCGTATATAAACGGTTGGCCGGCCCAATTTGAATCCCAAACCTCTCCTTCCACTTGGTCTCCCTCTCCTCTCCTAAACCCTAGCCCCCAAAGAGATTTTCGGGTTAAGCCCTCAAAATCGAAGCCTTCTCCGTGGGAAATCCTCTCCTCAACGAGTGGACTCTCCTCTCCGGACTCATTCGGACAGATTCTTGCTCCTTCAACGCGGATCTTCAAATCTCGATAAAATTCAACCCAAAACCAAATTCTCAACTTTTCTCGTTCTAGCTCGTTTCCTTTGATTCCAAGGTTGTACATTGGCTTCATAGATGTATTCCTACCACTGTCCTGGTCTTTTGTATCTTTAGATAGAAGTTTTGAATTCAAAGGAAATCGTTAGGGTTCTTATGCCATGCCGGACTAGTCCGGCGCTTAGATACGGACATGTCTGGTAAACCGGACAAGTCCTCACTCTGAAACCGGACAGTCCGGTCTCTAACATCTGAATCCCTACATTGCCTTCAATCCTTGGTTCATTCTTATCTAATCCGTGAACTCCCTATCAGGCACGATGTCTTCAGGCTCAGATGACAGCTCTTTCCACATTGATGAAGAATCTCAACACGAAAGAGTGAGGAGAGCCAAGGAGAGAGTTATGAAGAAAAGACATGATGTCAATGTCCACTCTCCACCCTCTGATGACAATCTGCCTAAGAAGAGGATGGTCATTGTCAAAAAGGCTCAAAGAAAAGCTGCCGTTGAGAGCTCATCAGGGCCAAAGAGGGTTCTCAATAAAGGGAAGGGACTTGCTAGTGGTCCCATTGGGCCCTTGAAGATGAAAAACCCCAGTCATCGCAACAGGAAGCCTTCTAGTGAGGATTTCACTAGAAAAGGGGGTGAGCTAGCCAATAACTTCAGGAAGATTTATGTGTATAATCAACCTAGGCAATGCTCTAACCCAAGATTTTGGAGCAACTTCCATGCCGACTACCACGAGCACGTGTACATGAAGATGAAGAATCCTGTCGTGAAGAGTCAATGGGTGAATGTTGGATACCTGCAGTCGAAGAGATTTCCTACTTTTCGTGAGGTGGTTGAGGCTTTGGAGAGGCATAGTATGAAGGAATTGTTTTCCTTTGAGAATGACTGGAACAATGAGATCATCACCCAATTTTACTCTACCCTCTACTTTGCTCGTGGTGACGGTGACAGTCTTACTTGGATGACTCATGATTCCAGGTATAGTGTCACTTATGAAGAATTTGCAAGTATTCTTCACCTTGAACACACTCTGGATCATGATCTTGTCATCCACAATCTGAAACCCTTAGAGAAGGATGAGCTTAAGTTCCTCTATGACACAAGGATGCCCTATGTTCCTCCCAATAGCAAATATCTGAAGCCCTTCTTTGTGGTCCTCAACAGAATCTTGAGGAAGACAATAGCCCCGAAAGATGGAGATGCGGGGACTATCCAAGGAACCTTGAGGACCCTAATGAAGGTCATTAGTAGAAGGAGACCGTTCAATGTTTTTGAGTACATCTACAACACATTGTGAACATCTCAATCACTCCAAATAGGTCTTGCGGGTATGCCCCGTACATCATGTACATGATTGAGAAAGTGGCCGGACTTGAGTTTGTTAAGGATATTTCTCATATAGGGTTGAAGCCACAAAAGCCCACCGAGTACTCCCTTCCCTCAGCACCAACTACTCCTTCCTCCCCCGGAGCTGAGAGGAGGTCTAAACAATCTCAGGATGTGAATGCCACAAGGTCTGCAGCTGCTCCTCCTAGTTCTTCTCCTGTCCATGAACCCTTCGGTGGCGTCCTCAAAATGGTCTCCTCCATCTTTGCCTGTTGCCGCAAGATCGAAGTCAGGCAGCGGAAACATCAATAGTATGTGAATGCCAATATCAAGTCTATTTGTGGGAAGCTGGAGATTGAGCCGGTTGGATCACTGCCCGCCTTCGAGGACTCAGAGAAAGATCCTGCTCCTGTGAATGACGATGATGGTGAAGATGAAGATCGGACTGAAACTGAAGAAGGGAGCAGCGATGAGTGATTCCCCTCAATTTTTCCCTTTTTCGTGCCTTGATGCCAAAGGGGGAGAGATTGAGACTAGATTGAGACTCAAAATATCTCTAGTATTAGTTATTAAGCTTTTGTGATCGGTGACATGTACCTATTTTTAAAAATTTGTAATGCAACATTTCTTTTCCTATGTGTGATGCTTATTGTTGCTCTAATGCTTACTTCTATGTTCATTATTGTTTATCTTTATTTCATCACACTTTGTTGATCACACACCTGTTAGGCACCCCACCATAAGGTGTGTGCATATGTGAGAAGATTTTTGTGAATTAATCGTTATTCTCATATGTGCACACCTTATGAAAATCAAAACTTTATTCTCAATTGTGATATCTCAAATGGTTGTCATCAATCACCAAAAAGGGGGAGATTGTAAGTGCATCTAGGATATCCCTTGTGGGTTTTGGCTAATTGATGACGAACATATGAGATCCTAATGAAACTATTGAGATGATTGCAGGACAAACAAAGTGAAACAGCTCGGTGGACACAAAAAGGTGAAAAATGTAGTGGTGTCCAAAGAGGAATACTTTGATGGAACTTGGAAGAACAAATTAGATTTTAAATGTATAGGGAGTGTATGAAAGACACACATCCCAAGAGCTCACAAACTTGCGCAGGGGTAAGGGTTTTAAAATTAACCTAACATCTCACAGTGCACCGGACTAGTCCGTTTTCCAACTGGACTAGTCCGCCAAACTTTCTAGAGTCTATTTTCACATAGGGTCGGACTAGTCTGTTTTCCAACCGGACTAGTCCGCCAGACTTTCTGAAGTTTGCTTTCACATAGGGCTGGACTAGTCCGTTTTCCAACCGGACTAGTCCACTAGACTTTCTGGAGTCCATATTCACATAGGGAAAGACAAGTCCGTTTTCCAACCGGACTAGTCCGCCAAACTTTCTGTACATTGAGTTGCACTATGATCGGACAAGTCTGGACTTGCAGCGGACTAGTCCGGTATTAGGGTTTTTCAACGGTAACTTTTTGGAAACCCTATAAAAAGAGGATCCACGGGTTTCCTATGAATATACATGTTGAATACTACTGAAAATACAAACCCTAGCGCCGCCACCTTGTCCCAAGAGCCCAAAACACATCTCCCCACACATCTAAAGTGCAAAAAGAGTAAAATCAATTGAACACTTGGATTCAGTATTGGGAGATCGTCGTTCCTTCATTGCGAGCTATTGGGGTTTGATCTTTCTACACTCATACTCTGCATTGTAATACTTTCAAGTGTATTTGATCGCTTCTTTCATTGTAATTCTCTTGGGAGCCCTCAACGTGTGAGGTTGCCCCACAAACTCGGTGATTACCCGTGCTAGTGGAATCAAGTCAGCCTGTGTGGTGACTTAAAGAGGGAAAGGGTTGGAGACCTGGCTCTGTGTGAGCTTCCTCAATGAGGACGTAGATGTCGTGGTAAGATCGAACCTTAGTAAACATTCGTGTCTCTTGTGCCTTATTTCTTTTACATTTTGTTCACTAGATCACTTGATTACTAAACATCAATTTAAGTTTCTTATATGTTTCCACGTGCATTCATACAATAATTGTAAACCAAAGTGTTTGTTGTTCTCATTTCCGCTGCTAAAAGAATCTAGTTTCTCAAACAACACTTAATCAATTCACTTATTTCAGCACAACGGACTAGTCCGCCCACACAAACGGACTAGTCCGGTCAAACAAGTTTTTGACAACTCTATTAAGTGTGCAGGAAATTTTAAAGGCCTATTCACCCCCCTCTAGGCCACATTCAGAATATTACGCCATCCTGCAAATTCAAAAGCATGGAAGCATTTTGATAGCATTCACCCAAATTTCTTATCTGATCCTCGGAACATAAGACTTGGGCTAGCATCTAAAGGTTTCAATCCTTTTGGAATAATGAATGTTTCTTACAGCACATGGCCTGTGATTCTAATCCCTTATAATTTACCACCTTGGTTATGTATGAAGCAGCCTTATTGGTTGATGTTAATGTTAATTCCTGGGCCAAAGTCACCTGGAAACAACATTGATGTGTATCTGCATCCTTTGATTGATGAGCTACTGAAATTATGGTCTGATGGTGTTGAAACATACGACAGTTCAAAGAAAGAGACATTTCTCATGCGAGCTTCTATATTGTGGACAATAAATGATTTCACAGAATATGCAATGCTATGTGGATATAGCACAAAAGGTAAGCTAGCATGTCCATACTGCCATATAAACACTGACGCCTTGTGGTTGAAACATGGACGAAAGTATTGCTACATGGGTCATCATCGTTTCCTACCTTAGAATCACATGTGGCGTCAAAACAAAGCTTCTTTCAACAACAAGACAGAGGATAGAGAGGCTCCAACATCACTCTTTAGTGACAAAGTACTCCAACAATACGAGAGTTTTTATCAAGTGAGTTTTGGACAAACAAATAATAAGAGAAAGTGCACTTAGGAAAATAGGTGGCGTAGTTGGAAGAAGAAAAGTATATTTTTCCAGCTCCCGTATTGGAAGACATTGCCACTAAGGCATAACTTGGATGTCATGCACATTGAGAAAAACATTTGTGATAGAAGATTGGGGACATTGCTTAATACGGATGGTAAAACAAAAGATAGTCTACAAGCTTGTCTTGATATGAAGGCTATGGGTATACGGCCACAACAACATTCGGTGGCTATAAATGGGAACTATGATTGTCCATCAGCATCATATAGTTTGCATTAAGATTAGAAGACCACCTTGTGCAAATTTTTGGGGGATGTGAAGATGCCCGATGGTTATGCCTCAAATATCAAGAGATGTGTGCACATAAAAGCACATAAGGTATCAGGTCTCAAAACTCATGACTGCCATATTATATTTCAGAAGCTCCTTCCAATAGCAATACGTGACATATTGCCTGAAAAGGTTGTTGCAATTTTAATTCAGTTTAGCAGATTCTTTTATGGAATTTGTTCTAAAGAATTGGCGGAACATGATTTGGATAAGATGATCAAACAATTTCCTGTAACAATTTGTAAGCTTGAGATGTTCCTTCCTCCCGCTTTCTTTGATATCATAGTAAATCTTCCAACCCATCTTGCCGAAGAAGCTCGCTTGGGTGGACCTGTTTCTTAGAGATGGATGTAACCAATTGAGATGTACCTTGGTACATTGAAGAGGTATGTACGTAACAGAGCTCACCCGAAGGGTTCTATAGTTGAGCGATATATTATGGAAGAGTGTATGACTTTTTGTAGTCAATATTTGGATAACATCAACACCAAGCTTAATAGGCTAGACCATCATGAAGTTGCAGCTAGGAGTGAACCTTCTCTCGAGTCTAATATATTTACAGAAGTTGATAATTCTAAAAAAGGGTTTAAATGGGGCCAACTTACTATGGTCGAACTACATAACATCAGGCATTATATTATTTATAATTTTGAAGAGGCCGCTCCATGGATCAAGTACGTATAACTCAGATGTTCTATACTATATTGGATCATGCTTATTGTAGATTGCTAAATTAATTTTCTACCATTTTCAGTGCGCATTTTGAAGAGCTGAAAAAGATTCATTCTCGAGATGTTGAAAAACGCCATAGAGATGAGTTTGTTTATTGGTTTCAAAAATGAGTAAGTACATGCAAGTTTATACTTTGATGAAATATTGAACAAATATGTGTTCTAAAGTTGGTTTATCAATGACCCCTTTTATACTAATGTGTACAGATTACGACATTACACAAAGAAGGCAAAGTAACCGATTATTTGTATGCATTATCTAGAGGACCTAATCGTCGGGCACATTTTTATAGTCGATCATTTGTAAATGGTTTCTTCTTTCGAATTGTAGAGGTGGAAAAAGGTTTAAGGATGCAAAAAAGTGGTGTTGTTGTTCGGGGTGGTGATCATGATTGGTTTGGAGTAATCAAGAAAATGATTTCTGTTGATTTTGAAAAAAAAATCAAGAGGTTATATTATTTGTATGTGACTGGTTTGATCGGCCTTGTTCCGGTCAGAGCCAAAGCTGAGGCTACAAAACGGATCAATAGGGAATGATAGATGTTGACACTACTCTTTCTCAATTCAAGTATGAGCCTTACATTCTAGCCACCCAAGCAGAACATTTTTTTTACGTTCTAAGTGTGAAGCAACCTAAATGGGCTACAGTTGTTACAATGATGCCACATAATCGTTTTGCCATGCCCCCTGGAGACAGTGAAAATAATATCACTAAGATGATGGAGGTTGAGACACTTGATGATTGACGACTTACGGATATTAATATGCCACACATAAATGAGTATACGACCGCATGGGCTAGGAATGACATTGAGGGAGCAACCGGTGATGCTTCCACTCTTCAAATGAGAACATTTGATCAGTTTGAGGCACATGGAGTTCCATCAGAAAATGAAGATGACGACGACAATGACGATGATGATACATATATCAATGATGGTCTTGTAGCTCCATTTGGGGGGGGGGGGCAACAACGAAGATGATAATTTTTTATATAGGTACTATGTGAGCTAGCTGTGAACTATTTGATTTTTTTTGAAAAGATAGAAGCCGATCTTCTATTTAGCAGTCATCTTAGAAGCAAGCCGATATTAAATAATCCCACCTCTTTAGAAGATACCCAGAATTTGAAATGACGCTCCTACAGAAATTCCTAATGCAACGAACTAGTTATTCCAAGCAACAGATCCTAATGCAACCAGTGTGTTCCATGGCGATAGATCCAAAGGCCACGAACTAGTACAATTGTAGCAACAGATCCTAATACAACAATTGTGTTCTGTGGCGATAGATAACAATTGAACACAAAATTATTCATCACACAGATGAACACAGATAACACATTCATTTATTAACAAATATATTACAAAATAGAAGAAAAAAGTACAAGACACAAGAAATAAAAACAACATCAAAACTAAAAACAAAAAAAATAAAAACCTAAATCCTACTCCTCCTCCCCCTCCTCCTCCTCCGGCTGCTATGCCGGTTGCTCCGGCTGGTTCAGATCCGGCGGCGCAACCTCGCGACCAAGGTTCCTCGCCATCGCCGCCACCAGGGTACTATGGACCTCGACACCAAGCACCTCAGCCATCATCTCTAGCAGCCTATGGAACCAGTCGAATAGCCAGTCGAACAACATCTCGAGCATCTCGTTGTTGAGCCTCCCGGGGGGCGGTAGAACTGTTTCTTGCAGGGTGGTTCCCTCGGCGGGCTTGGTAGCAGAACGTTGGCCATGGCGGGTTGTCTGCTCGGAGAAGACAAACGAAGAGAGAAGAGGAGAGACTAATGGCACCTTAATCTGTGCGGAGAAGCAAAATAGAGACGTGCTTAGCAGCAAAATGCATTTCTTACATGAAAAGCGCGTCTTCCCCCACGTCTCCTTTAGCTTCGTGATTTTGTCCATTTTTCTTTGGTTCACTATTGATATCACAGATCACTGAACTTAGAGCACATTCACTTCATAACTAAATCATTCACTTGTCCAGAAAATAAACAAATCATTCCTTACGATTTCTAAGGAACACGATGAACACACCCCAAATTCATTCGTTCACAGAGTGGCCAACGTTTTGTAATACATCGTGAGGCCAACAATTGTGTTCCCTGGTGATAGATCCTAACGCCATGAACTAGTACAATCGTGGCAACAGATCCTAATGCAATGATTGTGTTCCGTGGTGATAGACCCTAATTCCACGAACTGGTGAACCATGGCAACAGATTCTAATGCAACGATTGTGTTCCATGGCGATAGATCCTAATGCCTTGAACTTGTGAAACATGGCAACATATCCTAATGCAACACTTGTGTTTTGTGGTGATAGATCCTATTGCCACGAACTGGTGAATCGTGGAAAAAGTTCCTAATGAAATGATTATGTTCCATGACAATAGATCCTAACGCCACAAACTGGTGAATCAAGGCAAAAGTTCCTAATGCAACGATTGTGTTCCGTTGTCATAGATCCTAATGCCACGAACTGGTGAATCATGGCAACATATACTAATGCAACGATTGTGTTCCGCGGCGATATATCCTAATGCCACGAACTGGTGAATCGTGGCAAAAGTTCCTAATGCAACGATTGTGTTCTGCGGTGATAGATCCTAGCGCCACGAACTAGTGAATCGTGGCAACAGATCCTAATGCAATGACTGTGTTCTATGGTGATAGATCATAACGCCACAAACTAGTGAATCATGGCAACAGATCCTAAAGCAACAATTGTGTTTCGTGGTGATAGATCCTAACACCATGAACAAGTGAACCGTGGCAATAGATCTTAATGCAATGGTTGTGTTCCGTGGTGATAGATCCTAATGCCATGAACTAGTGAATTGTGGCAACAGATCCTAATGCAACAATTGTGTTCCGTTGCGATAGATCCTAAAGCCATGAACTAGTGAATCGTGGCAAGAGGTCCTAATGCAAAGATTGTGTTCTATGGCGATAGATCCTAATGACACAAACCAGTGAATCATAGCAACAGATCCTAATGCAATGATTGTGTTTCGTGGCGATAGATCCTAACATCACGAACTAGTGGATCATGTCAACATATCCTAATGCAACGATTGCTTGTCGTGGCGATAGATCCTAAAGCCATGAACTAGTGAATTGTGGTATTAGATCCTAATGCAACGATTGTGTTCTTGGGCGATAGATCCTACTGATGAACTATCGAATCGTGGCAACAGATCCTAATGCAATGATTGTGTTCTATGACGATAGATCCTAATGCCACAAACCAGTGAATCATGGAAAAATACCAAGCTTACTGCAAAGATTTAGTATTTGTTGCGGTACAAGCGTTGCAACAGGGTGGAATCCTTGTTGTGTTGGTCACGGTCTGCGATAGGGGTTGAAACCCTAACGACGGATGTAGGCCATGAGGTTGGCCTAATCTTGTCGCAACATGGCTTTAACATTGGAGGGTTGAGTTTTGATGTTGGGTTGCCTTCCATGGGTTCCATGAGAGTGGTCAAGGAGGGTGTTGTCGATGTTGCTCATCCACACTTCAAGGTTTCCATAGGTTGGATGTACCTTGTTATTCCTTGGCTAAGGTAGTGATAACCCTAAGCACAAAGGAATGATGTGCACTCAACATGCATTGAGTGTGTTTCATCATTCTTTGGCTAAGGTGTATCATACCTTCTTGCCATATAGGAATAACTTGTACCTCTCATGCATTGGGTGGGATCTGTCACTCCTTGGCTAAGGTAATGATACCCTTTAGCCACAAAGGAGTGACATGTACCCATCATGTGTTGAGTATGATCCGTTATTCCTTGGCCAAGATACAACATACCTATAACAACAAAGGGATGATGTGCACTCAACATGGGTTGAGTGTGATCCTTTGTTCCTTGGCTAAGGTATAAAATACCTTCTGGCCACACAGGATCAACTTGCACCCAATATACATTAGGTGTGATCTTGTCATTCCTTTGTTATGGTACATTATACCTTTTAGCCTCAAAGGAATAACTTACAACCAATGATGGTGGCAATCCCCTTGAGCTTGAACGAGTGCTTAGAATAGTTGAGAGTATAATACTCTCACATATTCATTGCAGCCCATTGGTTGCTCACGGAGGGTTTCCATGTCGAATATCAGGCCTCGTATAGTTATGGTTGACCTTCGGGCTTAATTTCCGATAGGTAGCAACCATCCTAATTTACTCCTTGGCCAAGAGATGTTGAAATGGAATCCTTTGGGGATTCCAACAATCGGATCTTTGTTTGCCTGCATAGTAATATTACTTCTACAAACTTTCCCTCTATGATAGAAAAGGATGGTTAGCTTCCGATACTTGTACAAATGAATTTTCGGGTTAGGTAACCGACTCTTCATTTGTACATACGGGAAAGAACAAGACCAAAGATGCATTGGGTCCAATTTCCAGTGCATCATGAACAATGTATGAATCATTGCTAAGGGTGGGGCTTTTTGGATAAATCGAGTTGCATATTTTCTAAAGCTCCTACTCATAGCAATGAAAGTGATATAAATACACTATATGGATCCCTTCATCTTGTAAAATTTCTAACCATCATAGTTTTGCACAAGAGCAAATGTTGTCATTTGGATCATGGCAAACAATATTCTCAATTTTATCCTCCTAAACATTTTTAATTTCTTGCCTAGCAATTTGAAATTTATTGATCCATGCGTGAATGAGTATCAAATCAAAATTATGGACATCACTATTCCTAGGTTGCTAAATACCAATTCAACCATTAAGTCATTACATAAGCATTGCCATGCAGAAAATGTCTAAGTCAATTTTAGCAATGCTTATGAAATTCTAGGTACTTGTTTAAATTTGTTCCCAAGTAAGGTGACATTCCTTTTTAAAGAGTTAAAAAGAGTAATTTCAACACTTACTCTTGTGAGGATGCATAAGAATTGAATGATGAGAAGGTGTAAACCTTCCTTACCAAAGTAAGTAAAAATCATTCAATCCTAACAAAACTCAAAAGATGGAAAATTTTAAACTTGGACCTCAATTGAAGAGCAGTTTGGATTGAAGGTCGTTGTGTGAGAAACTCACGACCATGGATTTTGGTATAGCCTTCATGTTCAATGTCTCCTGCCAATTTGAGGTTTACTTGAATGAGCTTCATCTTGGTTCTCCACCATCTTGAGCATTCCTCCACCATGAACTCAAAATGAGGTCGACGGAGGGATATGCGCTTGATAGGGCATTCCAACCTCTTCAAAGATTTTGTCCTGGGTGCACTGATAATCAAGAACAAACAAAACAACCCTAAAATGGGTTACGTTAGCTAAAAAGCATGGTGTACCCTTAGTCAAATTATTTCGCTCAACTTGAAACAACTTGCAAATGCATTGAATTATTCGGGGAAATATTTTTGGTTTGAATTATGAAGATGAATTCAAGTGGTCACGCCCAAGGTTCATATCCAAATAAATTTATTTCCTAATTCAAAATTTTAGTTTTATGTTCGTTGGAAATTTTACTTTCCAACATGCAAGTGTGGGAATTCAAACGTGCTAATTGCAAATGCAAGATTTGATGGGAAATTCAAATATGCAATTGGGAAATCAAATATAAGATAACTACCAATTAACCTATTGGCAAGGGCTCACCAAATTTTTGATGTCCAATGAGTGGGACTTACCTCCGTCCTGCTTAGTGTGATGATTTGTTGTCCAACCCCGGAGTTGAAGATGTGGACAACTCCTCTTGATTGACATGCCAAAACTCCTTTGGCATGTCGGTTGGACATGTGGACCACATGACGGCCCTAGCCTCTCTGTCATTTTGAAGAAGACTTATTGATGTAGTGACGGCTTATCCCCATTGAGGATATTCTCTTATGATCATAGTGAGGCTTGTCCTTCTTTAGTGGTGTCACTTCGACTTTTTTGATATTCCTTACGGTCAACCCATACTTTTATCATGGATCAAAATGTTCATTGCGCATGATGACATGTGGACTCCACAATCAAACAAGAAATGCTTCATCCATAATGTCACTTGCCCTAGGTTGCATGGGCTTCGTCGAAGAGTAGGAATCCCAACAAGTGATTGTGAGATATCTTGGATGTTCAATGCTCTTTAAGTTTCTTGTCCTTGGCCAAGAGCTTCATGTAAACGTTGCCCTGATTTCTTGCTTGGCCATGGACAAGATACTTCAAGGTAGGTTAGTTGAACTTAAATCCTATGAAATCCTCATAGCCTCCTTGATTATTGATTCCACCCTTAACCTCCTTGTAGGTGATAGCCATTGGAGTTGTGTTTGGAAGGAAGAATCCCCATGGTTCTTAGGGAAATGGTTCCCCAAGTGCCCCATGTTGACATGGATTTTCACAAATCATGTGAATATCCATGGCTTGGATAATTCCAAACACTTCTCCATTATCTTGGTCTTCATGATACTTCAATGGGAGGTGTAGTTCCATAGCAAGCATGTTCACCATGTGAAGTGGTGTGCATGGCTAGCTAAGGGAACAAGAGCATTCTTCAATCCACCCCTTGAGTAGAGACCATATTCTCATCCATGATGAATGAGAATAGGGCTTCTTCAACTCCAGCATGAATGTGTTCATGAGTTGGTGAGACCAACCCATGACATGAGTGTTGGATGAAGATCCAACTATCCACCCCATGATGGAGGCAAACCAAGAAGAAGTCTTGGGGCCTCCCTCAAACTTGGGGATGGATGACTTTGGTTCCTACTGGAAGCTGAAATTATTTCGCGAAAGGCAATGGTGTTGCCTAGCGGATATTTGTTGAGATACACCTTGAATCATCTTGCAGTTGAGCACTGATGTCCTCGTTTGCTATCCCATGAAATGGATTAGCCAACACTACCCTGTTTTCACACAGTAGGAGAAAACAAACAAGGGTAATCTTGTCTAATAATGAATAGTACCTATAGCTTAATCACAAGTGATAGTTATCCTTCACTTCCTTTGCCTTCCCCGGCAACGGCGCTAGAAATACTTGTTGGCAGCTACTAAGAAACACCAACAAATCATCCCCGACAATGGCGCTAGAAACGCTTGTTGACGGCTACTAACGTCACATATCATCTTTAGTAAGAGATGAGTTCCACAAGCGCACAGAAACTATCGTGTAGTTTCACCCAAGAGTATTCCCAAGGATATCATATTTAACCCAAAGGAAGGCAATGGAGTAAAGTAAACACTAATCTTATGATCAAGCTATGAGATACTAGTCAATTATCAAGATAGGGGCAAGTTGATAATATATGGGTAGTGTGACACACACCTAAGCAATCTATTCTAAAGGGTAGATGAGTCCTAATGGAGGTTAGACTAAGAGTTGGGGAGTTACTCCTACAATGTTTCTAATATACATATAGATAACCTTGGTTAGATACTAATGAGGATGTCAATGGTGAATTCTTATGCTAAGTTGTTCAACACATCGAGTACGGGTTTACCTCTAGCAATACTAGGACGAGTCCCGCCAAGAGCATGTGGCATAGCCAAACGTGAAAAATTAAAAAGGACGGATAGGGTTGTCACCACCTACTGCCTACCTCTTCAATCCGTAGGTCTACGAGACATCCAACTCTACTTAACTATCTGAGCACCATGCTAGCATATTAAGTAAAAACCTTAGGAGCTGCAGCACAAGCTATCCTAAGGCAATGACTAACCTAAACATCATTGAACCAATGTTGAAACATAGCATAGGGAAATCATATCAACATGATCATATCATAACTAATTAGACTATAGTGGGGGTTTATAGTGTTTATGATGATAGTATAATGACATTAGGGCATGATCATAAAGACTATACCCACCACATACATGGAATCTACAATCAAACAATAAATGCTTCATCCAAGTATATGAATAAAAGAAGACTAAAGATAATATCTTTATTATGCATAAAGTCACAAATGTAAGAAAAGATACATGAGCCATACCTTTCCCAATTTGGACTTGGGACTAGAAGCTCTCCTCCCTATAGCCTAACTCCACTAATGACTAAGAGAACTAGTGTATACAATAGAAGGATGCTCAGGTGGTGCGTGTTGAAGTGAGGGGTGAGGGGTCCTATTTATAGGTGGAGAAGGGTCGGTTCCTGCCACCAAAAGTGCACGAATCAGTCATCACTGACTTCTTCAAGCCAGGGGGAGCCAACATGTGAAAGCTGACCGAGTTTGGAGGAAAGACCAGGTTGGCCGACTATGGGTGGTCGGCCGACCTGGTAAGTACTCCAAACGGTATGCTCTTTCTTGGGGTGACTTCTAGGTGGGTCCCATCCCTTGATATGGGTGCTACACCGTTGGATGGCCTCGAATACTTCTATTTGTGGGCCATTTGATCCATGTCGGTGCTTGATTAGCTGGGATGATTTTTTATGGGATTCATCCCCTTGTTTCACATCAATTCTGTATAAAATACCTGCATGCACCAATTTATCCAAGTACAAGTGCAAATTGGTTAAATAGAAATGTGATGTGTGCAAGAAATGCTATTTCCTTCACATAATTGAGTTATATTGATGGGTGAAGTTGGTATATAACAGCCGTCAACACTAATCAGATGGATTCTTCTACTCCAAGAGTTTTACTTAGTAATCAAGGATAAGAAAGGAGTAGAGAATTCTGTTGCAGATCATCTCTCACATATGGGAGTCACTAAAACCATATACATTCCTATCAATGACTTCCTACGAGATGATATGCTTCTCAAGGTGACTGAATCTCACCCTTGGTATGTAAATATCGTAAACTTCATGGTCACCAGATACGTACCACAAGGGGGAAACAAAAAGAAACTCGTCGATTAGAGTCGTAGACACCTTTGGGATGACCCTTACCTTTATTGTGTTTGTGCTGATGGCCTTCTTAGAAGGTGAGTCCCATCAATCGAAGGCACCAAGATTATCGAGAAATGCCATGCTAGCCCCTATGGTGGCCATCACGGTGTTTACCGTACCCAATCAAAGATCTGGCAAAGTGGATTGTATTGGCCTTCTGATGAGTACGTTTAGGCCCGATCTTCCGAAAGGTAAGTAAATTAGGGTGGAGAACTCGACGTTGATAATCTGCGGCACTCGAGCAGTTCGAATACCCCTGCAATCACTATACCACTGCTCCGTTGGTTATCAACCGTGCGACACACGCTTTACCTCGCCAAGAAGGCTAATCCCTGCAAGTGAACCAAGAACACAAGCAAGAACGTAGAAGACACGATCTGAAATTGAGATGTTGGGGTCTCACAAACCGAAGAATGGCAAAATTGTTATTCTAAGCAAAACCCACCAAATATGACCGGCGGATGCAGTATTTAAAGGCTAGGATTTTTCCAAAACACGATTATATGCGTCCCTAATGGACTCATATAGGATACAAGGCCCAAAGGCCCGATTCGGTGGTGCAGCATTGGATAGAAATCTGGACTCGATTTGTTTCGACGATTCGAAATGACTCTGGTGGAATTTTGATGTTTATCTTCTCCTCTTTACGTGCATAAGTAGAACGTCTAAAACGGAGTCTGTATGCCTCCTGGGCGTCCGTTTTAAGGTGGACTGCTCCTGGACTCCGAGTTGAACTCGAGTCCGAGTTGTAAACTGCTTCCATTAACTTGTGGACGTCCCAGTTGGTTCTCCACGCTCCCAAGGCCTCTTTCCTTCACTTTTTGATCTACTCCATTATTCCTAATAACAATTAAATCATTACATAGCCATTTATTCTCAAACTCACATGCAAAAGAAGTTTGGAGCGAGTTCACCTGCTGATTTATTAATTGTGCTCGTGCTCTTGTGATTGATCCCTGCATTTCAATGTGTGTCTCTGCTGTTGTGATGTCCTCATCACCTTCCATGTATGAAGACACAAAAGAATTCATTTCAATGCCAGAAGCATTGAGGAACCTCCGCTCGCAATGCGATACCCCTATCATATAATCTCCAAGTGGAATTATTTGATGTGTGGGGTATTGATTTCATGGGGCCGGCCTTTCCCTATGTCCTATAATTGCGAGTATCACCAGGTGGCCGTAGATTATGTGTCAAAATCGGTAGAAGCCTTGCCATGCAAAAATGTTGATTCCAAGCAAGCTAGGAAAATATTCCATGAGATCATTTTCCCACGCTTTGGCACTCCATGTATGGTCATAAGTGATGGAGGGTCTCATTGCATAGATAAGACCTTCCAGAACTTTTTGAGGGAGCTTGGTGTCCAGCATAACATTGCTACTCCATACCACCCACAAACAAGTGGTGAAGCAGAAATATCTAATAAGCAAATTAAGAATATTCTGCAAAGGGTTGTCCTAGAAATGGGAACGGGATGAAGAATAAGCTACTCGATGCATTGTGGGCATACCGTACTGCCTACAAAACACCCATCGGCTTGTATCCATTCCAACTTGTCTATGGGAAGACGTGTCATCTTCCTGTAGAATTGGAACATAGAGCCTATTGGCTATCAAGAAGTGGAACATGGACCTTCATGAAGCCGGAAAACACCGATTGAAGTGACTTTCTAAGTTGGAAGAATGGAGAGATAAGGTGTACCATAGTGCCAAAATCTACAAGGAAAGAACCAAAAGATGGCACGATAAGAGGATTACGCCTAAATAGTTCAAACCTAGAGATAAAGTTATACTCTTCAACTCTAGGGTTAAACTCTTTGGACATGGGAAGCTTAGAAGTAAATGGGAATACACCTTCACTTTAGTAGAAACCTCATCCCATGGAGCAATCACACTCCAAAGTGATGATGATCAGCTATTTGAAGTGAATGGGCACCGACTCAAATTATTTCTTGAATCCCAGTAGGAGGAGGCGGAAAACGAAATTGACGTGATAAATCTTATTGATTTTCACGCTGTTTCTTTAAACTCTGTCTAAATTTTCTGCGTCCATTTAATGGGCCCATCCAATTAATCATACATGGGGCCCATTAAGACATCCCACGAAAACCTGACCCGAGCGGAGCAAAAAGGGGTTCGGTCGAACCCTAAGGTCGGCCAACTCCTCCTTTGCGCTGCCGGCGTTTTGTTTTCTCGTGCAAACTCTCCCGACATATCCCAACCAGACTGTCGGTGCTATTATATTTTCCCCGCTTATTTATTGACGGGGACAGCAAGGGGAACCTTGCACCATCGAGAAAAGATCCATCTCATGTTCCTCCCATCGAAGTCATGGTCGACAAGAAAATTGTGCCTCGTGCCTCCTCTAGCTCAACCTTCATCCTGAGCGGAGACATCGCGCTGGCCAATGACAAGTCCACCCTTGCTTTGGAGTCTGTCATGGCAATAGATGTTGTACCTCTCGCCATGATCCCACCACCGATGATGACTCCACGTGGACGTAGCACCATGCCTCATAGTGCTGCACGGTCACTCTCCCGTCGGAGGACCCTCATGAAGTCGACGACACCTGCACGTCGTCCGACAATGGCAGGTCTTAAGTCAGTCAAGACCCGTCTTTTTCCTGAAAAGGACGAGTCTCTCCCAAAGCTGCAGCCTGGCGAGGAGTTTATGTACACTCTGAAGACCAAGAACGGTGACGTAGTGAGCCACCATTACAAGTCACCAACGCATACCTCGCCTAAGCGTGGGAGAGATCGCCTCATTATGCATGGGGTGCGCAAGCCTGAAGGAGGCTGTGCAAAAAGCTTTTTCAAGCAAGTGGATAATTTGGTGTGGGAGGAGTCAACGGGCTCGTCACCCTCAAAAATTAAGCGTCACCTCTCACCACCTGCCATCAGAGGGCCACCTGGCCGATTTGAGGACAGCGATGGGAAATCTCCTCGTGCCCTAAAGTGGCACAACTTTCTAAGGAGTTAGCTTCTCTCCATTTGGAGAACAAGAAGCTATCGGACTTAGTGGTTGAAGGGCCAATAGAGAGGGCGGAACTGAAGGATGAGCTCATCTCCCTCAAGGGGGAGATTGATGGTGTTCGTCGTGGCATAAGAACCAAGCTACGGCGTGTATGCTATGCCATCAGGAAAACAGACATCTAAAACGCACCATAGTTTAGATGTCCCGACCGCATAGGATGCTTACTAGTTTAAGTTTAGTTTTATTCCAGGTTTTTATTCCCCAGATTTAGATTGAATAATGTAAGCATCCCCATTATTTTGAGTTCAATAAAGTGAACTTACAGGTTCATCTAACTCGGTAAAGTTCCCACTTTTGTTTATTTTTGTTGAATCAAGAGTCCAAGGAACATGTGTGGGGGAGGCACCCCAAATCGCGAAATCTCGACGTGCAAAAATAGTGTTGCATCCTAAAACACGCCGCAACCGAACATACGACTGGACACGATGAAACAGAGCAACAAAGAGGCCAGAAGGGGGTTGGCCGAACCCCCTGGTCGGCCAACCTGGTGTGGGCCTCACATGACTCCATTTCGCCCCACAAATTCGGTTTGTATCTCCTAACCCCGAATATGCATGCTACGTTACTGTTATAGTTGATTTAATACTTAATACTGAATATTGAAAAGTAAATCAACTAAACAAATAAAAATTTAAAACATGGTAGTCAAAATTTGCTTGAGCTAAAAATTTGAATACTTTATATTTCAATTTATTGCCTTGTTTATGATTCCCACAATTAAAGTAGGAAAAAATATGTCATCTAAGTATTTGACTGGTGTGATATGATAAATGAGTTATTCGAGGAGATATCTCTTTGCTTGAAATTGATTTTGTTGTTTGCAAAAATTTGGAGTCTTGAACTTTGTCTGATTCTCTCATTGGAAATTTAAGTACCCACCAAGGCCATATCATACACTTATTGGAAACCACATGCACATGCCACTTTGTTTTTCATTAACATTTGTCAAACTCGTGACCCAATTGAGTGACATGCATGAATCTTTTGACTTAGAAATTCTTGTACTCCTTATTCATGCAAAATATCTCACATTGAGAATATGCATCCACCATTCATCCATCCAATAAAGAAACTCCAACACTCTCTAGAAAAATAAAAAGGAGTAGAAGACATGGCTACGAAAAAAGCATCTACTCTTCAAAAGAGGGGGTATGCCAAAAAAAGAAGAAAAAGTAGCCATGTTTCATCCTTAAAGAGAGAAAACCATGGACTCCACAATTATCCATTCCATTCATATGCACAAAGATATTATTTGTCAAATTGTTTGTTGCATAAGTCTCTCATAGGATCAAGTTTTTGACTTAGTAATATATGAATTGCAATGTGTGCCACATTTATCCCTGCCAAGCTCCAGATATAGGCATATTTAGTATAGGGACAAAATTTGCAAAATATGCCAAGGTGAGGATCAAACACTGAGAGACTTGAGAGATTCCAAATGAGAGGTAAGGGCAATTGTTTCTTTGACTTTCCAAATATAGCAAATCGTCAGATCATTTCGGCGGGGGAAGATCCAAGGAAACTACATGCCAACCATTTCACTCTTCAAACACCCAAGATTTATGTGGTAGACACATTGTAAAAAGGGAATTCTTGAATTGACCTATGAGTTGAAATATCTAGTATTCTCATTTTCTAACTTATAGTAAATTTATGACAACACCTTAGTTCTTCTTCTTGCCTTCACTCGAGGACGAGCAAAGGACTATGTGTGTGTGTGTGAGGGGGGGGGGGGTTGTTGACGGTCCTTAAGTGCCATATTTAGACCGTCAATTCACCTCATAATGTACACAAAAGGGAAACACAACATAGTGGTAGGGTTAGAACTAATCAATTCTACAAGTGTTAGTGTTTATTTGTATACAGGTGAATTATACCCAAAAATACCAAGACATGCAGGGAGTAATCCATTAAATTGGATTTCAACGAGTCAAACAATGCCACGTGTCATCAGATGGATCAAATGGCCCATAAACATAAGTATTTGAGGCCATCCAACGATGTAGCACCCATATCAAGGGATGAAACCCACCTGGCAGAGACTTAGAGAAAGCACAACTCCAATGGAGCTATGACCAGGTCAGCCTACCTCCCTAGTCAGCCGACTAAGAAGTGGCGCCGAACCCGGTCAAATGCCACATGTTGGCTCCACCCGGCTAGAAGAAGTCAGTGTGACTGATTCGCACGCATTTGGTGGCGGGAACCGACCCTTCTCAACCATAAATAGCACCCCACACCTCGCTTCACACAACACACCAAAAATTGAGAATATAATACAACTCCTAAGGTTTAGTGTGGTCCTAGAGGATGCCAAGTAGGAGAGTGTGATGAAGAGCCTAGGAGAAAGAGGCTTGGGCTTGTCAAGTCCCTCTTCTACACTTGTACCCCTACAAAGGTGTTATTCAAATCAAGTAAGCCATTGTTGATTTATTTCATGTTTGATTCTCAATTCATAGGAGTTTGCACAAGTAGTTACTTGTGAGTTCATTGCTTTCATTTAATAAAGGCTCTAGTTGTAGCTTTGTGTTCGAAACAACTAGAGTAGTGATTTAGAACGTAAGCGTGGTGCTTAGGTTAGAAATCATCAGTGAATATCTCGTAGACCCACGGATTGAAGAGGCAGACAGTAGGTGGTGACAACCCTCTCCGTCCTTAGTAATCCTCCAAGTTCGGCTATGCCATAGGCTCTTGGCGGGAGTCGTCTTAGTATTGCTAGGGGTAAATCCATGCCCGAAGCAAGCAGCTACCACAAATTCCTTTGAATTAGAATCAATAAATTGAATTCTTCTCTCTTCCTTGCCTACCAAACAACTTTGTGTCCTTGGGTGAATGAGTTCGCAGGATTAGCACACAAGTTCTTTGGATTCAATACCCTTGGGAAAACTCTTTAAGGGGAAGTGCTATACGACAGTTTTCGTGCGCTTGCGGATTTTTATCTGTGACATAAGAAATGTCAACACCATCCTAAGACAATGACTAGCCGAAGCCATGGCATAAGCCAACCTAAGGCAATGACTAACCTGAACATCGTTCAACCAATGTTGAGACATAGCTTAAGTTATTCATAAATACATGATCATATCAAAACTACTTAGACTATAGTGGGAGTTTATAATGTTTATGATGATAGTATAATGGCATTAGAGCATAATCATAAAGACTATTCCTACCACATACATGGAATCCACGATCAAACAAGAAACGCTTCATCCAAGTATATGAATAAAAGAAGACTTACGATAACATCTTTATTATGCATAAAGTCACAAATACAAAAAGGAATATGTGAGCCATACTTTTCCCAATTTGGAATTGGGAAGAGAGAGACTCCTTCTACTCCTTTCCTAATTTGGACTAAGGACTAGAGACTCTCCTCTCTACAGTCTAAACTTATCTAAGACTATGGAAGAGAGTGGATACAATAGAATGAAGCTCAAGTGGTGTGTGTGAGAAGTGAAGGGTAGGGGGTCCTATTTATAGCTAGAGAAGGGTCGGTTCCCGCCACCAAATGCACATGATTCAGTCATCCCCACCACTAGGAAGCCAGGAGGAGTTGACACGCATCAATATACCAAGATTGGTGCCAGAAGGACTTCAGGAGAACCACCCGTTCGACCGCACTGGAATTCTAACAAATTCCAGTGTGCTTTCTCGGGTGACTTCCAGGTGGGTCCCATTGGCTTATATGGGTGATACACCGTTGGATGACCTCGGATACTACTATTTGTGGGCCATTTGATCCATGTGATGCAACGTGTTGGTGTTTGATTGAGTCGTATGATACATTTTAGGATTGTTCCCCCTCTTTCACCTCAATTCCTCCATAAAATGCCTACATGCACCATTCTTCCAAGGACAAGTGGAAATAGGTTAAGTAGAAAGGTGATGTGTGCAAGAAATGATTTTTGCCTCACATAATTTAGTTATATTGATGGATGAAATGGAGATATAATAGCCATCAACAAACTCCCCCAAGCTTATCCTTTGCTCGTCTCGAGCAAAGTCAAGACTTTTGGTTGATGATCAGGAAGTTGCTAAAATGTTGTATATTTCAAAAGTACCATGTGCACAACAAAATACTCTACCTAGTATTACAAAAATTGGCTATGGTACTCCACCCATCTTAAGTCTTTATGGGGCTTATGCCTTCTCCAATTCATGGGTAGTTGAAAGATAGAACAATAAATTGAGCCAGCATAGCCTAGAGATCAAGTTCCACTCAAATTTCGGAGAGTTTTCAATTAGATTATAAGTACCTCAATTTGATTCTCTCAATCACTCCTTTTTGTGTAATGGAAATATATCCTCACCAAGACATTTTGCCTATACTAATCCTACCACTAAATAAGGCTTGTATGTGGAGCTTGGTAGGCAATGTAGTAGGCATATTTGCAACAGATAATATTGCTAAGTCAAAAGAGTAAGATTTAAGAGATATTAATTCAAAACTATTTGATTCAAGACTTGTGCATGTGTGATGGAATGGAAGTAGAAGTTGATGTTGGGATGACTCCTTTTTATGTAGACTCTCTTTATTGCAGGGATGAAACATGGCTATTTTTTTCTCATGCTTTTGATGTAAGCATGCATCTTCTTTTTCTTTTTCTTGTACCCTTGTGTTCTACTCCCTTTTATGTAATAGACTTAAAGAGGGTAATAGGCATGAAAACATGGAGTTTCTCTTTTTATTGTGGAATGATGATATGATGGAACTTCTATTGTAGAAGTTTTAGCATGTGCAAGTCTTGAATTCAAAAAGAAATGAATGAATTCTTGCATAGGACCATACTAGTTTGACTAGGATCAATGTTGAGGCAAAAAAGCATATGCATAAGGTTTATCAATATAAAATATCATATGACTTTGGTAGGTATTTCCAATCAAATGAGAGTAACTTAAATATTTTCAGAATTTCTCCGAAAATCTAAGTTTCACTTTCAAACTAGGAACAACAGCCCTATCACTATATCATATCTCACAACAACCTTGAATTGGATTAAGCTTTTGCTACCCACAATTTCTAAACCAAGGCAAAGTTAATTTTAACCAGTGAAAGCAATATTTGGAGAGTAGCAAGTTGTAAACTAGGGACTTAGGAAAAATAAAATAGAGCAACTATTCATCATTTCATCTATGTGAATTCCAAATCATTCTTAACGCACGTCTTTATTTGATGGAAAGAAAATCTACACTATTTATTTTTCAGTTTTTTCTATATGCAAGGTGAATGGTGGATGAACAAAAAACAAGTATGCAATGGATGTGATACAAGTTACCTCAAGTGGGTGTCCTCCCCCAAGCTTGTCCTTCAATCAACTCATGATAAGAGTTGAACCCTCGATGACGGAAGTATGTCGTGAGATTGTCCTGCTGTTGTTGTTGCGTGGAGTTGAACTTGGTGAACTGAGTGTCCATATTTTGTTGCCACTCTTGGGTATCTCGGACATGCTCTTGGAGTGTGTTGTAGATATGTCTCCCGTCCTCACTTCAAGATCTTCCATATGTCTAGTGAGATCTGTCATTCCTTGGCTATAGTCATGATGACTTATAGCCGAAAAGGAACGACATCCTCTCATGGAAGTTGGAGTTAAGCCGCTAGAGCTTGAAAATGATAGGGATGTCTCCCATGCGGTACTCGGCCATCCATGTCAAGACGGCCCTCCGGCCTCATACGGTTGAGCCATCCGGGTGAATCACCTGTTGGGTTCTCTTCCTATTAGTACTCATGGACTGGGGAGGTTGTCGGGGGCATGACCGTGGCCGCTCTCCTTGCACGGCTTCTAGTTACCCTACCAGAGATATTACTTCTTCGAGCTTCCTCGATGGAAAGAAGATCGATGGTTAGTCTCTGACATTTGTACAAATGTAAATCCAGGTTAGGTAACTGAATTTCATTGACAAAGTCGGGATAGTAAAATATAACAGAGCCAATGTGATCATGCTTAAAGGTATGTCCTTGCACTAGATAATCTGCATTAATCGATTTTCATTCAATTTCAATGTACTCAAATGAAGTATCTTCTAATGCTTCTACCCTAGTAGCAATGTAGGTAATCAATGAAGTGCATTCAATTATCCCTATCCTTGAAATATATTCTAACCATTGCATCATCATGGCAATAACTGGAGCAACTTTTATCTTCTTAATCATGGCAAATAAGATTGTTAGTTCATCATCACGGACTACTCTAACATATGCTCGAAGGAACATAGTAATATCCACCGATCTATGCATGAAGTTTAAAGTAGATTGTGCAAGTGGCTATTTCTAGGAGCACTACATGTGACCCCACTAGTCAATTCATGCCAAAAACTTTGTTTGTTAAATTTAGGCGAAGTGTCTATATCTAGCAAACAACGTTTATGGAAGCCTAGGATTTGACTTAATTCTTTCCTTAGGATGTTGTATTCTTTTTTGAAATAATCTAAAAGTAATACCATCAAATCCTATTTTGAGGGTGCAAAGGAATTGTATAGTGAGAAGGTGTGAACCTTTCCCCTCTATGTGAGCAAAATTTTCCCATCCTAGTGCACGCCAAACGGATAAGAATTCAGAATCCATACCTAGTTTGGAGATCAAATCCGGATCATAAA